>OZ026831.1:4230998-4896548 GCA_964023185.1 Macaria liturata
AAGCGGCCGCCGGCCGCCGCCGCCAGCCCCGAGCAGGTCATGAAGCTGTACATGAACAAGCTCACGCCCTACGAGCACCGCGAGATATTCGACTACCCGCAGGTGTACTTCATAGGCGCGAACGCGAAGAAGCGGCCGGGGCTGGTGGGCTTCCCCAACAACTGCGAGTACGACAACGAGCAGGGCTCCTACATCCACATCCCTCACGACCACATCGCGTACAGATATGAGGTCCTGAAGGTGATCGGGAAGGGGAGCTTCGGGCAGGTGGTAAAGGCGTACGACCACAAGAAGCGCGAGAACGTGGCGCTCAAGATGGTGAGGAACGAGAAGCGGTTCCACCGCCAGGCGCAGGAGGAGATCCGCATCCTGGAGCACCTCCGCGAGCAAGACAAGGATAATACCATGAACGTCATTCACATGTTTGACTCATTCACGTTCCGGAACCACACATGTATCACATTTGAGTTGTTATCGATCAACCTGTATGAGTTGATAAAGAAGAACAAGTTCCAAGGGTTCTCCCTGCAGCTGGTGCGCAAGTTCTCCCACAGCTTGCTGCAGTGCCTCCATGCACTCAACAAGAACCGCATCATACACTGTGACATGAAGCCCGAGAATGTGCTGCTGAAGCAACAGGGACGCTCCGGAATTAAGGTGAGTTTATGAATATCAACCTAAACAAATAGAACTCTAGTTAATGTAGGGTATTATGTTAAGATTCGTTTAAGATTTGGCAAGATGGTATGTAAAATATAGGCCACATTATTCCAAGATCCTGAATGTTGGAGGATGAAAAATAAATTTATTTTCATTAGCAAAGTTTACAACAAGAGATACTTAGAAACCTGATATACATACTCTGAGGATAATATCACCAATAAATAAAACACACACTTAAAATAAGCATTGTCAGAAATAATGTCTAAATGGCATCATTAAGTACTGACAATGCTAATTTTAATTAGATTTTAAACAATGGAAAGAAGAGTAAATTCAATTAGTGTAACATCCTGTAAACATTGACTAGAATTATAAAATATTGCCTGCAAAATGATTGGTAATGGTTAGCCATTTCTATACTCATTACCTAAGACTTGAGCAGAACAGTTAAATACTAACATAAGCTAACTGCTTATGAACCTAGATTGATGATTAGCAAGGATGGAATGGAAGTTATGAAAGAAATATCATAGAGTATCTCTAAGGGATGGACAGATATAGATCAGACAGAATTTGTTATCCCATTCTAGTACAAAAGTTTCATATTTTTAGACATCAGTGAAAGCTGAGTAGAAAATTCATGGTGCTACATTCAAAAAGTGTTTTTATAACTCTCTTTAGAACTTTTGATGCTCCTGTTCAATTAAAAATTAACAACTAGACCAAGGAAGCAGATTATTTTGCTTAGTGGGTGGTTAAGCTTAAATAAACATATGCTTTTAAACATTTTCTGGTAGAGATAATCTGAATTTCTTCTGAAAAGAGTGAATAATGTTTAGTATTCTGGGCTAATGCACTATACCTATATATCTTTGTTTCTACCATCATTTCCCTTTAATGTAGAAATAAAGAAATTTTGCAAGTTGAATCTGAAACTTTGACTCGAACAATCAACAAGCATTTCAATGAATGCCAAATTCACACACATGGGAAATGACCTTGTTTATTTGCGGAAATGACACCACAACTCTTAAAACTGTGACCTTTTGTATACTTACTGAACATTTGGCACAGAATACCAAGTATATACTGAACTCCAGCTGTGTTCTGTCAAATCTTGAATATACACTTCTGTTACTCGTAAACAATCTCAGCTGTACACCTGTTCATACATTGATAAAATTTATATTTGGTAGAGTTTTGTATGTGTGGTATGGGTTTTATTTGGTACTAACTTATATACTAGTTATACCTAGTTATGTACCTAATGTTTTAACCTAGTGTTACAAACTCTATTCTTGTCCTATATTTTGTTCTAACCTGGTTCTAAGTTACCTACTAACATCTACTCATTGCAATAAAATTTATTTATATTAGTTAGCATAGTCCTTATAGGTTGGCAATCTAGATCTAAAATTAGATGTGGAAGAATGTAGTGTATGACCATAAGTGGATCGACATTGACATTGACAGTTGGTAGCAATAGCTCTGTATAATCTAAATGAAGATGGCTGTGTGCTCATTCAGAATTTGGTGTTTTGTTACTAATAGGAGAACAGTTAGGTATACATAGTACTTTGTCAGGAATTATCCTTGATTTGAGTATGTATCTATATATTTTCCCATAACCAACTATAGATGTCTATATCTGATGTAGTGTGAAAGCTCCCTTATGTATGTACATACAAGCTTACTGGTTATTACATAGGGTGATGGTACATATAGGTCCCCACACGCCCTTCGTTTATTTTTGGAGGGTAGGTCGAAATTTTCACAGCAAATATTGCGAGGGAAAACCTAAAGGTGTGATTTCGCTTGTTTTTCCATTGAAAGCGACCTCAAAAGGTAGCTATGAATAATTCTTCGATGTTTTCGCGACCTTTTATGACGATTGTGTTTTTTTGTGCTCGGATTTCACAAGTGGTTTCGATTGAGATTATTTAACGTTTTCGATGAGTTCTCTCCAGTTCTTGTAATTTCTTTCTTTTCGTTTAATTTATTTATTTTACTACATAAGCACAAGCCTTACAGACTAAGTCCGATGCGCCTGCCTTAGTTAAATATTACATAACATTACTTATTTAGGTACATTTTATGAAATGGGATGTCTATACTATACCTACTATACTTACCTACTATAAAATATTAATTACATCTGCCTGACTTCTCTGTCATAGGTTAAGTACTACCTAAGCAGATAGGCATGTGTCTTGCAATAGAATCGTAAAATAACCAAGCAGCGATGTAAGAATCATTATAAATACGGACTACAAGATAAATCCTCTACATTCTTTAAATTTTATCATTTCCAACGAACATACAGTAACTGTGGTTTATCACACGTTTCTAGAGAATGCACTCAGCATTGCGGAAACAAAATAATAATTCGTCATGATTGTAAATAATGTTGGATAAAACGTGATCGAATTTTATCGACGGCGATTCACGTTATCTCGAGTTTTTGAGCGCGCGCGAACGTTCTACGGCTATTTTTGTTAAATCCCAGTGGCAATATATACAGTATGGACCTAGTTAACAATATTTTCACTATTTTGTATGTATTCTATTCACGCCTTTAGCCTTTTATTTTTTTACTTATTAATTTATTCTGCGAAATGTCTTAAGTAAATCCAGCATTTGTAATAATGAAGGAGGTTCTTTGTTCGATTTTGTAACATTATTTACTTAATAGAATAGACTGAGCCAAATTCAGGCGATTACAAAACATACGTCTTTTTGTCGTCAATAAACCTCTTGCGCAGTCTTGTGAATGACCAAGCATATCGGAAAAAAAATACGTTTTATTTACGTCATCATTATGAAGTAAAACTTGATGTAAAGCTATCTTTATGAAAGTTATTAGTCGTATTGTATAGTCCCATCATGCGTGTGCATATACGTCCAGGATTTTATATATATTTAAATAAAAGTATAATAATCTCTTTTTATTTTCTGTTTAGTTTTTTTTTGTATGTTCGTCAATCAATTCACCAACTTGTAATAGAAGTCGGAGATGTTGTCCAACAAACACTGATCACGTCAAAAAACAAACTGTTTGGTTGCGTTACTGTCCTACTGTTCCCGTATTCAGTAAGCCTGCCTCCCGTCATGCGTGCGACCAGTTATATTTACGTGCGGTACGTCGCGTTATAGCATCATAACACACAAACGTGCCGCGCAACATTTGGATCTGTCCCATGAAGGCCCTTGTCAATTGTAAATCTTCTTACCGGTGACAGTGACGTAAAAGTGAGCGAAAATGGTTGGTCTGTTTGATTTTCTTTCACGCCAAAATGGAGTAGGTACTTATCTAAGTAATGGATCATTGTGATTCTTCATATAGAGACAGTATAGGGAACGAAAGTGGCGTAGTTAGTAAGGTTACTTTTTTCAAGGCTAAAACTTCGAGAAACAAATACATAGGCAGTTTAATATACGGATGTACTGGATACTGTCTCTTGCAACACAGTTCCAACTAAAGCAAATTACAGAATCATGTAAATTATACAATAAGGTTTCTCAAATAAAAAATTACTTTACTTAAAAAACATGCAAAATTTTAACTACTTAGTATATAATTTATCAAAGCATTTTTGTTTTACGACTTGGGTATTCTCGACAAACAGCTGTTCCATACACAAATCTTTAAATCGCGTCCAATTTCCTATAGAAACAAGCGCAAACAACGTTCATAGTTATCTAAGTATGTAGAACTATTTCTACTCTACTTTTGCTGTCAATACGTAATTCCAATTGTTTACTCCATCAAAGAATATAACAGCACCACCACAGTTTACTCACCACTGCCATTTGACCTAGAGACTGATGGCCCTTGAAACCGACATTATCTCTCACAACCATGACGTCACAAACCTAAACACACCAGTTATGAGTTGTGCATTAAATCGTATTCGCAATACCGCCGGCGACGTGACGCAATAATTCAACTGTACATCAGACATTTCAACTTCTAGCTTGGATTTATACAATGTTACTCAATCAAGCCGCAAGCACTAAGGCTGGCTGTACCGCTATCTCTTTAGTTTGCAAAACAATAGTTTTATGCATCGCTGCTGCATAAAATGGGTGTGCTGACAACTATGTATGTATATATACGGGTTTCTTACTATAAATAAATAAATAATCGTTTATTATGCCAAAAATACAATGTATGTACGTAAAAATACAATGAATCTTAAACTTACTTTAGGTAGTACATCTATGGATGACTGCGCAACACACTAAGTCTGTGGAGACCTGTGTTGTGCTGCGACAGGAATCTTTGAGACATTCTATCCCATGAAGACACTTAAAATTCACAAAAGTAACACTGTAATGTGATATATGATTTTAAAACTTTGTTTTGGAAAATAATTAATAATGACATATACATAGGTACCTAAGATTGCGTAAAACTTTTTTTTTTTCTCTGGTACCATACTTAGCCTTGGCTTATTGCAACTTCACATTTGTGTTACCAGATGCTTGTTGAAATTAACCGTAGTAAAAAACTATTCATTTTTTATGTATATAATACCTATATCCAATGAAGTAAGGCATCTGAAATGTTAATGGTGTGGCTGTTATTTATCTACAAGTTTCGGATGAGTTGTTAAAATCTCAATATTCATTCGTTTTGGTTATTGGATATCATGTTACAGATCACAAACGCAAATCCTTCCAATGGAAAATAATCCGAATAATTTATTTGATATTTAGTTTGCAGCAATCGTTCTGAGGTGTTGTAGTCTATACAACAGCAGGCCAATGCCGTTGCATCAGCAAAAAACGGTTTTAACACAAAAACACGCGAAACCTTCGACCGCTCACTCGAACAAAAAGCTTGACCTAGAGCGATGATGATTTAAGACAAGACTTACCTGCAAACCAATCATACAATATATGCACTAGTGGTTACATGCAGCTTCCCATGCTTTTTTACGAATTACTTGTATTAACCGACTAGATAAATCCCACAATGAATTAATTGATTTTGGGCGACCCTCAGTAACAAGGAAAAGGTACTACTAAGAGGAGAGGAGTAGGTAATAATCGAATCAAATGTCTACTTACATAATAAGTTACTCCATTGTATTATAATTAATGGTGATTCAGTCGCTTCTTTGCAACGTTACTAGACGAGACACAAACAAACCAACAAAATCACTTTTGATTTATATAGGTTATGCTATGCATGAGTATGATTTATTTTTCCGGGTATTGCTTAGATATAAATTGCAGTTCACTTTAATTTGTTTATTATTATTTTTTTTATTTTTTTTAAGTAGTTATTTTTTCGCAGGAGTTCGTATAGCTTATTTTCCGGCTTTGTGAGTATTTAATATTTTAATCTTGAATAGACTGTATTCAGAATTAAACATAGTCGACTGAAACGCTGGAGCTTAGCCTAAAGCCTAAATGAAGCAGCTTTGCCTAAATGAACCGAGTTTGTAGATTACGTAAAACATTGAAAGAGGGTTGTTAGAATTTTAACAAAATAATTTACATATTAACTAAGTAGGTACTGGTACATATTACAAATCATAATAGTTACTAAGTAACAGTAAGGAGTTATTTATGCCTAGATAATATAAAGAAATAGTAGTAGGTATTTCTATATCTTACCCCATTCGATATACCTACTTAAGTTTTCATGTAATTGTGCTGTGTCAATCTTATACTAAAATCAAGATTATTCGGTGTACAGCTTATTTATTCCCTTATCTCATCGTGTGACTGATAACATACAAGCAAATAGACTAAACTAATTCAACTGGCGCCTAATCTTTACACGAAAGAAAAATAATGAAAGTAAGTAAGTAACATATAATTTTAAGGTTTATATTGGTTGTTGGGGTTCTGTTATACCTAGTTAGTTACTGTAACAGTGTTATACAACATTGACCAGAGGAAGAGAGAGAGAGAGAGAGATAATAATAGTTACCTACTGGTAGTTATATCAAGCTAGCTATATCTACAGGCGTTGTGGAAACAGGTGGTAGGAATATTTGTACAGGTGGGACCTATATATTGGGCAAACTTTCATTATACAATCTTGCATACGAAACCGAGCAATATTTTCTATAGTTACGTAGGTATTTGGATTTGTTCTCTTAATTAACTTGCACAAGGGAAATAACTACAAAGCTTTTTATATCTATATCGTTAGAAGGACCTTGGCTACCCTTGATGTATCTGCCCGAGAGTTCTGCCCTAACGAATTCATTCGGCAGGGGAGTCACGACCCTCAGTTATGAGGAAATATGACTCAAAGAAAGAGAGAGAGGAGATATCTAGCCTTATACTAAGCCATTAGTTATTGATTGAACGTAATGTTTTAAGTATTACCTCAACATAGAAAATAGCATCAATATTATCAAAAATCAGCTGACCTACATCGAATAGCTGACGCAAATATATCGATATCGGTAACAGCCATCGATAACCCGCATCTCTATCTAATGCGATAAAATAAGCACTGAGTATTGTTTGCCAGTTATCTAGTGACGTAGTTTTAACACATGGCAGTTAAAGTTAGGCATTTGATTAAACTACTTAATTAACTAGCAGGTTGCTTGAAGTGACATTTGCACAATTTGATTGTATGTGTCAGAAGATACAGCATGACCTGTACTGGGATGATATTGGATAATTTGCTAAAATTCAGCCATAGTACAAGTAACTACCACTCTCTTGAGTCGTATTTCCTCGTGACTGAGGGTCGTGACAGCCCCGCAGAATTAATTAATTAGGGGAGTTTTCTTGGGAAGATACATCGAGGTGGGCGCCCAGGCCCTTCCACGGAAGACGCATGTCCTCGGATATTGTAGTCTTCAAACATGTCGGTTTCCTCACGATGTTTTCCTTCGTCGTTAAGCGAGTGCAAATCCACACTTAACTTGAAAATAAAAGTCATTGGTGTAGGGCCGGATTCGAACCAGGGTGTCTGGATGAAAAGCAGACATTGGAACCGCTGAGCCACACTCGCTTATGTAACGTAAGTACCACCCTCAAATGTAAAATGTCGTTTGCGAGAATATCTCTGTAAGGGACCTAGTGATAAAATGCCTGACTGTAGGTACAGTGAAAAAATCATATCCAATCATTCAATATTTTTTACAAAGAACATAGGTACCTAAATACATAACCCCACCCCCTTAGAATTAGATTCCTCCCTTAGAAATAGAAATGCACATAACGCCCCAAGCGGGATGTCGTGCAGGACTCATCGCCCTCCTCAGATACATACAATCTAGATACAGTGGGCGGCCACATACATTAAATAATCTCTTCCAGGCTTTTTAGCTGGCGTTACCCTAGTAACTAGAAACTTGACACTGCATCCAACCACTTATGAGAATAACTTAGTAACCGCTCGTGAGTAACGGTATTTTCACCAGTTTCTCGCTTTGTTACAAAATCCATATGCTCGTTAAAATAAGTTGATATATGGCCAGGCTCAGTGTGGCCAGTTGTTTCAATTTTATCGTTTTATTCACTTGTTTCGGCTGTGGAGCTTGTGTGAAGTTAAGCATTGATGTAGGGCTTTACACTATTATTATTACTTACCTAAAATGTAACCAATATTTTGAAATGAGCTAATGAGCCGATTTTTTTTTATTTGCACACCATCTGGGCTTTTACCCGGGTAGCATGCTAATACCAACATAATAATGTAAAAAGTACATGTATGGTAAATTGTACATCATACCATAACGCTTAAGATCACAGAATCTTACTACTCTAAGTAATGCTAACACATTTTTTCTAATTTTAACATTGAACTTTAATTACTAAGTAACTAACGTAAGTACCTAATTAATTAAGTACTTATTGAGAAACGAATGTTTGACACTAAGAAATTACTTTCTTCCTATACCTAGTAACGGTTCAATACAAAACCTGTTTGACTGTGCTTATTAGAAAACATCGTATAGCACAATGAGATAAAAAACAACATCCTTAATGAACAATTTGATGATGTCGGCTGAGAATAACGTCTAATTGATGTTTTAGTAACGGTCGGTTTACAGTAAAAAGTGTACATTTGTTGAAAAATGGAGATTTATGAGGCATAGCGGTTTCTTTGTCTTACTTTGCTTAACAACCGTATACGTATAATGAACATTCCTACATTTTTAATATTATATTCTAGTTAACAAATAAGTAAACTGCGATTATAACAACATATTGACTACTTAATATGGCTCGGTTATTAGTAAAGTTCTTTTAGCATATAATATATGATAGACATATCATATCATGGCTTCTAATAGAACTAAACTCATTTTAATACTTTTTTTTAATGGATTGAAGTAACTAATCATTGACCCAACAAACCACACTTAACAATTAGGTATAATACCTATGCTATGACTAAGTAGGTACTAAAATTCCCCATCAACTAAATCCACATAAATTCAACCTATGTTAGCTTGACCCATTTTTAAACTCAGCCAAAAATGACCAAAGGGCTAACTGAAGCGGTCGACCGACGAACCGTTTCCGGCTCTGAATTTGACCAAAATAGATGCATGAAGTTTCAACGTTCGAGTCAGGTTGCACATCTTTTTTCGGCGTATCCGAGTTGACGAGTCGAGTTCTTTTGATACAGCATTTTTGTGTAACATATTTTATAGCTAGTTAACGTTCATCTACATTGTTTGTTTCCTCCTTCCATGTAAAGAAACAAACAGTCAAAAAATACATATTTCAGGACATATCACACAGCGCCATCTAGTCCCATACTAAACAAACGCTTGTGTCATAGATACTAGATAAACTACTACAGCAAAAGGTCTTTTAACTAGGTTAGCTACTAACTAACTGCTCACTACAACTTTTACAAAAGATCACTTTTTCATGTTATCCAAAATCTAAATAGATAATTAATATCATTTGGCGCCTACATGCCTACACATTTACTTGTACAGTAATACGTTCATTTCTCAATACTAATATCCTACAGATTCGCGATTTAACTACTACAGTTTGCCAGATGTTATCCAAACTGCTAGACATAGACCAGCCACTTACCCATATTTTTCTAACAATTGTCGACTTCAACAAGCTCTTCCTTGTACTTAATACTACATTAAACCGAACACCTTATAAAGTTCATTGCCGGCCTGATGCATAGCCTTCAAATCCGAGAACTGACAGCTTTTGCACGCAAACCCTTAATTGGCAGGAAGACTGAGCACGTTGCTGGGACCGTAGATCAAGTAGCTTGAAGAGGAATATTGTTGCTATGTGTGAAAAATACTACGTGCCGGGGATTGAAGAGTGTGATAATGGTTGGCCTGTTTCGTATAGCTCTTTATCTGTGTTGTAATACACGAATATTTTAGTACTTGCCGGTTCTATTTGGTAGCTAGTAAAATAGTCAAGATACATATTTCATTAATGTATCGGCGACTGCCCGATGCAATGAAAGTTACAAGGATACATGATTTTTTAGACTATATGCCTAAAACTGAGAGACCATAAAAACATAATGATTACGTCACTGGTTCAACGAGTGAAGCAACTTTGGGAGTCAAATCTTTTCTGTCTTAGAGTTTCTGATCAGTCAATAAGATAAGCAGTCTTTGGTAGAACCTTAATTTTCCTAGCAAGCCTAACGAGATGGCGCGTTAATGACTTAGGTGTCTCTTCCTGCTTTTTTGCGATCTTCAGTTCGAGTTTTCCAAGCTTGGAACAGGTTGTGAGGTTTTTGCATAGACTGATGCGTTGACTTGAGTTTATCTTTTTTAACTTGGTCTTTACGAATACCTACTTGATATAAACTTCATTAAATATTATTTTGATCGATGTTTTAATTTGATATAAGAAAAACTTTGAATCTTTATGACTTTTGAAATAAGTAGGTACTAAATGTAAGTTTCAAAGAAAAATGAACTAAATTTTCACGTGTAATTTTATTTTTATTTTCACGTGTAAATTTAGCACCCATCTCTTTGTGTCGGAATTAAAAAAAACAGGACAAACACGTACACATTTTTGCATTCAATTGTGTATCATTCTGTACTTCAAAAAGCGCATCCAGCGCGTCGGCCATTCTTTAAACCGAGGGGATAAATACCCCGGGCTTTGTGGGACAAACATTGGATCCAGTTATACGGGTTTTTATTTTTTAACCCTACCTGGTCTGGCACAGGTGTTCCCGAGGTCACTGGTAAATGAACATGTGCCTTTTTTATTTGACAGGTTTCTTTCGGCCCGTCTCTGTTGATCTTTGCGTTTAATTTGTACGGTTTAGTGACGTGTTTCTTTAGGATCGAGACCGAATGCTTTGTGCGCTGTTGATGGTCAAATGCGATTCGACAAAGTGCGTTGCAGTCAATGTTTTGTTATTTTACTAATTACTTTGCTAAATTTAATTAGGCTGGTTAGTGTATTGTACAAAAGTTACAGTGAATTCGATGAACTATGTAAACTAAGTTAGTAAGTAGGTACATAATTTATAAATGTTACAATAGATGAGTAAATAGGTAGTTACTTAACAAAACAAATCACAACTTTTTAAAACCCATGACACACGAAATAAAATACAAAGAAAAAGATAATAAATAACGCTAATATTAGAATAAAGCTTGTGATAAAATATAAAGCGACGTTAAGTATTTTTTCCGACAAGTAGGCCACTAGGTATTTCTAAACGGCGTGGTGAAAAATATTTTCGCGAATTTCCCATCGGTTGGTTCCATAAAATCTTCCAATTTCACGTCGGGAGGGATGCAGTGCGAACGCCGAGCATGTCAGAAATAACTGGCATTGAACACGGTCGGCAACGATATCAGATACCATAGACGATGCAATATGATAAAAAAAACTGATTGATGCAGATATTATGTACACTAACAAGCGGCAGTGCTAACGTTGCTACACGTTTAAAAGTAATTAATGTATATCGTATTTTATGTGTTCACTTAGTAAGTACTCAACATAATACATAATTTGCATGCCACAATTGTGAATCTAATCTGCACCCCATTAAAATTAATCCAAAGCAATTTAGGCGTAAAGAATGTATAAATACATTTTCTACTAACTTAACCATGTTTTTGGAATTAGTACGATACACAGTGAGATTAAGTAATCTTTCTCTGTGTATGTGTGTGTGCACATATTCTGTGCCCATATAGTGTGTACACAATACAATGAGTACTAAAACTGTATAGGTAGGTACTTGGTAACGTGTCTCCAAGTAACATAATCTGTGTATTTCTGCTACGGCGCACTAGCTAGAGATTCGGAAAACCGACATCGCGGAAAACACCAGTTTTATTTGTTTTCGTTTGAACGCTGTAAAAACCAAAATGTGGCTGTTGAGTTTTTGGCTGCAGATTTTTGTTTGAAAGACTTCTTAATTTATTGAATTTCCGCCTTATACTCGCGTATTTTATTCGCGTAAGTTGAATAGGTACTAAAATACTATCAGGATGTAATAAATTATGAATTCAAGTCACGTAAGTTTCAATAAAATACTTCGTGTATTAAGTATTTACTATAGATAGGGGTGATATAACGTGATATAGACTCCATCAGCAGAATGGGTCATAAACCTCAAGCGGTTTTATCCCACTGCTGGGTATAGGCCCTCTCTTGATATCTTTGATCTTAATCCAGCCTCATCCAGATCTTCCATATGTACGAGTATAACAAAATGTGATTTATTTTCGACGATAAATTGAATTGTTACTTAACTAAGTACTTATTGCTATAATTTCCTTGTTCGCCCACAAAACATGTAACCATGTAAAAGTTGTTGAACCCACTCTAAAGAAATATAGTAGCTAGCTTGATTTTTGTTAGTCTTACAGATTGACTTGTTAACCGCCTACGACCGACTTTTGTACATCCCATAAACGTTTACTAATAAATCTTTACAATTCGGGGAATTGCGTTTCTTATGGATCTATAGTTTTTCCTGCAACAAAGAAAAGAGTTTTAATCATTTATAGATTTATGTGCAATAAATGTATGTTAGTGAATGCCATTAACTTTACTTGATATAAAAATATAACTTACTTAAGTACAAATTTAATGATAACAACCTATCTTTTTTAACACTTGTCTGTAAAGCATTGGACTGTCAAGTCACCTAAAGCGACATCCGCACAAGCCACACAGTGGTCCAAGGTGGATCACTCAACTTGGACCACTGTGTGGTCTTCAATATTTTTTTTTTCTTTTTTTTTTAATCAATATTCCGGGACATTGCACACAGCGCCATCTAGCCCCACACTAAGCAAACGCTTGTGTCGTGGTGTACTAGATAACGGATATAATACTTATATAAGTACTTTTCTTTTGTAAATACATACTTATTATACATACAAACGACCAGACTCAACACAAGTAATTATAAATTTTTAAAGTTCATAAATACTTGTGTCATGCGGGAATCGAACCCGCGACCTCTAGATTAGAAGGCAGAGCCACTACCAACTAAGCTAACAGGTCAGTCGGGCTCTGAAATTAGGCTGCCGAAACACAACCTTTGGCGCTTGGTGACAGTGACAACGTTGCGAAAACCTCTAGCTATACCACCACCTCAAGCAGCAAATTCACACGCGCTAAACTCGTTAATATGGTTGCTATGAAAACGTACTGTTTAAATTGCTTCAATTTCCACCAAGACAATATTCCATTAATCATTTCGGTAGCAATGTGAACAAGGCGAATAATAATCCAATTCACGCTTCACTGCCTCTATCGGCTGCCGGCAAATTAATTCTACCGTTTTAGAACAATACCGTGGATGAATTGTTTTTATAAAGACGTTCTAAAGTCGCCCAAGTGGTCTTTAGTTCCAGTACGGATGTTTGTTGAAAGTTTTTTTTTTTCAGTTTGTTGAAGTGATGTTGTTGTATTGTGCGAGCTCTCGGCCGTAGATTTTTTTTTATTTGTAGTAAGTGCATACGTTGTTTCTCTATATATAAGCAGCTAGTGTTGCGAAAATAACTAACGTGTTTAGCGTAATTACCTTCTTACGTAATAAAAGTCGATTAAAATTACAGTAATTGATGAGAATGATAAAAAATAACAAGTCTTTTCGCCAAACCAATTTGTAGCTAGGGGCCAAAGAAAGATGAAAATATTTTATTAGAAAGTAGAAACTACCACTAGGCATTCGAACATTTCTAGCACACATTTAGTGCTAACTAAGTTTCCGACTAATTAATTTGGCGTTACTACTTCCCGTTCAAATTGCCTCCTCCGTCCGCTAGATACAAAGTTAATGAATATTCAAGTGGCTCTCTCGAAAACTGCGCAAAAGTTGAAACTTTTCTCATATCGCGTGTCCTTTCTAGGGACCCTCTTTTATTATATTTACTAGTGGGTGCTCATAGCTTCGCTCGCATTATTTCAGGATAAAAAAGACCACATACTAAGTAACTACCTACATACCAAAAATCATGATGATCCGTACAGCCCTTTTTGCGTGATGAGAGTTTAAGTAAACAGATATAAACAGACAAAAATTATAAAACATTATAAACGTGTTTTATTATCGATTTAAAGTATTTTTTTCTAATATCTTCTACTTTTTTACAGATTTTTGACCCTCTTCAGCTTTATTATATGTGTAGATTAGACAAATTATAGACAAATTGTGTATAACAATATGCGTTTACCAGGTGGGCCTGTTGTGAGAAGTTTGCGTGCTTTCAAAGACTTTGATATATGTAATAGGTAAACGGGCACGCGACTGCTTTCGTCTCTACTTTGGTTGTTATGTAGTTTGTACAAGTATTGTGTTCTGTATGTCTGTAACTAGGTATGTATTAAGTATCAAATCAGAACTATTTAGTTACAAACATAGGTTTGCAAAAAATTCAACAAAATGTAGGACACTTTCAACTTTTTTACAAATACAAAAGCTTTATTTTTCAACTGTGCGTTAAGTAAAATCTAACCTAATAAAAACAATAAAGTAGGTAATATTTTTGAACATCTGCTAAATAATCTACATACGTAAGTAGATCTCTCAAAAATATCTTGATATCGTTTGTAAATAATAATGTTTTTATACTCCCAAAAGATACGTATACCCAAGGATGGCTGCAAAAAATAATGCGAAGGGCAGACAAGTTTTACCTGCATCATGTTTCGTAAAGACAGGTGTTTCGTATCCGGTGCAAGATGACTATAGATACCTATTGACATAATATTTAATGTGAAATGGTCGGTAAGAGCTAAACGATGTTCTTCCTGATAATTTTATTAATATAGGGCTAGATGGCGCTGTAAGAAATGTCCCGGAATATTTAACTTTTACATAAACTAAAATCTTAGTACCATAGCTCTAAAATATAAATTCTAAAATCAACTAGTAATAAGTACTCACTTGCTTAAGTACTTAAGTAAGTATGAGATCAAATTCAATAAATAATAGTTAGTGAAAAATCATGATAATAACAAATTCACTTTGAAATTTACATAAAATTGCTGGTAAGTTTATCTAAAAGAGGATCATTTCTAGTCAAACTATCCCCTATATATTGCAAAAGTTGTTCAGTCAACACGCTAAGCTCCCAGAGACACAATTTCCAACTATTAAGTCGAAATATTCACTAAACTGCGTGGAAAGCACGCTAAATTATACAACTAAACAATTAGCAACCTGATTACTCTGGGAACTTGAGATCAACGCCTCGGGGCGTATTTAGCCGTTTCAGTCACGCCATTCTAGCCTTTAAACCTAAGCACTAATAGCCGAGTTTAGCTTCCCAGGTTCAATACATCGCAGAACAATTAAACCGCAGAGCAGAAGCCGTTAACTAATAGCTTTACATCTGATTGTCATTCCAAGGGCTCGTCTCGAGTATGCACAAGCAAACCTGTCTTTTTAATTCAAAACGGCAAATAAGGGGTTTGTTTTAATTGGTAAGCAAAGGAATAAAAAAAAATATAATTGTAGTGGTTAATTAGCTGTGTAAGTAGGCAGGTAAGTACTGCTCATTTATTAATGATAATCGAAAATTGTTATGTTTCCTACCTTTATAATATACTAGCTGTGCCTGCGACTTCGTCCGCATGGAATAGTTATTTTGGGAATCATATTTATTTTTGCAAACTTATAAATTATAGCTGTTACCCACGACTTGAACCGTTTTCGCAGCGCACGCAACGGAATCCCTCAAAGATGAATAATTTTCCCCGTTTTTTCACTGTTCCTTCGCTCCTATTAGTTGCAGCGTGATGTTATATAGCCTAAAGCCTTCCTCGATAAATGGTCTATTCAACACAAAAATAATTTTTCAATTCAGACCAGTAGTTCCTGAGATTAGCGCGTTCAAACAAACAAACAAACAAACAAACTCTTCAGCTTTATAATATTAGTATAGATATTGTATTCATATAGTATAGCATGAATGTTGGTTGAATTGTGACTATTGGCACTGAATACAGAAATACAATATATATTTGCTGTCCGTTCCCTTCTGCTTCTTGATAATTTTATCAGCTGACCAAACAATAACTCTCCATACGCAAATGAGAGGCGTTTGTTTGCAGTACCTTTATCAAGCTTCGTGCGTACTACTAATCTCTGGTCTGACTCTGTTGAATATGTCAAAGATTATTCTTTTGACATCTTCAAAAGAGTCACACCTGATACAAACTCGTGTACTTAAATAAATAATGTCATACGCCAGATAAATCTTTAATTTTTACACATAAAACGAGCACACGAACAGGTCTTCCCGATTATTCCCAATCTTTTTCGCGATCACAAAAATAATTTCGCAAACCCCTACTGTCTCTTTTGTATCTGAAGGCTTCTTCGAAGATACATCCTATTTAGTCTTATTGCTCCCTTTTGGACGAAGGCAACACGGAGATAAGATTATCTACTTTGCCGAAAGACCTCAGGAAATTGGCTGTTCTTGTCAGTGTCTCACAAGCAACTGTATCCAATAGATGGCTTATTATAGAGAAAAATACGACAAAAATATATCTTTACCTACTAATATGAATTCCTCGTTTGGACGATCATAATAAACTATGTGCTTAAGAGATACATGAAAATGATACATTTCTGCTGTATGGGTTCCAACACGGTGTTTCACAAATTCGGAACGTAGTATCTGCTCGGAAACGAAACGCCAATCGTACAAACCCTTGAAACTTCTATGCTTCGTGAAACATTGCAGGAGGAAACCGCTAAACAGGATAACTACTAAGTATAGCATTTGTTTGTTCTTAATGTATGAATCATTCACGTGTTTATCTTTTATCAATTTTTATTTTTTTCTGTGAATATAAGTCTAGATTAATTACTTGCAAATATTACGCGTTATGTGTGCTCGGTAATTAGTCGATAGTGCTAGATGGATCAGTTTGTCTACGATGTATGTGTTTGTACGTTATTTCGTCTATGCTCATAAGAATAGAAAGAAAACGCTGTTGTATGTGTAGTGTGTTTTGATCCAGATAAAAAAGGGTTGTCGCTTCCGACTCGAATTGTTTTGGGCTTTTAGTTATTATTTATTTGGGTTGATGTAAACTTTTAGCGGTTGTGGCATTTATTTGATGCAAATTTAATATTATTATATAATGATGGGTTTTTTAATGCATCTGTAATTTTATGTTGTCTTGTCTGAAGTAAAGACCGTTGTGATTATGACTCACTTACTTACTCACGTACTTAAGTTATTTTTTAAATTTATTAATTATAAACGAGTTACCTTCTATCACATTTTCCACGCAATTTCCTCGTTCATAAGGAAACTGAACAAACGAGTGTTTAACTAATAAGCTCCTTTTAAAGAATATCATCGTGTTAGAGATGAACTTGATGCAAATGTGTAAGATATGTAAATGAGACGACAATAGATGTAGAAAATGAACATACTGGCGTTACTTTATAGGTCTTATACAGGGTTATAAATCACTAATTGAAACTAGAATTCTGATTTGTCTGAATACATTCAGTAAACTAGATGTTTCACCACTTTTTCGGTTAAAAAAAGCCAGAGCATGATCCACCTTGGACACAGTGTTTACTCGTGTTCAGTCGTTGTCGCTTCAGGTAATCTGGTGCAGAAAAAAAAAATTTTTTTTGAAATAAATTATACTTCCTCAATTGTTTCATACAATGAGATCGTCTTAAGCGACACCAAGTCATTTGGGTACAATGACCGGTAAGTAATTCTACCGCTAAAAAGTACAAGTGTAAATTATTTTGCTAGATTTACTAGTGACCCTGTAGTACAAAACTTAGCGTATTTACGGAAGTAGCGTTAAGGTTTCCAAGTAGTACGAGTATGCATATGGGATCATGGAAATAACACTGACACAAGCCAAGTCTCATTTATTCAATGTATTGCACGTTTATAAAGAAACGACATATCGACTTAACACTTTATTACGTCCAGAAAAGGAGCTTTACAAGTTAATAGGTAACCACTGAGATTTATAGTTATTGAGATTTAACTGACATTGACTATATGTATGTTGGTATTTTTATGTATGTTGTAGAACTTGTAGACTAGTTTGTGAACCCCTTTACTTGGTTCAAGTTAATTCATTTCTTTTGTACGGAAAAAGTTTTTTTTTTTTTTACGTGATATAGGCTTACGCTTGACTACAACTTGCCTGATGGTAAGCAACGTTATAGTCTACGATGTAGCGCGCTTGCCTAGAAGAAACCGGATTAAGATTTATTGTTATTCAAGAAATCCTATCAAAACCTATAGGTATAGTGCAAAGCATATGAACAATAGCTTACTAGTTACCTACAGTATCTACTATAATACAATTCTTTTCCGCAAAATAATAGCTACCTACATCTCTAGACATACATATATCTATACATAGATAGAGTAGCAAACTTACTTACTCGTATATATATTATATAGGTATGTACCTATATGTATTAGATTGCTAGAATAGCTCGCAATCAGCGAATATTACCCGCAATTGCTTCCGTATAACGCTTTCAATTATCACTAAAGCAGTCTTACTAATTAAAAATGTAATTGAAATTGTCAACCAGTCTCGAAGGAGGCGTTTATGAAAGGACGTCCGTTTGAGAAATTTATTGGTAGGAGCTTTCTTTTCTCACGGTATATTAAATAAATATACATATAAAATGAAAGAAGCGGTTTGTTGTATATCCTAATCCTGTTCGCTGGCGTTAAATTAATTTTATATGCGACGCTCAAGTTTATATTGTAAAAGTTAAAATCTAATTTATGCTATGCTGTTTGCTTGATGGATATTTAGAGTTCAAGGGTAACTTTGCCGATTTAGATAGTCATCAATAACTTTACCAATTTGTTATTTAAATTTTATTAATAACCACATATATATAGAGTAAAGTATGTATAATATACATAGGACCGGTATATTATGCTAGACTTCGTATAGATTAATATCCGCGTAAGAAAATTCTGTTCGTGCATTCATATATTTCTTATTTCTTCAACTCATCGTTGAAGGTAATAAAGTAAACATTCAATTAATTCTCATTAACAATTAAGTGTGGTTAGTTTATGAAACGAGATGGTTGTTTCATAAAATATAGGTAATGAACTAACGGTAGTACAACACGGTACCGACTAGATATTTACCTTAACCGTCTTCTTTGATTGATTCTTGATTGAAATAACTTTGACTTGCCAATTAATGAACTAGGGATTAAGTATGTTGCTCATTTGTGCTTTTAATTGAGCTTAAAGCTTAGAAGAGAATTTGAAGAATCTTACAATTAATACACATTTTTGAAATTAATTAGGTACATTAATTAAATGAACATTTTCTAATTAACATGAGATGGCGATCATAAAAGATAAGAATTTCAACGATTTCTATCACACAGCAATTTAAAGCTATAATTTTTTTTCAGGTTTTTTTGTTATTTTCAAATTACTTATTACTTACTAAGTAATTATGTGCCTTAATCTTGGCAATCAAATAACTAAAAACATCACGTTCCATATCACATCGACATAAAGCTTATTTCTCCACAGTACAATGATAATCTCTCCCATTCTCAGTAATACAGATGTCAACTATTGACTTCAGCCAACGCCTTGTCATAGACAACCTGTTCAAGAAACTGGTCGGCAACATTGTTGCTTGTCGTCTTGTCGCGTTCAATGTTTATTTGTGTGTATTGTGTTTAATGACATGTGTTGATAGTGATGCGATTGTGCTGTTGTTGAGTTTGAACTAGCTAACTAACTGGCTAAGATATATTCTAAGCGACCATAATATATTGACAGTAGTATTGGAAAGTAGGATAATAGAGTAAAACAGCAGGGCAAACACGGCACGGGGACTAATAGTGTTTCCCACCACTTTATCCACTTGGTGTATGGTGACAGGTGAATAAAATGGTGAAAAGGCTATTAGTACCGGTGCCGTGCTAGCCCTGCTGAAATGAGTAGCGTACAAGAAAAGAGGCATATGCTCAACAGTGATATACTACAAGCTAATGACGAAACAATCTGAAGAAATATTTTGAAACCATTAGCTCATATATTTTGTCCAAACCCAATCTCTGCACACTACAAACTTACCAATACTAACAACCCATTTTGAAAGTCAGATTCAATCTAATATCATCATTATCAGCAGCCAATTCTTTATCAGCCGTTACCCCAATCCCATCAAATCCCAGTAAAGTTTAACTGTAGATTTCTTCTCCTACGCATTCCCATGCTCCCCATAACAAATAACAATCTACACGATACTGTCTGAGTCACAGATAAAATTGGGTCATACGGTCGAGACGGGCGGTATCGATTTTGCCATCTTACGCAAACCATTGATGTGTCATGGTATAAATAGTAGTCACTATGGGATTTGAGTTCTATGGGTGCTATGGAATACGTCATATTGTTTGATGCCTTCACTGTGTTGGGTGTAAGAGACATCTATCTATGAAACACATTTCTTTCGAGTAATTTTATCATGAGCTGTCATAATCTAAAATTTTATACTGTTTGTTTATTCTCTTTGAGAAAGATTGATTGAAGTAGGTATATTGTCTCTATCTAAAGTCTGTTTGGCAGAATGAGACAAATATATATTTTTAGTCTTTAGATATCTACTCTACTGTCTACACTCAATATAACTACAAATACATAATACATAAAAGTAGATGGTTTTGTAATATTGCCACAGATTATGTTGTGGTAGGTCTTTAGTGTGTTTGGGATATACCAGTAATGAAGCTTTTAGAGTAAATTTAATTTTACTGCCCTTTGGTAACCGTAACAGACCGTCTATTATGGATTATGATCTTGTGTAGTATACAGATGAAAGATGAAGTAAGGAATAGGAATCTATTCTTGTATTTACGTACTAGTGGTGGTATATGTATGTATGTATTATGATAGTAACAATAAACATATTTTCTGTGTTAGTCCGAAATGTTGGATGTAGCTTATGAGTTAATCCAAGATTTCGGCTAACTATATAATAATAATAAATTTCGTTTATTGCTCCAAAAACATAATAAAACTATACATAAATGCACTATAAACACCGCACTAGGCGAACCTGTGTCGCGGTGTGATTGCCTTCTCGTTCCAGACATTACTAGTAACAATAAAGAAAGTAATATATACTAATAGTGATAGCAGTACATAATAAACTTTGTTAAATTTCTAAGGTATCTTAACAATTAGGTAATTACATTTTACTTTTAGGCGTTAGGTACACATTTTTTTTTCGTATGGTTTGTATTCATTAGTTTTTATTATATATATGTATATATATATGTACCAAATTTTCATACAAATTAGTTCAAACCAGACGTTTGAGCTTTAAGAAATATCAGATATTTTACGTAGGTATATGGGATAATAACCTAAGTAATTAGGTACCTAATCTTTTGAAACGTGGTTGTTTATAAAATAACATTTTTTATTCAATCTAATTACTTACAGAAGAGCAAAAACATCAAAACACAAAACTTATCATATTTAAAATCAAAGGAGCCTAATTATTTTGCAACAGTGTATTATAAATACAACATGTAAGGTTAATATCGTCCGATAAATGTTAAAATTTAATGTACATTCAGTGAATGTAACTTGATATTTTAAGTTGTGCAGTAAACGTGTAGATTGCATCTTTGTTGCATTATTTTATGCACTGAGGTGAGATGAATATCTTGAAGTTAGTTGAGCACAGCTTAGGATGTTTAATAGTTTTGGAAACGTCTACAACGTCAAAGATTCCTAGATTTACCCACACTAGTGACATTAGTTAGGTACAAACGTAGTTATAAAAATTGCTCTGTAGTTTTCCATTTATGTTTTATTTTTTTAATCTTATATTAACCTTGAATTGATCCACCTCACCATATAGGTATAATACAAATTGCAATCTTTCGTGAGAACACATTTCTTTGGCAAATATGTTCAATTATGTTATTTAATATATTCAATAAAAATTTTTGCTCAGAAAATGAGCGTCTTTCCCAATTTTGCCGTTTCTTGGTTGTCTCGACGTTTTTATATATGAAAGAAACGAATACCATACGTTGTGAGTTTTTAGTTTTCGTCGGTGTTGAAGGTTTTCGTGACGCAAACCGCGATGCGAAACTATTTCCCTATGCCAGTAGAAATAGGCAAGCGGAGGTTTGGTGTATTTTTAAACTGTAATCTGTTTGATAGGCGAAGGGATTCCGGCTGGTTACGTGATATTTGGCACAGTGACCGAGGCGCTAAGATATCTAGCAATCCAAATTATTTGTATTAAATTATTGCTTTACAATTTAATGTGTTACTGTACTGTGCTTATAGCGGGAGGAAATGTTGATAACACCGTAATGTAAGGAATGGATAGGTACGTTAACCTATACTTTATACTAAACACAATAAAAAAGCTTAATCGTAGCGACATAATAAAATAAGTAACTTCTACAGTACGAGTATCAATATACAAAATTTCAAAAAGCTACAGATAAAGTACCCCAAGTCTCATACACGTGTCACCAACGACGTGACAAAGAAAATCAGACCTTCTAGCTTTCAACTAAAAACACGACCTATTTTAATTCTAGACGCGGTAAAAGCAGATATCGGAAAGCAATTAGGTCTAAAATCCGATCCGTTCAAGCACGTTTTACTTCAGCCGCTAAATACGTAGATAACATAACAAAGGAACTACTAATTAGTTTGGTCTTTCTGAATAAAATGTTGCATTAATCAGCATTAAGACTAGACCACGAACAGTACAGTAAATACAATAGACGTTCTGGTCAACAAAGACCCAGAGAAAAGTACACAGAGAGCTTCTGTGTACTTTTCTTCTTCACTTCTGGACACATTTGCGTAAAAGATTTCTATGGAAATTGGAACCTGTCTGGTTCACGCCTTGCTAAAATTTGTCATTTGGCTGATATTCTAGAGAGCGCATCAGCTTAATACAAATAGTTAGAGGTTTTATTTAGAACTATGGTTATCCTTTGTCTATCTTATACACATAAATCAGCAAGCATATGTATCACATGTTATTTTTATCTGACCAATCACATATTTGGCTTATGCATTTTATCATTATGTTGTGTCTATCAGGCATATTGTCGTTAAGTCGAGCCGCTGGGCACGTACCTATTACATTATAAATGGAGATTCAGACGTGAACTCAACTGCAGTGTAATGGGAATGCTTGGCACAGAAATGGTGTAATGTTTAGATGCATTTGGCTAGGACTTATTTTGTTTGGAAACTGCCTATTTAGAGGACTAAGGATAACTTGTTATAATTTGTCGCATAGATTTCATTTCTGATGGGAGGAATGAATAGAGTCGTGCTTGTGCGGATGGGCGGCGCTTTAGGTGACCTAGTGATCAAATGATTGATTGTGTGTCTAAATGTTTTGATAGAACTGATCCCCTATTTTTGAGATATACGAGTAACAGTAAGACTTCTTTTGGAATTCCCTCCTCCAGGGTCCGCAAACGCATCTATGCAAATGTGTACATTGTACATGGATACATACTTATACATAGTGCTCGTCACAGCCACTCAGCAACGATCGGTATAACTCTGAGTAGTCATGCATACGTACAGTAAACCAGAGATTATGTTTCTCTTTGACTGATTCAAGCTGCTTGAGAAAAAAATCTCCTTACATGGAGAGAGTAGTTTTATAACTAAGTACTCGTCAATAATTAGCCAATAAACAACTTTATTGTAACTAATAATAAATGAATAAACAGTATAAGAACTACATATTATGTTAGTCGGCACGGTACAGTCTTTTCTTAATACGCATAACTAGTACATGATCAATCGCCCAATTTGCGCATGTAATAGTTACATGTGAGATAGGGTTTGTAGTGTTTTTTTCTCAGCAAATACCACAACATCTTATCAACAAGTTATTAGATCTCCGCCGTAAGCCCCGCAAATTGGGTCAGTTGTCCGATACCTATTAATACTCGCCCGCCGCTTAGCGGTTAATTTGGCTAATGGGACACTTTTCATTATGAAACTCTATGCTGATGAAATTGTTTGTGTGACATTTTCAGTTTTGGAACCAGGATAGGTGCCAAGGTGCGAAAAAAAAACGTGTCACGAGCCAGTGGAAAGATTAGACGTGTTTCTTTAGAAACAGTTGTATTGGAATGTTTATAAAATCTTTGTGCTTTAACAAACACTGTTTACGTGCCTTGTATCAATAAGAAAAAAAGAGGAAAAAGGTACGCCTATTGTCTAAGTACCTCCGTTATTAAATACTTTAAAATCAGGTTCCTGTTGTTAAGTATTCCTATCTCAATATTTATTGCCAGGCCTACTTGCCATATTGGCATTTAAATGTCACATCTTCCTACTATGTAAGTAGTTGAACAGCTTTGTAAAGCTTACAAAAAGATGTAGTTAGTATTAAATTATGTTTCACAGAAAAACGACATTTAGTAGTGTCCATTTTGATAACTGACAAACCTCACAATTCAACACCAACTCCGTCCCCTAAAAGTCCAAAGCGTCAACAGTTTCACGATAAAAGAAGCAGCTAATAAACTTAACATCAAAGCTGTTCGCGAAACTACGAGAGTAACTCGAAAGCGAGAAGAGCTACTGTTTAGCTGGAGTTGGTTCAACTGCCTCCAAGTTTCACAGGCTGAGAACCTCTTGCTGGCTGGCACTTTGCCCTGTGGCTACTTGGCTACATGGCTGTCTGCGATACAAAGGTACTGTCGACTGGACAGGGGTAATTGGGGAACTTTTGATGGATATAAAGGTCCGTGTTTACTAATTCGATTGTTTTTCAACGACTGATATAAGATAATGTGGATAAGGCGTATTAAAAAAAAACTATTGACGGATTAAAAGGTTCATGTTTGTTCATTCGATTTTATTGGATAGACTTATGGGTTTTGAGGCGGGGGATCTAAGGACGGTTCAGTTAAAATGTTGTGTCTAAATAAGTTTTACAGTGTTATTCGCGCCCGTGATAATCGGGGATAAAATGTATGTTGATATTATTTAATTGAATTGTTATCAATTTTTAATTATTTAGAATAAAAACAAATTGTAATGTAATGACATGTAATTCTAAAAAAAATATTAATAAAAATGTTTATCTGTTTATCTGATAAATAGCCTAATCTACCTTTTAAACCTGTAAGTTAAATGCAAATAAGATCATTTTGTCGGTTTCTTTAAACAAGATAGATGGAATTTACATTTTTTTATAATATCTCACTGCTTAGTCCTCCTAAATATCCAGCTAAATCAGTTCCCCGCTCCATAAACAAAAACTCCTTTCAATTAAAATGACGAATTTAATTTAATTTCGTGCTGTGGCAACAATTCACAGCGACCTCCTTTCTCAACGCCTTAATTAAGCGGTGAAGTGGTCTGTGCTTAATTATTTTAGACTTGCTATATCACCTCAACTACATAATTGTTCTTCGGTGACGTATTATGAAGTTATGAGCAACTAGGAACGCCTCGTGGGTTAACCTGCGATGTATACTTAAATACCTTATGACAAAAAAATACTGTAATCAGTTTCAAATATATGTACATGTTATTGACAGACTTCATTAATTCACACATAAGCATTCGTCAATCGTTCAGCTAAAGTCAAATGTTTGGGAAGTAGCTTCGTTATAAAAATCATCCTGTAACTATAATAACAGTCACTGGAAAGTATCATATGTGCCCATTCCATGATTATTTAAAAAGATATATGAAATTTTAAAGTACATAAGTATGCTATTTATATTACTTTACTTTTGTTGTAGAAAGCGTAAAAGACAAACAATCAAACAGACTTACAACCAAATATTTTAGAAATATTCCGTGCGGAGTTCATTAAAAAATCACGCGATGTTGAACGATTTGGAAACAGGTTCAGAAAGACAATGGTAGCGGTAACAATGATGGGCGATGAGCATTCAACATGCTATTGTTATGAAGGCTAGGATTGGTAGGTATTGCCTGCCTTAATTATGTACATAGGTAGTAAGACAAGGTTTTCAGTCATGCTATGTAAAACAATGGCTGAGTTCTATTCAGTGTATGTTTCGGATCTCGCGGTTAGATCTTAGATTAATTAGTTACTAGATGATTAGGCTTTATTCAATGCTACCCTTCGATGAAATAAGATACATAAGATATAAAACTGAAAACAAATGTTATAGCTCATCATGTTGCTACGCTAAATTTGATACAACTTAGTACTACATATTACATATTATATATTCTATGAATAAGTATAGTTTAAAAAATTGCCTAGAAATGGTCTCCAAACAAGACCACAGCCATATCTGCCTTCTAATCTAGGGGTAGCGGGTTCGATTCCCGCCTGACACAAGTATTTATGCATTTTAAAAATGTTTAATTACTTGTGTTGTGTCTGGTTGTTTGTATGTATAATAAGTATGTATTTACAAAAGAAAAGTATATATGTATTATATCCGTTATCTAGTACCCACGACACAAGCGTTTGCTTAGATGGCGCTGTGTGCAATGTCCCGAAATATTTATTTATTTATTTATATAAGTACTTATAGAAAGTTGCATTTCCCTAAAAATTTCAATTTAAAATCTTTTTCATCCCAATCAAATTATAGTTAGATAAATAAATATAACAACCAATGGTGCCTACTATTGGTTGTTATAACAATGTATTTTGTTAGTAAACTAGTTAGTCAATTGGTTTTTGAACCTTCCTTTAGCAAAAATTGTATCGTCTTTTCATTCATACAAAACACACTCCCAAATTAGTCAACACGACACTGCAACAGAACAGTAACAGAGACATTAACAAGCCAATTAGGTCTGACTCGGCTCAATAGAGAGCGTGGGATATAAAATGACGGCTTTATCTCATAGATTCGTATTACAGGACCCGTAGTTGATACATAGGTTAGAGAATAATGAGACATTTCTCTTGTTCTTTATATTTATTTTAGTGGGAATATTTAGTATAATGTTAGCTTAAGTTTTGAAAATGAATATTTGGCATGGATAAGATAGAAGCAGATAAAATGTATTTTCATCTGTCTATTCCCAATTAATAAAAAATATAAAAAATTACTGAACTAGTTATTGCGAAAAAGTAAAAAAAATAATATGAGTAACTAGATAAAAGAAAATATATTAAAGTATTGACTTCAGTTCTGACCTATTGAATGTTTTTAAAAACTCTCTTCATTTGCTTCCGGAAAATGTAAAATAAATAATAATAATAATAAATATTTCGGGACATTGCACACAGCGCCATCTAGCCCCACACTAAGCAAACGCTTAGCAATAGTGCTTTGTTTAAAAATTTAGGTACAAATGATTTCGAGCGGTCGAATATTTATTTGTCATGTATTTTAATTCAAATTTTAAACAAATTCATTCTTTAATATTTTCCATTGATTATGTAAGTAGTATGTAGTTATATATTTATTCAGCACAGAAGATATTATGTATTTTATACTTTTACTTGAAGACTATGGCGATACCAATTCCAACATTTGAACAACGCTAATTGGAACAATCGCAATTTTTTTACAACTCAAATGTTCGCCGTTTTCAAACAATGAAGATCAGACAAAAACTCCAAAACGAATTCGTCAAATATGACCCCGTGCTGTCTCCCATACCCAACTCGTAAACATCTCGTGGCGTGGTTATCGATCGCTCCCGGTCCCGTGTCTCTCTGACCCACTTCCATGGCGGTGTTACGCTTACGCACGTTGACAACACTAACCGGCGACATTGAATAATAATGGACGGAAATAAATAGACCATTGTAAGCGCAAGAAACGTAGTGCAATCATTTATATCTTCGACCTTAGGTAAGTTCATAAATCCACATTTATTTACCAACTCTCCTCTTTCCCGCTGTCTTCTGACACCGCTCACTGTGATTTTCGGTACTAGAGTAGTAGAGTATTCTGACATTTTGTTACAGAAATAATGCGAGTGAAACCACAGCCATATACAGTTTCATACAAACTAAGCTTCAATAAACACACCATTTATTCGGTACCCAGTATCCATCTTCCCGTAGTAGTGCTGATATTATAGTGTGTCGATTAGTGATTGACGTGACTTCTAATAAAACATATTGGCATGGCCTTTCTTTAACAGTTCTGTGTCGTCACTAACCCATAGATTTAAATTAAATTATACCCCACACTGACATGGTAATTTGGGACGATGAGGATTTGACGATATAACTATGGAGTTTTAGTGAAATATACATATGTATCTCTGGGGTAGTTCCATTACAGTTCAGACCAGCCTAATATGTGTTACATTCAATTGTAAATGGCTTTCGAAACGATTAAGCTAAATTGAACACGTGGTACATATTTATGTTTTCAGGTCGCAGGCAAAGCCTTATCTGTTAAACAGTTGTTCCTTATCAACAAAAGGCAAATCCCAATCTCAATATTATTTTTTCTTTTTAAAAAACATGTGTTCAAGTATCACACAAAAAGTCAACCGAGCTTAGTTTCATTGTTCCCAATAATTGTGGTCGTCGTCGCCGATTGTAAAAGTCTCTTGAACTTTTCGTTTGCGTGTCACAAACTCTTCGAATTAAGATCGATTAGTTGCTCAACTCTCGCTTAGTTCAACGATCCGAATTTTGAAAAGGTAAACGGCCCGGAGTGACAAATCAACATCCTTAATTTCAACCTGACCTGATTAGTTAATGGGATCTTTTCCAGGATCTTTGAATTGTGCTCGAAACCGCCGTTTCAATGGACTAATCACACTAATTCAGACATTTGTCGTTATAAGATTTGTTGCTTATTAGTCATCGTGTAATTGTAATCTTAAACGTATCTTGACATCGATGTCTTCCTACGCTTATCCTTATTGAGGGCAAGATAATTTTGTGAGAGACAGATTGCTTTCGAGATTTCTGATAGCAATTATGGATGTACAAAAAAATGAGGTTAATGCGTTTTTTTTATTAAACCATGATTAAATATTCTCGATTGGATAGCATGCCGGGCGTTTAGAAAGAAGATACACCATAGTAACAAAATAGGATAAATACATGCGTATGTATATGATTAGGTTAATGATTATCATACTTCTTCCTCTTTCACTAGATGTTCAATCTCGCCAAGACAGCACGAGGGTATAAGTCTTGTATCCAACATTTCTTGTCAGATAAAGACGAAATGCTCTCGGACTGTCTGGCCAGAGTACAACCGACATTACCCTTCACACGAGCCCTCTGTTACACTATCTCTAAGTGGTCACTGCAAATTGATAACCCACTTTGCAGACCCGAATTTCGTGATTGCCTACGGTCTGCAAACATTCGGTATTTGCATGGCGACCCAATCGAGGTAAGTGATCTGCTATCGACTGATAGGGTGTTGGCTTTGACGACGCAGCCCAAAGGGCCCTTCAAAGGTTATGCTGAAACTTGTAGAATCTGTTGAACAAAATGTGCATGCTACTTTTACACCAGATACTCAGGATTCTATTATGACAACGAAATAGAATATGGATAAATTACTTAAGTATACATCTCATTGTGAATTCCTCTTGTCGTCTATTTCTCATGACTTGAAGTTTTCGCTGAAGCTAATCACAATATCCCAAATTTACTTATATTTCTCTGTGATTAAAATTTACTTTTTTGCTAATGAGCAGCATTATAGAATAGAATTCATTCATTTAATAGAATAGAAGTGTACCACTCAAACAGTTGCAATTGAGTAGTTTCTTTCACTGGGTCAGCAAAATATTTCCACAAACGGTTTCCCGAGACGGAATATTCCATTTATATTCCTTCCTCGTCCTCATTCAATTCCTCAAAGTTTCCTCCCTTATTCTTTTTAATTTACTTCTATCGCGGAACTGGGAGCGTTGGCACAATATTGTGCATTGTCAGTAGGAGTCTTGGAGGTCCGCCAAACCAGCTCCATTTTACACTGAGAGGGCTTCATTATTACACTTGGAGGGATATGACAGATCTATATTCTGAATGGAAGGGAAGTTCTTGAATCATAGTAGTTTTTACAGTATCCTGAATATGATTACGCTTAAGATAAGTTACAACGCTACTTATAAGTATTACAGAATACCATTTACTTAGTGTAACAGAGTGCAAGTCAGATCTATTTCATAACGAAAACGAGTTGGTACTTGATCGCATTTTATTTGGTGGTAAACAATAAAGTCTTCTATTTTTCTATAAAACCCTATAGAATATTTACTTATTAAAAATTAGCTTTCTTACTTCAAGGTTCTGAATAAGAGCTGCTGACCTTGACATGTTTCTCTGGTTATTTTCTCTAGAATATTGTACTTTACTCTTAAATATCTTTCCTTTGTAGTGAAATATGAGCATACCTATTGACTGATAAGGTCCATCCATTTCTTTTTACAGAGCAAAATTTAAAATTATTTTTCTTTTGTTTTTAGGTAATTATGTGTTCCAGACCTCTCCTGTAAAGGAAGCTTGAATTATTATAGTAAGTACCATGTGGGTAGGTAAAGAGTGGAATAAAAAAGACTGGATGATGATAATAGTAGACAGTACTAAGTACAAATAAAGGTATGCTTAATATTATATTTAAGTAATCACACATTACTTCGAATCGCAATTCAATTTCAACCTCTATAGAGAGCGAAACTTGGCCAATATTCCTCGTTTCGCTAACCGGGTCAGATTAATCTTGAGTACCTTTGTTTTAACGGCAAAAAATGACCCACTTTGCCTACTTTTCTATAGTTGTAGTTGAAAACAATTTAAAGCCACCTACACGCGACAACGGACAAAACACGCCGGCTCGCGGGGTAATTCTTGTGACATGGCTTTCTTTAAATGTTGTATGTAATGTAGTTAAAAAGAACTCTCGATTTCTTTTGAGAAATCTGCTGTAACTGTTGCGTAATTGACTTGCGCTGCTTGTTTATACCATGAGTGACAATTTACAAAATAGTCAACCTTTTTGCTTTGATTGTTATTCATATACGAGCATGTTTCAGAAGTTCACGCATAAGATTTCGGTTATAGCGACCAATAGTGATTAAAATTTAGTATATATCTGTAAAGTAGAAAGACGAAGTTTCTATCCATTTCGATCCTAAAAGAAATATCGAATCCTGTCGATACATATTTTTTCAAACAGAACCATTGTACTCCATGATGCTTTCAAACACGGAAAATAAAAAGTTTTATTCACTTACTTCATTAAATATTATTGAACCAACATCACTAGCAGTGCTGACGATATGTGCCTACCAAATAATAGCATCATAATAAATAAATCATAAGAACTAAACGCTTCTTAGTGGATTTGTAGTTAACATTCTACCTACCTCTTCGCCTGAAAGGTCAAAGATGTTTCAGCAAGATACGTTTAGATACATTCGTACGTATTGTTGCTTGTAACTTTATCTTTCATCGGCGGCAATCACGAGCACACAAACAGTTCAATGCTACTGTTTTATTCTTGAACTCTTGCAGTAACATTGGTTGCGTACAAAAACTCGTTTGCGCTTTTTTTTTCTCTCGTTTTAATTTTAGCCCGGCCTCCCACGGGCGGTAAGTGGGTTAATGCCAACGGTATCACACCCGGTGGACTGCTTAATTAATGATTATGCTGAAAAAATCGACACACTAATGTGTATTTCATTAATCTAAATCTATATCTATAAAACTCAAAGGTGACTGACTGACTGACTGATATAGTGATCTATCAACGCACAGCCCATACGATTGAGACGGATTTTGCTGAAATTTGGAATGAAGGTAGATGCTATGACGTAGGCATCCGCTAAGAAAGGATTTTTGGAAATGCCAATTTTAAAGGGCTGAAATAGGGGATGCAAGTTTCACTTCTTAATGCGAGCAAAGCCGCAAGCACCCATTAGTTGTCACATATATGTCCTTAAATATTAGCAAGCCGTTTGGACTTCTCTTCGAAGTGCCTTCGTAATTAGTGGAATGAAACGGGGAATAAATAGAATGTAGGTTGTGATGTGATTAATCCACGTGGTTGGTCAGATACAGATATGTTGGAATATATCTTGCTAATTAGTAAATATATAAATATTCCGGCACTTTATGTGGGCTACTTAAATATATGTATTAAAACAATTTTGATACAAGACTTTACTTTAGGAAATTTAAAATGTACCTTTTTTATTTGTATATTTTACCTGATAATTACAAATAGATTAAGACTGCCTGACAATTAGACTCTACTTAGTTGTGTTGTGTACATGTACGTTTATAAATATAGGCGTGTGGTTTATCAATATGTATTAAGCAATATTGCTTCTGTGTATAGAACGTGTAGTCGGATCCACGCTCTATTTGTCTTTCGGGACTATTGTCTGTACAGAATCACCTGCTTACATAATAACTGATATGCTTAGCCTACCATATGTTGTTACTGAGTTTATATAAATTAGGTATAGAATGCAGCTAAAGTTAAGTGGCAGTGCTCAGATCAAAGTTTGAAACCAAGATGCAAAGAAAGGACTATAAGTTCACTTAGCAAATTCAAATTAACTAGTCTTGAAAGTCGCAGAAAAGTCACTGATTTGTGTATTTTACATAAAATCGTTCATGGCAAGTACAGCAGCGTTTTATTAGAACTTATAAATGTAAAAGTACCTAACAAAAGAATGCGCACGGAGAAATTATTCTACCTTCCGCCAGCTCATAACAATGTCTCGAAGTTCAGCCCCATTAATAGAATGTGTACCTTTTATAATGACATCCAATATTCTACAGAGGACTCTCGCAAAGACAAAGACATATTTTGTCATTCATATGCATCTTTCAGGAGTTTTGTGGGTGGTGTCGCGTGATTGATTCATCAATTAAGCGACTACTTGATTGATGGAGCAGTTATTTGGCGCTGCTTGCAGGGCATTCGGGGGATGTATATGAATGAAATCTTGAATCTTATTTTATTCCGATCTATGTAGTAGTATATATACTAAAATTGTTTATAACAAATATTATGTAGTGTTTATTATCATTTAACAAAGCTGTGTATAGTCGTAATTGGACTTTTAGTTAAATATTATTCTTAAAAGTGTTTAGTATATATTTTTATAACTGATTGTCTGTGACTGTACCAAACTAAATAAAATAAAATAAAAAATAAACTAAGTACTTACTTGTATTTTTGTTTAATAATGTATGGTTTTGCATTTACTACAGTTTGCTTGATGGTAATAGCTGCCTAAAATGGAGCGTGTCTGTTTGTGTCTGTGATATGGTATGGTATCCTCTATATAGATGAAACAGGATTTTTGGCCTGTTAAAACACAATGTCTGTAATACCAAATGAATAGGTTTGAGTAATGGTCCACAATCATTAAAATCAATGCAAAGTTTTTTCCACCACTATTTTCAAGGGCCTTCCGATACATAAGATCTTATTAAAGCCTGTACAAGTGTACTCATAGGAAGTTAGATATCTTCCAAATACCTAAGCATATTCACGCACATGTCCAAAACAGGCAGTCTATATTCGGCCCCCAATTTGGTCGGAGCTTCAATAATTGAACACCATTTCAATACCAGCCAATGCTTATTTATTAATACCTAGCCGCTCAGTCACGATCGGTTCAAGCAACTCAAGGTCCCAGCTAAATAGGCAACCAGAAACGTAATTATAGTCGGATAGTGGATACTGTAGGTACAGTGCTGATCGAAATAGAATTCGCGCGAGATAAATCAGCGAATTACTGGTGGCAGCAGATTTGATCATTTTGTTTTGGTCAAGGAATTGGCCGAAGACCGTCAATAATGGCGCATACTCTATTAATATTTAATATGCCCTTACTTTTATATTTTAATCGTTGAAATTAACCCGACCGAATCTTTTTAGTTCTGATTTCGTCAGAGCGTAAAGTTGTGGTTTCTAGGAAATTAGATAAATATATAACACTTTGCCAAGCATACGCTCGATATTTCCGTGCCACATTAATTTGTCAAGAATGTTGAGTTTACGTTACCAATATTGATAGTGTGATTTGAGTATTTTACAAATCTAAATTAGTTTAGAATGTGGCGTGATTTTCTATTTTGAAACGTAAACAAAACACTGGATAGTTTAATTAATCGTAGGCAACGATGGTGAACCAAAGACTTGTTGATTAAATTAAACTCTGAACTCACCTTTTAATCTGTTGTTAATGCATACGTTTTTTTTAGCTTTAGTCAGTTTAAACAATCTTTTAAAACGTTTTTGACCTTTAGTTCGCGACAGTACTCCTAAAAAAAAAACCAGAATGACTAAGACTGATTGTGAATATCATTTATTGTAGTTCCTAGACCCATCGGAAAACCTGGAGATTGCCATCTCAGATAATCGCTTGAGCATGATTTTAAAGACCATGACACGACTGCGTTTGTTTTTTTTTCTATTTACTTATTTATTCTGATTTGGCTTTGCCATTTGACTACAACTCACCGCAACTTAAGATATTGTTATTGTTTTGTATTCGCTCATTTTCCAATAAAGTTTAAGTTAATATATTGTTGTCTAAGATGAAGCAAGCTTACCAGAACATATCGTGTTTACTCTCCCTGTGAAAACTAAGGATTAAATTTAGATAAAATCGCCTTCGTTTTTACAATTTCTCAAAAATAGAAGACAAGACACGTTTTTATTTTATTTATGACAATTAAAATTTAGTTTATTATTCTTACTTAGGTACTTAATTGGTGAAATAAATATACTGATGAGTTTTTGTATATCAAGACTAAATATTGTCATGTGTTCAACTTATGACACACACCAGCAATAAAGTCATATAAATTCGCTCGTGGCAATGCTTTTAATATAAAATAATATGCATGTTTCAATTGGAATAGCCATCAATCCGTCTAGTCCAACGTTCAAAGCATCGGGAGCAATAACTCAGCGCTCTTCGAACGATACTTTATGTGGCTTGTACAGGGTGACTGGGTCGATAGATTTTTTTTATAATGACGGAGAGTTATAATTAGACGATGTAGTTAGTCAATTTCTTTTCAAAACATCACAATGACAACTCAGTTTGACACTTGTTTTTTTTTAAGTATTATGATATTTAGTTGTCTTTTTTTAAACCATTTGTTAAATGTTATTTATAGTCCCGGGACCATACTTAGCGAATAGACGACAAAAGAACAGTCCACTCTACCAATAACATGAGAGTGGATAGAGCACTACTAGTAGGTACTACATAATTCGAATGATAGCTAAAGCGCTGTCTACTGTCTTAATGTTGGCAAACTTAACAAAAGGGATATTTTAGTGATCGTACTGACGCATACTTATGGAATAGGACAACAAATGTATGGGATTTACATCACGATGCGCCCCGACGAGGAAATTTTACGTCAATCCCATACCATTGGTCTTTCTATTCCATAAGTATGCGTAAGTACGCACACTAAAATACGCCTCTTGTCTAGGGAGGCTGTTTATCGTCTGTTCGTCAAGCATGTGTAAGAGACATAACATAAATCATTTACATTTTTTTTGTTTTACCAATATACCAGTCACCCGGTACACTATAGTTTATGCACTTTATGTAGTACAATAGTTTGATTCACGTCTCAATTGGCCGCACTCGGTTGTCAGTACGAATCACAGTATACATACGCAGACAGGGCATGGAGTTGTGTGGGGTTATTGCTTCCTCCGTTGCAGGTTCACTTAAAGTTACTGGACTTGGAAATGATTCTTTGTAAGATTGAATCAACTGTATTAAATAATAATTGAGAACATTTAGTATAAAACAGGCCAACTTATTATAATCAAAACAATGAAATCCCACAGGTTTCCCATATCTATCAATAAAACCTATCTAATGCTATCAATGTCGATAAGGTATAGTGAGAAGCTCTATAATTAACCTATGACATAATGAATTGTCCTATTTGACGATGACTCCTACAAAAACAAGTTTTTTTTTTGTAACGAACACACTTTCCATCAATATAAAATATTTTAAATATCATCAGAGTTTAGTATTTATGAATCAAAGTTTATTTTTACCTCCGAACCAAATGTTGACCTTTCATCAATAGTCTTTCTATTGATAACGAAAACATTTGAATCGAAAGCAACTGTTTAAATTGATTATGAATTGAATACGTACAGAAATGACCGAGACACTGTGAGGGTAAAAGAGTCGTTTCAATTCAATAGCGGTGAATCCATTACGAAAAGTGTTTCATAGATAGAATTGTGCTGTCTATCACGATGAGTACAATATAAACGATTGGAGCATACGACATAGAATGCAGTAGACGGTTCATTGTGTTGTGGCAAAATTATTCCGAACATCTTATGTCAAACAAATCTACGTTATAGGTCATTTATAAATATTACTTGATATTGATACAAGTAACTAGTAAGTAAGTAAGTAGTAGATTTTATTGAAACAAGTAATTATGAATATTTAAATTTGTAATTATTTGTGTTGAGTCTGGTCGTTTCTATGTATAATAAGTATGTATTTACAAAAGAAAAGTATATATGTATTATATCCGTTACCTAGTACCCATGATACAAGCGTAAGCTTAGTATGGGGCTAGATGGCGCTGGGTGATATGTCCTGAAATATTTATTTAATTATTTATTTATTGATACATTCTAAGATTCGCATAATATGTATTGGACTGGAATCTGAGTGTCCTGTTAATTTAAATTTAACTGTATTAGAATCTAGAGATACTAATTAGATACAGTACATTATTTCTATTGAACCCATTAGTATCTTTGTTCCCTCGAGGCAAATCGTTGACAAAACCACGTGAAATGTTTTGTAAAAACACAGGATAGAAAAGAAAATTAGTATCTTTCGGTAATAAAGTCTATGATTGTCACAGAATAATCAACTACTTAGTCTGTAAAGGTTGATTCAATATTGACCTATCTACAAGTAGATTTTGCATATGATGCTTTTGTGATAACAGGTAGACACCGTTTCATGGTGGAAGTGCCGAAGTGTCGAACACAGCGCTTTGCCTCTACGTTTTTTGTACGGTCCGCAAAGCTTTGGAACACTTTACCAGAAACCGTGTTTCCTGCGAACTACAATCCAGGGGTCTTCAAATCTAGAGTTAATAGGTATCTTCTAGGTAAGCGTGTTACATCCTAGGCTGCAGCAATGCTTAACATCAGGCAGGCTGTAGTCAAAAGTAAACCTATCCCAAGTAAAAAAAAACAAAAGAGCAGTCTTATTCGCTCTTGGTAACAAAATCACGTACGTAGTTGATAGTCCCGCGTCTACGCTATATCTTTGAACGGATCCAGGTATCTGTGATACAATAGCAAATATCTAACGTTGTTTGTCTACGTCGTGATCCAGTATTGGTGCTTGCTTTGTCGATATTCTAGTGTTGAGTTTAAACTTATTGTTGTACAATGTACGTAACAATACAGTTTATACAAAATAGCTCTAGTGTTTTCAAAGACTAGATCTATCTAGCTATGATACAGGCTAGCTAAGTATTTAACTTAAATCAAAGGTGACTGACTGACTGATATAGTGATCTATCAATGCACAGCCCAAACCACTGGACGGATTGGGCTGAAATTTGGAATGAAGATGATGTTATGACGTGTGTTGTGTGTGTGTTTGAATCGTATTTCCTCATGACTGAGGGTCGTGGCTCCCCCGCAGAACTAATTCGTTAGGGGAGTTTTCTTGGGCAGATACATCGTGTTGGGCGCCCAGGTCCTTCCACGGAAGACACATGTCCTCGGATGAATGACGGTGTTATGACGTGCATCTAGAAATGCCACTTTTAAAGGGGTGCAATAGGAGATGCAAGTTTTACTTCTTAATGCGAGCACCTTCTAGTACTTTAATAAATGTATTAATCTGTTTAATAGAAACTCTGCTAAAATTCACCTTACTTAACCATCTTAATTCCTGTCCCCACACCGACCTGCCTGTCGCCCGAGCGTCTTTCCGCCAATTGTCCCCTCCCTTCCCCGGACACGCACAATGACCGGAACAGTATCGCTTAATTTCTTACCATTGTTCTGATATCCTGCTTTTAATTCGTTTTCTGGTTGAAGATTGACGTCTCTTGGTGGTACAGGTTTTTCGTCTTTGACTATTACGTTTTTATTTAGACAAATTAGAAATGCATATTAATCGTGTTTAGGATATCTTAAATAGTTTTTAAACATCAATATTAACTGTTTGTTATTAATTTGGATATACGATCGTGAATAACATGCATAATAAGAGTGTAATCAGACTACTTAGTATGATATACATTAGATCTGTACAGTTAATTATTATTTTAGGAGGTTGAAATATGTATCTGCTTTGTGTATTGGAATTGATTTCCTATATCCGTTTTTTATACTACAATATCCTCCACCGTCAATCAAGTATCAGTATTATTGATTAATTGTGTGCAATTTTTTATCAGATTGTAGAGGTCGTTCATATGTTCGTAACTGCAACTTGGTGCGTCAACTTTCTCAGAAAGGAAACGGATACAAAGCTTTTACTGACATACGGACTTTGATCGATTGACGTTCATATTTACATGTCATAAATGTACAGTGCATAAACTTGAATTAACTGACTGTTTATATATTAAATACATGCTTTTGAATTAATAAATGGATTTGAACTTACAATGAAGCATGATTACCTAATAAAAACTGATTTAAATACCAAATTGATGATTGTTATGATTTAAATGCAATAAAAAACCTATTTTCTTCCTCTTGAATCGAAGACCCTAATATTGTAATTATTAGGTAACAGGGAATGACAACTATCAGAATCTTGTGAGAAATGCCACAAAATGTAACTGTTGCAATACGAGTACAATGGAATAGAAAAGTATATTATAAAAGATATATATTAATACATCCATAGTAAGTACAAAACATCTTGGTCACTTGTATCTGGTCTAAAATCTTATGCTATGAGTCTAGTGCATTGTAGGAATCCTAACGGTATTACTAGGCCATGTCAGAGGTCTCGGTCCGGTCTAAAAACTGACTAGCTTGTTGTAACAAGGAAATATTGTGGCCATTAAATATCTAAATACTATTTATTTATTTTTTAAATAACGTACTTACCTAGAATTATTATTTTCTCATAATGATTTAAAATATTTCTATTCAGATTATAAATACTTACAGCTTAAAAAGTTTAATATTAAAATATTAAACTTTTTAAGCTGTAAGTAATTGCTTAAGTAATTGTCGTCATATTAAGTATTAGATATATGTTTATAGAGCTTAACAACGCGGACTTATGTTTTTTTTTTATCGTATTTTTTATTTTTTTTACATGTGATAGGCTCACGGTTGACTACAACTCGCCTGATGTTAAGCAACATATTTTTCAAATGTCCAACAATTCGGTCAAAATCCACTGCCGCCTTGTCAAAAACAAGTACTGAGTAAGCTCATGCCCGAGCATAAAATTCAATTCATTAACTGTACATTCATATACTACCCGATTCTTGATATTTGACTATCCAAACATGGTAAGAATTTTAAGGAAGTAAACATAACACACGCTATTACCACTTCATACATTCATACAAACATATTAGAGGTATGAATGTATGTATGTGTTATTGGTTGTTCTAGGTCATGTTAACTAGCACAAGTGTATGTAAGTACCATCGGAGTGTTTGGTGAAGCTATTTGTGTTCGTATTTAATTGATGGACGTGACTTGTTTTAAAATAAAGCGGTCTACATGTTTTGACGACAATGGTTCATAGATTTTTCTAATGAATATGTTAGAGGCACCAAAGACCGATTAATAAATTTTGATGATACTTTTAACTGTAATACGAAATCATTTACGTTTCTGTTTTATTTATAGTGAAAGTAGACAAAGCGAGTCGAAATGCTGAAAGACATCAAAATATAATGTCTTCTGTGATGAGATCAACTTAGTGACGCGCTAGGTTTTGAAATTTAAAACTCCCCCTGTTACTTTAATAAACAATCAATCAACCAATTCTTTATTGACAAAAATTGATTGACACAAGAAATTTGGAAGTCTCTGGCTTCCGAACTAGAAATAATCTGTGTCGCGGAAACCACCTCCTTCTCCATGGATCACAAATGTCAATAAGACAGAGATAAGTAATCGTAGTATACTTTCTACCATATTGAACTTAAGTACATGTTGAACGTAAGTATTCGTAGTATACTTTCTACCATGTTGAACTTAAGTACAGAAAATAATCAAAAGCTTTAGTTTCTATACAGGTTCTATCTATGTATGTCTTTAATACTATTTACCTACCTCCTATAGTTTAATCATACGACAATAAACTTCCATTAATAACGGCCAATTCATATCACACACCACGCGACTCTAAAACCAAGCACACGACAACAAATAAAACAAACAGCGCCGTACCTGCTAATTAAATATAACAAGTCAATGCCTCAGAACGTTGACCGAATATAAAACCATGAAACGGGTGCGTTGACTTTCGTATTTAGGTCAAATTCACTGAAAATATTTACGGCACGAAGGCTCTCCTTTGGCTTGATTTATGAGCCGGATCGAATCCGTCACGGAAGATACTTGTCAACTAACACCGGACGGTGATAAGCAGATGGGTTTACTTTAGGACGATTTTAATTTGCCCTAGTAAAATTTTATTTTCAAATGCTTATTTATCAGGCAAATTGTGGTCAAGTGTCAGTAAAATCATGTGAAAATAAGTATCATTGAGTATATTTTCGAAATGTATAACTTTATGTACCAGTGTTGCTTGTTTGTATGATAACCTAATACAAATAATACCTATGTCTATGTATTTTTAGGTTATTCAAGTTTTCCGATTCTAACGCTTGCTTAACGAACTGAAACCAGGCAGAAGATAGATTATTTATTGTCACACACATATAAAACAGAAATAAAAAAAATACATGTAGAAACTACTCTAGCCACGAGTGGCGGCCTTATGCTAAAAGCAATCTCTTCTAGACAGCCGATGGATGGAGAGGAATAAGTAAAAGATTATAAAGGCAGTACTTACCAATTAACATAAAGGACTGGCTAAACCAATTAATAAATTAAAGTATTTTTGGTTATTAAGCAATATTTTCTTATTACATATTATTATTAGTATTCAAAACAGCATTTAGAGTTACGTGGCCAGCCCTGTTATCAATCGGACCGTAAACAACTACATAACATACTAAGTACTCATTAAATCGACTATGTAATACAGTGGCCACCAAACAAGTTCAACAAAAAGAAATGATAAATCAGGATGGTTATGATTGATATTTACCATAGGACAGAGACATTTTAATCTGGTTAGTTACAGTAAGGTTTTCCATAGTGAATCTTGGTTCGGTCTCTTTTAAGTTTCGCCAAGATCTTTGGGGACAGTTATACGATTTTTATGGACCTGTAAGACCCTTAGCACAGAGACTTTTATAATTAATTCTTCATCTGATTCAAACAGCTTGATCACATAATTACATACCAAGTACATACATATGTATATACACTAATAGCTCAAACACCAACAAATTCTCAAGCCCATTGTAGTTGCTATGGTACCCTGAGTTATAAATACAAAGATAATCATGACTAGATCATGCCATTCAATATCACATAAATAAATAAATAATAAATATTCCGGGACATAGCACACAGCGCCATCTAGCCCCACACTAAGCAAACGCTTGTGTCGTGGGTACTAAATAACGGATATAATACTTATATACTTTTCTTCTGTAAATACATACTTATTATACATACAAACGACCAGACATTATAACCGATTAATATCAGCTTGTCCTATTATCCTATAATCCAGTCTTATTTGGCGAGACATTGATGAGCCGAAGGCGGGTAAATGGCATAGTCACAGTACAACCTACTGCCACGATTTTTTTATACACACTATGACATCATCCGTAATTATTTGAAAGTTCGCAATAAAAGTCGTGACTATCGAAAAAAGTTTAAGTTTTATCGAATCACCGTTTGTTTCAAAGTGACTGCGCGATTTTGATAAGTATGTGAAATTTTAAAAAATCTAGACCGTATAGTGAATCTAGCTTTCTCGCGGTCAGGGAAAGTTGGGCAACTCTCGGTGAACTGCTATTTTAAAATATATGCTGTCTTCTTCGTCTGCGTTTTATGGGTATTAAAAGCAGCCTTTTTTAATGTCAGGTTTGAAACCCTATCAATTCTACAACCGTAGTTACCAACGGTCTGCTCCCTGTCAACAAACCCACAAATGAACTTTTGCTTTTGTGTAATGATATGATTTTAGACTAAGTGCAAAGTCTTGTCTTAAATTAATTATAAGGTATTTCATTCAATAATGTTATAGAACTTGTGCTGATATAAAGTGGGTTCTTTTGTACAGATTACATTTAATTTAGAAAAAGATAATTCCAATTAATTCAATTATAAAAGCCACGGACTTACAAAACTAGGCAAAGTCTGATTGAAAACCTGTTGACGAAATCTCTAATCGATTTTGTTTCATCAAGCGATTTAGATTAACTAGTCGTAATTGTTTAATTCTGTTAATTGCTTACCATAGTTTAAATGCTGGTGAAATTTAGGCTAAGCGTTTTATAGTTAAGCCCAAGGCCAAAGATATTATAGAAATGCATTTTACAAGGACTAGTGTATGCTTGTGGTATCACTTGCGTTGTTTCGGGACAACAAGTGGCCTGAGTAACTGTCAGAACTCTATAATATCCACATAAAACTTAATTAACAAAAATTACAATAATTCATCGTCGCTCACTACACTAGTGCGGTAAAAACGGAATAAACAGATTAACAAACACGTTTGCGCATTTGTAGTGTAACTTGACAGACTACTTCTTTACTTACTAAAACAGGTTTGACTATTTATTCTGATAAACGTTTGATCAGCAATATAAGAATTCCCAACGGCAGCTTGAAAACTCGACTGAATCTCTAGGATATTTTTATCATATAGGTACCTAAAAGCACAAAGAAAAGAAAAAAAAACAAAATTCATTTTACCCCAGTCTAGATAAATACGAGACAGTATATACCTAGACCAGATCCAATAATAACAGGAGCAGACCTGTAATCAAAGCAAAAATGTCGACCGATGTAACCCAATAACCATTAAAAGATTCTTCACGGCAACGTCTCACATAGTTATACTCGCGCCTAAACATAGTTATTTATTGGCAAAGTCGTTTATTATCTCTCTAGGTTAATGGTTGCCCGGGTTTTCTTTCGCCTACTTAAATTGCACGAGGTTTGCTACAGTAATTGGCATTCGGTACTGAAAGTGTCATTCGTAAAGGTGTTGCAACCTATTCTTATGGACTTGTACCGAGTCTTCTTTTAAATATATGTTTTTAAACGTTTTGTAAGTGGACACTTTCGGTAAATGCTTATAAATAAAGAAAACTACATAGGTAGGTAAGAGACTTAATGTTGAATGTCCTTTTGGTTAAAAGATGTCTTGCACTCATAAATTGCCGATATGTGTAACAAATAGTCGCCGGTAGATATTAAATTGCACAATTAATTTAATTGACACATTGCAAGGCAGAAGGACGGCAGGTGGATCAGAACATTAACGGGCTGGAGACCCATGACTGGCCTTAGAAACAGAGGTCGCCCACCAAAAACCCGGTGGGTTGAACACATTAGAATAACCGCAGGTAGCACCTGGATTCAATCTGCGCAGGACCGGGACGAGTTGCGTACAAGGGAGGCCTTTGCTCAGCAGGGTGATAACAGGCTGATGATGATGATGATTATGAGATATTAAATTCCTCCTCTTCTGGGACTCCTATTTCCTTTTAACTAAGGGGTTCCAATCCTTCCAGAATACATTCATAAGAGTAGTTCTCTTAGGCAGATACATCGTGGTTCACCCAGGCCCGTCCACGAAGATAATACTAGGTCAAAATCAAGTTCGACTCGCAATGCTATCTCTGTTCATGACCTGATTTATTAATTTAACTAGTTGATAAAAATATGGCGAAAATAATATCCACTTATCAATATTGTGTGCGGGCGTTTAATATCAGAAAACTGTTTCATGGCACGGTTCTGGGAGCGTGGGTGTGGTCTGGAGTTCACCCACTGAACCACAGAATAAGGAATAGTGGACTGAGCTTGAAACCTGATTTCAGTGTGGCATTGTCAAAACAGTTACTTCGGTTTGGCATTGAACTAAATCATTTCAAAATCGGATGAGTTTTTTTTTTGTAACTTTTTTATCACTTGTTCATCTGAAGCGACTTAAGCGACACGTCACTGTGGCAAAGTAAACCTTCGATAATTAACCTACCTAAGTAATTATGCTGAGTTACTGATAAACACATTTATGTCTGAGGCCTATTCTCTGTCTTCTTGAGTCGTATTTCCTCATGACTGAGGGTCGTGACTCCCCCGCAGAATTAGTTCGTTAAGGGAGTTCTCTTGGGTAGATTTTTTTTCTTTGGAGCTTTTGTATAAACGTCTATGATGCATTCATTGAAAGTGTACTTGACATGTTTATTGTTTTTTTTATTCCACTGAATATTATTAACACTATGGTAAGTATAAGATATTTGTCGATTTTTCAGTCTTCTTTGTATCGCTGGAATTCATTATCTCCGCGATTTCTTTGAAGTTTTAATTTGCTGCACGCATTTGCCGAAGCGTGTGCCAATATTTTAATTTAACAAGATCCTACAAAAAACATCCGTTGCGAATACAGCTATAAGATTAATAATTAAAATGTTTATATATCGCACTTTCTCTTTGTTAATTTTTAATTACTTTGTTGAACATTTTCGTATAATTGTTTCAGAGTTTCGAATGCGTATTCAGTGTTGTGTTATGTTAACGAAGTTTCACTTAGTCTTTTCAGGTCTTAATGTTAATTAAATTGTGCTTTAATTTTGAAAGTGTAGGCGTAATTTGACTAAAGTAAAAGCTTGTGTAGTATAACTTACTGTGTCATAATAAGTAAATTAGTAATTATTTGAATTATGTTATAAGTACTCTCAGTTCATAATTTAATAACGATTTATTAACAACTTTGTGTTTTATTTGCAGGTAAATAAACAAGCAATCAACTGGTGACGATGTCGCGTCGTTAGACGAGTATGTATTGGAATACAAACTATCTTATTAGCATTTTGTTTAGATTGGTAGATTGATATCGTGTGGTTTGATACTGTTGCTTAGGCGCCGTCTGATGTGTAACCGACACCGACTTAACTACTGGAAAGTCTTGTTTTGACCAATATTTTATAAACTTGATTCAAAGTTCCTTGTTCAGTACATTGCCTTCTTCGATTGTTTAAGAAATTAACAGACTGAGAAACAAACGAAACAATCATCAACTAATCACACGTTCATTAGAAAACTAAACAGTTAGATACATTAAATGTTAACGAGATATTTTATGTTTGAAACCAGCAGATTTAATCCATTCCTCAATAATACTAAACTCAAACCTACTCAATCAAAATTCCTTCACATTAACCGTTCGAAATGATGATGGCAATCAAATTTTACTGAGTTATTAACTACTTTTATCGCTAAGCTGTTTAATAAGCTTATTTATAGTAGGTAGTAACGATGCGTTTGCGCAAGTACGCTGCGTGACATTTTGACGGACCGAAATAGTGTCAGTGCGCTCTATTTTATTAGGGCTGAGTGCATTTTTTTGCTAACTTTCTGCTTGTATGTCAGTTGATACATGTGATCATTTTAGAAATCATAGAGGTAACAAGCTATTGTCAAGAAAGCCTTAAAGCCGGGGGAAAATGTGTGTATGTAAGAATGAATGTATGTGAGAGAATGTATGTATGAATGAATGTATGTATGTATGTAAGGGATTTCAGTTGAACGTTGTTGACATAACGTACCTATATTAAGATTTATTTAAGTTGACATATTGTATGATTACATACCTATTATTATGTTTGACATGATTTTAATAACAAAAAATTTCATTATTTTATTAATAAAACTAGACATTGTAACTTCTAAAATTTTATAAAACTAAATGTTATAAATTCAATTTGACGAGATATTGTAATTTGTGTAGCATATTCTGTGATATTAGTACTTATACCTATACCTATGTATGTTACAACTTTACATTATCAATAAAGATTCTTTATCTTTATCTTTATCTTTATAGACATAAGAAGTATATTTCATAATTTATCATAGTCATACGGTCAAATCGATGGTCGATGATTCTGAAAAATTGCATATATACCTACGAGTAATTTTCGTGTGTAGGTGCAAAGCACAGCATAGATTCTAATAAGTACTTATCGAGTTTTTTTTTAATTATTTTAAGTCTCTTTTCCTTCGGTGACCTGATCGAATACTAAACACTGTTCAAAATATCAAGCAAAATAGTACCTTTTGAAAGTTGTAGTAAGTACTAAAATTACACATACGTATTTCACAAACACCTAAAGACTATCCGATAGATCTTCCACCGTCGGCGTTAACACAACATGATATTTCGCCGGGTCCCAAAGGTCAACACTATCTTCTCCGCTAAAGGCCAGGAGCGTGCTGACTCTATAAATAATGTTATCTATAACTATCAGTATGTTTTATATACCTACCTTATGTATACTGCGTCAAAGACTAGAGAAATTACAGATGGTATTTCGAAACTTGCTGTACAAAGTAAATATCTCAATATGATAGTATACACAAACTATCTAAAATTCATTCTAGTACAAACATGCCCACCAGGATGAATCATCCCAATAGAACTCCCCTAAGGAATTACTCTTCTGGGAGGGAGTCACGATGAAGCCCTGAGAAAATATGACTCAAAGAAGACATAATAATAATAATTTATTTAAAAACACATTTCATAAACACAGTATTCTAATTATGTTACAGTATGTCATACAATGTTGCTATTAACAATTTACATTAATACAATTTAATTTAGGCTGCACAGAATATTTACATTGTGTTTCCTGACTACTGCTGTAGGATTCCCTGTGTTGCAGCCAGGGTTCTTCCGTGGAGACAGTATACAATCATGCCACATTTTTATTTACTTTTGAAATGCTGTATTTAATATGGTCGTGTTAAATCATTGAGTATTCAAGCTGATTATTTATTTACACATTACCATAAACAAAATATACCACTGCATTTAATACCTACATATATTCTTCTCGAGCTTTTAAAATGTATTTTAAACACCCGTCTCTTGAACAAGCTTCATTAGAGATGCAAAAAGCGAATGGATCTGATCGGTCGCATCGGTATAAAGTATAAATAAAGCCATACGGCTCACTGACGCAGAAAGGCAAAATTAATAGAGCGTGATGGGTATTTTTAAATAGCTATTTAAAAAAATGTTTTGCTCTTTCGTTGTTTTTTTTTTAAAGTTAGTATAACAGTTGCCAACTCTAGCGTCAGAGTTTTTAAACCGCCCTAAGGACTTCAGACATGGCTTAATGACTGCCGTACTATGGTAGCTTGATATAGTATGTGAGAAAAGGTGGGCCAAGAAAATTTTAAACTGGATAGCCGGCATAAGTAATAATGAAACTAAAAGTTAAAAAATTCAGCATCATCTTTATCAGCCTAATGAGACCCACTGCAGGGTATAGGCCTCCTCTCTCTTACGCCAATACTCCCTGTCTTGCGCTGTTCTGATTTTCAGCATATGAGCGTCAAATAAGTAGTGTTTTCTCATCAATAATAATCTAACAATAACACCACAGTTCTAACCATTACTGAAAACATATTTTCTTTGCGTGTCTGTGTAATTCTAAATTATCAAGACATTTACTTACATGTGTTACTTCATTTGAGAATAATGATACAATTGAAGTACTAACTAAAAACAATAAATAATAACTTTTTCTACTATGATCTCATTCTATAAAAGTATATTTTATAAAAGAAAAGTTTATAAGTATTTTATCCGTTATCTAGTACCCGCGACACAAGCGTTGCTTAGTGTGGGGCTAGATGGCGCTGTGTGCAATGTCCCGGAATATTTATTTAATTATTAATATTTACTCACCTCACTCGAATACATCATTAATATACGGCTTTGCCCGTATTGTGTTAGTATAAAAGTAGCCTCTGTCATTTTCGGAACCCTGTACTACCGACATACTAAAAATCACAATGATCCGTTGTTCTACTGCGGCCTGAAAGAAGAACAGACAGCAACAAACACATACATATATATTATATTTAATGGTATGATAGTTTATGAAATAAATCCTTAATAATCCATTCCATATAGAGTAGTACAGGAAACTAACTAGATCATGAATCATACACTTACCCTTGGTAATAACTGCACGATTCATGTAAATTGCAGTCATTTTGTTTAAATTTAAATTAATATACAAATTACTTGAAATGGAAATTTTTCCATTAAATATTTCTTGTGAGCTGAGCTCTGATCGGTGGCGATGAGATACAGATGTAACGGGTTTTTGTTATACGCATACCAACATAACACTGACTGTTCCGTTAGCTTAGTTGGTAGTGGCTCTGCCTTCTAATCTAGGGATGCGGGTTCGATTCCCGCATAACACAAGTCATTATGAATATTAAAATTTGTAATTACTTGTGTTGAGTCTGGTCGTTTCTATGTATAATAAGTATGTATTTACAAAAGAAAAGTATATAATGTATTATATCCGTTATCTAGTACCCATGATACAAGCGTAAGCTTAGTGTGGGGCTAGATGGCGCCGTGTGATATGTCCTGAAATATTTATTTATTTATAATATATAGGTATGTATGCACATATGTAATTTTACATAATATATTACTAACTACACAGCCACAACAGCTATGCAGTTGCAGGTTTTTTGTGACAGGCTCAACGCATTACTAAATCTAAATTCTACTATGTCCTGTGTATTGCCTAATGTTTATGGTGTATCTTCAATTTGATCTATAATTTTAACTAACCCTAAAGTTCATACATGCATACTTCATGATAGTCGAACAATTCTATAAGATTATCGTATGTCGCTTACAAAAATATGATAGTAGTTACTCGTATAAAACGTGCTACCTACCTACATGACATGAAAAGAAGAAACAGCAAAATTACACAAGCATCGATTTCACTTATAAAATCTTAAAATAATGCAAAGATTAACGTTCAGATTAAACACGCTAGTGTAGTGCCTTAAATCTTATCGACGTCGGTTTTTGTATCGAACTGCTCGATTGGTTGAATATAGTTATTCGAACAGGAATACTAGCGATGATAATAGTGGTTGGAAGGGTGACCAACATGTTTCAGTTACCTCTGTCAGATGACACTATACATTGTAGGTTCAATTTGTTTGTTTTTTTTTTTTTTTTGTTTTTTTTTTAGTTATCTTTATTCAGGCATAAATTATTTACAATATATATATCCTAGTGGTATATAACTTAATAATAGTTTACATAACACTTTGTCCAAGCACATAGGCCACTATAAAGCTTTTAATTGGTTGATTATTAATGATATGAAAACAGAGTAAAGTTTAATGTGATTGGTAGTCTAAATACCGCTACTTAGGCTTTAGTATAGCACTAAGTTACTAAGAAGACTAAGTTACTACGAAGCATTGTAGGTTGTTCATGCCAATGTGAGAGTCTTTAAACAATATTTCAATACCTAGACTGGTTTCAAAATTATCCGTCACTAAAGTTCGCAACATACGAATTTACTTATCGTATCGTGACGCCAAGGCACGGCACGAGATGTCGACTTGATTAACAGATAATTGATTATTAAACGATTAATGACAATGCAACTATGCAGGCGTTAATTAACGTCACTGGATAGTCCATTGTGTTACATCAATGTGCTATTATAGATTCGTACGTTTAGATTAAATAAAAAGCGTAAAATGTAGACACATACTAAGTAGTCATGCAAGCAGCCAAAATAGAGATTTGAATAATTTAATCCAGCCGAATAGATTGTCTAATTAGATCTTGAAATATTGATCTAAACCGACGCTCCAAAACAATTAATTTCACAAACGATTTTATCGATTAGCGTTAACCATTGTTTATTCAATCTCGAGTCTGTAATAAATAATCGATTTATCGGGCTGGTGAATATTTTTCCGAGTACATAGCAGCGGATTCGCGTGCGAGATCGGAAGACTGTTACATTCGAATGAATCGATTCGCCAGAGAGAAATCCGATTTATGATAATGAATATTCGATAGGCCCCGCTTTGTTTACGACGTCAGACGCGAGATATCGTAATTCGAGTTCGAGTGCTCGTGTAAACGATGTAATATTTTGTGCTAATTTGCTACTCTTTAGGTCGAAAGGTCGATAAAAGTAAGAATAGCGACATAGTTTGAAGACGCGCCAGCACTAAAAGTTTTTATACTCGTACAAACACAGAAAACGTGAGCTCTTAGCCGACTGTTCTTTGATCGGGTTTTTGCGAGAAAGGAAATTGGCGAATTGGCACTTTTAGGCGTTCTTAGGTTTTTTTGGGTAGCTCGCGTCGCTAAGCTAAACTAACTTAGCTAGGGGCACTTTCGCTGGAAAGTGGACGAATATATTTTCAAGTCAGTAAATAGTCTGCAGTCTAGTATCACAAAGAGCATTGTCTAGAAACTTTGCGGTTGCGGTGGGGCGTGAAAGTTTGCTGAATCCCGATCGGTTTGGAAACTTGGCTTTGTTTTAGTAGCGGCTCAAGTGGGATTGTACGTCTTTGTCATTATCTGTATCTAACTCTATTCTGAAGCGCCCGCAGCTCAGCTAGTGGCAGTATTTGCATGCGATTACCAAAACTAAGAAATGGTCGAAAGCTGTTAATTCAAATCAAATCAAAATATATTTATTTATTAATTTTACGATACGTGATTATAGTTCTCACTCCATTTGTCGGATGTCATGTAAAATTGTTTAATTTTGATCATATGATGATTTAGATTTGTTCCTATCTTATGTTTTTTTCTTATCCTAACCAGTGTAATAAAAATAATACGTTACGAGTAGCTATATGGAGTCCTTAGGGTCCTTAATTTACACAAGCTCTACTTTCTTCCAGAGAATATTGTAGTTGAGTATGGTCGCGGGATTCATTTTTCTTCTCTATCTTTTCAAAGTATTATCTTATCTCACTCTCTTTCTTATGATATAATCAAATGCTTTAACTGCGACAGTGTTTCTGCAGTTAATAGTTAATACATAGCAATTACGTATGTACTTCCTCTTTTGAAGTCGATTTACATTTCGTGGCATACTAATGTTCTGTATAGAAAATGTTTTATTGACTATACAAGTCTATTCTTACCGAAGCTATTGTTGTATATGTGTTAACTCACCAGAAATAATGACAAAAAGTTTTTCAAGAACCTATTATCCAACATTGGTTAGTGACAGCGCGACAGCATTTTTTATTCAAAGTTCAGTCGTCCAAATAATACGTTGCGTAAGATGTTTCGCAGCTCGAATCTAGACCAGACGGATTCTAGATCGCGGTTTAGTCTCAACACAATATCGGCCGGTCTAGATGTCTGCACGCTAACATGCTATACCTATTGTGCATGTTTATATTGTTGGTAGATATCTTGTCAATATGGTTGACACTTAAACTTATGAACTAACCTATATTGTACTTCATTTTGTTCAAAATTATCTGTAATCTAAAGAGAGAAATGTTACAATAAGATTGTTTTTTTTTTACCTGTGTATCTTATGCTTGCGATATCATGCCACATATTTAATGAAAAATAGAATTTGTCTTTTTTTATTTCCTCAATGCAATAAAAAAATCCAAACAGTATTGACCTAAATACAGAGTGTGATATCGTTTTCTTTATCAAAACCTGTCAATGTCAACACGAGCTTTATTTACCCCATACCTATCTGGCACAATAGGTAAAAATCGGTCCCAGAAATTTACCATTATTGTCGTGTACCCCTTTCATTACTGCCTAGCATTACTACCTAGTACCTACCTCCATCAGCTAGTATTAAAGATATGCATATTTAATGTTACCAAGCACATTTCCCTGTACACGGTACCGCGGCCACGCGAGGGCTCGATCCATCATTGGCATGATAAATAAACCAATACGTTATCTGTTGGGGCTTCACACAGTACTAGAGGGAACAGTAAGGATAGGTTTGTTTTGCTCTTAGCTAGAAGTGTGATGGTAAATTTTAGTCAGTAGTTGCATCAGGCGAGTTATAGTCAAGCGTGAACCTATCTAGTTTAAAAAAAAGTTGTTACACTTCTCAGTTTGCTGCTCCAGCCTGCAATTTGGAGGAAGTAGTTGTTATTATTTTCCCTCAGTCCCGTCAAGTTTTTTTTCAATTAACAGTCAAACATTGTACCACTTAATTTGAAGCGACACTGTTGTCTATGATGGAGAACATATGTACTGATATTGTAATAAGATCACAAATGAAATGCTTATTTTAAGCTAACTTAGCCTACAAAATTGCTGCACCAGTTATCGGTTAATAAAATACAACAAAACGACAGCGATCTTTTGCAATTCGAGTCCTTGCTTCAGTTGCCTACTATTTGATCTTGCCTTGTGACTTGTGTTACTGTTATACTATAATCTCTTCAGCGGCGCTCGCGACCCGTGAGGTCAATGGTAAACCGAAATACATAATCGATGTACGGAACACGCCGTTTAAACACCCATTGTGTTAATACTGATTTATTATTATGGCATAAATTACTTGACGAAATCATCCAATGTTTTGATAACTGTTACGAGTGGTGTGATAATAAAATGCGATCGTGATTTGTTGTGATACAGCTTTAAATAAATAAATATTCCGGGACATTGCACACAGCGCCATCTAGCCCCACACTAAGCAAACGCTTGTATCGTGGGTAGATAACGGATAAAATACTTATATACTTTTCTTTTGTAAATACATACTTATTATACACACAAACGACCAGACACAACACAAGTAATTATACATTTTTAAAATGCATAAATACTTGTGTCACGCGGGAATCGAACCCGCAACCCCTAGATTAGAAGGCAGAGCTACTACCAACTAAGCTAACAGGCCAGTCAGCTGCTAGGGTATTATTAATTCCTTTATAATCTGGGTTGCTTCCAGAACTATAAGAGACATGTCACTCCTCTTGCTTGTTTCTCTTAGTGATAACACGTCAATGTCCGTCATAGGCGACGGTGACTGCTTACCATCAAGCAAGGCGTCTGCCTTTATGCCGCTAATTTTATGAAATACATATATTAGGTTGCGTTGGTTTACTATTTTACACACTTTAAATCAAGTGGCCGGTTTGCTTGATTATATCTTTCTATCATCAAACACTGAAAGGAATGCAATGATTGTGGCGATTGTAATGTTTTGTGGTGTTAAAGAAAGTACAAAGATTTTTCCTCACATACACATACACATGTGTATAAATTTCCACACGCCCTTGAAACAGATTCCTACACATAACTATGATCTTCTCATCCAGTATTTTCAAAGCCACAGCAACAATCCCCGAGTCTTACGCAAACTGTTCAGAGTTACAACACAATGGCCAAACGTTGCGCTTCAAATCTCTTTCACCGTACTCTATTGTCCCCTATGAACAGCGACATTATACGTAAAAGACGTCTAAATAATGATGAAAGAGGGACATGAATGAATAAGTCATAGTTCAATTCACAGAATGATATGCCTGAGATGTCTCATCTCAACTTTCCATTGGATTACTGAATGCTCAGTTACATAGTCTCAAGCTAATATAGCACCAATCAGCAGTATTTTGTCCTGACAGACCTGATTCGTCGAATAGATGTCTGAAAATAATCCTAAAATATTCTATCAGTTCTCTACATTATTCAAAGATTTTAAGATATTTATTGACCTTATAACATTGCGCTACAATAGGTACGTCATATATTACAATAATCATTTATATAACTTAATACTAATTATTAATGTCAGTAACAATAGAAAATAGAATCAGTTTTAGCAAATATAAAAACATAAACATGTATACATAATGTCATTTACAAACAAATAATGTCAATTATTATTTAATCTGTACTAAAGTGCAGCAAAATAGATAGAGTATCGGAACTTGATTAGCTAAGAACCGGAAGATAATACACCCACACGCACAAGAACCTTCACAATTTTGAACGTAACGATTTTTTTAGACGTCTCGGTTTTACAAAGTCAGTGCCTATGACTCAGCCACCTCTCGATCGGAATTAGGTACACTTTCGCACAACATGTACATTCTTCACAATAAGTGTTTAATAACCATAACGCAACACTGAAACTCGACAAAGGACGTTACGTCTGTCACTCACTTCTAATATAGTGTTACAAAACACACTTTGAGAGTTCACGCGTGTTGATTTCTTGGCGAAAGTGTTTTTTTGGTAAGTTGGAAGTGGATTTCGCTTTTTGGTGATTGAAAATCTACATCGTCTCTTTGTTATCTAGGTCGGAGCTTATTATTTCTGTCGGTCGATCATCTCAAGCATGCGATCAATAGGTTACCAGAAGCGACAGTCGCACAAGCAACATTGTCGTTCAGTGTTGATTATGTATCTAGGTGTCATACTTACCTGTAGAAACTGGAAATAAGGCGTTATTTTATTACAGCCTGCCTGAAGTTAAGCATTGCTGTAGCCTAGGGTGTAACATAGAGTTATGTATATTATAGAGCTCAAGGATTTAATTTTTTAAGCTACCTGTGGATTTCATTGTTTGTTGAACAAGTATGTAACTGTTTTGCCTTTACCTAATGTATATAGTTTAAAAATTAATTACAAACACACTAGTCTAGGCTTAAAGGCATGCACATGCACTCTACTTAGAAACAGCAGTAGGTTTCCTTGCAGACTTTATCGCAGTACATTTATTTAGTCTAGACATTATTACGCCTACGAGAACTCGTGTCACGTCGTGTATATGACCCACTGGGCGCATTGTCGGTGGATCAAGGTCTTTCGCAGTCTTGTAAGATAATCGTAGAGGAAGTTGGCTAAAATTTGTCAAAGATTTACTTATTAAACTACTCCATACTCATAGTATACTTATTTTCTCGTTTGTTGTCTGTCAAGTTGTAACATATTATGTTTCCTGGAGCTAGTGTTTGTTGTCAAGTTGAAATGATTTGTAAGACATTATGAGCCGAGACAGAAAGAGAGGTTTCGGATAATAGTGTTGGCTTTCGGAGCCACGGCCCCAATGTCTCATCTCATTATTCAGATCCAAGATTTTGACTGGCCTGTTAGCTTAGTTGGTAGTGGCTCTGCCTTCTAATCTAGGAGTTGCGGGTTCGATTCCCGCTTGACACAAGTATTTATGAAATTTAAAATTTATAATTGAATAATTTATAATTTATTATTGTGTGATATGTCCTGAAATATTTATTATTTATTATTTTATTTACTTGTGTTGAGTCTGGTCGTTTGTATGTATTATAAGTATGTATTTACAAAATAAAAGTATATAAGTATTATATCCGTTATCTAGTACCCACGACACAAGCGTTTGCTTAGTGTGGGGCTAGATGGCGCTGTGTGCAATGTCCCGGAATATTTATTATTTATTAAGATCGAGATCCCAGGTATATGTATACCAAAGTTTCCAACTAAAGCATACATCGATACTGTATTCACATATGTAGGTGTATGGTGTCTCCGCGCCAGAGCAAGGTCGCAAATGTCAACTTCACATGAATATGGAGGTCATTATAAAACCCATTAATCAGCTACTTTCCTTTCGACTAATTGGAAATATATGAGTTCAAGTTCGTGTCTGACGCGATCGAATCATTTTTGTTAATGGCAAGCCTTTTTGGTGATGTTTGGTGTAAATCAAACTTTCTATTCGGTTAATTTATTGCATCTTTGATATTTACATTGATTGTAAATCAGTTTGGACTCGTATAAATATAATATGTACGTATGATATAATATGACATATGTACATATATGTCTGTACTACTTAATAGGGTTAAGTATATTTTTTTCGCATATAATTTAATTGTGAACCATCTTATTTCTATATGTTGTCAATTAATTAATTTTTCTCACTATGCCTGATTTCTAGTCGACATCAAGCATCTGAACTGAATCAGGCTCTAAAAAGAGGTTGCTGGATCACGCCATCTATCGAGGGTGAGCTTTAAAAAAAGCTACAACACAGCCTCTTGATTTACTTTTCCACAATAAATATTCTCGTTCATATAAAACCAGCACAAAATAGTAAAAAAAGTTCAGCTCAGCTCTAGGAACTATAAAAGTGCTAGTCACCGCGAGTAACGAAGCGAGATTACCTAGCTTTCACTCGATCTTAATAACAATGACAGTGGCATATTGATGGATACTGGTAATCTGAAGTTTACTGATTTTTCCTGGATAGTGTAAAAATAGGTATTTTAACTTGTGCCGCGTCCGTAAGTTGCATTCCTCCTCACTGAGGGTCGTGACTCCCCCGCTGAATGAACAGTACAGAACTAAACAGTTCGTATTCAAAAAATAGTCCTACTGTATATGAAACGTCATCTCACCTGAAGTCTTATATATGTACTTACTGTATACTAAAATTACTTACCTATAAAAGGTAATTCATTGTTATGCAAGTATGCAGAATATTCCAACTATATATTAGAAGATAAACTGGCAACACCTGTGTAGGCCGCTGCATTCCTTATATGTGAGAAATTCTTGTCATCTATCAGTATATTCAATTAGTTAAACAAATAAGCCAAACAGATAATAAAATAACATATTGCTAGTTCATACTAAGTAAGTAAAAGTAGGTATATAAGTATTATATCCGTTATCTAGTACCCGCGACACAAGCGTTTGCTTAGTGTGGGGCTAGATGGCGCTGTGTGCAATGTCCCGGAATATTTATTTATTTTTACTAACAAACTAAAGTATTTAATGCTATCGAAAGTAGTAAGTTTCGTCTGTTCATATTTTAAACTTCATCAAAAAGCAGTTAGTAAAGTTTATAACTACACCACCTTATTTGAAAACTGTTAATCATCAAAGCATTTTAATTTTACTCACCTCCAGTATAACTTTTAAAAACATGTCTAACAAAAATACAATCAGGTTCAAACAAGGCGGTATCAAAACAAATACATGATTCGTTGAGAGTGCATAACGATGCATTTATAACAAAAAACTTTCCTCGCAATAAATTTCTTTGCGGTTTTAATAAATCACCGCTTGACTCGGTTTAACGGGAGAATAAAATGCAATGGACTCGTCCGAGGAATTCAAAGTCCTCTCTTATGTCCATTTGAAGTAAGGAAGGAGTTTGAACATCGCCACACGGTATTTACTGGTATTAATTAGGTTTATGTTTGATTTATCATCTCAAATTGGTCAGCAGCGCTCTATGTGGAATGTTTTCAAATGCTAGGCTTTTAATATGATTCTGTAATGAAAATACTTAAGATTATAGCAGTGGCAGTAAAAAGAAATGCAATAGTTTAATTTGTAGTTATTAAACCATGCCATAGAAGACGCCGCTAGTTCAAAAACATTGAATATGTATGAATAATAATATAATAGTAATAAGTATGGGCTCGCCAATCTCATTATGTCAAGTCATTCTTTTTTACCTACTAATAACTAGTTAGTTTTACAGTTTGCCTAGTCAAATGACATTTTATAAAGTTTAAATTTGTGATCATACTTTAAAAGTTATATACGAAATCCATTCCTTTCTTTAACCATTCCACGACATTTGCAGTACAATTAAATCGTCGACTTTAAAAAAGTCGAGGCAGCTGCGCGACGTCCAATATTGTAATACAGAGTGGTGATTATTCCAATAACGAAACTGGCAGTCGACTCGAGTGGGTTGATACTCTTGGGGTTTTCCTGCGATAAGTTGCCGAAACTAAGTGTGTATGGGCGTAGTAAGTGTTGATTTCTGATGATAAGGGATTCTGACATCTTGGAATGGGTTTCAATAGCTTTGCCAGAAGACGGCTTATGCAACATTGGTTGCTGTTGATGATTCTTCAGATGGAAAACAACAAAGCTATTGCTTTAAGGCTTTTCATTGATAATTTTATTCAGCATAAATGATAAATCATTCGCAAAACGGAAAAAAACCTCCATTTTGATACGCCTGGGGTAAACAACATTTTTTTTACTTGATTAACGACACAATAAAGATATTCTTAGACCTCTTAATTGTGTTCGGAAAATGGACGGAAGTGAGTTGTTAACGCCCTTGCCCCTTTTGCCTTGTAATGCTAACCTTAACCTGCTGAATAAAATAAAAATATCGTGCAAGTATAGGAATATCTTTACTTGGTCGACGGGAGCAGCCTTGTACAGAAAGTGTTGATTGTGGATCAATTTTAATTAACTATTTGACTTGTTAAGGTTTATAGGATCGTATGCATGGCGAAGCTACGATATGTCTTCTGGGGATTTAGATGTATAAAATCGGTAAAAGACTGTCAAAACAGGCTATATCAATACTGAAAAATATTTGTATAAATCATTATTTGCATAGTACTTACATATATACTACTTGAATGGCGTTGTGTGAAATATATCGGATTATTTATTTATTTTTATTTATTTATTCATTAAAAATTTTAATAGATTGTAAACTGAAAGGTTTGTGTGTTACAATGAATAAGTAGTAGACGAAATTACAGTAAGTAATTCCACAAGTTCTGGCGCTTTTTGGTTAGGCTTTCTCGTTGTGATGTCTATCATGACACGTTGGGCAAAACCGATTCTTAAAATGAATCAATAAATGATTCCTCGTAACCGTACTGAGACCCGTCTTCATTAATTACAAGCTGGTCGCATTATCTGCATTCTCGGAACCGAAAGAAGGATCTTTGTTCAATGGAAAGGTTTTTTGTGACTCGAAACATGTGCAGCTGTTTCAGAGTAATTTGGGGCTTTATGAACCTGTTTGTTTTTCGTATTTTTTTAAGAGACGATTTAATTAAATTAGATTAGAGGTAATAACTGTTTGGGATATTTTAAAGTTTTATTAATTGTGAGGGTGGCATACAAGGTGTGTTAGAGTTTAAAAACCGTCAAAGAAACCTTTGACATGACTTTGCAATATCCATACTAACTATCATGAATAGCCGGAATTTATGTAGTTACATATGTACATTTAACTATATTATGTATTAACAAAAAAGTAATTTTCTATCAAATAAATGTGTGTTCCATTCCAACATTAAATACTCTACTATTTCCCCTCTTAAACACAAATTCTTCAAAAATACTGCTCAAGACCGAAGAAGTTTGATTTAAATCATAATATTATACAAAGCGTAGAGTTGAAGGGAAGCAAATCAAGTTGATTGCTAAATTAACGACAATATTATTCAGTCCGATGACCCAATTCGGAACGAATGGGTTCAAGTGACTCATTTTGCTGTCATTGTACCATGGAATTTACTCTATCTATGTAAAAATATAAAATATGTATATTGTATTAATCTATACTAATATTATAAAGCTGAAGAGTTTGTTTGTTTGTTTGTTTGTATGTTTGTTTGTTTGAACGCGCTAATCTCAGAAAATACTGGTGCGAATTGAAAAATTCTGTTTGTGTTGGATAGACCGTTTATCGAGGAAGGCTTTAGGCTATATTACATTACGCTGCAACTAATAGGAGCGAAGAAACAATGGAAAATGTGGAAAAAACGGAGAAAATTATTCATTTTTGAGGGCTTGCGTTGCGTGAGCTGCGAAAACGGTTCAAGTCGTGGGTAACAGCTATAATTTATAAAGCTGAAGAGATAGTTTGCAAAAATAAATACGATGCTCAAAATAACTATTCCACGCGGACGAAGTCGCGCGCACAGCTAGTAAGTAATTAAATAATATCTTTATAGTTTAGCATGCTATTGTGGCGACTTCGATATACGAATAGAATTCCCAGTATTCGAAACAAAAATACCGGTATGTTTTAACATTATTCGATTTTATAGCAAAGCGTATGTTTTTGAGTTGAGTAATTTGAGTTTTTATGCATAGAAATACATATGTAAAGAATTCAGTGTTCATTTTTCATTTCATATTTTTTTAATCTGTCACAGAGTTCCGGGGTTTGACATGTACTACATATCTGTACTACATAAAATAAAAATATAATCCCAACAATGATCACCAAGCTCCACTGTTCATGCCAGTGACTGTTCAGTCACCTTGAAGAAACTTTCAAAAAAACTTCACCGAGATATGACATCCGGTTTGCGCAAACTCGCCTCCGATCATCTGAGAGCATTGTGCTATAGAAAGTCTCTTATCGCTGCTAAGTATAGTATTGAAGTAAGCGATTCGGTAATCGGGAGTGTTGTGAGGAAATATCTTGTAGATTGTATGTATTTTTGTAAAGGTCAATGGAGTGATAGGATTAAATAGATAGAAATCTGAGCAATGGCGTGATTAACCCTTCTTCATAAGAAGTGAAGATCAGTGAAAACACAATGTTCGGAAATTTGATGACAGCTCCAATTGCTTAAGATAAGGATACTAGATTTTAGGGGAAGGAAGATTATTTCCTTCAGGTGTGGCTGCACTGCAAATAATAAAGATGTCCAATAGTTATTATTTTGTAAGGTAGACTATAAGGCTTTATATTTTGGGTTTTAATTTATCGATGACATTATTATAACCGTTACAAATGCCTTACTTATATTAGCCCATTTTTCTTCAACTGTTCTGACACCTTAATTTTAATATCGTCATTTCTATACAATCTACGCTTAATAACAAATTTATTTGAAATTGCATCCTCAGTAACTAACCACAGCTGGTAAGTTAACTACATAGATTCTAAAAATCTATGTAGTTAACTTACCTGAAAAAATGCACCAGCAATTCGACGCTACAATGTTGCCGGCACGATTTCACTTCTAACTCGCTTCCTACTTTGTATGTATGATATGATAACCACAGACCACGGTTTCCAACACGGCCTTACACTTAACCCGATTCTTTCTTATCTCCACTACCACCAAGGTTAAAGCCGTGCTTCAAGCTTACTAAGTTACCGCCGTGAATAACTTACCTGCTCGTACGTACTTGCTTTCTACCAGCTTATCAAGTTAATCAATATCGGGGAATTCTGATTTAGATTGTATCTTATCTTTGGAAGAAAGAAGCGCCCGTAGTTTGAGCCAATTAGGTGATGCAGAGCTGGAGATGTTAGCAATTGTAAAGTTTTTCGTGCGTCTATCGATGAGTATTTTTTGTCGTTGGTTGTCTATGAAGTTTGTGCGAATTTCCAATACCTAATGTTTTTGCTGTCGGTTCTAATCCAATAGCCGTTCTCACATTTTAACAGACGTTTTTCCACTAATATTATACCAGGGCAGATAAAAACTACACACAAGCCTGTAATATTACTCGGACAAAACGCAGATACGATTTTCTGTATATAAAATGCAATTCTTTGTAATGTAACAAATCTACTGTGTTTGTAATGACACATAACTATAGTCTAACATATGATCATAAATGTCACCAACACCATTATTACGACGAATGTCCGTCCAACATAATTAGCACACACACTAATAATCGATTCGTCCGTGGCGAGAGGTTCGCGTGCCCAGAAATCAAATTAGGTCGCCATTTAACATACTGCCTTGATTAAATATTGTGTACTTCTTATAAAATTACTGGCGCAAGTGCACCGATGCGGCGAAACACGAGTTTTTTTGCTTCCCAACTCCATTATAACACAAACTCTCGAGCAACTTTCGAACTTATTCCATAGGTTACAAGAACCATTCTTGAGTAGCTAGAAGGTAACGGGTGTAGATTGCTTTTCACGCGGTACGGAATAAGTCGGAATATGATTTTCATCCGAGGGAAAGCAGGTGGTGTTCACTTTTGCGAGGTTGCAGAATAAAATATTGCATAGAACACGCGTGGCGTTCACTCCAAAATTGAAAAGGTTTGAGAGAAATTGATAAGTTGATATTTTTACGAAGTGAGTAACTTGGGATAGGAACCAAGGTAATGTTTTCTAGTGAGAGTTACGTTTGAATTACTTTTGCATGTTGTGTAATTTAGTTGGTAATTAATGTAATGCTTAAACTGTCTCTAATATGTTCTCTTATGTACTATATTTTTTATTTGTTTTTCTTTCAGGAGAAAGTAAGAGTAATCTATTACCATACCACATTTTATGACTATCGTAATATAAATGAAACAACAGTAAAGCGAGCACCAAACTAACCCATACTAAGTGCAAACACATTGAGAAGTCGAAAGTAGAAAACAAAGGCATAATTCCACGAGCATCTATATAATTGCGAAATGACTGTGAAAGAATGAAAATAGCTCGGAAACATGGCGACCGTGCATAATTAACGATCAGCACAATGGGAAAAATGTAAATGACCATCCGCCAGACTATGGTCATCGATCCATGGTAACAGCATGGGGAATAATAGACACGGGAGCTCTAAAGTTCTATAGTAAAGAAAACATACTGCCTCTTTCTTGATTCTTTGCTCAAATTAGACACTTTGCATACAGTCCTTGATTTGAGATTAAACTGAAATTGCATCGACTAACTATTAATTGTTTCCTCTTTTATGTATTCTCACTGTTGTTTCTGTATCTTTAACATACCTATTTAAAATTTAATAAATGCATGTACCAGTGAAGAAAATAACGATTAATTGGACAGCAGGCAATACAAAGGCCTTTTGTTAACAGTTTCTGGGAGCTTTCATTAAATTACGAACTTTCCTCATTCGAGGAAAAGTCAATTGTTTCATAATGGAATTGGGTCAGATGGCCAGAAACAGTATTCGACTGGGTATTTTAGTAAAGAAACTTAGGTCGAACCTTTTTCTGAGCGATCACTTATTTATACGACCTATCGACACATTGGGATTATTGTGCAAGTATGTTACTGTGTCTACCATCTAGTAATTAATTCATAAAATAAAATTAAATGCAGTAACATCCAAGTCAAGCCAATTTAATACATATCTGTATAGTAATATTCATTCTGCAATGAAATCTTAAATTTAACTACATTATTTATTGAAAAAAAAAACCTTCCAAATTCTATTCAATACGTAATATTTAGTAATACGTTAATATTTTTGTGATTGTACCAGTGTTTTTTGGCAAATAAAATATCTTTATCTTTATCTTATCTTCTTACTAGATCTAACAGCTAATATCAGCTTTCCCAGAAAAGCACAGGCTCCAGAAAATTCGATTTTAGTCTTCCCCTACCAAGCCATAACTAACTACTTTATGATCTCAGCCTACGTCCTACTTCCAGGCTATTTTGAGCTCATGTTAATAACTACTCGCTATCTTAATTGGAACTAGTAAATTCCACGGGACAAAGTAGGCGAGTAAATACAGTTACATAACGCTCTACTGCTATAACCATGTCGAAGATTTATAAAAAATAGCAGGGTTAGATGTCAGACTTCGTTTAGCAAGTAGTATTTAATTAATATATTAACTAAACGGTTTTCACTCACGTGTAAATCGCGTAAGTTGTTTACGCGTTTCGGATGTTATGACATCCATCTTCAGAACGTATGTTCTGGGACCGCGGCAGCACGCAGACACATTAGTTACACATTTAGTTAATATATTGATAAAATGTCTCACGAAAGTTTTAATATTAGTATTTAATTATTTGGTAATAAATATACTTTTATGGCTTTTTCTTTTTATAGAACAGTGCCTTAATGATAGATAAATAGATAGCTAGATATAACCCTTTATTGTAACATATAGTACAGAAAAATGACGAACAGAAACACAAAAGTCTTTAAAAATAGTGCCACAACTTTATTTAATTGGTTTAATGAACATAATAATATCTCGGAATTGATTTAGTTAATATGCACTTATTGTATGTATATTGGACGTTTATTTCTGACAAAAAATACTCGATAAAAAACGTGTAAAAAGACGCAAATGTCCGTATTTAATTGATAAATGTAGCGAAAATTTATTGCTATGCTGTTAAAATTTACATAATGTAGAAAGTTAGTACTATGCCTGAATATAATCTGTAAAACCGAATTAAATTAAACTTAAGAGTTAATCTAAGCAGAGCTGAACATCTCAATTTTAACTCTTTGTTCCTCATTAAACCGTCCTTAGCAACAGTTGATGTAAAGTTTAATATCGTGAGTACAGTTTAAGGGATTAAAGTAAATGGGTTTCGGTACTAAGGGATTATTAAAACTGACCCCCAGTAATTAATGGAGGAGTCGCGGAAGTAACGTTTGATTTTTGGTTTACTTATAGGAAAGTAGAACATTTGTAAGACACGCGTTTTAAAATGTGTATTTTAAATTGTCAGTTCAGATCATTGGTAAAATTAAACGTGATGATATAGGTGTTTCTTTTACTTAAGTAATAATATTAAAAAAAAAAAAAACTGTCGCTAAAGGAAAATTTACAACTTCTTAGAAATAGTCCTTTGATAAAATTATGGGGAACACTCAGTCCCAATAACATAACGTCCAATGCTTGTTTCTATGTATGTAGCCATGTATGCACTTACTGTATGCCAAAAAAGTTAAAAATAATTCTCAAACCAGAAATAGCACAGTAAAGCTTACTAAATAAAATATAAATTTTATAGACATAATCATGTAAACCGAGTAGATAAATATTTAAACTCGCGTCAAACTAAACAACCGTAGTGTTATCTTATCGTATCATATCAGTAGACGCAATGCCCTCGATTATGCGATGAGCCAAAACATATTATATTACATTACATTATGTATACATAGTTAATACACTTAGCTATTGCATTGTCTCGGTTATCGGTGAAATTCATAACTCACTAGCTCGAAGATAGTATGTTACGCCCAGTCCTACCTAACATGTATTACATTATCAGATTTGATTAGATTAGACCAGTTTATTTTTTATATTGAGTTGCTAGGCAAGTTTGTATCATATTCAGGTGGTTTGATTTTTTTGCTTGCAGTTTTGTTAGCGGTTCTTCCAATATTTGTAGTAGATATTTTCTTTTTGTGGGCCAGAGAGACTATTAAAAAAGAAACTTAAACTGGAGCAATTCATTCTTATGTATTCTATGTCAATAAAGACTTTCAGTAACTACTAAGCCACCTTAAAGCCTCCTAGGGCCTAAAAACTCGACACCAGAGTTGCACACTCTCATACAATCTTATATACATACTATTAATAACTACTGGGCATAGGACTCGTTCAAACAAACTCTTCCAACATTTCCAGTCACGTTTCCGTCGACACATGTCCATCAAACTTGTCACGCGACAGCTGTTCGCAGATAGCTCAGTTTCAACATTAGATAAGCAAATATTACTTACCTGTAAATATTGCATTACTTCCCTTAGATACGACACGGAGGTACGTAGGTACTCCTCAAGGTTGTTCGGCACATGGAGGAAATGTATAGAATATTCCTGCAATAAGTTGTCAACTCTATAGTTGACAACTTATTGCAGGAAAGTGCTTTAAATTTCAAAGCGATTTTACTTTATGCTAAATACTTCATGTGGATTTTGTTTTAAATTTGATAAATAAATTTAATTTTGGTAGTCAATCTTTGCACGTTATGGAATGTACTGACTCAAGTCTGCTCGCATTGGTATCCTATTTGTTTTGATAAAATAGTATCGTTATTTCGTTATATTTAAAGATCGCTGTTGTAACTAATAACATTTCTAGTTAAACCTAAATCTTTTGCCTAAAACTCTGTGAAAGTCTAGATATACTATCTGTTGACTGATTGAATTAGTCAAATAGGTACTGACTACAAAAAATTAGATTTTGCAATATCTGTGGAAAGAACCGGGTGTTTAACCCACCACGATGTGTTTAGCCGAGTAAACTTCCAAAAGGCAATAGATTAGCGATTTACAACCTCTCTGTCAGTAGCGTAGCAACTAAGCAACACACCTGCAATAAAGTATCACATACATTTTTATCAGTACCTACATACATATGACTGTATCTGCATTTCGTCATTATCTTTGTTTACATTAATTAATCACTTGCATTGCAAGGAAGTCATAATCGTTTCCTGTACTCGTGATTCGTTTTCCTTTTAAAAGGATTTATTTGTTCGGATGATTGTTAGAATAGTAATATACGTAAATCGAAAGACGATTAGGTCGATGGGCATTGAATGTGTTTCCTTGACCGAGGCACTTGGTTTTTCCTGATTTGGTAGGTGACTACAATACAAATTAAACCATTAGATTAGCAGACGCATACAACCAAGCTTTATTTGCTCAAATACACGTTTTATTGTTATGGGTGTTGCTGTTGATAGCTTAATTTGTCCTAAATGCGTTGAAGATACATATATTGATTTAAATATACAAATTGAATATGATTGTGTTTACATAATTTTTGAGTTTTAAAAGATTGTTTAGTATGACTTGGAAAAATATTAGTAATGTTTTTAATTGTAACGTAGCTTTCGTACGGAAACGCCCGTAGCTCAGCTAGCGGAGGCAATCGCATGCGATTACCAATGTTAATCAAAGGTCGACGCGGTCAGTTCTTGGATGTGTGACCGAAAAGTGCCATTTTGGGCGCTTCCGTAGGTCGGATGACACGTTAAATTATAGGTCCCGGCTGTTTGTCTAGTACGGCAGTCGTTAAGCCATGTCAGAGGCCCTTAGGGTGGTTTGAAAACTCTCGACACCAGAGTAGGCCACTCTCATTCGATAAGAAGAAGAATTGTTACGTAAATAAATAATATTGGGAATTGTCACATAACTAAATGTGAGTTATATATTCAGGTATTGATATCATGTTTTTTGCTCGGGAAGCAACAAATCGCATCACTCAGCCTCTCTGATGGCATTATTATCTCCGTATAAACAATAGATATGGTATGCATTAGATGCGAGTGTAACCAGAGAGCGCGCACACCTGCGTTGGTACGTCACCAATATTACTAGGAAGACTCAGTATCCTGGACATATGAGTATTGTTAACTATGTATTATTATACACTATAGACCTCGGCTTGATTAAAAATCAAATTTTTTTCTATAAATTCTAAAAGCTATCGCTTTGGACTAGTGTGGCTTGCGGATAGTTCGTCGCTTTAGGCGATCAAGTGGTTTTATTTTGTACTTTTATTTAAGTATTTGTTTGTGTGTTTGACGGCTTTTATTGTGATGAAAAAGAGTGAAATATTATGAAAGCACTTACTTAAGTATTGAAAAGAGAAATGGTAAGGAACTAAATATAAAGCTATCTTTACTTTGTTTTAATTACTTGCTTGTGCGCGATTTGATTACTTTAACTTTCAGGCAGGCTGTAGTCAAACGTAAACCTATCCCTCGTAAAAAAAACATACTTATCTTGTTCTCTAAGACGCAATTCCCGTCTATAGGGGTTGGCTCCCAAAATAAATAATTAACGAAAGAAGCTGGGGTGAGTTGATGTCGTCACGCGATGACGTCATTTTTGTGAGGTTTGTTGTAAGGGCGAGAAAGAAACTGCAATACTAACTGTCTTATACGAGAAGTTTGACAGTGTTTGGTATCTTTAAGTTATACAAATCATCTTTTATAACATGTAATGTAAAGGTATTTAGTTAGATTCTTAATTGTGTCAAACAGAATTCACAGTTACTGACACCCGATATTTTCGTAGCGTAGTCTTTAATAACAAGTCTTGGTATTTGTATTAACAGAAAGTTGCCACTCCAACATACCGCTAAACCACAAGTGTTTATACAAACTACAATATAATTATTTAATGTTATTTAACTATGCTGCGTATTTGTGAAATGTGGCGTCATTAGTTCTGTTTTTATCTGGCTTCCGCGTAGAGTTGTTTTCAACGTGGAGTTTGATCTGCTTTATTTACACAAAGAAGTGTATTTTTAACCGACTTCCAAAAAAAGGAGGTTATCAAGTCTTCTGAAAGTTTTTTTTTTGGTGGGGATGTTACTCGATTACTCCGTTGTTTATCAACCGATTTCAAAAATTCTTTTTTTATTCGATGAGGATAGTTTCCGAGATGGTCCCATAAAAATTGTTTTTCATACGGTTCAGTACTTTTTGAGAAAAAACCAATAAACCAACAAATTGATAAAGTTTATGCAAACCAATTTTACATATATTTCCAAAACTACTAGTCTGATTTTGATACAGTTTTCTGTAATGTGTTGAGGTTTAATGCGTGCATCTTTTTAGCTATGTATTACGATGACAACTCACCAGGGGGCGCTGCTGTATACACTATATCTTCTGAATTATCAGCTCGATTTTGATGCGGTTTTCTCTGATAGGCTTAGATTAGTTTAGCAAATGAATTTATGTTCTAGTTTTTTTTTTTGATAGGCTTTGATTTGTTCAGTAACGTGACAGTAGAGTTGAAGTCGGTTTTTGCTTTTGTTTAAAATAATTATTTAAGATGTGTCTGAAATCAGTCTAAATAAAAGAATTTATTGGTGGTGCTCTTTGCGGTGATACTTTATGAAAATAACTTTTTCTCAGTAACTTGACGAAATTGATCCACTGGACAGTGTGTATAAAGTAGAGGAGAAATCAATATTATCCATTCTTAAACTTTTGCTTTATTTTTTCAGGCTTGTTGCTTAAACAAGTACTATTATTGACAAATTACTATGATTTTGTGTTTTTTTTATTATGTGCTATTACTATTTTTACCCATGTACTAACAATTACTTTTCTATCGTTTCAGGTAAATCGGGTCACACAGACATACAATCAATAAATAGGTAAATAGTATACGCGAATATTTGTACTAACCGATATCTGAACGAGGCGAGATAAGGGTCGCGATAAAATTTTATTGCATTCTGTGACACGCTCCGGACTCGTATTGGGAACGTCTGCAATCAATAATACCTACTGGTGTATTTGGACGGAGTTTTAGTATAAGACATGTCATAAGGTAATAATATATACTTTCTACATCCCTCTAAATAAATACGTATAAAAGGTAATAAAATAACTAGTAACTTCAACGGCGTATTCCGAAAATGTGTTTGTTTGTTAATTTGTTTATCTTTCATACAATCGACGGTACTTCCAGCCAACAAATATAAATAACTGGTGTGTTGAATGAGTTTAGATTAGATTTGTGAAGGGCATATCATATGCCTACTAATATCAAAAGTTGAAAAAAATGTATGAAAGATTGTCGCAATTATCTTCTAGAGTCGAGTCTATACAGAAATATTATTTTGTACAATGTTACAAGGGTGACATTTGATTAAAACCCTGTCTAAATGAATAAATGATTTTTAAAAAAACGCACAGCGCCACCTAGCTCCTTATTAAACAAACGCTTGTGCCGTAGACGTACTAGATAACATAACATAGCCATATGCTTAAGTAGCCCGTCTTTTCTTTGCCATATCATCTGTTTGCTAAACTTGAATCATAATATCGTATAGACTGTAATAATGAATGATAACATTAATGTTTGAGCTGAAGTTAAATTTGTAATCGGTCCCAGAAGATCGATTTCAATGGTCGTAACTAAAATTTAATGGATCGTCAATCTGATTTATGTAAGTGATACATTTTTCCCAGAACCTTGTCTATGTCACTCTATGTCCAATGTAGCTTTACTTTAATATCGATTTAATAGTAGTTGCCAAATAATGGCGTAGGATATGAAACTGACAACTATTTACATATTTTTTTTAATCCCAGAGAACGTTTTCAATACTAAGTTTTAGGGAAAATTTTTATGGCCTCAACATTGCCAAATATCATGACGATACGTTGCCGCGCCATGGAAAAGGGAACCTGCAAACCAAATATCAAGGTTTTAAATGATTTATTATCGTACGCAATGAATTCTATTACAATTTAATAATAATATTTCCTTTTCTCTTCAAGCTCATGTAATATTCTAGGAAGATGGATCTTCAATAGATATCTATGTCACAGGCAGCACAGGCTTTTGAGAGCGGTCGCTCTGTTATCCCTTTGTAATCCCTATCGTAGTACTATTATTCATTCTACAGAGTTACCTAGAAATAGTGTAGGGAGGTATAAATAGGTCAAAGAAATTGTATGACGTGATGGCGCGCAACAAAATGAAATAACGCAAATGAGTAGCTGCAAATGATAAGGCATCATGCTAGTTAGTGTCCAAGTCTGATTATGAAAAATTACATCACTATCATTTCATTCATATTCATAAAAAGATAATTAGAACGGACAGTATCACGCTAGTGGTCAGTGTTACTATTATGAAATTTTATTGTACTTTCATTAAATACTGTATAAATATAATCCACAAAAAGAATACTCTTGACAGACATTTGACCACCCAGTACCTACTCCACTGCATACAATTCGAGGACATTTGTTTTCTGTGGCCGTGACCTGAGCGTCCATCAAGACCTACCTGCCCAAGAAAACGTCTCTAACGAATTAATTCTGCGGAGGAGTCACGACCCTATGTAATGATAAAATACGACTCAAAACAGGCTGCATAGGTACAACAAAACTGGCTCCAAAGAAACTGAAGAAAAACACTGTTCGTTGCTTCGTTCCATTAAATCCTTTTCCTCTCTAATCCTTTCTAACTAACCCTGTATGACCCTGGGCATTTAATTACACGCCTGAAAGTACCGGGGCTCCTTGGGCCGAGTAATCCGTCTAACTTGGTCACTTGTCACGTCACTATAGTCACTTGGATAGTGGTATTATCTGAACCATGGACAAAACTGAAAGGGCTTTGTACATTTATAACAGGGATAAATGTATTTAGAGCGTATGTTAGGTAGAGTTGCTAGTTAACTACTTATATATGTATATACCTATTTGTTTTTTTTTATGTTTTTGGAAGGAAGAAAAGTTAATTTTGAGCTGTATCTAAAGTATAAATAAGTATTTCAATCACAATTTCTCTCTCTCTCTCTGTTTAATACTGTAACTGTATTAAATATTACCTAGTTAACAGAATCCTGTTTTTTTTCTTTTACTGTTTGATATTAAACTGTATGGTTAAAAAACGTAAAATTTAACTGTATGGTTAAAAAACGTAAAATTTAACTGTATGGTTAAAAAACGTAAAATTTAACTGTATGGTTAAAAACCGTAAAATTTAACTGTATGGTTAAAAAACGTAAAATTTAACTGTATGGTTAAAAAACGTGAAAGACATTTTACTGGCTTCTATCTCCATTGACATAATTTAGAATAGAACAAAAACGCGCCCTCTATTATTATATTGAAAAGTAGTGCAAACATGTCAAATAGAATAAGATAATTCTGCTCGCGGATGAAATCTAAACTAAAAAGATACAATGTTGATAAGATATCGAAGATCAATGACAAGTAAAAATGCTGCTTCCATTCACGCAAATTTATCTCGCGCTGCCTCTAGTATCAAATTAACTATGTCAGTGTGTCAATAATCAATATTGCTCATAGTGTCGAATGGCGCATTCAATGAGGTCAAATACGAATGTGTAGATGAGACAAACGTGTCAATATGGTATCTACAAGTGATGGATGTGCATATTAAATTTGTCTTGGTATTATTTGCATGAATATGCTTATGGCACAAGATTCATTACCACCCACAGAGTAGGGACTCTGTTTTGGTGCCAATTCTTTCCATGGCCTTATACGTAAATATGACTAATTGTTTGACTCATAATATTTATGCCTTCATAAAGAAGAAACTAGATTTTTATACGGTTGCTGCTATTTTTTGGCAATAATGGAAATAATAATGACTTTCCTTTCATATTTCACTTTATTATTTCTTTTCGGCGTATAATCATATTGTTGTTTGTATAACATATGATCAATTTCAAAGGTAATAATTTTTGTTTGCACTAAACACCAGTGACACAAAATACCTACTCAGTCTTTATCGTAAACGAGTCTTAAATTTCTCTGATCCTCTGAATCATTCACACAACGCACAACATTCGCAATAATTCACTGCCCTCATTTGTGGACCGTTGGCTCAATCAATCCGTCATTACTTCGCTGCCAGTGGTGTAAAATGTTCCTTGTCTTTGTTGCTTTCCTTTGCTTGGAAGTTATGGGTGGGCAAATTTTCTAATTATGCGTTTCCGGGTTGATAAAATGTTGATGTTGTTGTAAATTTTTAGCTTTAAGCGCCATAAGGTTTGGTCTTTATAAAAGTTATGTATACATATGTCTAATCGCTTTAATATACATACATATTTAATACGTATATACGTATATATGTATTATATCCGTTATCTAGTACCCATGATACAAGCGTAAGCTTAGTATAGGGCTAGATGGCGCTGTGTGATATGTCCTGAAATATTTATTTATTTTATTTTTTATTTGTTTGATTTTGAAATATTAATATTAGATCTTGACGAAGTGAATCTAGTTTTTATGTAAGTAATACCATCAAAAATATCTATTCTCAGATCAATACTAACTTTAAAAGTCTTGCCGTAACCTAAAAACTGTTACACCGAAACCGTTCCTACAAAAAGTGAACATATTCTATACTCACCTATCAATAGACCGCCTATATCGCATATCTATTGTCAAATCTGTACTAGCAAGATGACAACACCATGTGGGCATCACAAGCACGGCTGACACATATTCGGTTTCCCTCCATTGTGCGGTGCCGTTACAGGACAAACCTATTGTTTTATTTCGCGCCAAATTTGTGCTATGTAGGCGGGGGTTTTATATCGTCATAGGATAGTAATTGGACTGGTCTAAGCGATACATTTTAAAAACATACGGGAGCTCTATCAGTTTTAAATAATCTGAAAACGTGTTATGCTCCTGCTTCGTCCTATACCTGTTTTTCGATAGTGCTAATCCAATTGTTTTATTTATATAGAAATATATTGATTGTTTATATTGTTCTCTATATTATCAGCAGCGCCCCACGATATCACTCCCGAAAATGTGGTATAAATAGTAGCCTCTGTGCTAATTCAGTGTCTAATCTACCTCAATACTGAATTTCCTCCGAATAGTTCAACTGGTAGAGCACGAAGAAGTTACAGACGTATGAACACAGTGACTTCGTAGGTTTTTTTAAAGAAATGTATTTGTGACGCCTGTCGTTTATTGTACCATGTCGATGGGTTTTTGTTCACACATGATTGCCATTATGATGCCAGTAGTAACTACTCACTGATTTGGAGATACAAAAGGAAGCTTTTCCCGGAATATTCGCAACTTGTGTGACAGACACGTGTTTGTTTTGGTGGCTTTTTTGTTTGTAGAATAAAGTATATTAAAAGAAAATAAAGATGTACTTGAGTGTGCTGAAAATTATGAAAATTTTTAGTTAATGATTCATATTCAGTAAAAAAGAGGAATCACCTTTTTGATGTAAATTGTTGTTCCTGTTAAATGTTCCCAATTTATGGGGTCGACTCCTAATCCACCTAATTTGGCGGAATTTATAAATTTTTTAGTAATAATGATTCTGATCGTAGGCATTACATAATATTCCTTCCTCAATACAAATCACGAAAAAATTGTATCACTTCGTTGTTAGTAGTTTCTTTTGTGAAAAAAATTTAGTTCTTATCCTATTCTCTACAGTACCAACTCATCAAGTTATGTAAAGTAGTCGATTACAAACCCACACGTAACCTAACAATCAAAACTCATCTGTAACGTTACAGAACTTGCTAAAAGAACTGTTACTCAATACCACTTTGTTCTAGTAAGCTATTCAACACACAAAAGCTGAAAGCGCGACAGGCTACTGAAGTGAAACTGGTGTTTTCGAAAGTGAGAGTGATGAATGTATGACATTAGGGCTTATAGACATGTCTCTAGTTATTGTTAGGCAATAAGCGATCGTCTGTTCGATGTGACGCATTCGATTTCGAGACGACACTTCATTGGAGATTGTGGTGAAGATGGTTCTTTTGTAGGTTTTGGATGATGTTTGTGAAAGACGATCTGTCTTGTCTTAATAAACATAAAAGATAGGAATAAAAAAGTGTGTAGATAAGGTCACAAGGCTCTTGTACTTTCGTGTGAATAGATTTTTATCACGTGGTTTTGACTTGAAGTAAAATTAGGTCCTGGCTGTTCGTCTTAGAACTACAGTAGTTAAAATTTCGCTCGGGCGCAATGTATGTATGTATTACTGAAAAGTTCATATTTATTTCGTGGATTTAGAAAAATGGTTAAAGAATAAATTGAAATCGATGTCTGAGATACTTATTAAACCCGTTCTTTAAATTTGCTGTAACCCTTCACAGGAAGCTTATCGATCGTTCCTTTGTCTGTAAACAAACACTTGACTCGATGTCGTCAAGATTCGCCCAATTTTTCCAGATGACAGCCGACGTCTCTGTCAGGAGTCATTTGATTTGGTAAAAGCAATCGCCCGGAAAGTCCCGAGCACACCACTTGATTGAATTCGAGCTTATTTTGCCTTTAAAAACATCACAAACGCATAACATGAAAGGAAAACGGAGCCTATTTAATTATGTCGTAATTTGAGCGAGTAAAATGTCCGTAAAGAACGAATTACTTTCCAATCATAAAACCAAGGATGAAAGGGATGAAATTGGTGAAACGCTGTTTTGGGGAATGGGTGACATGCTGTGACATACTTGAGGCATTACTTTTAGGTAAAATGTTTGTTTATGTGAAATACATAAGTAGATAAATAACTTTTAAACACTATTTAGTGGTCATTAGAGTTTTGGAACTAAGCTTTTCTTTTCTCTTTCTAATACAAGATATCAACATGCACTAACTATTGAAATATAAGAAAACGCACTCAAATTTACATCCCCAGGTCAATTTCCAGTACGCAACATGCAATCTTTCGCACTGATAACGGCCATACAATTTAGCATAATTGCGGACCGGCTTTAAAATCAGAGATGGCTGGTAAAAACAAAACTTCTAAGAAGACTTGTCTTGTAACGGTACCAGAAGCGGTCCGGCGAGTTAAGATACGCCAGGACGCGTGATGTGTGTGTTTAATGTATCATGTATATTTAGCGTTGCGATTTATGCACATTTGTATGCAACAGTGTGCGAGATTTTCTTAATTTATTGTGTGATGCGAGTCTGCTTGGAGATTTTTAATGACTGACTGTGGTTGGATTGCACTGCAACTTGCAACGTTTGTTTCAATTACTGTTTGATCACACGTTGGGTGATATATGTATCATTTAGTATTTTTATAACCTCTCAGTCATATAAGTCCTTAGGTTAGTTTAACTTTTTGTATTTACTGAAAATATTCGTAATATGCTTGCACACTACCCTTGGTATATGATTCTTCTTCGTCATTCGTCTTATTAAGTAAATATTTTTTTACCTCAAATTAGTAATTTTGGGTAACGATGGTGAAACAACGAGGAAAAATAAAAATATTTATCGTTTTGAGTCATTCCATGCTTGTGTCATCCGTGCCATCTCTAATCGATGTTATACAAGTCACGTACTGATTCTTCTTAAAACTTTATTAGTCATAAAATTGTAAGAAAGAAAGTAATGCATTAGTCAATCATCATAGAGAACAAATAAAATCTAATTTTAGTCCTAGAAGTTGCGAGACAAGTATTGTGAAGCATTTGGCAGAGCGTATATAACTGTACTCTATTACAGCTCCGGCTGAGATTAGTTACGATTCAGATTTATGGCCGGTAAAGATCTAGAAAAAGTAGATTAGTTGCGCAGGAGCACTATACCTATACAATGCGAATATCTGCCGGGGTCAACGCACGCGACGCCTAAAATGGCGCTCACAAACCGAATTGACACAACTCGATCCTCTGACGAACTCCGCTGATAAAAATAACTCCATCGATTGATAGTCAATCAACCTTTTTTAGTTCACCAATCACCAAATTTATAGGCCGTTAACCCAGTCTAACCGACTCGGAAAGCCGGTGACCCGCCGCCGTTTGACAAGTTATGTGCCTAACAAACTCGCTCTAACTCAAATGATTTATATGAAACTTGTTAATTTTTACCGTCTCATTTGTAATATTTCTTTGCCCCTTTCGTGTGCCGATAGACATCAGCGGAATGTGTTCATTAACATGTTTAATGGTATACGTTAGTTTATGTCTGCTCCAGTTCCTAGCGAAAGAAATGTAAATTCGGAGACCACAGACGTTACACAAATGTATCGGTATTTTTAATGTTTGCTTTTGAGTTCGTTAGCAGTTTAATTAGGATGTTGACATTGGCAGTGAGCGTGCGAAAATAGCTAGTTGGAGCGTGATGTGCATTTTAGCGCTCCCCGACCCATTTCAGGGTCGTGCGATGCCACAGTTTGTAAAGTTGGTGTTAGTAAAGTACATTCGTCGCGCAAAGGTCAAGATTAATGCGTGACGTGTGATGACCCTGACTATTGAACTATGTAATGACCGCCGTGAAAAGAATTGAAGTGCCGTGACCCCATGGCTTGAGACATTACACCCAATTCTGAGCCTTTGTTGTCTTGTATTCCATATACTTATGTATATCTTTTCTCTCTTAGATATATATTTAGTAGAAGACCGTGACCCTTATTGTTCTTAGCTGGACATTCTTTGACGTGTAATATATGTATACAATTATTTCTCTCATCAATAAAATGTTTATATGTATATCTTTTTATCTGGCTATTGTCAATTAAAGATTATCTAAATATATAAAACTCAAAGTTTGATCTCAAAGACTGACTGACTGATTGACTGACTGACTGATATAGTGATCTATCAACGCACAGCCTAAACCACTAAACGGATCGGGCTGAAATTTGGCATGCAGGTAGATGTTATGACTTAGGCATCCGCTAAGAAAGGATTTTTGGAAAAGCAGCTTTTAAAGGGGTGAAATAGGGGATGAATGTTTTACTTCTTAATGCGAGCGAAGCCGCGAGCATCCACTAGTCGTTTATAAGTGTAATAGTAATTTGGAAAGAGGAATACTTACAAATACATACTTATAGTTGTTATAGAGTATCATGCTTATTTGTTGTGACTTTTGTTCCTACCGGACAACAAACTTGTTCAAAAACGACTACTAGATTTCATCATTAGCAGAGCCACGTCAAAATGTCTACCGCGAAGTAAAGTGAGTCACAAACGACGTAGGTTCGACGTGCGAAAGGGAAATCCTCCGTAAACCACTCATTTGCATACGCAAATACCTCTTTGTTTAGTCTTTACAAATCACATTGGCAAACTTACTTTGTTTGACAATCGAGAGTTCGCAGCTGCCTAATACCATTGACATAGAACTGTGGACTGGCCTAAGCTCCAATTGCACAACGACGCACATTTAATCATTTTCATTTGGTAATTTTGTGGCTAAATATGTATAACAATCGTTGTACAAGCGGGCCTAGTGTACTGTTTTATAAACACATAGCGTTGCTCTATTCTATTCATCATTTGAATTCAATTATAATGAGAGAAGAGACGTTTGTCAAGCCACCCCCCTTTTTAACGACTTAATAATTAAGTTGCTCCTAAGGGTTCTGATTGAAACAACAACTGTCGTGCAATATAAAATAAACTGAATCATAATCTACAAATAACAAACATGCAGATGATAACTTTGTAAAGATTTCAATCGCTATTCCGCTGTTACAAACTTACTTGTTTTTCATTTCTTCCGATAGCGCTGACCTTACGTGTTTTTTAGCCTGTCCGTTATTAAACAATGTCGATACCTAACGCTTTGTTTGCTCGAAGATTTTTTACGGTTGTTCTGCGAGATTTTTATTGAGGAAACGAGAATGAGGTGTGATATCAAACTTGAGAGGGCGTGAGTTTCTTGCAAATTTACGGATTTATATTTTTTATTTACGGTTTACTAAACCGTGTTGTACCTTTGTTAGTATTTGGCACAGTTTAATATGTTTTTTATTGTCTTTAGTGAATTGGTTTAATACCGTATACGAAGAGATAAGACACTTTTAATTAATATAAATGCGCATGATTTAATTAAGTACCTAGTTTTGGGATATCATGTGACATCATTATCTTTTATTACGATTGTAACTTAAAACTCATATAACTCATTTTTTTTAATAGTTCACAAACAGAAACATACAGGTTATATTATACAATTCATAATCTATAACAAATTACAATTCGTATATTTCCTATACAGTGAACCTAGCTTTTTTAAATTCTATGTTCTAAAAAATACCTTCCGATAATATTGTTCTATAATGATGGCAGTATGAAAATATATCGGAATTTACACGGTTTTAACAGGTTATACCTCTTGTAAATAGTTACTTGTTTCAAGAAGAATACCTGCAACACCTTATTTTCCTATAACAGTATTTTATCGTCACTTGTTACAATGCCTGCCCTTTTGTATCGAACACCTGATGGGACGTTGACGCAAGCCTTTGTGATACAAATATGAAATGTACACACACACACACACACATACATACATACACACACGCACGTGCCAATTTTCCTTTCGTAATTACAGGAAATACGGCAATGAGTATCAAGTAATGTTTTTATTATACGACAAAGTGTTGTTTATAGTTTCATAATTTTATTTAAATACGGTAGTCGTTAAGCCATCTCTCGATACCGGAGTTGATCGCTTATACAAATTTACTTATAGTTTTATAGTAAGAAGCTTCCGTAGCTCAGCTAGCAGAAGCAATCGCATGCTATTACCAATGTTAAGCAAATGTCGACGCGGTCAGTCCTTGGATGGGTGACCGAAAAGTGGCATTCCATTTTGGACGCTTCCGTGGATAACATGTTAAGTTGTAGGTCCCGGCTGTTTGTCATAACTAGTACGGCAGTCGTAAAGCCATGTCAGAGGCCCTTAAAGCCGCTTGATAAACTCTCAACACCAGAATTGGCCACTTTCATTCGATAAGAAGAAATATAAACCTAGTCTTATAATCAGACACATGTGTTTGGATACATTTCACTTCATAATGCTTATTAGTCCATTGTCACAAGAACAATGCTAGTAAACGCATGCACTGACGTTTGTTATATTTTTAGCGATTTTCCTCACGGGGGAGACTTTATTGCGTATGCAATTTCCGGGGTCTTTATGACAACAAGATAAAGCTTTTATGTATCTCATGAATCGCAATTTTATCTAGGTTCGCCTCGTAAAATAGTTTCCCTGAAGAAATATATATATATATACTTACTTAGAACTATTTATAACAATTTAAACATGCTCTTGCATAAACATACAATTAAATATTTTGCTTCAACACATTACATCTTTTTAATAATAAATTAGACTTCTATATATCACCTTATGGAAATTTACAATGAAGTTCTTATTCAATAAGAACTACAGAAGTACTTAGTTTATTCTTGCTTTGAAAATTGCTACGAATATATTTTATTTCACGGAGACAGTAACATACAAACAAAAAAAACGTACAGCACCCTCAAATAAACAAATATGTTGAAATTACTACAATTCAAATTCCTTTATTTATCCTTTCAAGGTGTGTGTACATTTCTATTTACATCTGTATTGCTGCAATTTGTGTTGTACGCTGAGGGTTTGACGCGCCCGATAACCTGGGATTTCGATTTATTGGCTTTATTATAATTTATGCTTGTTTGGATAGAGAAAATAGAGATGTATGTTTGAATTACTCGAGTTGCTTTTATGGGTTTCATTACGAATGCTAGGATTTGATGTTTATAGTACAAATCGTTAAGCCATATCGGATGACTTTAGTTAGGGAGGATGACTTTAGTAAGGGATATGGAATGAGATAAAGTTACAAACTATGGTGGTAAGAGTCGAGAGAAATAACTACTATTAGTTATTATATTAGTTTATATAGCAGTGGCACATAAAAACGAATTGATATAGACCTTCTAATTGCCCCTTAGTATAATTTCATATCTTCTGATGAAGTGCGGGTTCCACCTTCAAGAATTGTGTACGTTGCGCGTTACATTTTCCAGGCTTTATTGGAGCAAGCCTGATGGGAAATTCTTCCTATTGCTCGACCAGACTACCCAAAAGTCCTAAATAGTGCCAGTCACGATTGCCGCGACCTTATTTTCTTCTTCGTAATATTTTCCCGATAATTCGCTAGCTATCGATTTCCGATCAAAAAGTGACCAATGTGTTGTTTCATTCATTAAAAGCTTTTCGAGTGCTTCTAAAAATACGCATCAAACCTTGTCAATATCGGTCTAGAGATTGGTTTAACTGTCTGTATCATCATATTATCACCAGTAGATGTACTTACTTATAAATATACGAGTATAAAATATTTCTTACCGTTTCAAACGCCCAATATACCGATATACGTTCCTACATGCGTATATAAAAGTATTTGTGGCTGCTTTCATTGATTTTATTTTTAGGTTTTTGAAGGAACTTGAAGATCAATTAAAAGAATCCGTTATTAAAGTTTAATCATAGATTACTCCACAGCTGAATAAAGAATCAGCCAATCAAATATGCAAAAAATACTGCCATTGTGTTATGACAAATTCTTGGGTTTCTTTATTGGCGAATTCGTTTGAGTTTTCACCTTGACAATAGATAGACTAGTTAATAGAGATTAAGGAATGGCCTTATTTTAATATTAAAACTTTCGTGAGACATTTTATCAATATGGAACTAAACAGACTACGACATACGCGAATTACACGTGAGTGAAAACCGTTTAGTTACATATGGCTTTATTTGTCAAATAGTTACTAACATCAGATCGATCCCTGTATTCGCAGCATAAGTACCAAATACAAGATCGATCTAACCTATATCAATGTTAGCTCTTCAATATGCTACCTAACTGTCGATACAACCAGTTAATGCCTAGCTAATGTATGCAAGGCTAAGTTGGAGCAATATCCGCCAATGCAAACTGCCGGCCATATTGCTAATCGGATTATAGACTGTTTGTATTTATACTTGGCTTGTTCCATTTTTTTTTGCGAGGTAATTATGAAATACCTCGCAATTAAAAATTAATTTTAAATGCTACCCGCACAGAAATCTAAATAATTTAGATTTCTGTGGCTACCCGTCATGTGCAGATCTCTAAAAAAAGGTGATATAGACTAATCTATAATGTTATCGCATCTAAAATATGTTTGTTTATTATTGCTAAGAAAAACTCGAGTTATTCGGAACTTAAAGTCAGTAAGTAACAAATAATTTAGTAGTCAAATATTTCACCCCAAAGGCTTCTCTATACAACAAAAGCTTTGCAAAACTCTTGAAAGTGGCCTAGAGATTCAAATACACTTTAGGTGATAATGATTACATAATATGTAGGTGGTGTGCCAAATATAAACAACCACGTATTTTATTGCACAAACTTACCTACAGCTAACAACTTTAATACCGATTGACTGCTGCATTTCTTCATTTCCACCGTACAACATCCAAACAACATAGGCAAGGTTTCAACGGCCAACTATAATAGAAACCCCGGAAAGATGCCGCGGTTAATAACGGATCTACTTAAGTATAGATCTCGTACGGAAACCGCCGATGATTGACCGCCGATGACAGACAGACATACGCTTTCTACTCCGCTTACTATAGATGCACTGGAAATGCCATATTTGTTTGCTGTTTTTGAGATAGATATTTTTCCGATAAAAAATGTACAATTCTGCGTTTTTTTGTGTGATATGTGAGTCTTCCTGGCTGATCGAAGATGTAGTGACATACACTATAAATAGAGCTATGGCAACGAGTTGGGTCAAATTAAGTTATAGATCTATGTAAGTCCTGATTGATAAGGTATTTGGCTGATGGTGAGAACATTTGACTAACTACTTCTCCTTGGAAAACAGTTTATCTATTCGTTTTGCCACTTCTGGTTAAACCTAATCTTTGTTAGAAAATAATTATCTATGCGGGAGCTTATTGACAGACATCACCATCTAACGATATGGTTTTTATGATTGTTGTGTCGGTTCCTATGACAAGGGAAATGCACTGTCAAAATTGTCATGGTGGTGATATGACTTGATTTCTTTGTAGATTTGGACCACCGGGATATTATTCTATGTTATTCTATCTATGTAATAATACAAATCACAATTATGTTTTTTTTATAATAAAGAAAAAAATGACTACTTACTTTATACTGACTGACGTAGCTAGTAAATGAATGACACAAATTAATCATGTATTTATTTTTGTTTCAGGTAAATTTGACTCAATCGAGCATACCGAAGCCACAAGCGATTTACAGGCCATATTACCTATAAATACCTTCAGTATGTAAGTGTAGTATACGTTTTGAAAACATAATAGATTTGTCGTATAGCCTTAAGAAGCTCTTAGTTTGTGCATACATCGTAAGAATCACACCATGGATTAAGTACTGCTTGATTTTAAGAACCTCAATTTCATATATTCATCAAAGCTGAGTGCGATTCTCTACCGTGTCTCTAAGCGATATTTGATGAAATAACAATCTCAGGAAACCATTCAAGTAGGTACCTCTAATCGCGAGTGTTATATATATCGTATAACTGCATAATTTAAATACAACCATACAACTTTATGTGAATCATTGAACTTGAACCGCTCTTATTGCCCCACTTAAATGCCTATGAATAAAATTTGCATAACACAGTAATCTAGATATAGCCATGCTTCGCTTTATCTTCAAAGGATCGGTGATATAGTCTTCAGGTTTTATAGAGCAAGTTCTAGGTTCTAGGCTAAGCTATAATAGTACTACCTTAAAGCTGCTCTGGGTCGTTGTTTCATGTCGTTGTGTGTATATTTTAGTGCTTAAAAACTTGGCCGAATTGAAAACCTCTTTCTTTTAAATTTGGTTAGAAAGAATTGTTTTATTTTTACTTGTAACGAATAATTAGGGATGATATATATTCGATGTGTCTGTCTGTGTTTATCTTATCGTAGCTGAAGAGTTTTTAGCAATGATTTTATTAATATTACTTTAAGTTGTTCTTACTCGATAAGCAATCTCCATTATAGACCTGAAGTATCGCTTATAATAATAAGACACAATTTGTCCAATAATTATCAGACAAATTGTGGCCTAACTATCATTAACTAGTTTTTTTATGCTTGTGGATGGATCCATCACGCCCTGTACTAAAATATGACTTTGCATACCTACTATAAAAGTAGTAATAATACGTGATGTGCTATTAATAAAACTTTATTTAACATAAGGTGGGTTCTTAAAGGCAGACATGATAAATCTTGAAATTGGCTTCACATCGCCGCCTAATTGGCCCATTAAACGAAGCCTTCACTACCCCAAAGGCATTTACGAACGGTGTATAAAATCAGATATTACTGTCTTGGATCTTTTATTGGACTTGTCTGTGGGAAACAATTTCTATAATAGAATTGGCACAGCCAAGATATTTTTTTTCATTAAAATAAGTTGACATTCTAGAAGAGATTGCTTACGTGATAAGGCAGCCCTATTAATCAATTTACTATCGCCACCCCAACTAATATTTTTTAATAGACCATTCGCTCATCAAAAATAGTATCAAGTTCTTCTAGTCAAGCGTGCTACATCGTATACTACAGTGGACTGGATTTGATTATCTTAAAAGATAGCATAAATAAACAAAGATTTCCGCAGGAAAATCAGCGTTTATTTTAAACATTTACCTGACTTAAGTAATCCACTATAACAATTAACGTTTATCACCATAGTCTCTAAAAAAATATTCAAGTTACAGCGTAAACCCCATTTAAGATATTCATGTTGAATGCAATTTCCAACGTAACGCATTTTTGTCTAAATCCCCTAGCTAGAAAACAAACGTCTTCCCGTCCTGTTAAAAGATCCCGTCGGAAACGGTTACCTCCTAAGGGTGTTCTGTATGAATGTTGTTCAAAAATGATGCTAGCAAGTGTACACTCAAACAAATATGTTTGCAGTTCAGTCTGTGTACTTTCCACCGGCGCGGCGCTGAGCGAAGCCACTCCCGCGGCGAAACATTATCTCATTTGTTCGCGAGTCGTTGTGCGCCCTACATTACCTGATACACTAGGAGGTTCACTTAATTTACTTACCTATTTGCGCTATACCTCTTCTAGTTCTTATCGAATGAGAGTGGCCAACACTGGTGTCGGGAGTTCATACACTCCGCCTAAGGGCCTCTGACATGGCTTAACACTCTTTTATGTTAAGTTTGAGAGTGGCCAACTGTGGTGTCGAGAATTCTCAAACCGCCTGATGGGTTTGGTTGTGTTTTAAACTGTTCAGGCTATTAGGCAGTGTTGGGCAGCTAGGTCTAAGTCGGCTTATAGGTACTCAATTTTATTTGGGCTGTCCGTATAATTTTCCGCCGTCATATTTTCATTGCTATCCAAATGTTTTGATACTTTATTTCAGCTTTATACCTTACCATAAGAAGACATACAAATCAAACCGACCACCACCTCCTAGCCTATACGTTTGTTGACATAATAATCAGCTGAGATATGAGGTCGGCAACCGAACTCACGCTTATCGCACGCTAGGCAACCGTTTGGTCTAAATAAATATACTTGCCTAAGTCGTTAGCGATACCGATATGTGTTGAGGTATTTTTTTTTTACTTACCTAGATATTTGTTGGTGGGTAATAACTTAGTTTCAGGAAAATATTTGTGTTCATGATACTTATTTTTTACATTTTATAGATAGATAGATAAAACTCTTTATTCTAACACACACCGGGAAAAAACCAAACTGAAACACAAAAGACTTAAACTATAAATCCACAACTGGCGGCCTTATCGCTAACAGCGATTTCTTCCAGGCAACCGTAATCATTTTGAGATTTAGAGAACACTATACTTGCGCTTAACTTTCTAGTGGAGGATAGGTAAAGCATATCTTATTTGGAAAGATATATTTGACACTACGTTGGCATTTCTGTTGATGAACTTTTTGCGTTAATTTATGGTGAATATCTGAAGAACTCTGACTTATTATATTTCAAACTAAGTTGACAATTTAAAAAAAAATACTACTGAAATAGGATAAAATTCTACATATATAAAAGTACTAAGACTTATTAGTTGCTACCAACATTATGGTAATTGATAAGAATCTTAGCGCAGGTCAGTGACCGACACGTTCTCATTTACTTAATCAAATGTTTAATGGTTATTTACAAGTCGGTATATAATGTACTGATTAAACAGTGATAAGATGTGAAATGTACTTACTCTGTTGACCCACTGAGCTGTGACTTAGGTAAATCAAATGTAGTCTAGATTGTGATGTTAACTTTATTGTTGTTTTAGTAATTAATTTTATGGAATTTACGTGCAGTTGTGCGCAAATTGATGTTTTATACCCGCATAAAATAATATGCTGAATCAGACAAACAAAATTTCAAATCAAATCAAAATCATTTATTGCACTCATGCGTACAGACAGATGGTAAAAATATAGGAACATTCGCCACAAGTTTACCTTTCGGTGTGCAACTAAAGTACTAGTACCTTAAGTAATTATATAAATTTATTTAAAATCGTTGGTAGATAACTTTTTTTGGTTGCCCAGCCATTTGCCTAGGTACTCATATTCGCAATACGAATTTACCGATCCACTAAATTCGCATGGGAAAAAAATACACACAAATAGAAAACCCGCACAAAAAAATAACGGTATATTCACTTATCTGATATTCTCTAACCGGAAGCGAGGAGACCACAACAATATGTCCAGTTTTGTAAAGCAAGTGTTTCCGCTATATTTGTACCACATGGCCTGATTCCATTCTAATATTGCCGAAAAACAGTTACAAAACCATGACAATGTAACAAGAGAAAACTTTACTAAACGTACATACGTCACGAGGGAAATTTATGTATGCATACTGATACTAAATAAACTGATGGAACGGAATCCCTTTAATATATCTCCTCAGTTGTCTATTAGACAAATTAAGACACAAATTTTCTGAATATATGCTGAACACAGGTTATTTATTCAATAGGTTATTTTATTGCGAAAATCATTACGTCATTGCCATTAGAAAGATAAACATTCATTTATTTGATATTTTCATGTATTTATGTAGATATAAATAATGCAATTTTACTCTGTTTTTATTATAAATTAGTGATTTAAACTACTGAAATCGAAACCACTGACTTTTCGTTTTATCAAAATAAAACTGTATCATCGACCTCTATATACGGTTTGGTAGAAATGCCTAATTTACATACAGGGTGATTATTAATGCCAACAGATAAGAATTTTAAGAATTTTCTGTACGTGTTATACCTAGTATAACATAACTAACCAATTAAAAACACAATTAATAAACTAAATACTAACAATAAAATAAAACTTGAAACTACTTCTAAAACTAATAACAACATTAAATTTAAACCTTGTTACTTACATCTCATTTGACCACTTTGCCTATAAACTGTCATATATACCTAAAACAACGTATCAATTACCACCTTCTCGCGTAATTATTTATTTAATAAATTATTATCTAGACATATGTATGTCTAAGAACCACCCTGTATATCAAGTTATACCGTGCTCCAATGACGCAAGAAAACTCCAAAAGTCTGAATACACGAAGTCTCGAAGGCCTGTAACTCTATAAAAATCGCTCAAGTTATTACCATAAAGATCTTGATCAAGACTATTTTATTCTAGACTTGACTTTGTATAAATAACTCTTTACGAGTCGCTGATGTAGGCATTGTTCCAAATCTGGATTGCTGAGGCCAAAGATATGAAAAGTTTTAATGTAGGAATGCTATAACTGGCTATGGCTTTATGACGAGGAAATGATATGCAACATGAATGTCACCTTGACAAAGAAAACTTAAAAAGTTCACATATGTAATTACTTGTAAATGCTATGATATCTCATAGCAGGCATTAATCTTCATTTTTAGGATACCTTTATATAAATGCCTCTATCTATTGAGATGAATGGAGAGTTTACCATACTTGGAAAACTTTCAGTTAAAATTTTGTTACATTCAATATCCGTCGTTAAAATAGTCTTCCATTTCTTTATCATAAGAACAGCATGTTCATGTGCGCCAAGGGTTGAGTTGTATATCTTATTTGTCTATTTGATGCTAAGATTTGAAATTGTGTTAAAATGTGTGAAAGCATACTTTACTTACTTACTAAGATGGAATATGAAGTGGAAAACTCACAGAGCTTTGCAGTTCATGCTTGTCGCCCGGGGCGCGCGCGGGGGCGATGTGGCCCGATCGTTGTTCTGTGGGAAAACTACAATTTAAACAATTTTCCAATTCACTTTTATTGGTAAACTATGTGTATAATGCTTATCCTAATAAATAAATAAACCTAGCCAGTCTACAGTGCTGTCGCGCGACACACACCGACCTTGATGACATAACCGAGCCTAAGCTCTGCCAGAATCAATACAAGTATGCATAAAACAAGTTCAATGGAATTCCTTGACTTTTATCGAGGCCTATCGCAAGATCACGGCCGAGCGCCAAAAGCAGCGCCAAGTTTTACGTGACTTCTCTTACATTTAGTTGTTACTAGTGGGTGCTCGCGGCTTCGCTCGCATTGAGAAGTAAAACTTACATCCCCTATTTCACCCCTTTAAAAGTGGCATTTCCAAAAATCCTTTCTTAGCGGATGCCTACGTCATAACATCTACCTTCATTCCAAATTTCAACCCAATTCGTCTAGTGGTTTGGGTTGTGCGTTGATAGATCACTATATCAGTCAGTCAGTCAATCAGTCAGTCACCTTTGAGTTTTATATATATAGATAACCTGCTAGCACTTACGTCAAAAATTATGGCGAAAATTAGCCCGACATGTTTCGGAAAACTGAGGTTTCCATCATCAGGAGGACGGCATCATAATCATGCCTTACGGGAACTATAATACAGTGACTTCTCTTATGTTTGCATTTTTAAAAATTTTAATGGGTTTGCACTTGACCACTATTTGCCTGATAGTAAGCAATAATTCTGGTATAAGAATTCTAAGATGGACCGTTCTTACCCAATAAGAGCCAGTTCACTTTCGTTTTGAAGGCTAGATTTTAGTTTGCGGGAAACAAGGAGTCTGACAGGGAGTTCTACAACTTTGTGGCTGCAGTATGTACAGAATAAACCGAGTTCGTATAATTGTAGTGAACTTTGGTGTCGAGTATTTTTCAATTCACTCTATTTTAAGTACCTCTGTGACTTTTTCGTTTCTGATCGTATGTGACAAAACAGCCCAAGTACATTAAATAGTTTTTTTCTTTCAATAAAATTAAGAAATACCTTTGGCATTAAAGTAAAAGTTGAGCAAAATCCTGTAATGACTAATCAATTATCTGCAACGGTTAAGTTATGAAAGTAAAAACCTAACAGTAACTTCCAAGAGCACTAATAAAATCGAACGTGTTATGAGTGGTCTGTTGAATGGCTAATTAAATTGTCATTCATGTACATACATGTACCGTAGTGTGGTGTTCACGTCAGTAATGGCAGGTATTGAACCTCAGCCGGAGGTTGACGTCAACTCTTCTACGGAATACCGTTGTATAGGGTTAATTGGAAATAATGCTTTGTGTCAGAGGTGTAATAAAACATTGATGGTTCACGAGTTAATTTGGAAATATGTACATTGTACATATTTGATCAGAGAACTCAATAAGTATTTACCTTATACATAAAAATTACATAGGTCCAGACTCTTCCCTTGTTAGGACAAAGGTTCCATGTTTTTTAATAACCCTGTACAAGTGTATACTTATTGGTAGCTACCGAAGTACAATTAGGCATAAAAAATCAACACTCACTTCACTGTGGGTGTTGTAACGGTTGTGAAAACTGTGGGACAGCGGGATAGTGGGTGGTAGAAGGTATTGCCCGGTGATGCTAGATCTATGGTTGTGGAGATTAATAGCCTCGAAGTGGAGCAGTTTTTGTTTATTGGCAAAAGTGATGTTAGTATTTTGTTTACTGTATCGAGTAAAAATACTGAAGTTATTTTTTACTTGCTGGATTTAATTCCAGCATTCTCCCAGCCTATTTGACTGTTTCTTCAGTTGGATCTTTAATCAAATTTAGGTAGTTATTTATAAGCGTGTTGTGAGATCGAAAACGATATTTGTGTTTAGTTATGGGCAGACCCCAAGTATTTTTATTTAACAATCTAAAGAACTAAGGTCTGCGATATTTTATTAAAATATGCTCAAAAGATCCAACAACTCCCTTCTATCGACATTTGAGCTAACTACCAGAATGTACGAAAGTAGGTACGAGTAAGTAAGTTTGTTGCGATCTTCAAGACCCTACCTCATAAACGGGGTTACCTCCTTAGAGAGATCACCCTTGGCTCCGTACCTTATTCTCCCTACCTTCCCACCTGCAGCCATGACGTCACCGTCGACCTATATATGCCGAGTTACGAGGGCCAATGGCCGTCGCACATCGCTTCCTACGGTTCAGAGTTCAGGAAACGCACAATCATGAATTGTCAACTGCGTTACTGTGGCTTTGTGTGGGTATTCATATTGACAGTCACTATGCATATTGTTCGGAACGTATGATTTAATTCTTTTAGTTCTTTTGTTATCTGCTATGGACTTCTCACGGCGAAAATTATTGACGGTAGAAGAATTCGCCAATTTCGTAGAGATAGCAATGGCATTTTTAGCAAATTTGTTTCAATTCACGACGATAATGATTTCGACAAGTCAAGCAATAATATAAACATATACCTACTTGGTAGACATTTATTTACCTTTATTTATTTGTAACTGGAGATGAAAACAAAAGCAAGTCCACAAATAAAGAAAAGGCATGAGTACAAAGATTTCTTTATAAATAACATACATAGAAACACGCAGTAGGGTAACCAACCGGACAAATTGGCTGATTCATTTCATTGTTCATTGTAATAAAGATGTCCTCTCTATTGGTGGTCCTTATTATTGAAACTTCGTTCTCTTGAATCGTGTGTGGTATTTTACCGCAGTACTATTATTTCCTCCAACTGCTTGGCGTAGGATGTTCTTATTGTCATCGATGGCCCAATAACAGACAGAAAATAGACAGGACCGTGTCAAATTGTACACTTTATTGTCAAGTTCTTGTATTTACTTTTGACTTTGAATACTGTAACCGATGCTTTGGTGGGCCATGCTGGTACTTGAATGATTCTGGCACCCCAAATAAGTTGTTTGAATGAACAGTTAGTTCCTTGGCTACATATAATAATAGGGGATGAAATGTAAAGTTAATCTCACTTGAAATACCTAATGTATCCTGTTAACCAAGATGTTTCGAAAGCAATGAAGCTATGCAGGTTCACAACCTGCCCATCATAAAATTTTAATTCGTTTATAGGTTCAAAAATCCCATCAAATACCATCCTTCCCCCATAAACCAGCAAACTAGCAAACTAGCAACAGTCTAGGCAGACTAAATGTGCGTGTGACGTCACTTCTGACCTACATCGCCAGGGCATTGGCCGTCGCCGCCAGTTTCAAATAGTTCACTCGGAGATTGATTGCCCTCCCTGTCGGACACGTGAGGAATTAGCCAAGAAGTTTTTAATTAAGTCGTCCACTTGATTAATTAACTACATACGAATTGGACAATTCACGAGATGTCAATGTGTAGGTTCCACAGTTCACCGGCGGAAGTCAACTGAACCATCGCAATAGTTGTCTAACAAATCCTTGTATCCTATATTTTATTTTTAGGCTCACCCTCGACCTCAACTTACCTGACAAGCAAAATATGTTTGTCATTCGTTAAGTGATAGAATTTCTTAACACTCTAAACACCTCTGCGATTGCTGTATTATGTTATAACACATGAACTTGTAACATATCGTCTGATTCGTAAATAAATCAGTTGTTACAATTGGCTGCTTAAAAACGGGAAATACTTTTCAAACCTTGACACTAGGAAAGTGTTAAGTTCGACCTCTACTCAAGGCCGCTATTTAGGTTCGTTCCGTAAGTCGTAAAACAGCGAACAAGACGTGATTACGTAAAAGTTAAACCGTATAAGGCCCAATAGTGAAGGTGAGTTTTTATAGAAACTGCTCGTTGTTTTGTGCCAATAGTTGGTAGTGTAAATTGACATGGAAGTTAAACCTAAACTTCACAGTTTAGGTTTCCGACATCAGACTTACAAAGTCGGATTGATGATTTATGTTACAAGTTTGGTGTCTGTGGTTTTTCCAAGAACCTGTTTTTCATAAAAACTATAAAACCTATGGTTATGAGAGGCGGAGTATCATGAACAAACTCAATTAAAACCACAGAAAACAAAACGCATAAATGCGTCCCCTCTTTTTTATGCCAGTTGGTCCTGTGCTGGTTTCGTCCAGGCCCGCGACACAGGCTATTCTGTTTGGCTTTTCTGATATGGTCCATTCGATTCTTTACCTCGTGAAAGAAAAAAAAGTTAAATAAAACAAATCCTCATGCGTTGTCATGCCTTAAAGGTTCCATATCTCGATCGGTTTCACTCAAAGGTCGCGAGACGCCGCGCCGCACGTGGTGAGTTAGCACCTCTCCGGCGACATGTGAAAATAGAAAGTTGTAGTAGTTAGATGTACTTTTGCACTTAACAAAAGAAAACCTTCACGACTAAACAAGATGCCACTAAAAGTAAATCCGGAACACGAGACTTGTAACTGTTTCATGCAGACTTTCTTAACCTGTAAATTTTTTTGTAGGAATAAACTCCAAATTCTGGTTTTTTAAAACGATTTCTGACTAATTTTCATAGACTTTCGCTAAAATACACGAACCACATAATTCACGAATTTATCTTCTTCAAAAAGTTTACTGATTATCGTAAAAAAGCAAACTGTTTACTTGTCGTTTCGGTGACACCTTGTATATTTATCCCTTTGTGCTTTGATCATGTACTTCACCTTTGAAGTGAAAACGCACAATTGAATGTCATCATTTTTCATAAAGTCATTCGTAATTCTTTTAATAAGTACTCGGAATACTGAATCATGAACGCTTCCTTATTCCATATTCGTTGGAGCTTTGTTATGAGTTTCTTTGTTGTTCTTAAAGATGTTCTTGGCCTTAGGTTTGAAAGAGGAAATTTCTAAGATGGAGTTTAATAGTCGATTTATATCCGAAGACATTGAACGTCAGACACAGTCACAGTAAGTACAATTTTCTTTATAGTACGTATCACTATCAACGTACACATGTATGTATATTTTTCAAGTACATGTTGCAGTTGTTATTGTTAAAATAAGAGAAAGGTGTGAAAATTAAGTTAGAAAACGTCGGGTTATCCTTTAAAAGAGACTTATCTAAAGGATCTTTGCCATAGCATAACAACGGGGCCGTGCAGACACCGCCGACATCACACTAAACTGTTGTCTACCATAGTTAACACTTGTATACGCTCTATGTCTGTACATATAAACCGCCGTTAAAGCGGAAGTAAATCTGGAGTTTTATCTGCGCCACACATTGTTCGATTTTTATTATTCAACTCAAGCAGTCATTACAGGTTTATTGCCACAATGAAAACGTACAGGAACGGTGGAGTTTATGGAAGCAGTTACACTCTTAAGTGCTTCTACATTGGCAAGATGTTGGTCTTCCTTCTACACTTGTAGAAATCTAGATATTTTAGAACTTGGATACTTATGCAGTAGTTCACACTATCTTAAAATAGGTACTCCAATTCAATTAGAGCAAAATATTTTTTCCAAAAGTTCCAGCAACATTTGTATATAATTACAAGAGTAAGTCTCGTCTTATAGTAAACAATGTTTAGTTTAATCTAAGGTTGAAACCACAGTTCACAAATACATCAGCTAAGTCCGACCTGTGAAAGAACAAACTCTGTACATGTATTTTAGGAGGCTATAACATCTACCTAAATCGCTTTAACTTTAAAGTATACAAACAAAGTACTCATTCACTTTATCTATGCAAAGACAAACAAATTGCAAAGTTCGTTAGGACGTTTTGCTAATTCTGCTAAACGCTAATTGGCTGGATCTGGATCTTCGTTCCAACTTGACTGAGCAACTTTTTAAGACATTGCAAAGGTCAAACGACTGTGTTATGTTTGCGTGTTTTTGTATCAAATTCTTATTTAATACATAAGCTCAAATTACATTGCACCTAATGTTAAGTATGTTTCTTTCTATCGCTTTATCTTAATTGTGACATCACATTCGTAACACAATATGAAGTCATATAAAAGAACTATGTACAATGTACATACATAGAGGTAATATAACTAATTCTGCCAGTCAACGACCTAAAGTTTAAAAACAGTTAAAAATACAATACAAATGAACTGCATTATTTGTCATCACACATGTAACCCCTTATTAGTATTCCAGGAAGTGTTGTATCGAAGTCATAACCTCAATTAGGCTATTCAACCTAATACTCTGTTCACACGCTTGCCAAACAAACGACCCTGCAGGCCGTTTTAACAAATACAAGACAGTTTTTTTCAATGAGGCTTTTTCCGGGAGCCAATTAAAAAAAATAGTTTAAAATAGGTTCAATAGATGTCGCTGTATACTGTTAATGTACACCAAAGATGTTCTTACAGAACATCACAAGGCAAATACTTCTTCTTTTTTCGGACGACATTGTTTAACTAAATGAACTCTGAACTTGTAGGTTGGTGTAACAAAAACAACTCAATATTTCAGTTTTTCTTCAGTTTACTTCGAAAACACAAACACAGACAATACATACACAAAACAAAATGTATACAACACAAACACAAATCATGGATGGTGGGATGTCAAAATATATGTCATGTCAGATGAAAACGTTCCATTTCTTACAAAAAAAAATGAGGAATATTTTTAAAGACATCGTTGTCTAACTTTTATATAAGTATTTTGTAAATTGATTACCAGAATAAATTAATTTTACCAAAAACTTGTCTCACTCATACTGAATATTAAAAAAATTGCATTGTAAAGTTTATGTAACGTTCCGTTTCACGTATTATGAAGAACTCGCTTGTACAGGGGCAACATAAAACGCCATCTGTTGAGCATTTTTTACACCATTTTTTATTTTTTAATTCAGCTGTCAGAAAAAGCCTCATTATACTCCGTTTTTTCTTTGGTTTTAATGTTACTTTGTATAAACAAAATGTTTTAACGGAAGAACCCTGACCACCGCGATACAGGTTATCCTACTGCGGCAGCCGGGGATTAGTCTATGTATGTTTGACATACACATAGCTTGTTCATTGTGCTCCTTTTTTATGATATTGCGTTTATTAATGTCAAGATAAATTTAACTTCGAGAGCAAATAAATAATACGCATTATGTTTTTGTTTGTATACTTTAGTAGGCTGTTTGACGTTTATTTCTCAAGCGTGTGGTCATAGCATAATGAATCAGGTTGTACCTTTTGTTTTGAATCACGGGTCCGTTCCAAGTAGGGTGCGGTATAAGATCGATGTCCTATCTCGACGACCTCTACTTAGTTACAAGTCTGGTGAGTTACTGACTGTCTGGAGTGTCTGGCTCTGTAGTGAGACTTGCTGGGAGTACTACCAATATGAGATCTTGAAAACCTTTTTATACACTGTCTTACACTTCATTTACATAAACATGGATTGTCTTATGGGTGACTATCTGTCGGACCTTATGTTTTTTATCACGGATCCGTTTCTAGTAGGGCCCGGTGTAAGATCGATGTCCTATCTGTTCAACCTCTACTTTGTTACAAGTCTGCTGAGTTACTGACTGTCTGGCTCTCACTACAGAGACCCAGACAGACTTGCTGGGAGTTCTGCGAATAGGAGAGCTTGAAGAGATTTTTTTGAACCTTCTTTAGGAGTGGACAGAAACATCGACGTGTATAATTGTCTAGTTTTGTCATACTGCTAAAAACATACGCACATACATTCATTCTTAAAAACAAAGAGGCTTATAATCACGCTGGCTGTAAGCTAATGTACGCCTATTAAGAGTAACAGAAATAAAATTTTTGGTGGTAAATAAAATAATCACAGTGTCAGCTGTTAGAGACGTTTCGCTTGCTTCGTGCGCTCGTTCAAAAGGGCGATGCGGTTCGTCAAACCGTGATGCAATGTGACCTATAGCAGTAAATCTAGGCCCAGAGCGTTGCCTGGGGTCCTGATTGAAAGATCGATAATGACTCGCCGGACGGTAACCTGCTGTGTCTGTAGTGTTTTAGATACATATCTATACTAATATTGTAAAGCTTTGTTTGTTTGTTTGAACGCGCTAATCTCAGGAACTACTGGTGCGAATTGAAAAATCTTTTTGTGTTGAATAGACCATTTATCGAGGAAGGCTTTAGGCTAAACATCACGCTGCAACTAAAAGGAGCGAAGAAACAATTGAAAATGTAGGAAAAAACGGGAAAAATTACTTGAGGGCTTCCGTTGCGTGCGCTGCGAAAACGGCTCAAAATTCAAAGAATTAATGCCCAAAATAACTATTCCAGGCGGACTAACTGGACTGATTGATTTCGTCGCAACAGGACTTGAGACCTAGTTTTACCCGAAAACAATCGGCTCGTACTAGGTTTAACCAAGACTAAGTGGCTACACCTAGTTCTAACTGGCTAAAACTAGGTGTAGCCGCACTTCGGGTATTAGCCGTAACATATAATATAGGTGTAATATGACCTTCCCTGTCTCCATAATCTTACAAAGTATTAAATAACCCTTGTATTTTTCCTCAAACACAAGTAGAAGTTATGCAGTCGGCAGACGGTGCAGGATTCCAGGCCCTTGAATCATTTCCGTTTGGTATTCAACTCGGCGTGCGTTTTAAAACCTGGGAATCTATTTTGAAAGGCAAACACAGTCGTTGTGTTTTTGCTGTTTTGTTTTAGATTGTAGAGTTTTTGTTGGCGAATCAAATGTTCATTTGCAATATTACAATCACTGTTCCCTTTTCGATTTACCGAGCAATTTTGTGTATATATAGAAGCTAAAAAAAACTTAATATAAACAAATTAAATAGAACTGACATATACTCACAGAATTTATCGTTTGATACTGAGACATATTTGTCGCTTAGGTAGTCCAAAAATGAATAAATTTATAACAAATTATAGCGCAAACAAATATATCTGATAAACAAATGTAGGTCATGTAGGATAATCGCTTATGTATTACTAGTGGGTGCTCGCGGCTTCGCTCGCTTTAAGAAGTGAAACTTGCATCCCCTATTTCACCCCTTTAAACGTGGCATTTCCAAAAATCCTTTCTTAGCGGATGCCTACGTCATAACATCTACCTTCATTCCAAATTTCAGCCCAATCCGGCCAGTGGTTTGGGCTGTGCGTTGATAGATCACTATATCAGTCAGTCAGTCAATTAGTCAGTCAGTCACCATGGAGTTTTATATTATAGATTTCTGTGTACTAACTATTTACCTAGCTTTAAGAGTAAAAGTGTGAACGCGGGGTCAAATACGTGCAATGCCTACTTTGATTGCTCAATATACCTATTCATTTGGGCTAAAACAAATCTCACGTTTGCAAATATTTGGCCTCCAGACGCGAACAATCAAATAATTACGGTGATGTGTTTGCTAATTGCTGTTCAGTTTGATTAATTACGAGTGCTCACAAAATTCGTGTTCACATCGCACCTTGATCGTTGAAAATTTGGCTTTTAAAGTTTTTTAGCATTTAACTTTGGAAGCTTACATATCAGTTATACAAGTATTTAAATATTTCCATTGACTAGCATAAGCAAGAATTCTATCAACACATCGAAAAACATTAAGTGACAACCGTTGATTTCGTTTATTTAAGGTGCTTATGCGTGGCTTAACCCCTACAGACCTAATGTTAAACCATGTTTAACTGTACAACCTAGTGCGTTTTATCCGAAATAGCCACAAATATTTTCGATAAAGGTAAACTCATAAAACTCTCGTCATAACAAATAATTACAAAAAACCTGTCGAGATTCTTCCGAGAACGTGTAAAAGTAACCAGATACGAAACATGTTATCAGTCACCGGCTATCAGAAAGTAGTTGGTGAAACTTTTCTCTGTCATATCGTCAAACGATGTCATACCTATTGAACGCCTCATTATCAGGGAACCCTACGTATATGGTCAGATAAATCTACGCGATTATTTATTTGTTTATTACACCAATGTCATCTCATCCCGCTAAAAGCACAAATGTAAATGTTTGTGTGAATAAACTTAAGTGTGTATGATTGTCTGGGGGTTCCTTCCTCCTCACTTGATAGAAGAATAGTTTTTTTTTTTAATTGATCGCTACTTGATTTAACGCAGACAATGATAGATAAAATAATAATTAAAAAAAAATGATAATGCTTGCTATCCGGGATCAATAAAAATATCAAGCGTTGCAGTAAAAGTGTTAGAATAGTCATTGAATTATCCCACAATGTACATATGCTGTCAAGGATAGACAGCTACCTAATTGGTTGTCTTCTGTTTGTATTGTGTATGGTGTCGTCATAATTGTCATTACCATAATTGGACGGTCAACGCTCTCGCGTGGAGTATTGTGCTCTTGACGGACAGTCGTAGACTAAAGTCTTGCCAGATTTTTTAGACAATTTTCGATATGTATTTTCCTTATTTTATGACGGACGAGCCCACTTTTATTATCTTCTTGCCTGATGTCATGCTAGCAGGAGCAATCTTGAGAGTAATTTGCCTAGAAAGTACTTAGTACTTGTTCACAGAATACGATTCCTCTGCTTGACTAAATCAAGCAAAGTACGCCAAATATTTACCAAATCCAAAGGTATTTGTTTTTGCTTATCATAGTTTAGTGTTTGACTACAGCCTACTTGATCGTTCTAGTCTAACCACGATTTTTTTTAGGTATTTAGTTATTTAGAATACGCTATTTCTAGTAATATCAACACGCATACCGAGTATATCTTAACAAAAAACATTTTCTCCCACAATTGTATCGTTACGCGGAATACAAGTGCCCCGATAGTTTACAATGCACCCACGCATCGGTAACTGTTGTTGTTGTTTTTATCCGTCACTCGGCGATGCAACTGTGTCAACAACTTTACTGTCTCGTACGTGAGTACTTTAGGATCAGTTAATTAAGTACAGTTAGTAGTTTGTTACTTACTCTGTCTTTATTTCAGATACAAGATCCATAAAAGTACATGTACATGAAACATAAACTATTATTATAAGTAACTAAAATAAAGTTAGTATGTAGTTATAGGGTTATAGGTAGTAAGTTTTATTTAAGTTGTGACAGTTCTTAGCATTTGATCTGTTGGACTGTTGATTCCAATGTCTAAACCATGTTGACGAAGTTTTAGTTCTGCATATTATGTAGATTAATGGTATGTATTTCAGGTTTCATAAATAATTTCTTATTGCACACTATAATATCAAATCTAAAGAACATATAATTGCATTTCTTGATAAACTATGAACTGAATATGTATACTACCTACCTATATATTATTCGTACCTAACGAAACATACATAAATTAGATAAAATCTATTAAGTTTATAGGTACTAAAAATACTGTCTGGCAGATTAATCTCAGACTAGACACATACCTACTAATGTTCATATATTATTATAGAAAGCTAATTAAAATCAACATCCAGCCCACTGCTAGGCTGCTAGGCGTAAAAATATAAAATTAGCCTAATTAATTTTGAAAAACATATCCTCTTTCTACGCAGTTTGTTAAAAATAGCTCAATTCTAGACAATAGAGAACACCATATCGGGCTTAACTGCCCAGCTTAGAGCACGAACAAAATAGTACTACTACTAGCGGCAGCACTTGAATGATCTAATCTTACTCTCTTATTCATACTTTGTAAGACTGAATTCTATTTAGAAGATTTTAGTTCCGCTTTTTCCCGTCCGCAACTCTGGCGCGGACTTGTAAGTGGGTTAATTAGACATTGTTGAGAGAAACGCAGCTCATCTGCGAGCCACTTGTTTAACTATAAATAACTATCATTAGGTGCGACGGTTTACTTTAGAAAGTATACATATTATCCATAACAACACTCCGCTGCAGTTTGTTGAGAACGAGGAGGATTGTTTTACTTTGTGTTTAGAGATAAGTGTTTTCCCAGATAATTTGTAAAAGTCAATGAAAAATGCCGCATACTTATATAGCCATTACTTCACATAAGATTAGACAAATACAATATTGATGAAAATAGTTCTGAAAAGGTTACGTATTAAAACACATATCTTATCGGATAATCACGTTCCACCTAAGGCCATAGCTGTTGCTTACCATCGGGCAAACTATGGTCAAGTGCAAAACCGTTTTAGTTAAAAAAAATAATTGGGCAGTCATCCTCCTGACAGTATATACAGGATAAAAAGGAAGATAGAATCACTCAGCTATTTTTAAAAACATTAGTCAAAGCCATTAAGCCAGTCTTCCCTTCCAAGGCCATAATACCAAATAGCTCTAGAGTAGATGTCTTTACCCTCCACGGTCGACGACATTAGAGTCTAGACTTTATGGAGGCTACAAAATACCTGTGTTCGATAGTCTTATCGCATATCGAGCGTCGATGAACTATGGGCTTGATAGGTTTGGGATGTGATATAAGCTTTATGAGGTTAAATCACTGCTGGATGCTCCCGGTTCAGATCGACTAACGATATGCCAGCGAGAATGCTGATCCGTTGATTCACTGAAATCAATTGAATTCACGTGCAAGAAGAACAATTGATTTAATCAACATTATTTTACACTATTAGCATCATCATCATCATCATGTCATTACAAAGTACATGACTATTTAGGACCTCAAATATAACTGTTATAATAATATATTAAATTGATTATGTTAGTACACTCGACAGGGTATAAACTAGAGATACTTGTAACTATTTTTAAGACCAATGTTGAAACCTAGTTTTACTGACAATAAAATGATTATTACTGATTATTACTGACATGTCAGCCCGTGCTGACTGATGTACTGCTGAGTATAGGCCTCCTCTCCAACGTGGCACATAGTACGGTCCCCAGCCTGTCTGATCCTGTCAGCATGCTCTACCATAAACTATACTATGATCCAAAACAGATACAGCGTAAAAGCGTAACAATCTGACCAAAAACCACACTTTCTCTGACAAAATAGCATTATGGCATGTTTGTTTTATACTTTTTATGTGAAAAACCTTTTTTTGACTTTAAAATATAAAAATTACACTCGACTTGTCAATTAAAATCCAACCCAGCACTTATCTGTCTTACGAACGCATACAGAAAGCAATAAGAGTTAAAGAATAACAAAAAACAAGACCCTTATCTCATTTCATAACGAAGACATTCTTCCGTTCATGTTATTAACGACGTAGTGCATTCCCTGTTTATCGGTCTGTGGCATTCGAGGGGTTGTCGTCCTTTCGCTGTAACATTTGTAACTGCATAGGTAATGAACTCCTTGTGCAGTTCCCCGTCTTGATAACTTACGCATTTTTCGGTTAGTAAAAAAAGTTCGCTCGATTTGAGAACCTCTTCCTTTTTTTAAGTCTGTTAAAAATAAGACGAACTTTATTAAATACTAGTAGGTGCTCGCGGCTTCGCTCGAATTAAGAAGTAAAACTTGCATACCCTATTTCACCCCTTTAAAAGTGGAATTTCCAAAAAACCTTTCTTACCTACGTCATAACATCAACCTGCATGCCAAATTTCAGCCTGATCCATCCAGTGGCTTGGGCTGTGCGTTGATATATCACTATGTCAGTCAGTCAGTCACCTTTGATTTTTATATATTTAGATATCGTCCGAAATGGGTTTCATGGAGGATTTTTATATAATTCTGTGTTATGTTATTTTTTTATTTACTCATATCGCTCTTATGAAATACGATTAAATATAGGTACTTATTAACCATAAGCCATTTGAAGTGTCTATTAAGTGATAACTGGACGCTTCCATGAGCTGAGTGTCTCGAAAAACTAAAATGTTGATGTTGAGCTGTTTGATATCTTTTGACTGAATTTACCATCCTTCTTGCTACACTATAAAAAATATGCTTACTTGTAACGAACTTTTCAATAATAACAACCCAATGACATTGACTTAGGTTGTTGTCCTGCAGCATTGCAAGTCATTTTCCTCGATGTAATAATATTGTCTAGTTTTTGCCAGAGCTCCTAACCATTTGTATGTAGTTCGATGTATTTCATTGACTGCTCCGTTAGCTTAGTTGGTAGTGGCTCTGCCTTCTAATCTAGGGGTGCGGGTTCGATTCCCGCATAACACAAGTAATTATGAATATTAAAATTTGTAATTACTTGTGTTGAGTCTGGTCGTTTGTATGTATAATAAGTATGTATTTACAAAAGAAAAGTATATATGTATTATATCCGTTATCTAGTACCCATGATACAAGCGTAAGCTTAGTATGGGGCTAGATGGCGCTGTGTGATATGTCCTGAAATATTTATTTATTTTATTTATTTATTGCATTGTTTATATCGATAGTTTTCCATATGGAGACTAAAAAATAAATTATTGCCTTCATTCTCAGAAGTAGATTGGAGCTGTGGTTATTGTCATAAGTTAAATCTAAACCTACAAAGTAGGGACTGATTCTGAGAATTTATGAAATTAGTGCTTGATTTGAAAAATCAGTTTTGGATGATTATATGTATGTACATGTAAGTTTTGAACCCATTATTATATTCTCAAGACTCAAGGTCTGAAATAAATGACATTTATTTGTTTATTTATATTTTAAGACGGTTGGAGTATGACCTCATTTTGTCTTCAGTCATTCTATTAATCTCTACTCGAAGCTAGATTTTTTACCAAACACGAATCTTGTTTGTAAAATAGTTGCCATGTAATCTGCAAAATGCTAATCAAAAATGGCAAAAAGTCTGCTACCGATCGTATCAGACTACTTGTATTATTAATACCATTTTCAAATCATTGTGTGTTTTTTTGTTGCAGGTAAACGAACTTGTGTTTTTTATAAGATCACACCATACAGCGAGGTCGTAACAAGCTAACAGGTATAGACGTTGATATAATTGTCGGTATTTATTAGGTAATGTTGTGTAACTTGATATCGGTTGGAAAATTAAGTTGTTAGGTGCATTATTGATGAAGTCGTATTGCATATCTATACTAATATTATAAAGCTGAAGAGTTTGTTTGTATGTTTGTTTGTTTGAACGCGCTAATCTCAGGAACTACTGGTGCGAATTGATAAATTATTTTTGTGTTGGGTAGACCATTTATCGAGGAAGGCTTTAGGCTATATAACACCACGCTGCAACTAATATGAGCGAAGAAACGATGGAAAATGTGAAAAAAACGGGGAAAATTATTCATTTTTTAAGGCTTCCGTTGCGTGTGCAGCGAAAACGGTACCATACATAAAAAAAATATGTACAAAAGAATTATTTCTCTTGAAATGATCTAACAAAATGTCTGCAACAGTATATGTCTATCTTTTAGATTAACTCACTAGAACCTTTTTTATGGTGATAACTGTTCCATGCGGACGAAGTCTTACATACATTGACTGTAATCTGTATATGTTGGTACATATCTAAGTAGGGAGTTTAAACATATTATAAACTATTTGGTATTTGGAGGTTTGGTTCATGACTCAATTCGAATAATTAAATTGGTTTTGTATATATCTAGACCTTTAGTGAACATTAAAAAACAGATTTTTAATGCATAGGTGATTACAAAAACAGAATAAATCTTCTCCAATTATGACTTTAAGTACTTTAATTATTTACAATTATCAATTTATCATAACGATTTCATAATTTTATTTCTTCTTTGTCAACGCTAGGGTTATCGAGGGTTAACAGAAGCGGACTTTCTTCATTAAGTATCTGTTTATTGTTACATCCGGTTTCGAAGCTTTTATTTATAATTATTTCAATATTTATTGCCTGTGTTATCTAAAATAAATGAGTTAAATATTACGCGACATAATCATATTGTGACGTTATTGTAAAAAGCAAAATATCACTACACTGCCAGTAGTTAGTATTGTTTTGAATTAAAATATATACAAGAAACAAAGGAGTAATAAATAATGATAGCTTCAAAAAACATTGTCTTAATGCAAAGGCAAAATACACAGAAATTACGAAAACGGTATCATCACCAAAATCTCTATTGTTTCAAACTAAAAGAGTCTGCAATTTTGAAATTCGCAAATCGTCCCCGTTTACGCAACGAAGGTAGAAAGTCAGACATTTCACGCCGACAGCACACAGTCGCCATTGTGGTGATAATATCACTTAAATATACACAAACATTTATAATAATACTGTAATTCGTACTGGGAACACATTAAACATTCGTTGAGAGAGATCTTTATTAACAGAGGTGGGTATGAAATGATTGTCATCACGACCGCCAATTTCACATTGCAGTCAACTTCCTAATATGTAGTGAATCTGGATTACGAAAACAAGAGTCTAATGGCCTGGCACTATAGAAGAAAGGTGTAAAGGTCATAGCACACTTAAACAACTCTGCTCCAACACCGCTCCCACCCAACACTGCCCTAACTGCTCGCAGTCCACGCGGCGACAGCTAGCAGGCACCCAGCAGTCCACGCGGCGAAAGCTTGCAGACGGCCAGCTGTCCACCCGCCGATATCTCTTGTTTTTCTCGATAGACACAGTTCGCGATCGGTCTCCGTTAAAGCAACTCGAATTTTTACTATGTCTCGATTCAGCTCAAGTCAGCTAGCACTGCTAGCTGTGAGCGCGCGGACACCGCGCCGACCGCTCGCCTACATCGTGCGGCCAGCGAGGCATCAACTACCGAGCAGCCTGACGGCGGTAAGCTCGCTGACAGCGGGCTGTCTGCTAATTCATGATGCCATTGTAAAATATATCTAAAGAGCAATATTTAAAGACTATATTTGAATTATATTCTTTTTGCCGGGTGGGAGCAGAGTCGTTTAAGTGTGCTATGACCTTAAGGAGTGAGATAAAAATATGTGTGAATGATGATGGGGATGATCGGTGTACTTAATTAAAATTGATACAAGAAGAGCAAGATTAAAATTGAATTCCAGAAATATTCTAGTTTCAGTTAAACCTATCATTAGAAAAATAAAGACTACAGATGCATAAGCATCGTTTCGCTTACACTAATCGCTTTCAAGCTTTCAATGAAGTGCTTTCTTACACAATATAGAGTTTACAAAATAGGCATTCAATACTTCAACAGGTTTCTGCAGAATGTAATATCTTAACATAATTACCAAGTACCAGCAAAGTCAGTGACTAAATTTTATCAGCTTCACTCTGTACCAGTGTCCACCAAAGAAATATGTAATCAGTCAGATTTACTAACCCAAGTGACAAAATTAACTGCCGCAGTAAATCTGAACACCCTCGATCACGGTTGTCTCGTGCCAACAATCTCCATACATTTAACTGCCTTTTTCCTGTTGACTGACATTACGGCTTTACTGTTAATTATTTATATTTTATTACAAGTTTATTGCTATGGAAGATTTACGCGTCCAATTTTTATGGCTTGTGTAGAGAAAGCTTTATTCAGTTTTATGTTGAATCTGGTTACAGCAGAAGTGCAGACGCATCGAAAGCATTTGCTGTAATTTGTGCTTATAATTCTTGCAGTGTAAAACTTTTTCCTGTCTCTTTTTTTAATCAAATAAAGTGAGATAACCTAGGATAAGTAAATTATAACTCAGTGGTCTTCAAATCCAGAGTAAATAGGTTTCTCCTAGGCAAACGTGCAACATCTTAAACTACAGTGGTGCATCATGCAGGCTGTAGTCAAACGTTGGCCTATTTCGTGTAAAAAAAAGACACTACTGCAAAAAGTATACTACTTACTTTTTGTCTCAAATCGTGCTAAAATTATAATCTTTTCACTAAGTTCATAAATGACCAACATAACAAAATATACGTAAATATACATTCTAACCAAATAATTTCGTATCAGCAAGACTAGACATTCCTGCATTTCATAAAAAAATACAATTTCCTTACACTTGTATCGCTAAATTCCTGATACATTTAACTGTACAGTTACAGCCTATATCATACCCTGCTCCACCAAATAGGAAAGCAGTCACTAGGCCGTACATCACACTCACAAACCCGATGCACCACTTATATACTTGGCAGCAAGATAAGGTCTCGGGCGGCTTTCTCGACTACTCTTTGATTCACTTTATTTATTTACTTTTTATATAATGTGATTGAAGATAATTTCTCATAAATTGATTGAGAGTTGTTGGTGATAGTTACATGTGTCGAATTAGGAAAGTTGATGTTTGCCTGCCTACTTAGTTACTTACTATAGCTCTTTACTGTATATGGCGTTGTCAGAACGTAAATTTGTGTGTGTGTGTGTTCTGTGCATATTAATATAAAAAGCATTTGCATGTAATTATACATCTGTATGTATAGTAGCACCAGGCGACAGTACGTATTATTCATATCTAAATTAAACCAAAATCTTATCAGCCGAAAGAGCGTGAAAGCAAAAAAAAAAACATTCGATCAAATCACACAATTATGGATAAAGTTAGCTTAATAGCTCTGGCTCTGTCTACTAAATCAATTAGCAATTGTTTGCGCTGGTCAAATATAACTAACAAGGCACGACCACTTATTCCACAGTCCAAACAGTACCAATACATACAGAATATTGAAACACAAATCAACTCATTGGATCGTCTAACCGTAACTTTATTCAGCAGTAAACCACAACACTCAAACAGTTATCCAAACATTTGTGCTGGCCCAAATACTGTTGCCAAAACCTATTCGCATTCGTCAAGTATCAAATCTCACTCGGCGCCGTTACTGTTACTATACAGGATTTAAATTTGGAATGAACAAACAAACGACCGCTCCCGAAGACTGCGCGATAGATACTGAATTCGAAAACTGAAAATAAATTCGGATCTAGGGATGTATGTTAGTCGATAAGATTATGTCGATAGTTTATTCGATTAGAAGATCGATTAACTATCGATATAGTACCTAAATAATAAACTGTTCTCTATGTCTTAAATGATGACTCTTAGACATCGTGACCGAGTAAAAATTCCACTATTACTAAATATTCCAACATAATAAAATCGGTAGCAAAATTATTACTTATATGTGATTAAGCATTGAGTGTTATTAAAAGAAACATATTAATTCTTAATAAGGAAATCTCCCTATTAATATATGCAGGCAATAAAAAAAATAAGCAAGTTTTCTTATATCGCTCCGTTACCTTCTATCTTTTATTGTCACTTGCTAATAAACAGCTTTACTCCGACCAATTTGGGGTCACCCTTTTAAGGGAAACACAGTTACGCCATCCCGTCGTTGTTTATGAGGCCTCGACCCTGCCCCTTTTCCAAGGGACAAGACGCATTTGACCTATATTTTTGGCTTTTCTGTAAGAGTTCATTATTTTATTGTTCTTAAGTGCTTGGAGTAGGCTTCAAACCCAACCAAGTGGCTAAAAGGGCGTCATAAATCTTTAAAAAACGCGTTTCGCGTTATAAATTCTTATGGTATTGTTAGTCGTAAACGAAAGGTCAGTCAATTGATATTTTGATAGTCTCAAATGGACTTAGTGGGTACTCTTGTTGAGGATGTTTTATTTCTATATTGTGGTTTGTTTGTGTTGTGAGTTATTTTGTTGTAGTAATTGTTAAATTTAATACAGATAACCCAAAAAACCCTTTTACAAAGAGAAAAAACTTAAATTATCAATAAGTAATAAATATCATTTGAACTAGAATGTACAATTAATGTTACTTGTATGTTAATTATTTATTACAATGTGTCTGTTAGTTAATCGAATCGAATTTGTATCGATTAATCGAAACTATCGACATCGAATATCGATAATCTCCCAACCCAACATGCCTGATCTATTTTGGCACATCACGCGTCTTATTGCGCCTGCGCAGGTTTATAAATAGTACGCGTAATCATGTGTTTTCTAATGTGAACTGATCCAGTCTCGAGTAAATTTTCAGGAACGACGCTTGTGTGTTCTCCTCTGTGCACGATAGATTTTTCACGCATCGTACTAAATATTCAATTCCGTTTTTAAGTGAGATACACTACGATTACTTTCAGAAGCATGTAGCATCGAATGCATTGAATGAACTTACATATATTAAAGTATGTATAGCGAGCAGCAACGATAGTTACAGTTTCAGTCGTCCTTTATTCAAATTAGGTTAGCTCTGCCTAAACTGATTGGTGTATTACTATACATATTTGATAGCGAACTTTTGTATTTTTGTTTTGTGTACGTACATAGATATTATCCCAAAACTATTTCGGTCACTCAGCCCAAGCACATTAGTCATGCGAACATCTCATGTATTTGCTCTCGAAACACTTAGGTACCACAAATACCTATCGATCAGGCAACCCCTTTCTAATGCGAACCCCTTGTAGGGCGCAAACCCTGTTAGGGTTGCAATCCATTAATGAGAGGGGTGAGCCTTTTCTCTTTCACCCTATTTCATACTTGTGGAATATGTATTTGCATTTCTCAGTACACTTTCTTTGCTGTAGTTTGGTGCTAACGATTATTCGTTTAAAGGTGTATGTATATGGTAGAGTTTTGGGGGTATTTGAGGAGTGTTTGGTTCGAGGAGTTTGCGTTGGGGATGTAGGGAAGGTTTTAACGAAGAGCTGAGCCTGTTTCGTTTTCTATTAATTTGGAGTCGTTGTTAATATTCTGATTCTAGGTTATAACTTCGTCTCTAAGTAAATACGTGGAGTTTAAAATTGTCATGTTTTGAGTTATTCTTTTATTTCAATAAAAAGTTATATATGTATAAGTATTTTAGTATTTGGAAAACTGGTAGAATACACCAGTTCACACAATATTTTAATTAACTGAAACAATGTTGGTACGTAGGTACTTACAGACCTTCCTAGTTGAGTTCTCGCAAAGAAACCTCGCAATATAATACCTCTTTGCAAAATTAAAATAAACCTGTACTATGTAACAGCACAAGCGACTTTGCAACTCGTTCCTTCACTCCAGTTCTTTGAAACAGAAACCGGTCCAAGACGTGAGGGTAAATTAAATTAGATACAGCGAAAGATTTAATACGTGTCCGGCTGAAGTCATGTTTACCAAAAACGAGCCACGGAAGATCTTACGCAAGATTTCGGTTTTTGTTTCTTTCTTTTTGCTTGCTTGCGGTGAAGGCAATGAACTGCCGGTTTTCGGGTCGGGTTGCCAAGCCACTGCTCTTGAATTTCCGGGAAAGTTGAGTCAATTTTTGAAATAATAAGTTTTTCAAAAGACCAATTCATTGAATCCTTATACGGTTGGAATTTATCTAACACATTTTCTCTTAGCTTATGACCTTTCGGCTTTTTCAGTTAGAATGATGTCTACCTTACATGTTACTCGACAGCCAGTAGAAGATAAAATACATAGGTAATATATGTGACTAAATATTGATTACAGTACTGTTTAAATCATTCAATAATTATTACGATTATTCGTATTCTATGCTAAGTTATCATCTACATAACGTTTCATCATCGATTCATTTGAAAGCACCATAACATTACATTTTCATGTGCCCAAGAGGCAGTATAAAACTCATACGAGTACAAGACACTTCCATACGAGGCGGGCCATAAAACCCAAACGGTATGAACACCACATGAAAGGGCATATTGTAAACATATACGTGAAACCACACTTTGGTAATCTCGTTTGTTGATTTACCAAAATGTTTATGACCCAGTTACAGCCGTATGCAAAGAAGTTGTTCGTCTTAATTATGAATGTATAATGAATATAAGTGTTCATGGTACTGCGATGTTAATATTAAATAGTTCTCTATCTTCTTATTTATCACCTATTATTGACATTACATTGTATGTCGTCAAAAAATATCATTGTTGCAACAGAGTCACTTTCAGATAAGTAAGTACGTAACAAACAGGCTTTCAGAGGAAAGTATATGGTCAGCTTATCTGTTAAAAATTGTGTTATTGTTTTTGTGCAGCCAGAATGACTTCATGTCCTAAGTGACTTATTTATAGCTTCACAAGGGCTACAGCGTGTGAGATCACCGCTAGAGGAGCTAGTGTAGCATTTAGCATGAGGTCCAAATATTCGAATAAAAAGTAAACCTCGCCAATCTGCCGCTTATCCCTATCTGTCATATGAAATGTGAAATGTTAAAAACGGTAGCCCTCAACGAAACTTAACCTAGCCAAGTGAGGTTAAATACAAAAAAAAATACTGAGTTCAATTTACATTTTAAAATGATTACAAAACCACATGAGCTGCCGCTTCATAAATCCTCCAGTCAACTGGTTTAAACCGCAAGTTTAGCAAACGTGAACGGAATATAAAATACAACCAACCAACTCACTGCAACTTTGCGTCTAAACTCAGACAATGTAGTCCAGAGACATCTCTCTCTTTGAGTCGTATTCCTCATTGCAGAGGGTCGTGACTTCTCCTATATAATTGATTCGTTCGGACAGTTCTTTTGGATATAATAGGTATATCGTGGTCTTTTCACGGATTATACATAACCCTCATAACCAGTTTTTCTTGTTCTCAAACATGACAGTTTCCTCACGATGTTTTTATTCACTGCTATACTAGTGACACACAGAAACTAAAAAAAGGGCTAGGATCGTACCGGGTGCGTCAGAATGTATGTATAGCAGATGCATTTACCATCAAGTACCGTTGATACCTACTGCTGTATTTTAAGAGGATATCCATATTACGGTTTATGTGCTATCTTTCTGTGGCTTATTACCTACATCGTTTTTATTTGTGTCAAAACTATTTCAGCAAAATGAGTTGTCTAGTAATTTTCATGTCGTTGCTATAAGGGCTTCTAAAATCGGTACCCGTCCAGCAAAAAAGGTGAAATTAAAACTCGCAAGGGCAGGTTTAACGTGCAAGCGAGATAGCGTGATTTAAACACGTTAGAGCGGGATAGATAGATTATAGTGAAGGGTCAGGCTACAGTTCCTGGGGGAAAACATTGTCGCGACATTGTTTTTGAAGGGATTCAGGTGAAATGTTGGTATTGTGTCTTTGTTGCTTGTAAGGAAAAAAATATAGTCTCTTTCCTTCTCAAGCCATATAGTTTGGTTTCTTTCTCGCTATAACTGTATAAAGTACCTATAGCATATCTATACTAATATTATAAAGCTGAAGAGTTTGTTTTTTTTATTGTTTCTCAGGAACTTGAATTGTAACTCAGGAACCACTGGTGCGAATTGAAAAATTATTTTTGTGTTGTATAGACCATTTATCGAGGAAGGCTTTAGGCTATATTAAATCACGCTGCAACTAATAGAAGCGAAGAAACAATGGAAAATGTGGAAAAAACCGGGAAAATTATTCATTTTTGAGGGCTTCTGTTGCGTGAGCTGCGAAAACGGTTCAAGGCGTGGGTAACAGCTATAATTTATAAAGCTGAAGAGGTAGTTTGCAAAAATAAATACGATGCCCAAAATAACTATTCCACGCGGACGAAGTCGCGCGCACAGCTAGTATCTAATAAAAATAAAATATATATATTCATCGTAAAACACTATATAGACCAATGTTTTACTCTTACTAAGTAGGATTTACTATAAATAGTTATATACTATGGCAACTTTCAACAATCGTTGAAATGTAAGCGCAATCTGTAGATATTTTTAATCACAATATGCATTGCATTTAATTTAGTAATGTCAGTAAAAACCAGTCCAATTAAACTTGAAAGTCACTTAAGAGCATCAAATCGATATAAAACTTTTTTAACGATCATAAACTGAGGTAAATTTCACTTTTATTAACTTTTCAATGGACAAGTACACTAATAACTTAAGTAAATTAAGTGTTATGCTCTTTCACTGTCAAAAAACTTTTATTATTCAAATGAAAGTAAGCGCTCGTAGTTTAGCTGACTGAGAACTGTTGTTTGATCTAGATAGTTTTCCTTAAGTAGTAATTGACAGATTGAGTGATTCATTGAGTAAGGATGGATGACACATTACATTGTCTCTCTCTCTTGAGTCGTATTACTCATGACTGAGGGCCGTGACTCCCCCGCAGAATTAATTCATTAGGGAAGTTTTCTTTGGCAGATCCTTCCACGGAAGACATGTCCTCGGATATTGTGGTCCTCAAACATGTCGGTTTCCTCACGATGTTTTCCTTCACCTTTAAGCGAGTGCAAATCCACATATAACTTGAAAATACAAGTCATTGGTGTAGGGCCGGATTTGAACCAGTAAACCATTACATTGTAGGTTCCTACTAATTCTCATAGTTTATCAACTATCCTACTATTTCTCATGCGCTTTGGACGAAACTAAAGCCTATTGGAAATTCTCCCATACGAACATTATATGTTTTATTCGTAAAATGTTGTTGCGTTGCGGTGAAAGGTGGTATTCCGCATGTTGTTATAATAGTGATGCATTATTATTTAAATAATGTGAAATTGGTCGTGGTTACACCGTGCGTGAATATGCAAATATGTTGCCGGAAAGGGTTGCTATAGGTGTGAATTTGGACTGTTGTGACCTCGATAAATAAACCTGAATGATTGTACATATAACTATAAATACATACGAGTAACACATAGACATTGGATGTGTATAACTATAAATAAGATTAGTAAGAACATATGATTGTGGAGGGTGTTGGTGGATTTTTAAATTGACCCGAATTACTATGAAATGGTTTTTAACGACTGCCAATAGTTACTATGACATAGATTGGCGATCTAAAGTTTTACGTGAAATTTGATCTACGTAAGTGCTCATATAGAATGCCATATTATTGGTCATTGGTCACCCATTCAAAAATGACCTACAGTAATTTCTAGACTGCGACAACACTGAAGCTAAAAGAACTAGATACCAGGATACCAGATATTAGTGCGCATGAAATAAAGACTTACAGAAAGGCTACTTAACAGTAAACAACATCTTCTAACCAGCGGCTTATTATCAGTTGTCAAATACGTATACTTATCCCGTACGTGGAAAGAAAGTGGGCAAGCAAATGGTCCACTCAACTATTTCAAACCATATAGACTCCTAAAATGATTTTCAAATTATGCATATTAGTCAAAATCATATATGTCTTTTGTTAATGTTGCTGTTCCAGAGCTTTTCGTGTTGATGTACGAGCATTTACTTAAGTAACTAGCGGATCAATAAATTTAAAGTTGGTAAGTAGTCCAGATTTATTTTATTTTATTTATTCAAGTCAGGTCAACAATAACCTCATGATCACGTCAAAAACTAAAGTCAAACACTACAAAGTTCTTGACTATATTTTCTACACCAAAGCTCCACTCTCAAACATGCTCTCCTCTTAGAAGTCTCTGCACTCGAAAGTCTTGTTGTTCAGTGATGGTGGCGCAATGGCTTCCGCCGCTAACCACGGTAATTACTGGCCTTCCTGTGACGCAACTAAACAGGTTCACTATATGTACCCACGGTGCACGGCTTTATGAATAGGCTGGAGTTGGGAAATTGTAGTTTTGAAGGTGCTAGATTTAAAATATGAGTAAAATCTTTTGGTTTTGCCAATGTACAAAGTTGTACACATAATTTTATACATTGTCACATATATACGAAATGCTTAGTAGGTATCTTTAAAGCATTAGATAACGGTGATGATAATCAAACTTATATACTGATTATCCGTGAGTCGTTTGTTTATATCTTGTGTTGGGTGGACGACAACGATGGTGTCAAGTACTCCATTCCAAATTTCACCCATTACCTACTTTACATTACAATTTCAGTAGTATGTTTAGTTTTTCTTCCCTTGTTTTTATGTATTATTATTGTAAATATTGTGGTATTACTCTGACCCATTACTTATATCTGATATTAAGGAAACTTAACCATAATACACCACTAATCTACACTTCACAAATAAATACCCGTTTATTTATAAACACTGCGCTTAGAAAGATGCCAGTTTGACATTCGTGATGCTTCATAATGCCCCAGTCGCATGATTTCAGTCGATTAAAAGGCTTATTCTACTTCCATAAATTAACGACAACGACTGCCCTAAATAGGCATTATTTGGTTATTACTTATTATACGATTCGTTCAATTATTTTTGATGATTATTTAATTTTGGGTGACACTTGTTGTGTTGGAGGTTTTTATCTTGTCTATTTAATTATCTAGTTTTAGAGTCGAAAGATGTAATGAGGAATGAACATAAGGTGTAAAGCTACAATATGAATATACTTATTTGTCTAAAAAAGTCTAGCTTGTGATATACTTTAACTTAATCTGCTCTTTTAATATTCATTAACTCCAAGTATAATATTTATTATGGCCAAAGTTCAAAGAACCTTTTCAAAAGATGTTGTCTTTGCAAAATTGGCCACAACACCATATTGAACACAGTAATCAACTGTACTCTATTTTCTATAATTAAAATCTTCCAAATTCGGCCATTATTAATTTCATAAATTGCCCCTATCATTTACATCGTATTTGGTCGTATCGTAAATTGAGACTAATTAATCATTTTCATTAGGTGGGCGTTGGGGATACTGTTAGGTACTTACCTATTTTTATGATTTCATATTTTATCATTTACGTACTTGCTTAGGTAAATATAAAACAAGATTAATTATAAAACAACAATAAGTTCCTAATAACTTCCTTAGCGTTTTTATTAGAACTTTCTCTGTTTCTGAAGTAATCATAGTTTACATTCGTCTACGTGGATAGATGCATAAATTTACATCTTAACAGTAAAACTATAGACAAATTATGCAACATAATATTTTCTTCGAGCTTGCGACTTCACAGGTCATAAGAAATTACACTGTCCCGATAAATTTACAACTCGTGGGTGTAAAATATGCTCTCTTTATGAAATTTTATAACCCCCCAATTAGTGGCTAGCTCGGACTAGTACTGTTATTAGTCTTGGCTTAATTCTGGTCATAAAGTTAGTCGTAAACAGTGACCAGCTGATGAGGTCAGTGACCCCGGGATGTCGATGACATCCGACCACGGCGGCCTTCGCCTGTCGTTCGATGGGAGAGATAAACAGGCTTTATTACTAGTTTATTCAGGTGTTTATAGAAATTATGACGCTTGTGTATAAAATGATAAAGATCATACTAGTAATACGACTGAATCGAAAGCATTTATTTTAATGAAAATGACTGGACAAGAAATTGAAACAAATGCATGTGCATGTACATAGATCAAATTTGATAGTAGGTACTATTTTACGTGGGATAGGTTTACGTTTGACTACAGCCTGCCTGATGTTAAGCATTGAACTATTATAACTCTAGATTTGAAGACGGGAACAATCCAGTTCGCAGGAAACACGGCTTCTAGTAAAGTGTTCCAAAGCTTTTATAGGATGAAAATGACTGGACAAGAAGTTGATTAAATAAATGCTTACCTATTTGATCAAGTTTGATACTAACAACATGTATAAATAAAATATTTCGCCAGAATTTACCCGTCACAAACATATGTATATAAAATCTACATAATCAAATCCGGACCTTTTTCATATTCTTTAATAAAGGATTCCAGTAGCACAAGCAATATTGCTTTGTAAAAAAGCTCGCTGTATAGCAAAGTCTTGATTACAAACGTGACAGATTGTTAAACATCTAAATATGTAATATCAGAGTTCATATCCCGTGTTCTAACACATAACATTTTATAGTCAACTCCTTTCCTATTTTGTTGGCATGCGCAATTTTGATCAAAAATCACCAATTTTACCCAAAACCTCGCACCGATTGCGTTCGTCTGCGGTGAGCATCACAAATTGGGCGCCATATTCATACTTACATACATATCTGTATACATTTGCAACATATAATACACGTGTTAAGTACGTACGCGTTATCAGGGCGGTAAATATTGGGGTACAAGGTAAGACTACCCCTGGTATAGATTTGACATGAATTTAATTCGGACTGACTGGATTTGTTGATCGAAGTGCTAGTGTTCGTTAGATATAAATTTCTATAATAGTGTAAGATAGTTTGAAACCTATATACTAGGTTTCCAACCTATATACTTAGCATAAATTCAATTCGGGCTAGTGGATTTGTTGCTCACTTAGAGCAACAAATCCACACTAGTTGGTGTTCGTTAGGTAATAATATCCAAAATGTTAAATAGTCCAAAATTTTCATTGGTTCTTTCGAGTCATCAGTGGTCTGAAATGATACTTAATTGCTGGAAAAAACTTAGTCTAAGTCAAAGTCAATTCGTTTATTGTATTATCAAAATACATAATAATGTTAAAATGGTCTCAGAAATTTGCTTATGATTTCGTATCTTTATTCAGTAGTTAGTGTTAGTCTTGTTGATAACATTACTACTCAGTTAAAATATACACACTGTTACACATGTCAAAATATATAAAACAAAATTGTGTGATTGTTTATTAAGATTTGGTTGGTCACGTTTCATCTCTACTGAGGTAGCAGTTTCAACCGTAATACGCTATCTATACAAGATAATCAGTGCACATACCCGCACCGGACTGTAATCGCAGATAACTTGGCCCTTCCTGTTAGCATCCTTGTTGCCATATACGACCGTTTTGACCCTTTACATTTTTGCAAAATGTGGCTTTTAACCGGACCTTTGCAGGTTTGAGGTCGGTGAAAAATATGACAGAAAATATACGATGATGAAACTTTTGTTTTTATTGTGTAATTAACGTAATTAATATGGGCTGTTTAATGTATATACATACATGTACAGGAGTAGTTATCGCGCAAAATGTAAATAAATGTGAAACAATGATTTACAATGAAACTTTAACCAACCATAGTATTTCGATCCAATTGATTGTTTTCATCTTGATTGGTGGCTGCCATTTAGTTAATTTTATTTTTTGTAAAGAAATACTGGAATGTAATTTGCTCATGCTGTAGCCTATAAAATATAATACGATATTTTTATTTTTTTAAAATAGCTCAACAGTTAATGAAAGCTAAAAGTACGCAATCGTCGCTTTCCTTGTAACTTGTACAACTAGTACCAAATATGTAATTTGTAAGCAGCAACTGATGTAAAACGGAGACAAAGTGCCTCCAACAGCCATCTCCGTTTAAACTCTAAAAGGTTGAGCGTTGAACTCTGACCGTACTTAGCTGTATTGATTCTGTGCTTAATTTTATGAGACGCCTTTCTCGAGATGACACGACTTTTAGTTGGTACAAAGTTACAGGAATTTCACGGTCATTTGTTCGCTGTCAGGGACACTTTATAAAATGATGTTTTTTTTATTTAATTTGATGGTATCGCTGTGACGGACGGTTTTGCTTACTATCTTAATGAATGTATGAATAAAAGCTATCGATTGTTTTTGTTTATGCACAGTTATTGTAGATTTGATACACATATCGGGAAGAAATGCAGACGTCTTAAACTAGTAACACCCTCAACAACAACCCTCTCTTAGTGTCAAGAGGTTGAAAAAAAACATCACAAGCCTTCAAAATCATAAGTGCCAGTCCAGAGCTCCAGCAAAAGAAATCGTAAGAGCAAACACACGAGCGATAAAAGAAAATTAAATTAGACCCAGATCGCTTATCCGTATACGACAGAGATTTCTGGAACAAAGCTTCGGCTTCCAGAAGCTTCCATAAACGTTTCTTTGTTACGTCGCGTGTCTTCCACTTACAGTTGACACACGACATTAGAACAATAGACGCCTCAATGAATCAATCTAGAGCACATTCCACCATATGTATGTCAAATAAGTTCGCTTAATCAATCTGTTACATTTATCATACGATACAAGTACATATCGACGCTAATAGACGATTGCAAGGTCGCCAGAAACGTGTCATAAGGTATTTTCCCAAGTTTCTCTGCATATTTCATTGACAGAACTATTGTTATAGTTTGCGATCTCGAAAATCACACATTTGACCACCAGTTCAAGCGTCACTGTAATTTAAGTATAATTATTATATCAATATTGTCATTCAAAACGAGACGGCCGCGCGATTGACGACAGATAACATTAGCAATAATTTATTAGATATTTCTGGGATCTTTTATCTGGGCCACTGCCCTGTGTTGATGTTTTCTATTGTTGAGGAAAAGTTGTACGTTTCTAGGGATCGGAGCTGTATTGAGTTTCTGAAACGTCTGTAGTTTGCGGAATTTTCCGCGTTGTTGAGCTTAGTTTCGGTTTTCTGCTGAGTTAGTTTTGTTTACGTGTAAATAAGTATTGTGCTTTGATGAAATAATTAGTGATGATCACCCCTTAAAAATATGATTATTTTGAGAAATGTTAAATTAATTATTACTCGAGTATGTAAGAATGTATGTAACTTGGTCTGAATGAAAGGCAACAATTTAATATGGTGCTGCGATATAAGTACATAGGCTTTCAACATCCAGAACTAAATAATTTACTTCTAGGTACCTAATTCTCTTCTAGATTCTTACATCATCATTATAGCTTTTAAAAGCACCTACAAATCGGGTTCTTAGTTAACTATCACGATTGTAACTTTGCGCATTTGACAAGCGAAATGAACCCATCACTATCAAAAGCAAAGCTTCCCCGACAATCCCTATTAATTCCTACATCCTGATTTCCCCACAATGGCTTCCTACAAATACAAATTCCTCACCGAACTCGCTGTCCAGACAACAAAGGGACGATAATAGTGGTGGTAAGATAATAATGGTGACAAATTACGGGGTCGTGTATTAACCCTGCAGTGGTGGATGTGAAGGTATATTGTACGTGGGAGGGTTATCATGAAGACGGACTGATAGCATCGAGATTGTGTTTGACGGAGCTATGTGTCAAGACTGGCTTGATTCCTTAGAGAATTCTTTAATTATACTTAAGTTGAAATAGTAGGCAATAATTACTTAAGAAATGTTAAAGTTATCGGCTGTTTATGATACTATTACAGCTTTCATTAAGCCATGTCAAAGGTTCTTGGGGTAGTTTAACAACTCTCGACACGAAGTTGCCCACACTCATACGAACTTAGTAACTAAAGAAACGGGTCGAAAAAAGGAGTAGAAATAAATTAACTATATATTCCCAGTGCGTATGTTTTCCATTTTCCTTGAGTAAGAATACTGGAATAAATTTAGTAACTTTGAGTTCTGTTTTAACAGGCCAAAGAGCTTAAGATATATTTACCAAAGTGACAAACAAAAAGTACTAGTTAACACTTTCCTTTGAACCCTCTCGCTTCAATTACAAAATGAGCGCTTGAGCCAAGAGCTCAGGATTTCCTCATTAAATGTCAACTCTTGCAACTTAAACGCCTATACGATGCAGTAATAAAATAAATAAACATGAAAGTTTGCAATAATATGGGCGGTTATTCAGTATATCTGTGCTCACTGAATGTTACTATTAGATATACCTACTTATATCAAACATACAATATAGTTTCTGGTGCAACAGCTAGCTATTGCAATTCAGCGCGGAAACGCAGCGAGCTTGATGGGCACCGGGAACGATTAAGGGCGGGTTATTTAGTTAATTTGACATTTAGTTTGGTTTCATTTGACATATAAATATATACTTAATGGATTTAAATAAATGAATATGAAACTATAAATTAAGCAAAATATATAACAGTTTATTTTCTAAGATTACATTTTTACGTGTTAATTTAGCTTCAAAAGTTAAACTGTATGACGAGATAGTAGTTTAAAGTAAATCAGTTATCATTATTATCCCAATGGTAGGCTCTATTACACTTATCTTGTTGTTTCGATTGTCGATGTTATACAAGCTTTCTAGGCACTTTGACTACAGTAAAATAAGGAAGAGTTCAGTAAACAAATATGCATTTTTATAGGAATGTGTAAATTGTGTTAAATGCCATATTATGCGATATGCAATCCGTTGGTGTAAGGTGAAACCGCAGGCGCGTCTTATGCAAGTTAATTTGTGTTCCACAGATCAGTCGACTGCGCGTGGGCAAGACTTGTTACTTCAATTTCTGAATGAAAATACGTAATGTTAAGCAATTTAGGTGGGTTGAACTCGTTTAGTGTTTCAATATGTTTTGATTGAGCACTAATTTATGTCTGGTTTGCGCCAGACGGCGAGATACGACGCCTCTCTCGGATAATATGACTGAATTATAGCGAACGAGTGGAATTAAGTTGAGAAGTTTAGTGATATTTACTGTGGGAATTTGAAGACAGGAAGAGACATACGTATGTTTTGTTTATTTTCATTATTTATTTATTATTAATGAGGTTATTATTAATTATTATTAGTGTCCCACTGACACGGGTTGGTTATATTTATACAAATTTGAACATGTGATTGTGACATCAATCGTAAGTATTTTCTTCATAAATACATTTTTTTTTACAAGGAATGGGTTTGTACTTGACCGTTATTCGCCTGATGGTAAGCAATCATTACGGTCTAGGATGGAACGTGCTTACCCAGTAAGAACCGATTCACTCTCGCTTTGAAGATCGCAAAGGTTATATTCCGCGGGGAACTGGGAGTCAGGCAGGGAGTTCCACAATTTAGCAATATTCTCGGTTTCAATTGTTTCTTCTAGTTTTGCGTGACATGTATGTAGTACATGGCGATGTATAATAAGTTTGTAACTTTAATAATCCTTACACTGTAGCGTAATTAGTGATTTATAGATAAAATTAGAGTACCATAATTCAGTTTTAATTTCTTCCCTAACCAAAATTTACAGCCCGCTCAAGTAAATTTGAATCGATGTGCCAAGGGGGCGCCACCGTTTATTAATATTGCTTTGCTCCCTTGTGATAAACGGACCCCCATAAACTCGCTAAATAATGTATTCAATCGCAGGGAATGTGGCTACAATACACTGTGCAATATTTATCTACTGAAATCCGCCACTTATTTCATAGTTTCGATATTGTATTGTGCGTTTTGGATTGTATTGGTTTTGTTTATGGCTAAGAATTCGCTTTTGGGGCTAGTTTGTGACTTGAATGATTGTAAAGTAATAAAATAATATGATAGGTAGATATATCAAAAGTACTTAATAACATTGAAATATTTTAATATCAATCTGACAGTATAGTTGGCCTGTAAGTAACTGAAAATTTAATATTGATTGTGAAAAGCCAACTGCTACTTAACTATGGTATTGGTATTATTTTACCTTCAGAACATATCTAAAAATAAGTCCATAATAATGTTTGATATTTCCAAAAATAAAACAAATACGTACTTAATTAGAAGACAGGATAAATGGAACCATCTGTAACAATAATAAAATTAACTTCATATTTATTTATTTCTAGCCTATTGTTAGATGAACAGTAAACAAACAAGGTCCAATCAATGTAAATTCCAGTTACAGCGGAAATGGATATTATTGTTATCTGTTTGCTACATAGAAAATATAACCTACAGACATCTAACTACTAACTGCTAACCTACCACTGCGAGGGCCAATCAGCATTCAGTACTATCACGCTTTCATAGCGACGCACCAATAGGAATGTACGTACGTGTATCGCATGATATCTGTAACTAATCATCACTATCACTATATCTATGTATATTCTTCTTCTTATCGAATGAGAGTGGCCAACCCCTGGTGTCAAGAGTTTATCAAGCCGCCCTAAGGGCCTGTCTGTATATTGTATAGACGTAACACCGTCATATCACTATCACTATATGTATGTATATTCTTCTTCTTATCGAATGAGAGTGGCCAACCCCTGGTGTCAAGAGTTTATCAAGCCGCCCTAAGGGCCTGTCTGTATATTGTATAGACGTAACACCGTCATATCACTATCACTATATGTATGTATATTCTTCTTCTTATCGAATGAGAGTGGCCAACCCCTGGTGTCAAGAGTTTATCAAGCCGCCCTGTACGTATATTGTATAGACGTAACACCGTCATGCCTCGAGAACGAAAAATAGTGCTGCATCAAACTACTCAACAGTTTAATTGTGGATTATTTTTATTTTGTAATGAGTGGTCTATTGGATACTGTGTCACTGGTCTCTATTATATTAATATTGTATAGGAAAATATTGAATTAGAGTGGTTCGGTAATTCCACTGATAAGCCAATAAATCCCGCAAGGTATATTAAACCCGGTTCACTGATAACGAAGTTTATATGAATTTCGTTAAGGATTTGTGAGTCATGATGAGGGAATGATTTGTATTATTTGTTTGTGATTGATGTTGTATTTTGGGTAATATGATTATTAAAACTTGAATTGTATGTTTATTGATTTATATTGAATCGACAATTATTGAACTGATTACAATGAAGTGGGTTGTGTAATAATTCAGCATTTATTAAGCATTTGTTTATTAATTTTTATTATCTAGTTTATTATATAAAAAGATACATGTGCATGAAAGTATGAAACACACTTATATTTGATATCTATGCAGATACCAATACAGGACCTACATACTCGTACTAGTACTTGTGGAACTCCCTGCCTGACTCTCTGTTCCCCACGCACTATAATCCAGCGATCTTCAAAGCGAGAATGAATCGGTTCTTATCGGGTAAGCACGCTCCATCTTAGGCCATAGCCTTTGCCTGCTATCAGGTAAACTATGGTCAAGTGCAAACCCATTCAAGTTAAAAAAAAAAAAAAAAAAAAAAATAGTACATATATCTCTACCATCACTAAATTTAAACAGTTGCACTAAATAGTACATAGTTTTTAACTAAATTATCTTGAACCTTTTTTTGAGCAGATACCAAGTGATTTCCGTCCCTTCTTTTTTAATCATTTATTCATAAATACGTCAATTTTTTTATATAATTATGATCATTCCTTCTTCAATATACACCAGTATAAATATAAAATTTAACTCTAACCATAGGAAAGTTATTACTCATCTGCTAAAACTAAACACGCCAGATGAATCGCAGCCAGCTATAAACCATAACATGAAGAAATATTAGCATAATGTTATCGCTAACAATAACGGTTTGTGTTCGCATCACGTAACAATTGTCACGTGTGGCAAATACACGTGGCGCTTGTGGTTGACATGCATGAGACTGAGATACTTACATATAGTTCTATAGACTGACAGACAGATAGATAGATATATAGTTAGATGAGCGTTTTATTAAACCACCAAACAAAAGAGGTGGTTCACAAAGAAACATAAACACACTTAAAAAGCAATCTCTTACAGGTCTGGCACGGATCAGACGCTAGTAAAACATACGATCTTAGGATACTGCTGAATGAGACTGCCATTACAGAAGTAATAAAAATATGTAGAGAAGGTGTAATAATGGTTAAATTAATTTGCGATTAACTTAAAACTCACAAACAATAAAGCAGTAATAAAATGTCCTATGTGCTAGTTTTGCGAACAAAATTCTGCCTATAAAAACGCACCATATCACATCAAACAATGAAGAGTTAAGGTTTATTTCTTATCACGTAACACTCCTCACGTGTTTGTTATTCACGTGTGGAGTTAGGTAATCCACACACGCGCGGGTTACCTAGGATTAGTCAGAGAACCTAGTGTCATACTTATTTATTCTTACATAGTAACGTATTGGATCACTCGTTTTGGATATCTGTAGGCAGATAGATGAAGATCATTGCAGGCTGGAGGCCGTATTGTATGGCGCGTCAGAGAGGCCTATACTCAGCAGTGGGTAGATACAGGCTGAAATGACGATGAGGTAAAGATCGGAATTACATAGATAGATATGCGGAAGATACCTAATAATGATCATTGCACATTTATTGCAGAGTGATCATGGTCTCATCGAGGCGTTCATATAGGTCGAAGATAGCTTTTCATACAATTTAGCTCCTACTGTCTATCTAATGTTAGGATCTATGTATATGTAATTTATTTAGCTCTCATAAGATGACGTCTGAGGTCTGAACACCACATATGCGCAACATGTTTAGCATAATTTCTCAAGCTCTTTACAATTAGTCTTATTGTCAAACGCCCAGCACACACAGCGGTACCGCCCCGTCGTTAAATATCGCATATCCGTGAAACTTCGACTCAGTTTACTTCTATTGATGCTTGTTAGTTTATGGTGTTTCTGTTGTGAAACATTGGGAAGGAATAATACAAGACTGTTTGTAAATTTAGTACTGGTGTATTATTGTGCTATGAATCGATCTTTTCTACGCAACACTTTGTTGCACAGCATATATTGATGATCCTTGTAAGGATTTGTTGATTCTTTTTTATTTATTCTTAAAGTACTACAGTAGGTCACACATCCAAAAATTTTACTAGAATTTTTTGGATGTGTGACTTAAATAAAAAAATAATTTCTAGATCTTGGTGCTTTGGTGTGTCCATTGACACTTTAAATTCTTCTGATACTGATCGTATTAGTACATCTGTCGTCATTCTCTAGCCCTTGCGGCGATTTGTAAACTCTAGTCTATAAAATAGTAATAGCTGTTCTCCAATGCCTAGAAATAACGCCAGATAATTATAGCTCTCCATTCATCAGCAAGATATGGCAAACGGATACTGTAAACTTTAGATAACATATTGCTTTCAAGTTGGAAATAGCAGATGATTGCACTAACTTAAGTAACACGCAAGTACTGAGTATTATGCTATAATGGAGTACACTTGCTATTTGTTACTGTTATGGTGTTAGTTAGAATTACACCGTTTTTAATACGATTTTATTATAATCAATTAGTAAAAGAAGGATCAGGTAATACAGGTACAGATCGTAACAGGCTTCATTAATTAAAATACACAGATCACAACCCTATTTTCTTCTAAAACATTTGTAACTTAGTCAGTAAAGTCTTTTGACAAGTTTCGATTAGAGACCCAATTATATTCTGGTTTTCCAAATAAGTTTACAAAACGCCAAGAGCCAGACTCCTAAATCCAACCTAATTTCTATTGTCCCGATATAAATTCAAACAGTGTGTACATTTCCGACATTTTGTTTTCACAACAAACATTTTCGTCGCTCGTGTTGCTTCGATCGTGTTGGATCCAGCGTGTTTTCCGAAGTTATTTGTAAGCCGCCGTTGCTAGGATACGGCTTAGCTTGTAAATACAGGAATGGCTTCTGTAAATATGATGAATAAATCTTCTCTGTTATTCTGTTTGTGATAAATAAAGTTAGGTATGTTTTGTACAGATCTTGAATTTTTTTGTGTAAGTATTTATTGTAAAAATTGAGATAATTTGCAAGTATTTTAAGTAATTACAAATCGTTTTAAAACGTCCGTTATGAATTTCACTAATTTTATTAGTGTTTGGAGTTATACAATTTATTGAATCACAGCTGCTGATTTAATTTCCATATTACATAAATAGAGCTTCAATGATAAATGGAGTTACTAAACAGATAGAAAATATCTAGGAGTCATTCAATAATTTATTAAATCCTGCATCCTGCAGGAAAAAAAGTCTAGTCTAGGCATCGAATAACTTAGTAAAACAAAATACATGCGTTATTTTTCATTGGCAAAAGAGCAGGATAGCCAAATAATTACGATTGTAAATTGCACAAGCATCATCAAACTGCAATAGCAACATAAAATATAAACTAGTCATTTAATAGCCCTCATAACGTAATTGAAAAGGGTGAGACACCCGCCACATCGTTTACAAAAAAAAAACAATAACTGGCCAAGTGTGTGTCAGTCTCGATCACAAAGGGTTCTGTAACTTTTCTGTCAAAAATACAAATAGTTAGGTACTTTTGTTTTAGAAGAACCCACCTTCAATATTTATTTTAGTCTGTTAAAAACTGACTAAATTTGTTGCATTTGTTGTTGCAGCGACAATCGAAATACATCAAATACCTACGTACATTTCATTTATCTTACTATCGTAGTATTTGAGATATAAACTGATAACAGACAGCTGAGGTTAGGGTTCTCTTCCTCTTTTACCCATTGGGCACGAAACCCTAAAAACGTTAAAATATAAAGCAATAACATATAAGTGTTCCTGCTAGTTCCCACGGGATAGGAAAGTTGGGAGGAGACCCCATGTGGGCACATTTTAGACATGGATTAATGTACTTACGAAATATAATTTGATTTGGAAAGAATATTTCAGCGCGAGTGTCTGCGGGGGTGTCTAATGTCCGGCCATTTGCCAGATTGACTATGAATAATGAGCTGGAGTAAAAGTGTGAAAGTGGTGTTTTGTTATACTTTTGTATTACCTGAATTGAGAGACTATCCGTATTAATCCGGGGTTATTGTAGTCTGCGTTAATCCGCGACCTAATCTACCTCCATGCTAATTTTCATCCACATCGGTTTAGCCGTTAGAGCGTGAAGAAGTTTGCAAACATACACACTCACACACTCACAAACTTTCGCCTTAGTATGAATAGGCAATAAATTTAACTGTCGTTACTGAAGTACCTGTGTATGAATATCTGATCTAGTAATTAATACTCGAATTCGATTTAACATTACAGAATTCGCATTGTTATTATGTTGTTCTTGGTCATCATTTATCTGGTGCTGTTTACAAATTTCTACAAAATACCACAGATACTGTTTACTCTCTGTAAATCTCTTCAAGATGTATACAAAGTATCGACACTAATTGTACCCGTGGCGGAGACAAATGGCGAGGTGGAGTGGAATCCATCACACGAGGTCAGTAGGTCGCACCATACGTCTTCTACCTTCCTCCGTAACAATATTACTAGAAAACAACGACTTATGTCTCTTGAGGCTCCTAACTGATTACATTATCTATTATAGTATCTTATGTAACGGTTGATATATACTTTATATATCAACCGTTCCGACAATCAACTGAGTGGCAGATTATTGGATTGCTTGTGATTGGTTAAACTGTTTTGGAAATGAGTGACAATAATCAAAACCGACAGGATTCGAATCTGCATCTTTCTGAAAATGGCACGACGCTTTAATTATTTGGCTGCGGTTGATTGACTCGTAGACATGGCTTATGGTTATACTATATTACATACCGGCTTTAGTTTACTAATGTTGGCTATAATACTAATTTGATTGTGATAATGTTGCTAGAACTACTCTGTCTATACATCTTCAAGAGGTTACATAAAACAACCTTTATGGCTATTGTTAATAGAACTTTACATTTAATGTTGAGGTCAATACAATTTTTGCAAATTGACGGTTTGACCTGCTTCCGTAGGTTTTAAAAACTACTAAAACTCTTAACATTCTTCCATTCTATGCCAAAGTAGTCTGTATTTCTTAGTCATAAGGTACAATAATATGACAATTAAAATCCTATACAGCAAAGGCTTTTTTGCTAATGCGTTTGACACACTTCCGCAGATTGCTTGCGAGGTGTTTAACATTGCTTCCGGTGTTAACGATTGAGCAAAACGTTTTGCATAACTGCAATTCAAGTTGTAATTACTGTTAAGGTGGTGTTGTTACTAGGTAAGTGCCATATTGGAAGGTCGTTTGATTTCTAGTTTATAGTATTGTATTCACAAATCTGTACTAATATTATAAAGCTGAAGAGTTTGTTTGTTTGTTTGAACGCGCTAATCTCAGGAACTACTGGTGCGAATTGAAAAATTCTTTTTGTGTTGAATAGACCATTTATCGAGGAAGGCTTTAGGCTATATAACATCACGCTGCAATTAATAGGAGCGAAGAAACAATGGAAAATGTGGAAAAAACGGGGAAAATTATTCATCTTTGAGGGCTTCCGTTGCGTGCGCTGCGAAAACGGTTCAAGATATCAAAAAATATGTGTGAGAAAAAAATATTCTTTTTGAAATGATCTAACAAAATGTCCGGAACAGTATATGTCTATCTTTTAAGGTTAACTCACTAGAACCGTTTTATGGTAATAACTATTCCACGCGGACGAAGTCGCGCGCACCATCTAGTGTTAAATAAACTTGCTATTTTCTGGCTTGTATCTATTCGTTGTGTAGAAAAACGTCTTGAGGAAACCGTCCCGATTAAAGCAAAACAAAAATATAAAGACAGGTGACATCCGAGGAAAAATTTGGGTTCCTATAACAAATATCTGAATCATTAAACAACTCAATATATAAATGAAAAAAGTGATGCGGAGTTAAAATTATAGTTTTGCCTACAGTTCTTATACATAATATCAATTTTGGTTTTGATTGTCTTCTTTTCCATTAATTCATGCATACATACAGGCAGTTAAACAAAATCATTACCACCCAGGTGCATCTCCATAATCGTCCTCGTAACAAGGCCCAGGAACAGGTAGCCAATAGACATAATAATTCAGAGATGCAACTATCTATGACATAACAGATAAAATAACAATATTTTTATCCTTAAAAAAGGAGTGAATGATTCAAGAGTGTTTTTTTTTTCTTCTTTTATTTATATTATTTCCGTACTATTGAACGTTTCGTATGACAATTTGATTCTGATACGTATGAGTAACGGCTTAAAACGTTTTTTTGTTGTTTCTTCTCCAGCCTTCACACACTCGCAAACTCTCGCTTATATATATTGGTAATGTAATGTTGGTTTTAATTTCTTCGCCACAAACAGGTGTCTATAGCGTGTAATGATTGGTGTAGAACAATCGAGTGGCCACAAAGCAGTCGAGACAAAGGCACAGACGCTCAGACAAAGGTTACGCCTTGGAGCGGTGCCAAGTGCAGCCGGCCTGTGTCCTGGAAAGGTATTACTGGCTGGAACCGTGGAGTGAAGCCTTTTGGAGCTAGGGTTACCTGTGTCTTGATGTTGTAACACCTTAGAAACGAAACTCAATATATGACGTGTTGTTTTTAGTAATACTTTTGATAGTAATTGACATAGCCCGTTGTCTTAATGTACTCACACGAGACGCGGGATAATCTTAACTTCCAAATTCAGGGAAAGCACCTAAAGAGCTCTCTCTCTCTCAAACAAAGGAAATCCTACTGCGAAAACTAACTAACTACTAACTAAACTACCCATCAACTAACATGACAATGGTAATACAAGCTTCAATTTCAAAACTATACTATTTAGTTATTAACCTAGATAAATTACTCAACGAATACCATTTTGCTATATCTTGGGGATCGAACCCACGCAGTCCACTCTTCGGACCACTAGGCTAACGAAGCAGTTTGTTATAAAGTATAACTTCGATCTTAACATTATAGTCATTTAAATCCTATCTACATAAATGGTCAATGTGCTAACCCTGTGTGGATTTGTGTCGTCCACGTCAACCAGACAGACTGTCTGTCTGTGCTGTTATATATGGCTGATTGTAATGATTTACTGCATGACTGTACGATTTAGAATTTGATGAGTAATTTACACTGATCGCAGTCTATATTCTGATTTTAAGTTTTGGTATTCTTTCGCCATTTTACCAATTAAGGAAGTCTGTCTGCTCCTAATGTACAATGCAAGTGTGTCATGTGTACACTGTAAAGTCTTCAGTGAACTGAAGATAAATATTTGATTTGTAAAATTTTTAAGAGAACTCCCCATTTAATCCATTTTGCGGTAGAATCCTGACCTTTGCTAGTAAGGAATACGACACGAATCGAGGAGATCTATATGTTTCTTATTTTAGATAAAATATTATTCGTTTTTTTTTTCGTTATGCAATAGCTATATTTGCCTTCTTTCGTACTTATTTAGTTACAGATAAGTATATTTTTTAAAAGGTCTAGGTTATCAACTTCAAAAGCATGCAATATAAGTAAATTTATTAATAAAAGTAAATGAACCTCAGGCGTGTCTCCGTTTTATACCACAGTGTTTACGATGATGACAATACCGAAAGCTGGAGGTTACGTTCCTTAGTTTTATGAGGGTTTTAAGGGCTCGACTATAAAATTGCCGGAATAACCTAGAACAGCCATTTTAGTTCTCAAGTATGAGTAACGCCGAATAAAATTGAGTTGGCAACGTCTTCTGATATTGTCTCGAATAGTTATGGTTCTATGAATAAAGTTTAGTGCGGATAGCGTTCTACTAAATCGATAGGGAGATCAATGTATTCGGCTGTTCTGGAGGTTCGTCGTGATACCATAGATCACTTTAATGGATCAGTTTCTGATCTAACTAATTGTAGAAACTATATTTTGCTGAAAATATTAAAAAATCTCTGCTTTGCCTGCAAAATTGTACTTTTATTCCTTGTTTGCCAATGAATGCTGACACGGCATTATTTAAATTTCTCTGTACCCCAGTTTACAGAACACTTGAAAGTGTAATATTCGTAAAATTTGAACTTTGAAAGCTGCGTTTGACGCTGCCGCTTTGCCATGCTAATTTGTATAGACAATAGAACCTGGATACTTCTAACTACCACAATAATTTATATTTAAGAAACTTTATCATCATAAACACATTGACTGACTAGCACATATATACCTAGCAATATACGCAGTGCACGGTCTAAACGGCCAGTCTGTCTGAAATGTAGCAGTTGTTTTTGTGTTATTCCGTGTCTAAAAAACAATTTTGTCAGACAAAAACATATTAACATCCAGACATGCAGAAAGTGTCGCGTGATATATGCTTCTGGCTTATCATTTTCTAGTGATGATTTTCGTGTGCCTACCGAAATTTGTTTGCTACAATTATGCGTCTATTACGACGTGATGTTGTTTGTAACCCAATCACCCTACAAACTGTAGTACCTGTTGATCTACAAAGGAATATTTAGCGCACAACAGAGAGGCTTCCCTTTAAACCCCCGATAGCGATTACATGGCAGGATGGAAGTAAACAGAATAGTAAATTTTTGCCTTAATGGTTTTGTTTTGATGATTTTTCTTCTTTTTTACACGTGCCCGTCTCTTTTGTTGTCTTTTAAAACTAATAGACAATGACTAAAGATGCTTTTGTTCATTTTTTATCTGTAAGACGTGTCATGATGCTCTTATTCTAAGTATAGGATGTATTAACACTAACAAATCCACTAACTACTTCCCATCAGATGTCTCAATTGCTTATTTGTTCCTCGCTTAGATAAAAAAATGACTAGTCTAAAATTAAATTGACTTCACAAAACTTGCGATTCTCCCTCGAGAACTAGAAACTTATCACAACTTGTGAACTCTATCAGAAGGCGGTTAAAACTTCAACGTTTTTAAATCAAACGGAGCAAAAAGTGGAATAGACTTACTAATCGAATAATAATAATATTTTTAAAACGAAACATTTGGCTTGAAGCTATAATCATAGAGCCCATTTACTTGGCCCATTTATCATAAATAAATCACACCCTATTACTATTTAGTAATAATGTTATATATTCATCATAATAATGTTGCAAAAAGCCGTATAATGGAGTTTGCTTAACGACTCATCGTCATATTAAATCTTCGTTACTATGATTTAGGTAGTAACTAACCTACAATGTATTCTTTTGTCTGGCCATAGATTACTCCTGTTTCTTAAATTCTCGTTTGTTTTTTGTCGAAAAAGAAGGTATAATGTTATATTAAAGTTTTCAGCATATACATACATAATAATTTTGAAATTAACGTTTTAATTTTTTTTAGCAGTTTAAATAATATATTTCAATCCGTTGGATTCGCACTGTTCGACAAAAATACCTTCACATATTTTTAACCATATCCGTAACGTTTTTTTAAACTTTTATTAAGTTAACCGTATATTTCCTTGTCATTATTCCTATTACGACAAAAAAACTGCGTAACGTGTTAAGTATCACACTTATTTAATGTATAGAATCTATTCTAACTAATGCTAAACCGCTCGTGCTAAAGACCATTAAATGACGTAACTAACATACATCTCTGAGTGTAATCAACGTGTGCTCATAAAAAAGTCCATATCGAATTCACCTGACGACAGCAACACACGTATTGTGTGGCGACCTTGGTGTTTAGACGCCCGAATGTCTGCCTTATATAGTACAGAATACATATTAGTACTTATGTATGCAGACCACTGAGATAAAACGTTATGGGCTTTTTGTGGTGGAAAAACACGTGACTTATATTTTTAGAGTTATATATAGAGATAGTTTTTAGGTGTATGTTGTTGTGTTGATGAGTATATAAAGTACAACATACATATACTTAAGTACATATATAATTTATTTGTATTTAGAACGCTTAGATTAGATGCTATGGGTTTTTTGTGATGGAAGAGAGTGGGCCTGGTTGATTTATGTTTTGTACTGCCTAGAGTACACAGAGTACGATTTCGTCCTTGCCGAGGTGAAGGGATATCGTGGTAGGTTTTAGTCGGTAGTGGAGTCCCATTAGCTCCGAGCCCGACATATCTCATCAAAACTTCAAATTCCGTGAACATGTTATTGGTATTGAAGTCCTTACAATGTGTTACGATACGTTAATACTTACTATTATGTTTTTGTGTAGTTCTAGTCTAGTGATAGATGGTAACACGTGCTGAACTTACAGAATACCTATTTACTATTACAAATAAAGACTCATAAAGAGCCCTAATAAAAAAGTATGTCTATGTTTTCCTGGTCTTAATTAGCTGACTTAATAAACTGTGTCGTATATTGTTTACCCAATGGTGGGGAAAAGAGTTAGCTACGACACAATTATGTTTCGGGCATTCTGTGAAAATGTTATTCGACATAAACACAGTACAACTTTCTAGAAAATAAGACAAAAAGCTAAGAGATGTGAAGGGGAAATTTTCTTAGTCATCTCAGTTTTAACAAAATTATTATTCTGAATTAGAGAACATTTAGGAAACATTTCACAATAGTACTCCATTCTTAGAGCTACCTCTAGTTCTAAGAATTGACACAGGACATAAGCCTTTAATCCCGATCAGAAGCCCTTAGGGCGGTTTAAAAACTCTCAACTCTAAAGTATGTAGACCATTCTCATACGAAGAATAAGAATAAGCAGAGAACAACATTAGTAGAAATAGTTACTTGTAATATAAAACTTTCAAAAACGTCAATTTATTCAAATTATCTAGTCATAATTCATTGCACAATGCATCTTTTGTGTTTGTTAATAAAGGTCAATGATGAATTGCGAATATGATTGACAGCTCAATCTAATGTTATTATTGCAAACCTTGGTGATTTATGCTAATTTTGCTTTTTTATTTGTTCACAGGTAATATATGACGAACAACATGGATGACCTAGAAATCTTCAAATAGTCATATCTTGGTATGGTATTCATCTTTTCTTGTAGCTTAATAAAACGTAAAGATGAAAATAATCTTAAACAATTTAACTCTTCGTGTTTTGGTGATAAACACATTAACTAGAACAGGAGCCTCCATTTAAGTGAAAAAAGATAAAATTCACAAATGAAACATTCGCATCTTTCTTTGGCTAAATAAATTAGCATTTAACCCATTACGAAAGCTCGTAAATCTTTCTTAATTGCATAGATTAGCTTCCCAGAAAGCTCGAAAGACATTCATCTTTTTATGTCTCAGTACAAAATAAATATCTTCCTAAAACATTTCACTGAAACATGCCTTCGTAAAATATCGCACTACGAATTTGGCTCCAATAGCGGTTATAATAAAAATTTAACAACGTTTAATTTTATAGCTTCAAAACTCTTTGAGGTTAACCGTTTTAGGATTGTTATGAGTTTTTCTACCATATCTGTGAACTTTTGCTGGAAATCCGATTTTGTGATGACAACACGTTTAATTTGCTGGGTCATAAAAAGGGAATAATTTGGTGGAAGTATTATTAGTAATTTTGTCCCAAAGCGGTGTATGAGCATAACATTATTCAAAAATCATAAATAAACGCCCGGCTGTTGCAATAATCATCATACTGCTATCTAACTCTTGACAGATGGGTCATAGTAACGTGATTAAGATGCACCTACGTTGATAAATATTATGTAGTATTGGTATAGTTTAAAATAATAAAATGCAATACCTATTTATTTAATTTCTTTGTATTATAATAACGCCCTTGTATCACCTATTTATGCCCGCTAAAGAAAATGTAATCGGAAAACATTTTTGTGACCCGAAATTTAAACATATAACATCAAAGCTGTACAAACAAACAGTTTCCTTCATTCGCAAAATTTTATATAGAGAAGATATTAAAACGAGGGAATGAAAGTAGAAATCGTTTCAAGAAATTTTATTGTCGTTTCGAGCATTATTTTGCTCGCAAATTATGCTAAAACTGCAATTGTTTAGCATATTTGGCTTGGTGTGAAGCATATTATTTTCATTGCCACTTAAATGTTGTGCAAATCTTGTATTATTTGATGTAAAAACACAGGACTATCTTATTTTGAGTCATCACATATTTTGGAAGAAATAAACTCGTATAAATTTATCTGATGTTACTTTTTTTCGGTAAAATTGACAAATATAATGTAATCAAAGCAAGGCAAGTGATAATTTTTGAGCACTCGTTTTTCTTGAATATTATTGAGGCGGTGTGGCAAGCGGTGTTATATTTTTATTTTAATAGAACTATGATGATAAGAATTCATTAGTAATGCTAATTAATTGGTTAATTGAACGTTAGTGAATGTACAGTATAAATAAGTACATGTATATTTATGTACTTATGTATAATGGGACTTAAAATATGATCAGATGATGCCATCGATTTAGATAACATGAAACAACTGAAATGACCAAGAGTGATTATTAATATCAGGCACGCTCTTATTATTAGATTTTATCTATTTAAAAAAAACATGTTATTTCTCCTCCAAATTCCAGGCTAAAAAAATACCAAGTCTGTACCAGTTTAACAGATGACGAGGCTCCAGTCTAATTGATCACCAGCACAGCCTTCAACCATGATAACCTGCTCTCTGATCCATCATCTTGACTTCCATACGCTTTGTATCAGACCATCTCCATCAATCACAGCGTATCAAAGAAACGTATCGTGTCGTTATAACAGACTTTATAGGCTAGAAGGTGAAGGATCAATTTTATAAAGTGTTTTTTTACTTTAGATATGTGTCTATTATATAAATACACTCTAAACATGAATGTGGAAATTACATCTGATGATTTAATTTTATCAACATCAAAACATAATGTCTAGATTCCTATGAATAAATGAAATAATACAATGTCGTATAGCGTTCTCTGTACATTTATTGACGTAGATCTTAGATGTATTTGTAAAATATGCTTTTTTTCTTCTGAAAAGTAAAATAAATACAATACTATAAGAAATAAGACCGTTGCGAACGATTAAGACGAACGATTTTTCAACCCAACATTTGGCATTCTGCCGATTCTGTGAGACAAATCAAGATGTGACATCTTGATTTGTCTCACTCGATTCTCACCTGACTCATCTCCGCACCTCGCCCTCCTCATTACCTCAAAGAAACGCCGAACATGTGACACTTTTATTATTTCCCTGACGTCATCACCGACCTTACTCAACACAGTTGCCAGCTCCCGAACACTCCAATTGCCTAATCTAAAAATCGTGGTATGGCAATAGCGGGCAAGGTGAAACCTTTATACGCCAGTATAATGTTTTCAATTGGAACCAATGTCACTGGCAAGGTTCACAGATGGATTTAGAATGGGTTGTGAGATAACACTTAAAGTGTTACGGGTAGAGGAAGAAGGGAGGTCAAGAACTGCGTCGCTGCGTCTGTTTTTTTTGCTCTCATCTCTTTGATAAAGATGACACTGTTTACTTGTCTGTTAGATTTCCTGATGAATATAAAACCGGTTTGTATCTTCCTGAAACTAAAATTCGTGTTGAATGTGGAATGATAAGAATTTGGCTCTTGATAGACGTTGAATATTTTTAGCGTATGTGATCTTGTATTTAGATCTTTCAAACGTGTCAAAAGGTCGTTTACGTCGAGCGTTTTCAAGTGTCACACGTAAAATTTTAGATGTAACAGTTATATTTCTAAACTACGAATAAGATATCCATTCACTCTTACTGAAATAAACATGTTTATATATATGCAATATGAAATGAATAAATTAAAACTTAATACAAACATACAGTCTATTTTCCTTCACAAAGCTGTTAGTTCCAATCGTGCCGAACGAATCTCATTGTACGCGCCGAATCAAAAACAATCGGTGAATCGAGTTCAATATCACAAAACTGCAACTTTATCGCTCGAGTGTCGGCCGCGACCTTTACTCGATTCGATATCTCGCTGTTTTGCAATTAACTTCACTTAATTGGTTAATAATCTCTTGGACTTTGTTTTATTGAATAGGTACTTTATTTTATAAAAGCTTTAGAAGAAATTGTGCCGCATGCTCAGTATGTACTTGTAGGTTTTATTGACTTAATGTAATTTTGCAACCTTATGGAAAATTTTGCTAGTAAATTGCTTAAATATAGATTTATATGATGATACTATATAGGAGCAGTTTGGACAAAAAATACAGCTCATAACCATCCATCCCTGTGTGCTATTAACTTTTTTTTTCAATGCGTTTTTTATTCAGGATCATAAGGAAGAGCCTGCACTTCACAACACAGGTTATCCTAGTGTGGAGTGCAGTGAACATGTCCAAAAGTTTTTTACTTAAATAAATAATTTGAAATCATCTAAATGAACAGATACTGTGAAAATTTCTATGTAGTACATGTGACAAGCGCCTTGAGTGGTTTGTTGATAATATTCCTGTTTATTGATAAGTAATATTCCCAAGTTTCACCTTGTAAATCCCAAAACGCCTGTAACTTTAGCGCCCCCGCAGGGCACATTTATGGAATGCTTGAGTCTGAAGTATTCAGGTCTTATGGCAGGTCGATTGTGTTTGTGCTAACGGCGTATCGACATGCAATCGAATTACCCTGTCGATCACCCATATAAGTGTATCTGTGTAACAACTGGGCAAAAATATGGTCAAAGGTTATGCGTCTTGCTTGTTATGCTATGCTCGATATGTGTATGATATTATGTATATATATCACTGGCGGATTTAAAAGTAGCCCATGTGTTAACCAAAATATTTTCAAATCGGTTAAGCTATTTATTAAACGAAAACATTCGCAAACTTTTGCCATTATAATTTTAAATCACTTAGGTATTTAACGTAAGATCGCCTGATTCAAACTTTGTAGTGAACTAAACATACCTAACCCACCTAGTATATTTTCGTCTTAAAGTCGTAACAAATTTTGATAGATATCTAATATTTTTTTCAAAACTTTGACCCCAGCATAGAATTCCAAAGCTTTACGTTACATTGTACTACCGGGTTCTACGTCTTCGTCACATGTCAGATGCCTTTACGGCGGTTGAAAACATTTTAAGCCAGATTTATAACCCTGTAAAGTAACTTGCATACTTGCACAGCCTAGGTCTCCCATGTACCTGCATGACCTAGGCAATTTACCTGCAAAATATTATGCGGAATTTCGCTTCGCTCTCTTCATACCCGGATGCTCTCAGTTTAGTCTCGTTTCATAAATTATGACGTCTTTTACAAAAGCTTTCATGTGAAAATGTGAAAATATTTTGCGTACATTTTCAAAGTAGCGGGTTGTCGAAAAAATGTGCGCGAGGATTGTGTTTTGTTCGGGAAATGTGTTTCGATATTAATATGGGTTTACTTCTGCGTTGGATGTATACTTTAGTAGGTATATATTATTTGTTAGATTGTTCAAATTTTACTTTCCAAAATGGACTGGTTAATCGATCTATAAATTGTAATGTCACATCTTAAAAATCTAAAGATGAGGTTGATAGTTTAATTGTCTTTCCTATTTTCACAGAAAATAAAATAAACAAGCGGAATATAGAGGTTTATTTGTGTAGATAAATTAGTATTGGAATGTAATGAAACATGAGCTAACCTCTACCGGCAGCTAGTAACAAAATATTTTCAACGTCTTACAACTTAGCATAAATAAGCAAAATAACGACCTATCTTACGTTACAAATGACGCGTAGCATGCAGTAAGTAAGCGTAACTTAAACCTAACATAACGGATCCTTGAACTTAACCTCAGGTTACTTAACCATACATTAAGTTTGATTTATCGCCTATCGGGCCGGCCAATCAGCTTGTGTGGATTTAAGGCATAGATTGCCGCGCGCATTGTTTTTAAATGTACATACATACATATGCGTGTAACATTTTTAGGTACATTTGTTTAGATGTTTGTATTGAATACTTTGAGAAATACAAGTTTTGAGTGAACAAGAATCGACATTAAATCGGGCACTTTGTGATTGAAGCGGTTTTATTAAGGCTAGCATTCGCACTAAACAGCACAATAAGACGATACTTAACATGCGAGCTATATATATATGTATATATAGATATATATATATATATATATATATATATATATATATATATATATATATATTTTATGTAAATCACTTAACTACCTAACTTACTATTTCAAGACACTATTGAAAATATTTTTTGTGTAATTTTAAAGCTCTTTTATTTACCAAAAAAAAAACATTTTTAGCACACGGCGCGGCGATTTCAACCTTACGCCGGCGGCAAGACTGCATAATATAGACTAATCTCAGATTAACCGATACCGGCCTAATCTGACCGATTGATTAAGGTCATAAAGGTTTTTAAGCTCATTAGGCCCAGTGTAAACAAACGTCAGCTCACTACTGTGATATTATGTTGATGGATTATAATTTTGTTATAAGATTGGCTACAGACTGTATAAATTTCACATCTATACTAATATTATAAAGCTAAAGAGTTTGTTTGTTTGTTTGAACGCGCTAATCTCAGGAACTACAGGTGCGAAGTGAAAAATTCTTTTTGTGTTGTATAGATCAATTATTTTGAGGTAGCCTTTAGGCTACATAACATCACGCTGCAACTAATAGGAGCGAAGAAACAATGAAAAATGTGGAAAAAACGGGGAAAATTATTTTATTTTTATATGTTTGAGGGCTTCTGTTGCGTGCGCTGCGAAAACGGGTCACAATATGAAGAATTAATGCCCAAAATAACTATTCCACGCGGACGAAGTCGCAGGCACAGCTAGTTTATTATATGATGCCAATAAAAAGATTGGCTACATACTGTATAAATTTCACATTTATGATAACAGCCTGCTGGATATTAAGCATTGCGGTCTAACGTTTACCTAAAAGTTACCTTTGAACTCTAGATTTGATGACCCCTGAATTGAAGTTTGCAGAAGACAGTTTCTTGTATTTAGCGTACTTTTTCAATACATTCATACTAAATGCTCATAGTATGTATTATGATCATTACTATTAGCTTACTCAAGTGCAAATCTTTGTGTCTGTGTTTTGCTCTTAGCACTCCGGTGGTGGTCAAGACTTCTTTGGTGGCCTTCTGTTAGCACTTTTCTTGCTAAACAATTCATCCATATAACACATGCATGGATTTCGCTTAGTGTTGTAGGTAAATTACCTTTCTCTTATCAAACAAGTAAACACGCACATTTACTTGTAAACAGGCAAATTACACAAAAAGTACTCAACTCTTGAAAGGGTGATTAAATAATACAAACCCCCACACTCCACTCGCAGTCATGCACGATTGTTTATTCAAATTGTTCCGCCGGACGGACCCTGTTCCCACACACTCGTAGGTCGTACCAGGCACTGCAGCTGCTAAAATGTCCTGGAAAGGTCGGAAGGTTTTAATTGGCTGTGCAATGTGTAATCAAAATAATAATATCAATGACATAACATCGTGTTACAAAGATATAGTACAAAGTTGAAAAATACAATAATTATCTTAACCTTGGGCTGCAGACATTTGGTCGGCAGACCAAAACCCACCACGATGTCTCTTCGTTTCGGAAAGGGCGGGTTTCGCGCAAATACTCCTCCGCAATTCCCAGCCTCTCCCAAGGCTCGCCACTCAAACCTACATTTATACCTGATTGCCTACTCTGTAGTTCACATATAATTCAATCTTGGGACCTTGCTTTAAAATAAAAAATCGATTACTGTGACACTCCTTTGCTTCATAATAGATTCACCCGCTATAGCATAGATACCTACTACCCATAGCTCCAAACTAGAGTAATAATAAAAGAGGCCATTTGAATTATCCATGTTTACCGATTTGTTTCGGCATATCATTACCCCATATAGTTCCCCTTTGCCCCGTCTTTGTGCCGTGATTTGCGTAAATATGTCGGTTACAGGAACAAGGAATTGATGAGCTCGCCTTTTGTTCACGGAACTGTTTGTTATAGAATATAATAAATAGCTTCACGTAAAAATATTGATCAGATATCAGCAAATTTGAGACGTTTTGTTTTAAGTTAACAATGAACGCTTGAAAAGACAAGACACTAATCAATTTCAGCAGCTGTTTGATCAATGATATTTTTATGTAAGTACAAAAGTTTTAAGTTTTTACTGAAAGTTAAAATTTAAATAAATGTTTTTGAATCCGTCGTTGATATACAGGATATGCTAGTTCATATGAATATTCACAATTAAATTAAAAAAATTAGTTAGTAAAATTCCTTGTTGGGCAGATCAAGTTATTTTAAAACTGCTGGATGCGATGAAAGGAAGTACTTATATAAATATAAACAATCACATACATCTATCTATTCAGTACTAACAACCGACCATCACATGATTATTTTAAAATCGCAAGTTCACCTAAAATTAGCAGCGTTTATTTAAAACTATAAAACAAACCAACCGTTTCGCAGAAACGAATTCCTATCGACCTGCGAAGTTTACTAACCAATGTCACTTATGAGCTCGTACCTTTTGATTCAGACTAAACATACGCTCAGTCTATGCTACATTTCAACCAGCTAAGATAATCTTTGATAAAAACTACCGTGTGTGTTTTGTAAATGTTTCAATTTCAACATTTATCAGTCATTGTACTGAATGAGAGACTTATCTTGAACGATTGTAAATTGCAGTACCTACCTATCTGTTGTGATAAAAAAAGTAGTGGAAACTTTGTGGTCTTGATATTGGCTTTGAATTTGTAGTTCACAAAAATAGATCTTTAAAATGAAAAAAAAAAATGAAAAGGAAAATATATGGCTTTGAATTTGTAGTTCACAAAAATAGATCTTAAAAATGAAAAAATAAATAAAAGGAAAATATATTTACTAACGAAATAAGTTAACATGTTAAAGGCATATCTATCGATAACTTCACTAGGCTAGAAGCCTGTACCGAAACAACCAGTTACCAGTTGACAAAAAATATTTATTTACGCCACACAAGACAGATACTTACGTAGATTTTAGACAAAACATGTACGATCTTATTAAGATCTTTTTTTTTGCCTTTAATAGGCCAATTAAGAATTTCAATCAATTTCTTACTGGTCTCCTGAAGCGGGATTCTAACAACTGATTCTGTAGTCGAAGATGGAAAAAGCCTTTACCTTTACCGTTTAAGATGGCCTTACCGTAAACCTGTGAAAACACGAATCAGCAGAATTTGTGAATGCGTCTTTTTTTGCGTCTTCCAAATAAGTTTACCAAGTGAATGAAGAAAGAAAGAAGGACTACTTAGTATGTTATGTACTATATTTGTTCAGATTTTTTATCTTTACTTTTACACTCTCGTGTCAACCAACAAACACAAAACACTTATTGTAACAGACTCGATAGCAAATCCCGCATGTTACGACAATGGGCCTACTATCTGTTGGTTGCGAACTACAATGAACCATTATGTTATAACAGTTTAACATAAAACAGTCGCCATGCGGGCTCAGGCCGTTTGAACTTGACATTATTAGCTTTGGATATTTTAAGTGTATGCCTAATTGTGTAGTGATTTTGTAGATATTTAAATTAAAAATATAATATTGAATAAAGACTTGTGAACAATAATTTACGCGCTGGATTTTGTTATTGTAAAATTGGTTAAGAACCAAGAAATAACCTAAGAAATAAGTCTTATAAAAATACTTCAATGCTATGATACTATCTAAGAACTTATTTATTACAAGGTGAATTAGAAATAAAACAATATAAAAGTCCATAAAACCTTATTTATTTCCTATCGTATAAGTACATGTAAGTATTTATTTTACTGTAATTATTAAAGTTTTACAAGAAAAATGTATTAAGTAACTATTGCGTTATGTCATTCAACTACTGCGTTAGAAATGGATACCGGATTAGATTAAATATGTAATCTGATAGAATTTTAAACAAGTTATTGTTGTATAAACCGAAATTCAAATGTGAGTTTAAATCATTATTTTTAGATATTATACAAATTTGAAAACGATAGCTTAGATTTTACAAATATTGTTCACTTAAAATAAATAAACTTAGCCTATAGTATATGATACTGATATGTCAACTTATAACTATAGTTTATCACTACGATTAAATAATATCTTAATTATAGGAATGAACACTTTAATTATACATTATTTTTAATGTTTCTTTTATTGACACTCTTTATGTAATAAATTAGACAGATTTGTGTCATTTTTTTCTTGGCCTACAAACATTTTCAATATCATTTTCAACATTTCTGTATAAGCAACACTATTATGGAAATTTCCTCCAATCATATTGTCTATTTTACAGCAAAAGTAAAGTATAAATGATTGTTTTATATTTTTAATATGAGAAAATCACATTAAACATCTCATTAGATTTCAATTATTGAAAACAATAGAACTTATAAGATATTCTTAATTATTGATATTCAATTTATAATTCTAAGATAGAAGTATAATGAAAATCGATTTTAGTATGGATAAACAATGCACAATCAAATTCTATGTTTAAGGTACATTTAAAGTTAATTAACTTTAAAGTTATTAACAAAATGTAATATTTCATGTTTATTTATTTAAGCCTTGTTCCCAATTCTTAAGGTGTGATTCAGTCCAAGCTTCTACATATTATATTATACCAAAATGGACTATTTAATTTCACAGATTTCTTGTTATTTAAACTGTTGCATTGATTTCTGTACGTCCAATTACAATTAACATAATTGTATAGAGTACACAAGTAGGCATTCAAATTTTGATTACAAAAGTACTCAATCAATATTTATAAAATACAAATAGCAATTGATACTAAGTATTACTTGTGATTAATTAAATTTGATGCATTTATTTGTGTACATTAAATAACAATTAAAATTGTATCAATGTGTAGAGTACATCACTAAAAGTTTAATCTTTAAATGCCAAAGCGGCTAATTCAATTTCTAAAAGAAAATTTCTGTTGTCCAAATGTTTACATTTAGTAGCATAAATGTAAAATTTGTATTAATATTGAAAGTTTATGATATGACTATGAGTTTACAATATATTGTACTAGAGTATACAATATTGGAACTTGAGCCTGTTTAAAATTTAAGACTTACATGAAAATTTAAATAGCACTCTAATATCACAATATTACATCTAGCAAAAACATTACAATACATTTATACTGATAACCTTAATAATACTGCTACTCAAAATTAAGACAAATCTTTGGATCCTCTTAAATATTTCGGATCACATGATCAATAATTTCGACTAGAATTTGGCCACTACAATTTTGATGTCCTCAAAAAGTAATGTGATGCCAATGTTACAAATGCAACGATTTGAGCAACTATTCCCTTACTTATTAGTCTAAAATTGTCTAACTCTTAGATCCGAAGATGTTGAGGAACTTGGTCTTGATGTTCAGTAGCGTAGTGAAGGACCTCTTGACCTTCTTCTTGGGTAGAGTCTCTTGCCTAAGGAAGGGTTCTGAGTAAGACTTCTGCAGAGGCGCGTGAGTAGGAGCCACTTGCTCTTTAGGCAGCTGATATTTGTACTCCTTCACCACCTTCTCCTCATTCGGGTCATATCTGTAGAGTACGGAGTACGTACGCTTCACTTTCTTTGGGATCTTGGTGCCGTTAGCGGTCCTATCGCTCTTGCATCGCTTGACCTTGTTCCTTCCATAGAAATCTTGGTACGAGTCAGCGTCTACGTAAATGATCCTCTTGCCCAGAGCCTGCTCGCGCTCTTTCTTCAAACTCTTCCAGGAGGCGATGACAGACTCGCGGCGGAAAGTCTTGTTGGGGTTGTGGCGGCTGATGTAGTACGCCTGGTCTTCCTGGATGTTCGACGTGTCTTTGAGAGGCGATCCTCTCGGGCTGGGAGTGTAGTCGATCTCGTAGTCATCCCTCGACACCTGAAATGAAAACATATATCTCATGAGCCAATTTGTTTACACGCACATCAGTCTAAACTTACTGTCCGCCTCATAAACAAAGCTCAGATTATTTCAAGAATTAACAACATGAGACGTGACTGCAAACGTGAGCGTCGGGTTCGTGTATCCTTCTCTATCAACGCTAGATTTATGATGCCGTCTCGTTCGTGTCGCGAGCCCTTCGTGCGGTGCCCACATGTCTGACACCACCTGTCTCGGGCCCGCCATATGCTCCGACCATTCGTTGACAGAAAGCAATTTTCAATAAATTTCAACCGTGAGCTGTCTAGGAAGTTTGTATCCAAACCGTAATCTCTCACAATAAAGTTAACCCGACCACGGTCACCGGTTTCTAGAAAACTGGTCGGTATCACGAGTATAAATAAACAGAGGCTGAAAAGCCCGTGTTTAAATTGAAATTTATGTACTCGCCCTTCGGCAAAAATGTTTTTGTTTGTCTATCTGTAGAAGTTCTGAGAGCTTTTGCAGTTTAACTGTTTTCGTTCAAATAACTGTTGCGCAACCTTTGAGTGGTTGTGATTTTTGTGTCGTCCATTTGTTTCGCCGCATTTAATTTAGTCGTTTGATATTGTGCAATGTTTTATGGGTTTTTCTTCAAATTCCACGTTATGACGTCGCCGGCCACCGGTCAGATAATGGGTCACGCACAAATAGACTGGCTATTATTGGCGCTCATTAGAACATGGTGCATATCACAAGCTACAGTTACGTGGACCTGCTTAACACTTTTTATCTTTGATGTAATTCATGTCTCCTTTACTTATATTGAATGACAAATAAAACCAATTTCCAAAATTTTCACACGTTTACGCCTTTGGTATACATTATTAGGTGCCACATTGATAAATTGTTTTAGAAAAAAACATGCATTTATTTTTCTTAAGTCATATATAAAATGTCAGCATTATGTTGTCCCAATTTCTCGATAACTGATACTACTTAAGAAAGCAAAATTAATTTCAATGTCTACAGTTTTGACACGACAAATCTGCTTGACTCTGCTTCGTGACAGTTCGTATGTTGTGTAACATTATTTTTAATGGGTTAGTGGTAAAAAAAACAGTGCAGTGTTGCGAATTCGGGTCGCAACTGTAAAATGGGTCACATTTAAATAGTTGTTCTATTAGTGGCCTTCGTTAGCACGGTCTAATTAAAAAAAAGTAAATTAACGAATGTGGGGTACGCTTTTTTTTCGTTGTTTAACCTCGTGTCTTTTGTTTTTCAGGTAATATATCATACGTCGGCTCAGACACGGCAATGTCATCGCGTCGCTGGTGAGTTATGACGTGCGCTAGGTCCGTCCGTCCATACTATTCTTCAGGGCGGGTGTAGTGTAGTAGTGTCCCATTTCTCGGTCCCGCGTACTAATGTTATGTTTGTAACGCGTGTAGTGTTTCTGTGGACGTGCACAGTTATTTCTGCGCGTTATAATAAGACTGAAGGTGATAACACTTAAAATCTCGGTTAATTTTGTCACGGGTTTATTTTTGGACAATGAGGGCTTTCAATGCAACGTCTATTATTGTAAACTCCATTGCATGAGTCTATGATTACGTGAAGTGGGCTGCTTTTGGAACACTATATTTATCTTGTTGTTGTAGAAATAGTTCAAATATTTCTGTTGCATATTCACTTGGTGTTTGTCTCTGTGTATGAATAATGTTTTGCTAAATCGTTAGCACCCAACCATTGAAAGAAGTTCATAATTGTTTAGTCATTTACGAGAATAGAACCGTACAGTCTGAATCCAACTTTATGTTATAGGTATAAAGTCTAGAATCAGGTAAATTGTAGCGAGATTTTTTGCACAAGATGTGCCGTTAGGTCCGTGTGTGCAAATGACCGTGCGAAATATTGCCTCTTGACACATTTTTCATTTACAGCTATTATGTGTAGTGTTGCATCTTCTTCAATTTGTTTTTGCGTTAAAAATTATGCTCTGAAATTATATTTCCGCTACGATCGGTCTAACTGTAGTTTTCAGCTGTAAATGGTCATGCTTTTTGAGTTTTTATTGTTTTATCACTGAAACAGGTTTATTCGAGCTTTATACAATTAATTGAATATTTTATCGCGACGTAGATTCGAAATAATAGCAGCTGCATCGTTGTAATGGATGTCCTAGATTTATTTTATCGGATCGTAACATACGTAACACAGATTCGCTCTGTTTTGAAAAATTGCACGTACGGATAAAATAGGTTTGTTTGCAAAATAAAAGCGTACGCAACAGTTATTTTCACAGCTAGTTATTCTCGTTATTTAACAGTAGCAGTACGCTGTACGTCCAGCATTGGCACATTATTTTTACGACATAATATAAACAATTCGCAAGGCGCCCTAATTTTGCGCGAACGGTTTCTGCATCGGACAGAAATACTCTTCGATAAAGCATACTTTAATATCTGTCTATTTCCGAACATTCAAGTATAGACTACCTATTTTGAGAGATCGCGAATATTTCAAAGATTTAGGGGGCTTATTAAAATACCAGCTATTTTATAACGAATTTGTGCCAACGTAGGCAGGTGAAATATTGCGTAAAATTATTAGCAATAATTTTTTTTTTACTATATTACGAAGATATGAACCCCATTCACAAGGACTAGACCTATATTTTTTATTAGTTTACGTCGCAAATTGAATAATAAACTCAAAATAGATTTTATGAAACTTTTACTTACTTACTTACTGTAACTGACATTTACTCTAACTCTAGAAACGTTAAATTTCGTAGCGACACTTTTTGGCAGAAAAAAATGTAAATAAATAAGTCTTTGACTAATAATAATCGATGAGATGCGGCAATTAAATATAGAATGTGACGGTACTATCTGACTAACTGTAACATGCCCACGCGCATTTTTTCGCGTATAAACTTTTCAATGACTAATTCTCTTTTTTTCATATTGCACCATACAAATAAATTACATGGTCATATGCCCGAAGATAATGACCTCAAGTTTAATGACTTTTTGACACAGTTGCACAATTTGTCAAAGCACGAAACGTTCGATTTTAGATGTGGGCGGAACAAAAAATGTGCGCTCAACGAACGCAATGCATATTTTATAAGAGGTATTGGCATTCATCATACGACATTGATTTTTAATATTTACATAGAGTGATTCATTTTTTTGCGTCTTATTCTTTAATCTAATACCGCTACCACATAATTTTTTATTGAAGCTAACGTTTGTTTTCAAACTTTCATATGAAATTTTATTCCGTCTTTTATTTAATTTTACTGTTTCCATCTACATTTGGCTAGCTCTAAAAACAGAGCGATGTGTCTATGTAAAACAATTACGCATTGTGTATGGAAAGTGTCACGGGCGCTATTGTTACCAAAATGGAAATGTCTCGAAACGTACATCGTTTTCGAGATCATAGAAATAGATAACATTGGTGTGGTGTGGCAGAACAAAAGATGATCTTTAATGTTGCTCTATGAATATAAAGTTAAGGCAGGATGAATTATGGTGGCGTGTTTTACTCAGTTATCGTATATAGCTTATAGAATTTGATATTTCTTCCAAAAGGTGTTTGAAAGTTAGTTTAACGTATATTTTTGATTCTGGTTTAATCTATTTTGTATCTGTACAACTTAAGATGTTATTAACATTTTAGTTATGCACGTCTCAACCGATGCTTAGTCAGATTTAATTGACTGAATAAATTGAATAGGCAACATAAAAACCGGCACTAATATTAGAAAGTGTTGTGTCAAACAAAGAGCTGTCACAACGTCAATATGATTTGGGAGGCGAACCCGTATAACTTGAAAATATCATATTATTGACGTATCAAATTCTCGGACCGGTATCGAGATTTTTTTCTAACACTTTCTCTATCTCAAAATATGAGTTAAACAGCTTTGATTAGGCAATTGTTAAATTGATTGTCGAGTGTGCTTAGTTGGTCAAGTCCGGGCAAGATAACTCTAATCTGCATTCGCAGCTGTCAGGCCGGTTGGTTTCGAAAGTCGAGTGCCATTGGGTGGTACTGATCTGTAGATAGGATAACTTTTAGGCTTTGTATTTAGATTGGATATTACGATTGACATTTTATGAGTTAGTTGGACACAACTTGGGTCTGATATTAATTATGTCGATTTCGCAAATTTTATTCGTATTTCAAGTAGTTTATTTAACTGCGCTAGAGAAATGACAATTGCTAAGAGCTAATCTAATATTGGCTAAAACTTTTCGGAATTGATTAGAAAATAAAACCAGTCCACTTTTACCAAGAACTGGTCGTCAAGTAACCTTTACGGAACCGTAGTAAATCGGCTCTGATGCAAGCAATCTGTTTGATTTATCTCAAACGTTTTAAGCTCCTATTCCGAGATCGATTGTGGTCGTTGATTTATTTAACGCCGGCCGAAAGCGGCAATGTCAAGAGCTTAAACCGCAGAAAGAAACTACGGCCATTTTTAAAAGAAATTCAGCTAAAAATAGGCTTTATTGCTTTACAATAAGGTATGCTTATAAAGTTACTGTAAGTCCATATTGTAAGTCGCCTCACGCACGCGCTCAGTTCAATGACAGTCATAGACAAGTCAGTTGCCTTTTAAGCGCATTAAACCGGCCTGCACTTTGCGTAATAGTTACTGCCCACTGTCCACTATTCCGTAATCTCAGCGCGTGCGTGAACCTTTCTCACGAAACTTAAAAAAAATGATACTCACAACACTCTCCCAACTGCCTCCGATAATGGTCTTGTCCAACATTTTCAATTTGTCTTATCACTGAACTGTCACCAAAGTTGTAAACTTTTACACTTTAATTGTTTGAGACGCGATTGCGATCACGTTGTCGGTCGGGAACGGCGAGATTTGGCACGGGAGTAGTACCGGCGGGCTTTCCTGAACGACTGAAGCGATGTGTGCTTCAGCAACATATTTATAGGACGCGGCGGAAAGAGGGCGGGATTCAGGAAGACGCTTCCACTTAGCACGTAGTCACCGCCTTCGTATTTTAGGCTGCCGTAATATAGTTCGGGGAAGCCCGTCTATTTGCGGACACCAGAGGGTGGATTTGCCTCTTTTCACTTCTCGATTGAGGATGAGGCGCCGTTTCTTAGGATTCCGATCTTAGGCGCTTCTTGTCTGAAAATTAGGAAACTGTTACAACAGGGAAAATTAAGAGAACACTTTTTTACATTTCTCAGATTTTGAATTTTGCCGAAAGCTTTTCATTTCTTAGCATTTATTCTGACTGGTTGATGAAACAAATCGAGCGTTCTGCTGCATTGACACACCAAAAGCCATTAATTCCTCTCCTGAGGTAACCGAGGCTCAAAATAACGCTTCCACTTGGGTTTACAACCGGTTTAACTTGCTCGTTTTACTGCTCGCTCGTTAGGGATGCACTTGTTGACGTCAGAAGATGAGAGGCGTCGTCTGATCTCTGGAGCCAATGCTCTGGAGTCTAGAGGCAGTGGTTCAGACTTTGAGAGGTGTGGTTGTTCAAGTGACGTAAACACGGAGAATGTGTGACATGTCTTGAGTGCCCGATGCCAAAAAATGTGCAATTGAACGATTGGACGATGACTCAATTACGGAAAGTGAGGTACGTGTACAAACAATAACAAAATGATTACACACTCTCTTTCGTGACTGTCTGTCTGGACTTGGTCTACACGAATAATAAGGGACTTTGCTAATTATTTACCTAGTTTGTGCTCTGACTATGATACCAGATTACTACTAAAACAAATTGAAATCAACTATTCATAACAATCTCACAATTTAATCCCAACAATCATTCATACAATTTCGCTTTTACGATCTTTCTCTGTGGCCGTCAGGGAATGCTTTTAGACCGAATGCACTTTGTATTGACGTCATAGGCTCAAGTTATAATCCTCGTTTCGAGAGAACTAAAACAGGAGGAGGTGTGGTCGTTTTGTGTGCGTTTCGGTACTTGATGTTTGTTTACAACCGAGATGAGTTACTAGGGACTCGACACACAAGTTGTTAATCTTATGAGCCATGTTAATACGTATATTAGCAAAATGATTATGAGCATACTCGGATTTTGTTTTGGCAAGTTGGTTGGGACGTTTTAATTGTAAAGATATTTCAAGTGTTGAAATGACTCATGATAGAATGAAAATAGCCCCAAAACTTGTACTTTTTCGTAATTCAGTGACAAAACTGTCAGAATATACTTCCATCGCCTGGCTAAGAAGGACATCTAAGGTAACCTAGTTATGTCACGATGTTTTTTTTCTATGTTTTTCAATTAAACTTTTGAACGTTAATTGATAAAATAAATAGTGTGTATGTTGTGTAGCTCTGTTCTTTGTCACGAGATTTCATCAAGCCCTGCACCAATGCCACGAGCCCTGTGACATTCACATTCCTTCAAGCACCATCAATTCCTCCAGCGGACACGTTTCACAATTTCGCCCTTTGATTGACACATCTAATCCGAGATGTTTATCGTATCGAGCGCATCCCGATGTATTCTATCAAGATCTGAAGAGTTTCCATCGAATTAAGACGGAGACACCTTGAACTGAGGTCATTTAACTTCGATCAAAGAGGATTCCAATCGAAGGTCCAACCTCTTTATGTGCTGTTTGTTTCTTAAAGACAAGAAGCAATTGCTTGTTAGATTTATATTGTGTTAGTTTTGTTTGCCGCCCCAAGGTTTAGGACATGTCTATTATTTACTGCTTGTTTTGTCGGATGTTCCGGTATTGACAGTAATTGCCGCACGTTTGTCGAGCTTCTTCAAACTATTGTTAGGACTTGGCATAGAGATTACATAAGGTGAGGTGGCTTTGACTCTTCTTCATAAAATCAGTAATAAACCCTTTATTACATATTCAATCTTAAAGTTCCTAGACATCTAAGTAGAATCATTTAATGCAACTGGCGTGTAGATGCATCAATCGATTCCACCGGTTATTATTGGCAAAGCAATCGTTTCAACCTCGACCTATATTCATATTTTTATGAATGCTTGGAAAACGGCCTCTATGGCAAACACTATTACAGGGCTATTAGTGTTTAGCTCAATTAAAATTATTAAACCTTAAAATAGCCCAGGAATATTTTTTTGTTCTTTTAATGTCATATTTACTATATGGCTATAAGATTAGCCCAAAGAAAAAAAAAACCAATTGAAAACATGCTTTATTAAACTATCTGAAATCTATAGCTTGGTTATTGTGTATGCAATAAAGATAATGTTATAGATATTTCAAATACAACTGATACAATACACACTGTAATAATTTTAGTAATTTATGACAGACCTAGTCAATATTAGGTTGATATTCATTTCGATTTACCTTAGTTCATGTCATCGACGAGTTTTTCCGCTAACGTTAACCCAGTTTAATCTACTTGCCTTACATTTGCCCACGGTTTCATAGAACCCCGGGGTGGTCATAATATTTCCTCCATCTTGCCTTTCTGCACGTTATTATCGATCTAAATACCGTGATAATAATAGATCGTTTTAGGCGTCAATTTGCGAAATCCATTACAGATAGATACTGCTTTCTAGTAAAATAAATTTGTTTGTATAATAAAACTCGGTATAGACGTCGGCGAGACCAGACCCTGGAATAACTACTACAAAGACTAGACACTAGTTATAAGTTAATATTAAGCTAAACATTGTAAATGCCACCATGGTACCAAATAAATATCTTTTATCTTTCTTTAACTAGTTTTGATCCCGGATAAACGTGGATAACACCGAAAGGCACAGCTAGTTTAAATATATTTGTGTATTTGTTATCGTACGTAGTCTTCGTTAAGTTTTGTTCCGCTGCAAATAATTCTCGCCTGCTTCAGACTAGAAACAATAGTTAGTGTTAGAGAAAAATAAAAATATATATTTCCAAAGTTATCATCTAAATTGCCGCGATTAATAGATATTAAACTTGGCCTTCGATTGTTTGGTTATAATTGCGAATAATCGACCCGATCTTGGCACAAATTTTATAAACCTCGCGGTTTCATCACTGTTGCAGTTGGTTGTAATTGCATAGAAAATGAACAATTTAATAAAATAAGTTTTATTTTTGTTGATTTTTATAGTCACAAAAAGTAGGTATAGTATAGTATACTACCGAAATATATTTTTCTTTACTTCATTAATTAATTTTTGTTTTAGTGCAAGTGATTCGTGCGGAAATAGAAAAGAATTGTTAATAGAACTGATTATGAGACAATCAAATTATACAATCATCATAATTTTCATAGCCTCATATAAAAAACAAAGATACCAAATGAGTCTACGTGCACCAACAATTAACTGTTCACAAAAGATGATTTATTGAGTCGTAAACCAATTCTTTGTGCCGCGTTATTTGGACTAGCTCCAATGATGACCACTGTTGCGTAATATCACTGCTTTATGACAATCCTTCGTTTTATTGCGGGGCATTTACCTTGTTTAAAAAATCTTTATATTATTGAGTAATTAACTCGCAAAAAATAGCCTATAGCATAGCATTTATAATATAATAGGTTATGTTTGTCAACAGCCCCCCCGATGTTTAGAGCTCTGCTGTAGTGTAAGATGAACCACGTTTGCCTATCAATTCATCCTAGATGTACTACTACTCTATTTTAAACCGTTTAAGTATGATGGATAGAGAAACACTCACGAACTTTCTGCTTCATAATATCTTGGCCTTTCGTGAATTAATACAATTCACGGTTTCTTTGTCGCTCATGCATCGTCATAAATAATAATAATTAATCAATTCTTTGTCTAAAGTTATCAAAGAGTTTTGCGTAATTGCATTATTGTCAAACAAAGTGTACTAACGTTATTTTGCGTTGTTTTGCATAATTAATTGCACCAGTCTCCAGGTGCTTTATGTAAAATGGACCGTTCTTATACAATACTAATGTGATAAAGAAAATGTCTTGCCAAGTTTCTATAAAATCTCTTCTTCAGTCTCGCTAACAGAAGCTATGAGCGTCATTTCGATTGTTGTAATAGTTATTATTATATTGTTTTCTAATAAAAAAATAAGTAATTTAGTACTCTGCAACAATACCTTAAAATAATCAAAATTTTAGACTGTCATAAGAAAAATCTTTCTAATATTACAAAAAAACAAAATTAAAAAAAAACCTATAGCCACTTTACTCGCTTTAAGTAAAAAAAACTGTTTAGGTAACTATTTTGCTATCGATTTGGTTGGTAACAATCCATCTAGTGTCTAATCCATGAGTACATCTCCGTTTTATCACATTAGATTTGGCCTTGAATATTCCCAGAAACGTTCCCCTGTGGTTAATGGATTCTTAGTAAATCATACTACATACGTGCATGGTAACTCGCATAAAATCGAAACTAAAAAGTTGTATGATTATGAAGGTCAATACGTGCAAGTGTTGCCGCACGTAATTGTATAATTACTAAGACGAAAGATTGTGACTCTGTGTATTCTACTCAACGCTTGTTATGCTTAACTAATCTTTGCAAGTACCTTGATTTTCACAAAGCTTTGTATATTTAATCACTCAAATGAGGGAAGCCGGTATTCATATATAAATGTAGCTATGTAGTTTCACGTGTATTTTGTTTTATAATTATCTAAATTACTTATATTGCATTTTTATGCTGATATAAATACTCACTTGTTTCCTTTAATTCGTAACTTGCACAATTACCTAACAAACTACACAATTCCCCGTAGCGAAGTTCCATGAAAGATCGCCTAAAGACTCACAGCGAGACAGGCCAAGCTGTGACCCACATACAAACCGACACACCAACTTCATTATCTTATTAACATTAATCCTTTCTAAGAATCCGCTGCGCTCTATTTCTTTCTCATGCGTAAAACAAATTCGTTGAACATTATTTTCGCTTTTGGCCTGATGCAACGCGGTCGGCGGCCAACGGTTGGGGCGAATGCTGGACTTGTCACATCAAAGGTTTGACAATTAGGCTGTGGTCAACTGTTGCCTGGATATTTAGTATTATGTTAGACTAATGCTACTATTACGTTCCTGCTACAGTTTTATACTGCTGATTCCATTATTACCTAGTATGTAATCTATTTGTCATGTGTAACAATTTTAGTTCTTAGATAATAAAATCTGTCTGTCTAATGTTATAATACGAGTATGTCATTGCATGATTGTTTGAGTTTGTGTATTCTTCACACTTATACAGTGTTGGTAACAAAGCGGCGTTTATATGGGCTGCCACTATTAAACAAGTTAATTGGCGAGCGGCGAGAAGAGAGCGTGACCGCCTCGACGCCATCAAAAGTGCACGGAACATTGCCGGCGTAGTCGTGGCTTCCGGATTATATGGATTTATAGGCATAATATAAGTGGTGTTGGGGATGCAGATGATTCAAAACTAGTAGTCATAACACAAGCATTTTATTCATCAATCAACAGGCACTGTAACTGTTATCAATGAGGAATCAGTCTAAAAAGAGAAGATCTCAAAAAAGGTGTGAAATTTTGTGATATAACTTGCCATTAAGTCCTGTGTTGCTGCGTTCCGTTTGTCAGTCAGTTGTATCATCCTCTGTGAGGGAACTCGCCTCAGGCTTTTGGCGTCTTGCGAGGGCTGGACGCCAGGGTACACGGATTCTGGGGAATTATCAAACGCCACCTGGAAGCCCCGGTGTATCGCAAGCCCTTTTTTTAAATAAATATTTTTTATTTGTTTGTTGCATTCCGTTGTCATGTAAATTATATGCATCTTAAAGATAATTACTACTTGTTTTAAAAAAATATGGTAATGCGTCGGAAGTAGGTTTCAAATTCCATATAGGATTCACAAAGCACACCATCATGTTTTTATCTTCAGACAGAATTATTAAACCCACTGGAGCCTGTAACATTTCAGAATAAATAATTATTTCGCGTTTTAACCCGCTCATATTTCACAGGGCTGTCAGTTAAAAATATCCTCGTCAAGGCAATATTTTCATTATTAATATTTAATATGTGAAAATTTATGGTCAGTCGTAACGTTGGTTCTTTTGAAATATTATCTGTTTGGTCCGATTCATCCAGCATTAGAGGTTAAGAGATTCTTTCTGAGAATGAATATTAACCTGTGAGCTGGACAGTAGGATTATGTGGTCGACTTTGATGGACGTTTTGATGAAGGAATGAGCAGGTCTCGAAAGGTTAGTACACGACCCAGTTTCTTACACACAACGATTATTTACTCTCGAATATTGTCGTAGATATATAGATCTGGCGCACGCGTTTCAAATTTAACTATTTAGATTGGTTTTGTAAAAAATCTCTAAACAATAGCGGGAAAGAATCAGATACTTAGTACATCTATAATCAATGCTTTTGCTTACATTTTAAGACAAATCGTAAAGTTCTATCGTACTCTCTTTTGTTTATATAATAGTTAGGAGCTGTATCGCATTTTACTCTTTTTCAGGTCGTATATTAGTGACGATAAATTCAAACTGAAATCAGGTCAATCACTCGACGATTTCTCCTATTCTATTCACACAGGTACAGATGATTATACTTTTCCCTAACCTATTCTCGCTAATCAAAGAGGAAAACTGTATAAATCCAAAGAATTAATTAATTCCACTCGCGTTTGAAAAAATGTTTCTTTATAATTAACTCGTTTCTGCTCCGAGTTTACGGAAATCTTTTTCTGACGCGTTACTGTCGTTTTTTTCTCAACGCTTTGTGCATCTTTACTGAGTTTATGTGTTTTTGAAAACGTGTGTTTTTGTCTGATTTTCCTTTGATTTATGACTTAATGTTTGTGTTTGATAATTACATCATTTCAAGCGGGGAAATATGAGTCAATTAGTACATACGCAAAATTTTATTGAAGAAGAAAGAATCAATGGAATGGGAAGTTAAGTATTAAAACGTCATAAATTTATAAATAAATCAAATAATGGCTTAACTATGACAAAATGTAAAAGCCGTTGTTATTCAAAAGCATAAAATCCAAATACCAATGTAATTCTTGACATAGAAACCGCAACAGGAGAAAATACCACCGACACATCTCAATCATAATATTCAACGACGGGTTTCTTCAACTGTTAAATTGCAGAAATAAAAATTGAAATGTAGCCGATGATCATTTTAAACGTCGAAAGTTTGCATAATGTTGTTTTCCGTTACGCTCGTTGATAAATTAAAAAGTAAAGTGGAATTACGGTCGGCGCGTGTGATGATTACCCATCATTTTATATCACTTCACATATATCTTTTTAGGGTTCCTCGCATTCTAATAATACTAGTGATTTTGTTGAATTGATAGTTAGGAATGTATGACTTTGAGACTAGTAGTACAACTTTTTAAGTTGTGATATCTATTTATGGAAAGTAATCGACGTCAACGTAGGTGGTCGTAGTCTATATTTTTTTTTTTTTTTTACATTGCACACAACGCCATCTAGCCCCACACTAAGCAAACGCTTGTGTCGTGGGTACTAGATAACGGATATAATACTTATATACTTTTCTTTTGTAAATACATACTTATTATACATACAAACAACCAGACTCAACACAAGAAATTATACATTATTAAAATGCATAAATACTTGTGTCAGGCGGGAATCGAACCCGCAACCCCTAGATTAGTAGGCAGAGCCACTACCAACTAAGCTAACAGGCCAGTCAAAATATTATATTATATATATATATTATTCCTATCACTAGTGGTTCCCCACAGTGGTGGTGGTTTGTTTGAACAACAATAACAAACTAAAAATCTCTCTTTCAATAATATATTTTGGCTGGTGACTTAATAAGTAGATAGTAAGATTATTCACAAAAAATGTTCAAGGAACACCAGCTGCATATGTCTTTTTCTAGTCAGTTGTACGGAATCCTTGAAGATGTTATTCGTTTTTATTCCGTTTTGTATAATTACGCACTATAGCGAGCAGCTTCCGACGTCATTTAATTGCCTAGATTGAGATATTGAGCTACGCGAGACTTGGAAAGTTTTAAATTCAATTAAAAATGGACAGATGGTTATTTATGAATATCGCAAATTGATATTAATGCGCGAGTCTAGTGAAGGTAACGGTAGACGCAGATAAATAAATCATATGAAACAGGAAAGAGTGATGTCTCTATAAAATTTGATAGGTACATGTAATTGATGTTGAGAAAGCTCAGGAGAAAAAAATAACTAGATTTTTATCAGAATATGATTATATATTTTTAGTAATAAAAGGTGGCGTGAATTTAGCGTAATAGTTTAGGCATTGTATTTAATTATCGTGTTTATATCATCGTCATAAATGACATAATAATTAGATTCTAACCGAAGATTTTGCTAAATCACAAAGAAATAGCAATTACACTTATACGTTGTACATTATTGTATAACTATTACATTTATATGATTTACAAACTACGCATTGAAACCTAAATTTTTATAGGTCATGTTATTCGTGACTTAACTATTTATTTACATCATTGTTATCATTCCTCTCTCAATGATTTATAGAGCTGCAATCAATCACAGGCCAGAGATTCGTAGAAAACAAGATGTTTTCATACAAATCCAGCTGGCTAGCAATAATTGGATTAAATAGCCGTGTCATGGAACTTTTTAGTTGTAAAACTCTGGCGCCGGCGTCAGTTTACCGACCGACCGACTTTACCTAATTCTTTCATTTTATTAACTTGCAAGTTGATGAAGAGTTTTAGCGCAGTTGACACTTGAAAAGCTTTAGCTTAATCGTAGCTAAGGTAAAAGGATTTGTGACTTAACATTGGTATAAGTTTTTTTTAAATTGAATTAGAAATATACTACTTACGGACTGATTCAGTGTTAGCACTAACTACTGAAGTCGTACTCACTCGATAATGCTCGGAATCAGTTAATATGACTTTGAAGTTTGTATTATTCTAAGCACAGGGAATAATAATATACGAGTATAGGTATATTCACAAGGTTCCTTTATATAGTTGGCGCCCTCTGGGAGTCCGCCAGGCACCGGATATGGACTATGGCGCCTTTTCGAAGCCATCGCGCGCATACAAACTCATAATTACACATAAAACGTCACCACTACGCCACGCTACTTTTAATTTTACCCCAATCATAATAGAGTACAGAATACCAGTGAGATAATACTAGAGTTGCCAGCCCGAAAATAATGGGTAATAAGCAAGGTGGATAAAGCAGTAATAACAGGGATGTTCGCAAGTTGGACTCGTGAATTACGACAACTCACAATTCCTTATGACTTTTTTATACTTATTGTGGAAAATATTTCTAACGGCCGCACAGAGAACCGTAAACAAAGGAGTAAAAGTCTAATTATGCTTTTTTATTCCCCCTTTATACTCGCGTCCCTATATTTCACAGACATTACCCTGTCTGGTGACCTTTTCAGTTCTCGCAGGTGACTTTACTAACAACATTATAACATTACGTTCATTTCATTCATCCTCCACAACGCTTTCTCGACGAAAACACAATCAATCCTCCCATTTTACTATTGTCTTGCCCTAGATTTCCACCGAAACACTGAAACCGGCGCCTAAATATAATAACACGTTATTTATTCAACCACATAATAGTCTGGCGCAAGAAAATTGTGCGTTTGTTTTTCTAAACGATTCTCAAATCGTCGTCTTGAATATCGTATCTAATGTCGGCCGCGTGTTTTCACCTCGGGTCAAGGCTACCCTGAAATATCCTGAGCTTTCTTGCAATAGCGATAAATATTAGATGAACACGAAATAATATAATGTTGAGATTTTATCTGGGAGATTGGGAAATATGTTCTGAACTTCGCACCATTTCACATTTCACAATCTCAGCTGGCACTCTTTATGATGTTTCTTTCAAGGTTCACGCCACTGCCAGTATTTTTATTTTCTGTCTGTTAAGAGCGTATGACAATACGACAATCTATCGTTATGATAGAAACTCCTATAGATAAGTCTAAAACTTGGCGTCCGCATGTCTGGGATTTAGGGTTCTCCAATAATAAATCCATTACAACGATTCATAGCAGTTTCAGACAAAATTTCAAAATAAAACAGTTTCTTTGAATAAATTCTATATATTTTTACCTCTCATCGGGAAAAATACAAGCTATTAGCACTCCCACTCAGTAGTGGCGATTTTTCAGCACTTTCCTTGTTTCATGTACATACGAGTACATACAATATTTACCACTGGCAGGCGGCCCGTGACTGCTGATTTGGATTATGTATTAACAATTAAATCTGTACAGATTTTCATAGTAGGTACAATCATATCAGACCCTAAATACCGGTCTTTTATCAGAAGCCGAAGCAAAATTTCGTTCTGGCAATGTAAAAATAACTCTTATTGTTATATTAGTTTCACGTAATAAAATAATACAAGAGTTGTAAGGAAAAAGTATAACATTAATTTTATTCTTTCTTCGCCAATTCGGTTCAACATTTTTTCCATGCCCCATTTAAGACCATTTGCGAGCTTTCAATCCTGGCAAACTTGTCAAGTAAAAAGACATTTCATGCAGTAGGTATAAAAATAAGGAAACTTCAAGCACATGTCTTTAGCCGCGTTTCCTTTATATTCAGTGTATGGCTCCAAAGATTGATGGATGCTAAATGTTAAAACGTCATCTTGAAAGCGTCTCGGTGGAGATGCTGGCAACATTATCAATGGACCGTTTATTTAGTTGGCAATATTGAAAGAGATGGTGATTCATGGAGTGCCTGAAGACCACTAGAGCGACTGTATTAAAAGATTACATAACAATCATTTCATAACGTGTTGTATTTTTTGCATTAATTTACGTTTATCGGGTTGAATTAGTAGTGACTTTACTACAATACTGTAGACTGAAATTATCGCTCTAGTGTTGTTATATTAAGTTAAACAGACCAAGTTACTCATCTATTCTTTTGTTATGTGTATAAAAGAATGGCAAAAAACATCTTCAGCATTTATCAGATGTGCACGTCAATATACGAGTATTTTACATGGGTATAAGAAAATACTGCCTGGTAAGGTGACATTTTATTTTGCTAATATTGAATTGCTGAGTTTGATTAATTATTCAGCCAAATTAGGTTAGTATGTCTCTGAAAATGTAAACAACTGAGTAGGTACCAGAAATAGACAAATTTGCATGAAATATAGCTTACATTATAAATTTACAGAAAGATGATCAGTGAAACTCTGGAGAAATGTGTAGTGTTTTTCCGCTGCGACTGCTCCTTAACCGACATCAAACAACAGACTTGATGGTTTTTAGGTGTGTTCCTCCATATACCACCGCCACACCTCACCTCCTAACCAACGTGGCCTACGTGGATCTCAGGATCTTACCAACACCGCACCTTGTGTCTTGAAGCTTTGTTGTTCTCCTTCGGCAAGATGTTCTCGTCGACACGTGTTTCGGCTCTCCACGAGGCATCCTCAGGACGTGTTGACTCCTCGAACGTCGGTCCGAAAGTACAACACGAAAACGACGAAGAACGTCGTTTTCGTGAATACAGTCTGAATACAGAATGAAATATTTACTTGTAGCTTTGAACTTTCTACAAAAGGAAATTTTAATTGATGTTTCAACTTTGACCTCCCACATCTTTGGCTGGATAAATTAATACAACGTGGATGAATTTAACCTTTCGCTGCAAGATTAACTATTGGCATTTTTATCGAATTCGATTAATCTTTATCCACAGTCAAAAACATAGCGGAACATAAAAAATTACCTGAAGATTTTTGGGATCATCAACCGCTCTCTTTACCGCGAATTTTGGTGATTCACGTCAAGTATTTGTTGTTAAATTAATATTAATATGGGTTTTTTTATTTTATTTCAAGTCGATCTGTCCGTAATCGGACTCTGCTCCTTATGTGGCTAAGTGCACCTTGTTTGTGTTGTTGCGTAAAAAAACATAACATGTCAAGGAAGCTTTCTTTGGCCTTAATTTCACATGTGACTGTTCGAAGAAATTCTGAAACAATGCGTTTCCAGACTTCCGCGATGTCTGAAATATGATTCATAAAAACAATTGCTTGTGACTTGGTGTGACGGTTGATGTTAATTAACTCATCATATAGCTTGGTTTGCAGTAACAGCCCTTAGCGACTTATTGATGTGCATAGATCTCATTCTTATAGTGTTTAAGATGTTTGGTACATTTGACTATTTCGTTTTGATACATCAAAATGCGTTGATTTATCTGCCGGCCTGGGCCTGTGGGGAAAACTTTTTTCTGTAAGCCAAAAGGAGACTCAAAATTTTACATATATGTATCGTATATGTGTGTCGTCATGGTGATGATTAGTAATACAGCTTCTGTTTATATTGTAGTCTCATGACCTTTGCCCTACATATTTTGTCGTTACAGTTATAAACATTAATTACAATTTATTAATTAGCAGGAAAACCGATAAACCCAAATATTATAACGCGTTTTTACGGCACGCGCAATAAATTCGCATCCTTACGTCTGTTATGTGTTCTGAGAAGGTATTTTATTAGGGTTATCGGATGATACGTAACCGCATTGATGCTGTTAAACTGATGGAATAGAGTAGCGGCCACCGTACATTGCGTTATATTGGAAGCCTGCTTTATGATATGAGAGCTACTATGTTATAAGAAGCTTATGGGTTGGCGTGAGAAATTGACTTGAGTGTTATTTTAGTGTAAAATTACTAATATGACGTATTATTAGGAAATCGTGACATGCGTAGCGATTTTTTTACTTTTCTAAATTGAAAGTTGGATAATTGAAGGTGTACCTTGTTATATGACGCATACGTATCTGAATATATTTTCAATATTAATTGACTATGGGTTCATATTGTTTAATATCTGTTGTGATTTTAATTCACACATATATATATATATATATATATATATATATACATATTTGTTTACTTCAATATATTGAAGCATGAGTTGTTTCCCTAAATGTTAAAGTACTCAAATCACCGAATATAAGGAAGTCGTTGAAAAATCGTGTAAAATCGCAAGTAAACATTCAACTAACCAATGACATGTCGTAAAACCGACGCTGGCGGTACTTATGTTCCATCATCGATTTCGCAACATTTCATTAAGGATTTACTGGCTCACGATTTATTAACATTTAAGCCTATTATATTTAGTACAATATTAAATATAGCTTATCATTAGTGTGACTTCTTTGAATTTTATCTAAATGCACGTGCGTTGTAGGATTCTCATTTATTAATCGTTTGGCGTGTTATTAGGTAGTAATCACACGCATTGTAATTTTTTTTTCATTTCATACATGGTAATTTACCACTGAAGTCCATTAACCGGAAAAACAGCGTTGTGGTCAAAGATGTAGCATGCCTTTGCTAGTATCAGATTAGCTCTCAAATGATGCTACCGCAACATTATAATCATAAGTCCTTGGCAACAGTTATATTTTTCAGAATGGTATTTGGTTAAGCCGCATTCACTACTATCTAATGTACTCTTACCAACAGCAATTCTATTATTTCAAGGCCTTTACCCAGTCTCTTGTATCGTCTGAAAAACTCGTACCACACTATCTATAGTATGTTTTATTCATCGCCTCATCTCGTCGGGTTGAGAACATCCTCAATTGATTTATATCCACCGCCTAACATGGAACGGGTGGGCCCAGAAACGTCACTTCTTTTACTGGTGTATACAGAGTGTTACATTTGATGGAGGTCAGTTTTTATAAATATTTTGCTAGTGATGGCTCTCTCTCACTCTCTTGAGTCCAATTTCTTCATGACTGAGGGTCGTGACTACCCCGCAGAATTAATTCGTTAGAGGAGTTCTCTTGAGCAGATACCTCGTGGTGCACGGCCAGGTCAGTGAGTGTGTGGTCTGGTCAGTGATGGCTAGTAAGGTTTTTTGTTTCAATGTTTTTTATTTGCATTGATTGAGATAAAATATAGTATATGTTTTAAGTTTATGCTTATAAAGATGTACAGTTCTGATTTTATAATATCGCTGTGGAGCAAAAAACTACATGTTCACGAATTAATGATGATCTTAATGTGATTAGTCTTTATACATTCATATAGCGACAGATAATTTCAGTATAATTCGAGAGGCTGACATAGACACCTTAAAAGCAAACATGTAAAAAATGCATTTTCAAAAATGTGGGGTTGGATGGAATCAATCACCTTGGTTACTTTCCTACTCGGTTGTTATCCGTAAATACACTCATCTCTCAATCCAATACCCTGTATTTAGGAGCCATGTTTTAGCACCAATGCCGTTTTTTACAACCCACTAAATTGATTCGAAGCAAACTGCGATCAATAGCGATGTTAAGTCTTTCGGCAAGGAAAATATTTACTCTGCTGCTGGAAACTGAATAGCAAATTTAAAAACGGTAAAATGTAAGTGGGGATTTGCTTCCACGTGTATTAAACTTTTTTTAAAGTGAATTTTAATTTCAATAATGAAAACACTGGAAGATCCCTTGATACTGCAACACAGGAAATCCTAATGCAGTAGACAGGACCCCAATTTGAATTTGAATAATTTAGATACTTTTATAAAATGTGAAAATGACATCATGTCTAAGTGTAAATAAATGTTTTTTTTTTTATAGGAGAGTTCTTATGGAGCTATTTTATTTATAGTGGGACTATTGGTAGATCTCGGTTTCGCCCTCGTTGTTTAAAAAGAAGAAGAAATAAGAAGTGACATGTGTCACATTAGGGAAATCATGCTTTAGTATTTAACCATGCCAGGATCGTTGACACTGTAAAAATTGTTAAGTTATGTGTTCAATTTTATCGCACAATAGGCTCACGTTTGACTAAAGCCCGTCTGATGTTGAGCTCTACTATATGTATAACTTGTACAAAAATATTGTCAGTTAATTATTCCACCAGTTAATATAAACCATAACTACGCATGTACTAAATAATAAAAATTACCACGCACTAAGATAAAAGTAAAGCTGATTGCTCAAACAGGAAGGTCGTTCACGCATATCCGAGTCCATCCAATAAACCGTTATAAAAACGTCGTGTGTTTGTTTATATGTCCTTGTATAGAGGACGCTTTCACGATGGCCGATCATCAATCAAATTGATCTGTGTTTTGGTTGTACTGTTCAGTTCGTACTGTTTTAGAGTGTATGGTTTTTTTTGTTGAATAGATAGACGGTGCTGGAAAGTTCTGTGTTTAAATATTACTATGAATTAACGCGTTGTTGATGATGGATTTAAGTTACGAGTAATTTGAATTCAATGTATCATACAAAGAATTTGTATTAATTTTTTATATAGGTATATATCTTCGTTCATAAGAGCACAAGGTTGATAACTCAGGACGTTATTCAGCTTTTTTCTTATCATTCGTTATTATAAAACATACATATATGTGATATATGTATGTATAAGTGCTGCTGTTTGTAGTAGGTAGGTATAGAATGTTTGACTGGTTTATTCTTATAACAAAACCCTCTGCCCTCTTCTTTTTCTTATCCTATGAGAGTGGCCAACTCTGGTCTCGAGAGTTTATCAAGCCGCCCTAAGGGCCTCTGACATGGCTTAACGGCTGTCGTACTAGACAAACAGCCGGGACCTACATTTTAACGTGTCATCTGACCCACGGAAGTCTGCCTTTAAACATTGCGATATCAAAACGTATCAGAAACAGTACAATACAAATCAAACCCGAGCACGCTGTATGAATCAGTGCTTACAAGTGTAGTGTCTGGCGACCGCTGTCCTGTCACTCACACTGTTATTTATTCTGTGACGTCTGCGACACAGTGACACGTCACAGACTGATGTAGTTTTAGTTTAGTACACGGTTTTAGGGCCCAAATAGATAGAATATCACTGTGGCATTGCAGTATATTTCATATCAAAATGAACCTGTAAGTAAATTTGTATGACCTATTCTGATATCAGAGTTTTCAAACCTAAGGGCTTTTGTATTGAGACAATAGGGTTTTAAATTACATTGTATTTTTTACTTTGCTTTGCATCCACGAACCTTTTACCAACATATTTTATAAGTACTCAACAAATCTCTGGCTGTCTCACTATTCAGCAGTTTGTTATTAAATCACTAATCCAACTACATTCAAACAAACATGACACAGTCTGTAGGCATAATATTTCGCAGTATATCACCATAGTTTTCCTGAATAAATCATAGTTAATAAACAGGAAGCCACAGTATATCCAATAGCAGTATCGCACGTGTCTTATCATGATTATAAACAAACGTTTACGCTATTTACGCTGTTGAGTTGTTTTACTCGAACTACGTATAACGTCATATGTAGCTAGGTAGTAGGTATACATATATTTACGAGTTACTTATTAATGTGTGTACGAAAATTGGCGTAGGTATGACGTAAGGCTTGATTGATAACAACTTTGATTTGTAAATTAACGTGTAATTTGATAAGTGATAATATGATTTAATTAATGCGTAAATTTAGTAGTATAATCGATGAAACACGTATTGGTATCGAATCTATTTTGATACTATCGATGAATGATATATACAAATATGTAAACGCCAAAATTTCAGTTGACCCGGTTAAAGAAGGCCAAGATTTTATTTTTCAGTGAAAATTTGTAAAAATAGTGACTAAAACTTTTCAGCGACTTTTCAAAATTGTGCCGTCAGTAAATTAGACACCTGATATGAGTAAAAATATTAAAAATACGTTTTCGAGACCCGTTTCTGCGTCATTTTCTTAGAAGCACGAATGCCCGCGTTTCTAATTAATCTATTGCAACATTTTCATTTAAAGAAAACCGGGTCAAGAAAAGTGGGGAACCGCAGAAAAACAATCCAAACCTAACCTTCAAGGCATATTGCGTAAAGTGGTTGCGAGCAAATAAACGAAACGTAATATTACTCTCGAGATTTTTTCATGTTTTCATGTAACATTTTGCCCTCAAAGTCTAGAATGCTTTGAACGTAACGTTATGTCAGTTGTAGACAGAAGTAGGCTACGTCGCGGTCATGTACAATCTACACGCCCCATAATTAAAACCGAAGTAAAATGTAAAATTCGCGCGAAACTCGTTTTAAAATGTCGAATTCCGCGAAATTCTGGCGCGTTGTCACACGTGTACCGAAACGGCGGCGGCGGCGACAGAAATTGCCAAAGACACGATTATCATTGTAGTTGTAGAATTCAAACATTCATATGCCAAATACTTACATTCAAGTGGTCGAATACAAGTAGATATATGTAAATCACTCAATAAGTCGTTCTGTGTAAAAATCTGTAATCTGCCTAATCAGGTAAATTGACAGCTCATCCCATAAATTGTAACATGGTTATGAGGTATACACTCGTATCACGAAATAAGTCTGAATGATGATTGGTTCTCACAGGACTTGATATCATTTACGGAACGTCTAACTCTAGTACACCTTGGCAAACTAAAGGATAGTTTAGTTTAGTGGATAGTTAGGTTAGTAGTCTCGTAACAATATTGTCAATAGACATTGTAGAATTCGAAGTAGATATTGGGGAAATGGGGGAGAAAGCGGTTACTGGACAGATGCCCGTGGGAAGATGTTTGGTGAATAATTACAGGAGTTCACGTAACAGCGATTCCGATGATTCTCTTTTTGGGACGCACATTATTTCTGCACTAAGTGAATGTAAATTAGGACTTGTTTCCTCGTTTGTGGAGGAAGCTGTCTGTTTGGTATTTGGCTCTTCCAGGCAGTGAGAATTCTTTGAAAAAATATGCGACATATGTGATTATTAGATGCTTGAACTTTTGGTAATTTACTCTGAAAAACAAAGACATGTGGTAGTTTTTTTTCTCTTCGAAATACAATATTTGATAACAGAAAACAAATTAATTTAGTGTCCCTTATTTGTATTTTATACAAGGTCAAACTGACAAACAGATCGTAAAATAACTTACATATAAACACAGATACAGTTAATGTGAATAAAAAAGAAAAAATCAACATTAAGTATAATAGAAGATATGTTTGCTTGGAACCTTCACCGATCCACCTTCCCATTGTCTGTGCCACACAAGAAGGTCGCTCACGAGACCATGTCATCTAATCACCGATTAATTGGCGAGGAGACGTAATGACCTGTTATAACATGTGTAATTAGATTGTTGTTCATCACGCGACGTCGAGAAGGCCAAAGTAACTAGTCGTTATGGGGTAAGGAAGGTCAGATAAATAGATAGTATTTGTTTTGGTAATAGGTATTTTTTTCCCCTTTCGGAAATGTGTGGATGGCCGTATGGCATAAACTATGGTGTTGATGAAACTTGCACTGTTGACTCAGTTGAAATATACCTAATCTAATCCAAAAAGAATAATATCGATATCAATAGCTAATTGTCAAGAAATCCTTGGTTAAACATTCACAAAATTTGGTACATGGTTTATAGGTCAAATACCCAAAATTTTGCCAATGTCAACGTTGAATTGATCGATAACTTATATTTTTTAAGAAATCTGTATATATATAATAAACAGACTCTGTTGTTTTAAACACAAATATGTATCCACGTCTAAATTTTGTCTATTCTAAAATAGCAGCGTTGGCTGATAAAATTCCGAACAATATAGTAAATAAGACGTTAAGCCGTCTAAGAAAATGTATTCTACTTGTTTACGGAGCGTCAAACATCTTATTTCCAAGAAACCGTTTCCCTACAAATAATACCTACAGGAAAAAGCCCATTAATTACAGTTCCCTAGTAAACAAGACGTTTAGATCCCTTAGAAGATTCTGTGAAAAGTTCACCAGAACCATAGAACAGCCTTAGAGACATATGTCTAAATCTTCAGAATCTTCTAAATAAATATTTTTACAGACTATATATATATATTCAAAAAACCTATTAAAGCTTATTGTATGTCTTAACTTGGGCTCTTTCTCACTAAGAATTTATTTGGTATAATATAGTTATTCAGGTAGTAGGTATTTAATTCAGAAAATGTTTAACATTTTACTAGAGTATTTGGTACAAAGAGAGATAATACGAAAAAACCTACCTAGTATTCGTTATTTTGTATAAGTAATTATCTATCAATAACAGTTTCCGAAAATGAATGCTTGACGACTGTGAACCATAAAACATCTCGTGTAAGAAATATCAAGATGTCTATAGATTCATAACTCTTCGGCATAAAGGTACGGTACTATTATAACTCGACGTATACATATACTTGGCGCTAAAAATATGAGTTTTCCGAAAACCATTTGGCTTTCAACTCGTCGGCTTCGTGTGAGCACGTGAGGTCTGATTGGTGGAAAAGCGTTGCGATGTTTCACACCGATTTGCGTATTTGACGTTGATGTGGTTTATTTTCTTCACAGTACAAGTAAACCATATTGCATTCAGCGTAGATACTTCTACATCTTATCTCATAAGCATAAATAAAAGATAAGGACATTTATTGTTTACATGGAAAATCAACAGAAAATAAGTAATTTAACGTATATTAGTACTTTTGTGTCGAAAGTTATTCAAACCGCATCAGGGGCCTTTGACTTGACATGGCTTAACGACTGCTATGACAAACAGCCAGGAGCAGGAAGGGCCTACAATTTAACGTGTCATTCGATTCACAAAAGTATAGATTTACAAAAACATGAGATTCTGTAGACACTAGTTTCCCGAGAAACATAAGCTTACTAGTCGAATGAGGGATGTTAAGTAATTTGGTTATCATATAAAATCGAACAGAGAATCATAATCTCATTCTAAATTTTTCCTGTAAGCTGGATAATCTACACTGGTTTTCCCTGGTATTAAGGGAACTAAAGCTAAGAACATGTGTACTTTAATAACAGTTTAACGCGTATGCTTTTCCATTATAAAACTATTATTTGAAAACTTCCGTTTCATCTTTTGTATTCGCTGAAACTCAATGTTTCCACAACACTAGGATTTCCTAAAATCATAAATCTTTTGTTAAAGTAAGTTGTACGTTACACGTGATTGACGCTATCATAAATATGCTCAGAAATCTTGGAAACGAGACTAATATTTCGTTACAAAATTACAATAGCAGGAGGAAAATCAAAATTTTAAATCAAGTCGTTTATTTGCAAACATGGTTAACAAAGTTACAGCAACTATAATGCTAAGATAAGTTCTTTTATTAGAATCGTTTACTTACTTTCTTTACTATTATTATTCTTATCCAATGAGAGTGGCCAACTCTGGTGTCGAGAGTTTTCGAACCGCCCTAAGGACATAAAAATGTTGCAAAACTCGATTTAAAGACAATAAAATATCATAACATTCCTTGGGGTTTCCCAAAAATTTCACACAACACGTTAGTGATTTAGTAACAATTCTTGTACACGTTTTGTTGTTTCATTTTCGTATATTATGAGTACGCAAGGTTATGGAAATTCTCACAACAATGTGTGCTTATGCCTAAATTTTAAAAACTTAAACTTACTTTTACTTTAAAGTTCTTTTACATAAGCGTCATATTATTTGAAATAATTAGCATACATTTACCATGAAAAAATGTTTCCGACCGGCGTCGGGTCATTCCACTAGTAAAAACATTAAAACAGCTGTCATCACTTTTTATAGGTGCAGAAAAGTGCAATTGCAATACAATTTTACGACGGGAAAACCCATCTCTTCTTAAAAGAATTTTCATTGCTTTTAACATTATTTTCCACTATTAAGTACTCGTATAGACTTTTATGACATTCCTGAAGTCTCTACGGCTCCTGAAATAGTTTTTCTGAATAAATTTATTTTAAATATATCTTTGACCCCAGCTGGGGATTTCTCACAGCGAAGTATTATCTGCGTGGATTAAAAAAAAATACATGTCCGTTTAGTTGTTATAGATTGTTTAGTTCACATGTTAGGCTATTTTACCGACGATAAGTACCTATTAGCCATGAGCATAGTTTGGCCGCAAAGTTGCTTACTTAAATAATGCATAATGCCAGCTGAGGCCACAACAATTGTGCAGTTTTTCACTAGTTTAGTATTACCTCATCGCTCCGCAAACAATAACAGCGTAACCCGGCAACCGGCTCCAATTCGCGTGTTTACAAACATGCACCGAGCACGTTGCATGCAAACGTAGTAAACTTTACTTAAAGACACCGAATTAAGTACCATCTAAATTCTATACTCTACTAGTGGATGCTCGCGACTTCGCTTGCAATAAAAGAAAAACTTGCATCCCCCTTTTTCACCCCATTAAAGTGGGATTTCCAATAATACTTATGATATGATAAGATGCAGATGCCTATGTCATAACATCTACCTTCATGCCGAATTTCAGCCCGATCCGTCCAGTGGTTTGGGCTGTACGTTGATAGATCACTTAGTCAGTCAGTCAGTCCTTTGAGATAATTTTGTACGGATGCGGACAAAATGTCAGTAATATATCTTCATCAGTTTCCTTTTACTTATAAATAAAGATCTGTGGCTGTCGAGTTGCTTGTGTGTCTACAGACACAAGTTCAGCGATGTCAGTCGACAAAAACTAGACTCATTGTTTAATAACGACATTGCTCAGCTTGAATCGATCACAATCCAGTCGACATGTGTCAAATTTACTATAAATTAATGTATTAAATAGGCTATCACGCGGATCAATTTGACATTTCAACATACATACATATAATTATATTTATTTATATTATTTAATTATATATATTTCGATTTTTTGCCATAAAGATAGTGATAAATAAAATAAGGCTTCTATTCAACGTGTTGTCGTTACATCGAAGTTTCCGCCGAAACACGGGACTTCGTGACGGCATAAGTCCGATGTATGTACGTTGCAACTCTGCTGGGATGTTGTGACATTCGTCCAATTTGTTCCACTTGTACCGGCAACACTATTTCGAGCCGGTCACGGTGTGCGACCGTGTGACTTGGAATTTGTGTAGAGTCTGGTTCATTGAAACGTTTTTAATTTTAACTAAAACGAGTTTGCAATTGGCCATAGTTTGCCTGATGGTAAGCAGAGACTATGGCCTAAGATGTAGCTTGCTTACCCGATAAGAACCGATTCACTCTCGCTTTGAAGATCGCTGGATTCTAGTGCGTGGGGAACAGGGAGTTAGGCAGAGAATTACGTGAATTTTAGAAAGAATTGTTAAAGGGATTCCATCGTTTTCGCAGAATATATGTAGTGAGTAAACTATTAGTGAGGAAAGGATAGTATGAATTTGGCTCCCCAACTTACAACACACGAATCAGATTTTTCTTATTAAACCTTAACTAGGTACATTCGCTTGATGGAAAGTGAAAAATCATCATACGCTAAAAATGAATGTGTGTTTGTTATCGTAATGACGCGATGATCGTGATTTTGTATGGTGATAGTAAAAGGGCTTGAAAATGACATATACCATCTACTCTCTATTCCGTAACAACGCAGGCGAAACCACTGGCATCTAGTCTCATTCATGTTTCAGTATACTGCTAACTGTAACTTATAAAAACGTACACACATAAGAAATTATTAAAAAGCTTTTGTTTCTAATATAAAGTAAGAAAGTATCATGATTCAAAATACTTACACCGAAAATGATTTCGCTTTGTGTAGAATGAAATTCTATAAAGTATTGAGGTAGGTTCTAACAAGAACTCAAACCTTTCAAGCGAGGAAATGTAATTCGCTCGGTCGGATATGCAGCGAAAAATATTTTCTCGCCAGAAATAGAAGTTTCATATTTCAATTTCGATGAATAAATTTTCGGTAGAAAAGCGCAGACCCAATTGATTTTTCTTCTGTCTGGCCAATATGTAAGAAAAAGGTTTACTTTACTTTTATTCTGAGGTTTTTCCTTTTAGTCATGACATAGTGTACTCGTATGTATATGAAACAAAAACTGTGTGTTTTCTGTTTCTAACTCATAAGTCATAATAAATTTACTTACTTATATAATAGGTAATCATGGTGTTTGGCATGTATGTATGTACATACATATATGTTATAGGGCCCCAAAAGTGACATAATCTACTTTTCACACCGAATTAAGACATGCAAAGCCGCTGGTAACTACTAGTTATATAATATATTTTCGGTTTCTGTTCCAATAGTTTCAAACATTTCAGCGAATTCGAGGAATAGAGAACTCTCTCAATCAGTAGTCAGTAGCTAATTAGTGTCTTTCGGAAATCTGCCAAAAGTTAAAAAAACTTTGTCTGGCAAGTCGTTGGTAAATATTGGCTGAGCTGCTGTAAGCATTGGTTCAAACATTTGTAACAAATGTTTGTTTTAGCCTATAGCTAGGTATCTAGAATTGAAGAGTTCAAGCACCCGAACTTTGCCACTCTTCCGTCACCCATCCAAAAACTGAACGCGTCGACACTTGCTTAACATTGGTAATCCCATGTACCTTCTCTAGCTTAACTACAGACTAAAATTGATTGAAAACACTTCAAAAGCGAGTAGCAATTAGATGTTACGCAGATTTGTTTTTTGAATGTCAGTCGTTCAGTTACAAGAGGCGAAATAAACGATTGAATGTTTCCTTATCATCTATTGGAGATGAAGGTTTGACGTCGATGTCTATAATAAGCCGTTTCCTGTTTAATATCAACAAGTATATATATTAATTCGTATGTGAGTTGCAAACTCTGGTTTTGTACGCCTTAAAAGCCTCTGGCTTGGCTTGGTGACTGCTATACTGACATGGAACAGCTAGAGCCTGCCATTTTAGTTATTTTCGAACCATAGAAGTTGTAGTGTTTTCTATCTATATATTTATTTATATATTATATAAAAGCAATAATGTGTGTATCTTCTTGACGCTTGACTTACAAATATTTTTTTGAAAGCAAGTAGTCCAAATCTTTAGCTGATACATGATGTATGTTATTGTTTATCCTAGATTAACGTGACTGCTACTTGGTCTCGGGTACTAGGGATGTCGATAGCTAATCTATACTAACATTATAAAGCTGAAGAGTTTGTTTGTTTCTAAACTACTGGTCCGAATTGAAAAATTCTTTTTGTGTTGAAGAGACCATTTATCGAGGAAGGCTTTAGGCTATATAACATCACGCTGCAACTAATAGGAGCGAAGAAACAATAGAAAATGTGGAAAAACGGGGAAAATTATTCATCTTTGAGGGCTTCCGTTGCGTGCGCTGCGAAAACGGTTCAAGATATCAAAAAATGTGTATGAAAGAATTATTCTTCTTAAAATGATCTAACAAAATGTCCGCAACAGTATATGTGTCTTTTAAGGTTAACTAGGTCACTAGAACCGTTTTTATGGTAATAACTATTCCACGCGGACGAAGTCGCGCGCACCAGCTAGTTTCTTATATGTCAGATATCAAACCGATATAGGTAATTAATTATGTCTGGTGTTACCCATCCGTCCAATTTTCTTGGGCACATTTTTTTTTTGGTTCGCCACTAGTACAAAATAAGGACCATTTACAAAATGAGGACCATTATCGTTCAGCTGACAGAGATGTCTAAAGCAAAACGTAAACAAACATCTTGTCCCGTACCTAACGACAAACAAACAGCAGTGCAGTTTGAGTGCACAATACTGCACAATGCGAGCTCTGGAGTGCAAACAATGCATTCAACTACAGTGAGTATACTTGGCTTAATGTAGACATGGTTTACTTAGTGACTCATGATATATAACAGTTACAGTAAAAATTTTAGATATTATCATCATTAATGATTTTATAACAAACTTCGGACTATGTTTAGCTGTCACATAGGATTTTAAGAAAAAATATTTAAGAAATAACATGCTTTGATAAGTAGGTACTTACTTACGACGTCACTGATCTATTAAGCAATTTATTATGGTAAACAGCGTTTTATAGTCGAATCTCTGAGGAACAATAAATACATACTTTACCGACCATAACAATGTGCATAGATAATATACCTATGTACATAAATACATACAGATAAGTATGTTATGTACTTGTGAACATACACTTCTGTTTTGCAATGACAGTAATGATGTGAAGAGAACGAAGATATGACTCTAGTTAGCTGTTACTTCGATATTTCTCAGTACAATATACAAGATTTATTTACCGTACCTGTACCCGACGGAAAACGACCGCAGATATTACTGAGAACTTGGTACTACAGAAATATAGGTAAATTGTATATCCGGTTGTTTCGACACGTTTGTTGTTCTTACAGTTGATTCACGAATTAAGAACTATTGACACTTGAGTTTTCCATATAATTAGAAGAAATTGCAAGTAGTCACGCATTATTGTTTGTCTGTGAGGCATGGGCTACATTTGACACTCGATTGTGCAGGTGTTGTAAAAAAATGCGTTTTGGCAGGATTATATAAGATCATAAGCCTACAAAAACAATTCTTACGAGGCCACTATTGGAGGTACCTAAACCTACATTGTCTCTTAGGCTAGAATGTATATCAGTTTCTTAACCTTAAAACTCATTTGAATAATTGGTAACCGCAAGATCTACTACTCTTGTTTTCTTTAAAAACTTTGATACACTAACGTTTTCTTCTGACCTTGCTACATCAAAATCATAATCAGCCGTGTAAACAACACAGGAAACAAAAAAACTAGTGTTTGTATACACTCCCCATATTACCGTCTGCCAATTAATCAGTTCAAACGTAAGAATACGGTGATACAGCGATGATTAGGTCATTGGATGTCTGCCAGACGGTAGATTCTTAGAACCAGACCTGATCCAATACTGTCATCGGTCTCTCAGTCTCTCTATTTATTCTCTTGGGAACTTGTCATCTCAGTTCAAGGAATATGGATACAAAATTACGTTTTGTGGAATCGCTGTGATAGGTCATTGACATAGGGAAATGTTAGATGGATAATTGCAGTCGGGTTTCGGGATTTGGGATTTTGGTGCGGGGATTTCGGGTTGGGCTATGATTTAGAGGATAAAAATCGTATAAATAGGTACCTAAATGTGAATTATGAGGTATTGATTTCAATGCTAACTAAACTAAGCTCAATTTTCTGTTAGCTTATTTCTATTGAAAATTTAAATTTCTTAAGTTTTGTCGTGAGTCTTTTTCTAAAATAGTTCATACTCATATACGCGTACTTTGGTAGTCTACAAAAAAATACATCTATTTGCAACACAGGCGCGTGTCTGTATTTCAATACAATCGCAAGAACTGCTGCAATAAGACGATCGAGTGCGATCCATAGACAATGGGTCATTCATGCGCACACGCATTGATTGACGCACAAGATCCACAGGCTTACATATACATCCTAAATAGTTGCATTGCAATACTTGGATGGGAATGGGACTCTTATGGTGTAGAAAATAAGGTTTGTTATGTCGTAACAGATTTAAATTCAACGTATGTTTAAAAGTAAGATACGAAAGATGCGCAGACGCAAGTGCGTGAGTTTGAATCTTGTTTTATTTGCCCTTTGTATGCTCGTGCTTAGTATAATATCGAATTTATTTTCTCAATTAAAGACTGTTTTTTTTTTCATTTCTCGTCTTTTGTTTATGTATTTTATATCCTCGGTGTAAGTAATTCTATAATAAAGCAATTGCATTGGATTAAAAACATGATTTCAGGATATTTAATGTATTATTTTAATAAATGGTTACTCGTATTTATCCAATCTAACGTAACGGCCAAAGGAAACATTCTAATTAGAGCACTGTGTTATTTGAATTAAAAAAGTAAACCGTTACTCAAATATTACAGATCAATTAACCTTATTACAAAACTTAGGGCTCTTTTACACTGACAGCTTGTGCGGATGTCGCTTGACCTGAGGGTCAACTGCCTGATTGGCCATTGTTAAAAAATAACTTGAAACAGTAAAGGTTAATTACTTAAAGCTGCGCCTACTTAGAGTCTGTGGTCCAGTGGAGTTAGGGAACCGTTTACGATGATCAAAGTTATTGTACTTATTTTGAGATGACCGATACGCAAAGAATAAAGTTATAGGTGTAAAAAAAAAACAGAAAATCTGAAAACTTTCGACACTAGAATACGCCACTTTCTTACTCACTGCCTAACTTTAGGAGCAATTCGTATAAACGAGTCCTAAGTGTAAACGTGTTCTGAAAGTCCAGGCCACTAGTGCCGCGTATATCATCGTCACATCATAAGTGCTTTTAAAGTAAACAGAATGAGCCAAATATGACCTGTTTTCCGATAATCTGATACGTAGTACGATAAATCCGATTTTCTCAGTGTAAATATTTTGATTAACAATAACAGTGGGTCCGAGTAACGCAGAAATGTGGCAGACGAAATGGCGGATAAACTTCTTCGAATAATTCTCAGTTCATAATATTAAACTAATAGATCGGGTTAGTCCTAATTATTTGCTATCTGTAAGCAACAAGCCGCTTATATGCATACTATTTAGTAAATTTCATGACTGTTGCATATACGAATAACATGATTATGGCATAAGGTAGCATAGACATCATGACTTACCTACATGCCATAAAATTAAAAGACTTTTTGATATATGTCGTCTAAATTGATTTTAAATCATACTTCTCGCGGCATATGTTAAAGGAACTTCATATTTCTTTCAAAATTGTAAACCTTATTCCACCAACTAACTTAGATTCAATTTCCCTTGTCCCCAGGTGATCGACTTCGGCAGTTCCTGCTACGAGCACCAGCGAGTGTACACATACATCCAGTCACGGTTCTACCGCGCGCCCGAGGTGATGATGGGTGCGCGCTACGGCATGCCCATCGACATGTGGTCGCTGGGGTGCATACTGGCTGAACTGCTTACTGGTGAGATATTACGTACTTATTACATTAATTTTAAACAAATAAACAATATACCTAAAGTCCGCTAGCAAACTACTATTTAAAGACACGCACTCAAAAGAAAACAAATTTATTTAGTTATTTTTTACTATGCTAGTTTTGTTGGTAAATGGAATGTTGTGCAAGTAGGATTTAGTTAGGCCACAACAATGCCCAAGATCAGTCGAGTTTTGATCAAGTGTGACTCTATCTTGCATAAAATAATAATAATTCTAAATGAAATCTACAAAACTGCTTATTTTACACATTACTAAAACATGTGACTTACTTGCGATATTTGTCAAAATCTTTGACACGATATTCAGTCATGTCGCGTTTTAATTACATGAATGACTCATACAGAAATAAATCTCTATAGTATTTTGCAAAAGATAAAGTAATTTATGTCCCAAAAATGTTAAAACCTAAAACTATTATGGCAAAGTTTTTGTCACCCTTCAAATTACGTCCATGAATGCGTTCCAAAAGCTCGTCGCGTCTGCGAGCTTTATGGTGGGCTTATATCCTCGAACATGGCATGCTCGAGCTTGCAGACGAGGAAAAAACTTGAGGCTATTATGTATACTGGGTTACTGAAGTTTAAAGACCTTGAATAATTTTAAATCAAATTTTAAGGCGATAACTAATACGTTATTTCTTAGACTTCTTCTTCTTTTATTGAGTCATTTTGTTAAAACGAGACTGAATCGGTTCTTATCGGGTAAGCACGCTCCGTCATAGGCCTTTGCTTACCATCAGGCAAACTATGGTCAAGAGCGAACCCGTTTTACTTGTTAAAAAAATAGTGCTTTAAGGTAAATTTGAGGCCAATCCATGTGAAAAGTATTTTTTTTACTTACGAATTTCTATTTCTAATAAAGATAATTTCGTTTCATAGCAAATTCAACAAGTATTTAAATCCCTAGTATGAATGTGTGCATATTTTTAATCTCCTCGAGTGGAGTATTTTATATTTTACCTTGTACAGATTAAAAGCATTAGCTTCAAGACTATCAAGTATCAAGAATTTTACATTGTTTCATATTATAAAATGCATCTGTTAAAGTCCGGAAAGTGTCAGTAAGTCTGTATAGAGTTGTATTATGTCTGGTGGTCGGTCTGACGAGCAGACAACTTAAACACCGCTATGAGTCAACTGATCTCACCTCTATCCGTTTTACTCGATTTTGGGTGCACGCTAAACCGGCGGTTTTAGCTGGAACGCGAATTTCTCGAAGAAAATTTGCCACTTACATTAAAAGTTTGTAAGCTTCAAAGAACAGATTCGAATTAGAAATAAAAGTAGAATAACGCGGAAAAGATTATGATATAAGGTTAGCGTATATTGTAAATAAAGAATAATTCGTTAAAGGGTTTTTTGTATAACCTTTTGTTTACGCTGAAGTGATGATAGGTCTGACCAAGTAACAAAAGAGCTGGAGATGCCTATAAATGTTGCAATGCACCAGGCATCAGAACGCAACAAATGGCGACATTTAGTACACAAAATCAGAAGGAGTCACGATCCTCAGCAGTGAGGGATACGACTAAGAAGAGAGAGATGATAGGATGAATGCTCTGTGGCTTTTATTACATGTAAACTGTTAAAGGCAAATGTTAGTAGTTTTAAAGTTATAATGAAGGTCAAGATCTACTGGAGTTTAAAAATATGTGTAGTATCCATAGCAGTTTTAAAATCATTTTAGTAACGTTTCGATTATATTTATACGTGTGTACTGTACATACATGAAAGCCAAGATTGATTGTATTAGAATCTATATATGTGTACCTTACTATGGTTAATGGACAATGTCAAATCTGTTTTTAGGTTCTGTTAGGCATATGGGTAAATAAATCGTAATAGAATTTGGTGTATTGGACACTTGCAGATTGTATCCCAAATATTTATTCTGAAATTAAAGTACAACCGAAAAAACAATACAATTGTTACAAAAACAAATTAGTTGATTTGATTGATTTTGATCGATTTTATGCCTTTAAAATGTCTAATCCCATTCTTCCCCTTAATTCCAGGGTTCCCACTCCTCCCCGGCGAAGACGAGGCGGACCAGATGGCGTGCATAGTGGAGCTGCTCGGGATGCCGCCGCAGAAGCTCATCGAGCAGGGCAAGAGGGCCAAGAACTTTATCAGCAGCAAGGGCCTGCCGCGGTACTGCACCGCCACCACCCTGGCTGATGGCACCACGGTGCTCAGTGGAGGTAAGGGGCTAAAATATCTAGTCAACTAACATCTGGGTCTACTGCTAGTTTGCCCAAATGTTCCTGGAATCAAATCACTCAATATACTCTCAGAATATAATGTTGTAACGTGCTAAGTATTCTCAAGATATGAAGGTCTACTGTCTCGTATGATTTCACTATCAAAGCATATCGAGCCCATGCACAATGAGCTTCCGCCTACTAAAGTGAGTTCATGAAATATCGGCATCGGTCGGTCGGTAAATGTATAAAGTAAGTCTTGATCCGAAGAAATCCAGCAATGTTTACTACATAGTTTTAGTAGGTGATAAATTTGATAGAACTTTTTAACACGCCGTAATGTTTACTCTGCTAATTCGCGTATTAAAAATCATTAAGTTCAATAACATTCTTCCACATTTACGCAATTGCAGGGGATACGTGCCTCTATAAAATGTCGTCACTCCAAATCACCACCTCTTATATAAACATAAACATTAAGTCGAGATTTCCTGCCTCGTATGTATTTACACTCATCCCATGCCAATGAAATAAAAAGAGGCAATTACGAAATACTGAAATTAAATGCTATTCACAAATTGACATAGTATAGTAATGGACCGGTTTTGCCAATACATTTCTATAGTGATGGAATAGATGAGCACTATCGAAAGACAACTGTGTTTTACAAATTCCGAAACAAAACAGCAAACAAAGACGTCTAAATTGACATTTGTATGTATAACTTTGGTAGGCGTTTTATTTTCGAGTGAAAACTTACCGATGTTGTAAAACAACCTGCAGTTTTCGAATTAAGTTTGAATGCGATACACACTTGCCAGTCTATTCTTATTGTATGTCTATAGGCATAGCCTCGTAAACTGGCTGGAAACGGACAGACAAACAAGCCACTATTATATGGGACATTACACACCGCATTTGGCACTAAACCAAGAAAAAAAACTGTCTCAAAACTGTACCATCTTCCGCTCTGTATTATATGACTCATTTAGTTAGGTACACCGTTTGAAAGCATAGACTAAATATGTTACGGAACATAACAACACAATTTAACCTCTTAAACTATTAGTAAAGGTATTCGTGTTTAAACCCAAGTGAAAGAAATGAAAATCAGAATTTTTGTGTTACTCGTAGTCCAACCATATCGTATCGTAGAATATCGCTTGTAACTGAACAATCATTTGCACTATATTTGACACTTTTAATGTCCAGCTGTGTTACTCCGCTGATCTGGAATTAAAAAATAGTAGTAAGTTCAGTAAGTTCCTTTTTAATCATATCAGCCAAAGGATATAAGGCGGAATCTAGCATTGGATTGGGCTGAAATTATTTCGTCATGTAATGGGGTGTCGCAATTGTAGTCGATTAAAAAAAAGTGAAAACTTGTTGGAATAAACATAAAAATTCCAAATATCTTTGTCAACTGCAATAATGCTTGGAATGTGTGAGTCAACACACAGAGCAAGGGTTTAGTGTGGGTGAAAAGTGACGAGATGCGAGTAAAAGTCAATGTTGTGACGGTGTGGCTATTTCTGATTAACCGGTCACACGAGAAATTTCGTCTGGAGCAGTCGCGTAGTCATAAAACGGTAATAAATAGGAAAATACTAAGTGTTGATAGTTTTCCTTTCACACTTGCTTAGGATGGTCGAGTCAATTGAAGTAAATAGATGGAAGTGTAAACATGAACATTAATGTAAATATTTCGTCGCTTGTAACGCTATTTTCTCCTTAGAATATTAATTACAATTGTAAATAGAAGTTAGATATACATAATACACATACAGACACGGATATCCGTTTAACTATTTAATTGTCTTCTTCGCTGTAAATAAAATATCCAATCCGACCTGTCTTTAAATATATATTTACCATCAAGCTCATCACCGAAGAAGGATTAGGGCAACCTGCTACAAAAAAGAAAGAAAATCATAAAAAAGAAGAAGAATATGACTTACTAATGAGGAATATAATGGAACGTGAGACCATGTATGTATGAAGAACTAATACCACTAGTGTAATAAGAACCACTAGTAAGTAGTATAACAAAAATAACACAATCTCAAACGACGTAAAACGATTGGGAATCACAGTTATTATTTGACACGCGTATTAGCCCCGGCCACCTGCCAGCTGATCCATTCTAACTCGATGACGGCTTACAATGAAGCTTCAATTTCAAAGCGACGATTTCACACGTATCGGATTAGTATCACGCGTCATCGTGTTGCCTAAAAACTTGTTGACTTTACTACCAATAAACGCCTTATTATTTGACGAAACACAATGTATGTCATAAATATATCAGGCAAATTGTGGGCACTTGAACCACACTTGAACACGGTTGTGTTCAAGTGTGGTTCAAGTGACCACAATTAATTAAAAAACTGCAAATAATTCCGACGGCAAAATAGCGATACGTTTTGAAATTTATTAATTCATCGCCATGTGATCACCGTAGATCTGTAATCTATCAATATACAGTCGCAAAATTAACGCATGTCATGGATGTGTTGTAAGTCTGGTGGTAAATAGCGCAGAAGACATAGTGGGCCAGCTGATCACCCCCCTTAGACAAGAGGCGTATATTAAGGGAGCTGGGGTCTTTGGGCTGTATTGTCTGTGCCTGACTTCAATAATTAAGTCACCCAATACATGAAGTGGCGCCTCGCTTCCCAGACTAGTGAATCACTCTGAATTCACCCGTCTCGGTCGTGGAATATACTGGGTTATTGAGTAATGGTCGATCTTATTTCTACAGGTACTGATTTATAAAAAAAAACTTAATTTTATTCAATTGAGACCAATGTTATGCACATAAACGAAAGTTAAGGTTTATTAAGACTGGCCTGTTAGCTTAGTTGGTAGTGGCTCTGCCTTCTAATCTAGAGGTCGCGGGTTCGATTCCCGCATGACACAAGTATTTATTTAAATTATATAATTGTGTTGAGTCTGGTCGTTCGTATGTATAATAAGTATGTATTTACAAAAGAAAAGTATATAAGTATTATATCCGTTATCTAGTACCCACGACACAAGCGTTTGCTTAGTGTGGGGCTAGATGGCGCTGTGTGCAATGTCCCGGAATATTTATTATTATTTTATTTATTTATTTAAATTTGTGTAACTGTGTGTTAGTTTCTACACGTGCAGATTATGATCTAAGTGAAGCAATTTTTGAGGCTAGTAAAAAGCTACCATTTATTCTAAATCAACATACACCATGGTTAACAACACAGATTTCTTCCGGCAGTTCATAAAATACAGCAATTCAGTTTATGAATCAGAAATCTATGGACATTATAAGTAGCTTTAGTAAACTTTCGGCTATGCATAGATATTTCACTAGATACCACTGTATATCAGTTACACTGTCTCACCACGGAAGGTCGGATGAAGTGTTGAACCTTAGAATAACCGTTACATCGAGTTCCAGGGAAATGCTACCGGTTTCCTAATAATAGATGGCGTTTTCATCGCGTGTTATAATGAAGATGTTGGGATAGATGAGTCAGTGTTGTGTCATGTTTGAGTAGGATCTTCTTAGTGTTAGATTTTTGGGTAATAGGGTAAAAATAAAATATGTGTATGGTTCGTAGTTCTCTTCGTAGTGCAGTAAATATTTTATACAGAACAAACATCGCCCATAGCTCAGCTAGCAGAGGTTACACGCGCGATCACAATGCTAAACATGTGTCGAAGACACGTGTAACACGAAGAACGTGTAACAAAACAAACAGAAACAGAAAATCTAATAAATAGAATTCCACTTTTCATGGACTGAACATGAAAAGTGGAATTCTATTTATTAGATTTTCTGTTTCTGTTTGTTTTGTTACACGTTCTGTATTTCATAATACGACAGTCGCTAGGCCAGGCCGTGTCGGTGGGCCTTAGGATAGCTAAAAAGTAACTGACCAGAGTTTGCCACTCTTATGTGATAAATAGAAGCCCAATTACCTACTATCACGAGATTAAGAGTAGTGGTGAAAATGCAATATCAATTTTATTAGTGAAAAATATTTATTTTGATAGCTTCAATTGAAAATGATGGCACTATAAAGAAACACAGTTTTGCATTTATAAGATACTTTCAGCCATTATATGTACATATGTACAAACCAGTAATAGCATATTCGTTCGCGTGACTAACATAACATGTCACATACGAGCGCGTACTTTTTGAAATATCGCCATTCGGTGTATTCAAAATTAACAAAAAGCACGTAAAATGCTACGACGAGTAATGTTATGACGAGTGGTATTTATTGCTTACTCGTTTGATCATTCATACTATGCTCTACTTTTTGTAATTGTATATTGTTTGATCTAGTTATGGTATGATAGATTATACTCATTATTACACTAAAATTTTGGATAAGAATCGCACCGCCAAAGATATTATTGTATGTAAAGCGCTATATAGTAGGTGCCTGCGATACAGGTATTCCTAGTGCAGGACCTACCGGTACATTAACACGATGAAATCCAAAAAACTGTTAAACAATTAAGTTAAGGTCATGTTTGTAATCAGTTTTATGAATAAATTTATTTGTATTTGTAGGTTTCTTGTAACTGTCGATTCGAATGATAAATAAAAAAATAAGTGAAAATAAGTAAGTGTATATCTAATATAACAAAGGAAAAGGCAATTGTGATAAAAACAGCTGTTAGCGATTGAGGTGATTCATTATAGCAGCCTAATTGTTGATCGATATTCTAGCCTATCTCCAGGCCTATTTTTATGCAAATTGGTTTAGCCGTTTGAGTGTCTAGAAGGGTCACATATACACAGTGACAAACTTTCCCCTGGTCATATTTTTAAATCGCTAGCATCATTTGGTAATGTTATACAGCGATTTAGCTTCGTCAGATCACGCGATGCATCTAATAGCAAGTAATGTCTTTTGCGACATTTCTGTTGGAACAACTTCTTGGTATGATCACTGAGAGTTATTTTCAATTTGAAAACGGTAAGTAAGTTATGACATTAAAACGAATACAATGTTTGATGTAAGCACAAGTAGCTGTGCATTTTAATATTGTTTGTGCTAAGTAAATCAGGATGAATCTAGAGTAATGATATAAGGCATAATAAATTCGACCAGAGAACTTAGTGTATATGTATATGTTGTTTATTTGTTTATTGTTGAATATTTATTTTACTGTAAATCGTTGTGAATTTTGTATGTATGTAAATATGTATTAGTTATATTAATGTTTTAGCCAACAAAATGGTGTCTGAAAAACCTTTGTCATTTAACTTCAATGTTTGCCGAGACACAGGAAGCAAGAATATTTACTAGATGATTCGAGATTTTCACCGAGTAATTAATCGCCGTGAGATATCGATTATGTATTTATCGTAATTTATAATTCTATCCATATTATACAACACAGACATTGCAATCATAAGTCAAATCTACTTTGCGTATTAAAATTAAAAAAAAAAAGCACAAGTTCGTAATATGTTTATGTCGTGGTTAAAGGTTTATTATTATTAAAATCTCTTTTTGTCTATATACATTTGTTCCATATCTACAATACCTATTTATTTTGTGTTCCAGGTATGTCCCGGAGAGGCAAGCCGCGCGGGACGCCTGGCTCTAAGAGCTTCGTCACGGCGCTCAAGGGCTGCCAGGACAAATTCTTTATCGATTTTATCAGAAGGTAAGAATACATTTATAAATATTAGATCCACAACGTTTTAAAATACTTGTAACAATAATCACACTACACATGAATCAACAAGTAAGATCGGCCACGACACAGCCTAATAGTGGTTGTGTAAAATAAAACAGCATATTATGTTACTACTGAAAAATAAAATTTAAAATATTCACATGATGACTATGAACTATGAACTATGATGTCAGGAATTGGCCGAAAATCGAGGAGAATGGCGCCATACTCCACAGACAAGAGCAACGCTCTTAAATTTTGAATAAATGAAAACTCAACAATTGACAAATAGTGTGAAACTCTGTTCCGCAATACATATACCTATTAAAACAAATCACAAAAAAAACCGTTTTAGAGTAAACCGGCTTCTTATAGGCAAGCGCGCTAGATCGTAGACTATAACGTTGCTTAACATCAGGCAAGTTGTAGTCAAGCGTAAGCCTATATGAGGTAAAAAAAAATAAAACAAAAAAAAATTCTAAACTCTGCCAGACTTCAAAATCATAACATATTGTGAAAAACAGCAAAAAATAAAGTTGAAACGGTTTCTTTGATGGTTTCTGCAAATCGATGGGTGATAGTAAAACCTCACCTGTTTGTTTAACAGATAGATAAATATATTCTGTGAATGAATTTTATTTCTTGTTCCGTTTAAATTTCGGTTTCTCAGTTATTTATGAATGTTAACAAAGCGTGGCGTAGTGGAAAATTTTCAATCCCGTGGTTTAATATTTATACATTTATTTGTCTGTGATGTTAATGGTACAGCTGTGTTTTGTGTACAGTTTTCAAGGATAGTTTCTTAAAATATTCATGATTTTTATGGCTAGACTTTTGCCTATTGATGAAATATGAAAGTGTGTTTTGTGTACAGTTTTTAAGGATAGTTTCTTAAAATATTCATGATTTTTATGGCTAGACTTTTGCCTATTGATGAAATATGAAAGTGTGTTTTGTGTACAGTTTTCAAGGATAGTTTCTTAAAATATTCATGATTTTTATGGCTAGACTTTTGCCTATTGATGAAATATGAAAGTGTGTTTTGTGTACAGTTTTTAAGGATAGTTTCTTAAAATATTCATGATTTTTATGGCTAGACTTTTGCCTATTGATGAAATATGAAAGTGTGTTTTGTGTACAGTTTTTAAGGATAGTTTCTTAAAATATTCATGATTTTTATGGCTAGACTTTTGCCTATTGATGAAATATGAAAGTGTGTTTTGTGTACAGTTTTCAAGGATAGATTTTTAAAATATTCATGATTTTTATGGCTAGACTTTTGCCTATTGATGAAATATGAAAGCGTTTCGGTCTCAAAGACGTAGTTCAATATCCTGAAACTACTTCATAATATGTCATTTTATACATAAATAATGGACGTTCGAGCACCCAGTTTCAATAACCGGCATCCGCTTAGCGGTAAAATACAACATCGTGAAAAAACCGACAAGTTTATACCAGAAAATCTTAGGACAAGGAGGTCATCCGAGGAAGGATCAGAGTGATCATCAAAATGCATCATCTAAGAGAATTTCCCTTATGAACCATTTCTACGGGGGAGTCGCGACCCCTAAGGTAATAAGGATAACGGCTCCAGATGGTTTCCAAAGTTCTTATTTATCTATTAACTTTTGGTTGTACATTAATATAACCAAGCGAGTGTGGCTTAGCGGTTCCAGTGTCTGCTTGTCATCCAGACGCACCTTGGTTCGAATCCGGCCCTACACCAATGACTTGTATTTTCAAGTTATGTGTGGATTTGCACTCGCTTATCGGTGAAGGAAAACATCGTGAGGAAACCGACATGTTTGAGGACCACAATATCCGAGGACATGTGTTTTTCGTGGAAGGACCTGGGCGCCCACCACGATGTATCTGCCCAAGAAAACTCCCCTAACGAATTAATTCTACGGGGGAGTCACGACCCTCAGTCATGAGGAAATACAACTCACAGAGAGAGACATTAATATAAACCTGTCATTAACATTGCAGATGCCTAGAATGGGACCCGGAGAAGCGGCTGACGCCCGCGCAGGCGCTGCGGCACGCGTGGCTGCGCCGGCGGCTGCCCCGTCCCCCGCACGACGACGACCCGCCCGCGCCCAACCACGTTAGTATTGCGCTCGCCAAGCGCAACCTGCCCAAATGCACTGATAAATAGGTTTGTTTTTTATTTTTGTTTTTGGTTATTTTTGGTTCGTTTTGGTTTTGGGTCGGGTGGTGAGGGGTTACTAACGTATTGTATACAACTACTGATTAATAACAATAATAAAATATATTCGACTATGGTTTCATATTGGATTTTCTGCACGTTTATTAAAATAACTGTGTAATGTTAGACACATTAGTTATTTGTTCGTTACTGACATGTATGTGTAGTACCTAATAACTAATTAAATACCTAAATAAAATATTCATTATCATCAGCCTAAAGTTGTCCACTTCTGGACATTAAACACTCCCAATGTAGTTGATTTTGTGCATTTCGTATCAATCTGATCTAAATAATATTTAGATTAACAAATTGATATAAATGTTTGTGAATACAGACTACATAGTAGACTTTCTTATAAATACATATATGAAAAAATAAAATGCAAATTTTACACAAAAATAAAATTTGTATTATTAGCAGAGACGATGCCCAGCATAAACAATGAGAGATGTGTTTGTAACTCCTGGTGACCAAAGACGACGCTATGTGAGAATTGAGTTGGTTCATGAAATGAAGGACGATTTATCCGATCAAGGATTGAATACTTGGTTAATAGTTACATTTATAAGATCAATAGAAGAAATAATAATTATACAAATAATTCCTGTCTTGATTTTCGACCGTCTTCATCAATTAGCTTTTTGACTACACCTAGATAAACATGAGTATTAAAATAGATACTCCATCATAAAACTGGCTCGAAATTACTCGTAATAGTCACGTTACCTGGGGAAGACTAGTTTACCTGCTCTCCTGCAGTAATAAAATTGAAATACTAGAATATATACTATCCCTTCGGCATTTTCTCCGAGTTAATATATCCTCAATAGTGTAGTTATTGTACCAACTAAGAGAAGTGACCCGCGTTCTTTAAACTAGTGGACTTAATCCGTTTACTTACGACCAGGAGCGACGCTGCCATATAGTTGTTTCTAATTGTGGCACCTAGAGCATAATTACAATCTACTGTGTGCATATCGGTGCCAAGCTGGTCAACTTCTCAAACTCAGTATACCGGGCATACATCTTATCCGTATCTTTTAACACCTTCCCTCCTGATTGTATCAAAGGCGTATTGTTAAAATTATACTTTCTCCCGAATAAAACTTTTCAGATACCCAGCCCAAGGTCCAATAAGGTCCATCCAATACACGAACCAAGGGCTTTTTTGCTCTTGGATTATGTAAAAAAAATTTGCTCTTATAATTAGCCTGATATGGAGCAATTAATATATCAAATAAACAATACTAAGTTACATATAAGTATAAGGCCTCATCCGCCACATTTTTATATAAATGAGGCACAACTAGTGGGTGCCTTTCCGTCTAATAAACTAGTTAAATTAAGACAATTAATAACTCAACACCAAAAAGCCTGCATTAACACCATGTCTGCAATAGTTATTTTTGCACTCTTACATTCACTTAATGTAATTATTTTACATAATTTTTGTGTATTAGGTATATTGTAAAGAGAGTCTCTGTATAGGCTACGGCCCCACTGATACCTTAAAAATACCAGGCAGACCCGAGAATCTGTAAAGGTAAATAAATATTCATAAATCATATCATATTAACATAAATGAGTTTAATTTCAATATGGCTTTCCAAAAGTTAACGACATTAAACTATGCACGATTCCTCCTCAAGATATCAAAAATATGCTAAATTAATAATTAATTAAAGTTTCAAAACGGGCTATTGTGTCACCCAGTGCAAAGTGATTTAATGCAACCTTAACCGTTGGGCTAGGCGCAAGGAAACGACACCGGTATAGGTGATCGAAATTTCACGAATAATTTGAAAGTAACTGTACTAAAGCACATGTCGAGCTACTTTTCGACGCAATTACTGACGTAAATGCTAGCCGTTTATTAAAATTAAATGAATTTAAAAGTAACTTCAAAAATTATTACTTGCCAAATGCGGCCAGCTATTATAAAGATTAGCGTGATATGCTTGGAGATATTGAACAATAATTCTCAAGAAACCGATCTGGTCTATCAAGCTTTGAATAAGAAAGGCTTGATAATATAGCTATACATAAATAAAATTGGAATGGACTCACCAAATCACTTCCATTTCACCCAGATACTTGATCCTTCCGACGTTGAAGAAGAGTCCAACTATCTCGTATATATGAAGACCACGGCCGCTCAGTACCGCGCCGCTGCCGTTTAGCACGAGCTGCCGCTGCATCAGTGAGCCTGTGCGAAGTAGCACGCAGGCTGTGCGCTTGCTGCCGAAATCTTGATCTGCTGAAGACATACGATCTTCGCCGACCCGATTATCGATGAGCCAACGAGCCCCGCGAAAACATTTTAAACCACGTATGGTATTGGCAAATAGCACTTATTCACGCACTATGACAGTCAATCAGGTTTCAAGAAAAAACCGTTGGAATAAATTAAATATTTCAGAAAAGCACTAAATCACTCACTATCACAATCCATTAGGTTTTCTGAAAAACCGTTTGATTTAAATATTTCAGAATAGCACTAAATCACACACTTTAATAGTCCATTGGGTTTTTGAAAAAACCGTTGCATTTAAAAAACTACAAATCTTCACTGAATTTACATGAAATACACAGAAGATTTTTCTGCTTTAGATTTCTTAGAAATCCTTTCGATTTACTTTACTGAATTTTTTTATCCAAAAACAAGCGTTAGGATTTAATATTTTTTGAAAATTAATTGAGAATGCTTGAAAAAGCGTTAATTCGAAGAACGTGTGCTCAGTTCGAGAAGTAACGACGCTATGTCGGAAGGTGATTCACCACCCTCTCTGGTGACCAAATGGTGAAGTTGGTAACAGGTGCTCTGATTGGTTGATACGGTATCCTGGGCTCTGATAGGACGAGACTCGCGAGAAGTTGACAACGCATCTCATTGTTTATGCTGGGCATCGTCACATGCCTAATAATAACTAGTTATGAAACTTGGCTTTAATGCTAACTCTCTAAAGTTTTTGCTTACAGCGAACTTTTGGGGTGTAGTACACCGTAACACAGCCTAACGGCTACCACGAGGTCAGAGGATTCCAAACATTTTGTGAAATAATTTATTTGGCAAATAAATGATTTTGTATTTGTATTTGTAGTCTTCAAAATCCAATCGTTGACGATATAATGTTAAGTAAATTGCTGATTGCTGGTATCAACTAATATACTAATATTGTATATTTTTTAATCTTAAAAGGGTGCAGAATTAAATGTGTAATTCAATACAATAACAATTTATATGAATCTAAAACTGTAAGTAAGAATGCTTTTGAAAATTCCCAGTACTTTTGGACGATAACTTTATAGTTTTATTTTATATTTCACAACTTTACATATCTTATTAAACATTTCAGTCAAATGTATACTTTCGTTTGTGTAACTTTTTTTGGCTTTAAATGTGAATGTTTGAATCGCTTTGGAATTAATACTTATACTTATTTGTTTAGTTGAGATTGTTTGTGATATTATTTTTAAATGATTTTTAGTTTGTTTGCCTATAAATTACATATGAGTTTTCGCCACAGATCAGATTTCTCACTCATGCTCTGTTCAGAGATTTAAAACTTATTTTTATACAATAAATTGTAGATCCCGTCTGTTTGACATGGTACGGCACTCGTTAAGCCATGTCAAAGTACTTATAAGGCGGCTACAAAACTCGACGTCAGAGTTGACCTCTCTCAGTGCCTTCGAATCCCAATGCTGGGTATAGGCCTCCCTTTGTATTTGTCATCTGCGTTGATCCTGTGCAGATCTCGTGCATGTCAGACCCCCGACTTAAACCCTTGGATTTTGTCCAATGAAACTTTTTTAGGAATAATTAAGTAAGGAATGTATGTTTGTATGTTTCCAGCAAACAAGCGTATGCAGCGGGAGCGGGGGCGCGGGCGGCGCGGGGAGCGGGGGGCGCGGCGGCTCGCTGCGCACGCCGCTCGCTCGCACGCCTGTCACCTTCAATGCCACACAAGTCAACAGTGAGTTAAAAAAAAGTTATTAAAAGCTTATTAGGGCCCACTCCAGGGCATGAAGCTCCGCCTTTGAACGCCAATAATCCCCGTTTCTGCCCAGATGTTTCCATGAAACTTTCTCCAGTCGCCGTAACATAGGTCTAATTCAATGAGACAACAGTTAAAACACTAAAAACAATAATTTAAAATTTTGCTCCTTGACAATTGACAATAACGTTGGACGATCTTAGTCCTTTCAACATCAGATTATGCTGCCTAAAAAGAGAAAGATTTTATATTGCAATGAATTTATCTTAACGGAAGAAACTGGTAAAAAAAAATATGTACCTATGTAAAAAAGTACTATGAAGGGAGTTCAAAAAATAAATAAATATAGTACTTTATAATGTATAATTTTTCTCCATAAAGTGTGTTGTGTATTCATTCCAGAAGCCAAGCAGCTGCAGGCCGCCATGTCGGAGGAAGGCGGGCGGTACTGGGCGGGCGGCAAGCTGCCCCACCTGCCCGCACCCTCCTAGCCGCCGCCGCGCCGCCTCGCCAAGGTACATCTCTCTCTCTATCTATCTATCTCTCGTTCTCTTTTCGATTCGTACTCTACCTCTACTGATGCCTCACTTTTTTATAATAACAACAAACAATAACAATTACCTATCCTAAACATTATTGACAAACCCCGTATTCACTAATTAGCAAGCGGACAAAACTTAGCAGCGGGCTAAGATTTCGAATAACTAGCATAAGTACGAATATTTACTCAACCACATACAAAAGTAGTATAACATGCTGTGTGTTGTGTTGCAGGTGTCGTCGCTGGAGACGGGCGTGCGGCGCGCGGGCGGCGCGGCGGGCTGCCGGCTGGAACTGGAGCGGCGCTCGCTCGACCTGGAGCGGGAGCTGCGCCCCGACCGCGACTCGGACGCCTCGCTCGACGACCGCGACCACCGCGTTTGAGGCGGCCTCGTCTGGCGGGAGTGGCCTCAACTTGGCTAGAGCGGCCTCACCTTGTCAAATGCCGCGTCTAAAGTGGCAACTGTCGCGTCAGAAGTGGCAATTGTCGCGTCAGAAGTGGCAATTGTCGCGTCAGAAGTGGCAATTGTCGCGTCTGACGTGGCAATCGTTGAGTCTGACGTGGCAATAGTCGCGTCGGAAGTGGCGACTGTGGCTGAGGGGCAACTTGTGGCTACACCTTGTGAGAAACGCTTGTTAGTTGCGACGTTTTGTGGTATTTGAGGCGGCAAGCATATTGGGCGGGCAACTTCTAGAAGCCTTGAGAAAACTGCTCCGTTTGAATGTAGACTGCCAAGTTTAGAAGCTTCAACAACCGAAGCAGTTTTCGTGAAACAGAGATGGAAAATGTAACAGGCTTTTCAAGAACGTGCGTGAGAAATACGTGTTTACGCCCTCCAAATCCCCCCGCGGTAAAAACTCGAGTGACGTAGTTATAGTGATGTGACGCTCCCGGTCCAAGCTGCGAAAAACGCGAGTGAATAGTGCTGTGTTGGGCTCAAAACTATACTTTACGTTACTCTTGTCAGTTTTCACTATAAGTTTGTTCAGTGCAAAAGTTTGAGAATAATTACATGTCAACAGTTATTTCTGATCAATTGATAGAGAATGTCACTGTTTTGTAACTTGTGTTTTCTTTGCAATGCATTATTATATTATTGTAGTGAAAAGTGACAGAAGTAATGTAAACATGTATAGAAGTTGCTTTTGTCGCTGCCTTTTTAGTGATGTACCTACTGAATGACGTCTCGATTGTACGTTGTTGTATCGATGTATCGAGTAATTGTTCACTAGTGTTGTATAATATGTATAAATTGATCATCGGATGAGACGTGTTTTTGAATATGACTTCTTCGATGGTTTGTTTCGATTCGAATGGATTTTGTACTCAATTTTCTAGTGATAAATAAGTTGATAGTGATTTTTGGTCTCTAGGTCTCGCTTTCAGAGACAGTTGTAACATTATCAAATTTATTTCAAAGAAAATTGAGTACAAAATCGATTCCAATCGGACTCAATTTCTTTCGAATATTCTACAATGATCGGTTCTCTTATAGCGATATCTATATACTCTGACCATGTACTCCTAAATATGTCGTTATAATAGAGTCGATCATACAAAATGCACAACATTTTCCATGTTCCTAAGTAGTTGAAAAGGCGGCGACGAAACATTTGCAAAGTACGGCGTATCGAGGTGTGTAGTGGCGGCGTACCAATTTAGTGCATAGAGGCAAAATTGATCTCAATAAATAAAATAAAGACTATTGAAGTAAGTTATAACGGACATCTAGTGGAATTGTGCGAGTAATCTAACGTGTTTTACTATTTTCTATGTATTATATATACGTATGGAGTGACGTACGGACGTACCCGATCGCTGTTAGTGCCTAATAAGTCTGGTAGTTGTTAGGAACCTCGACCATTGTATGGCGCGTTGTGGCTCAATAACCGATTACTTTTCACGAACATTTTGTATCTACATTCACTGGGATACATCGCTAGAAGAAATATAGTTTTGAAATGCATGTTTCTGTATTAAATGTTACATTTACGTTTAGCAATAATAGAGATATTTGCTGTACAAAAAGTTTCAACCGTTTACATTGTTGTCATATAATATAATTTTAGTCTCGAGTTGCGCTTCGCGACGACTTATCACAGTGAGTTTAGCGCAAAATGGTCGCCAAAAGATGTCCCATGTGTTATAAATCTGAACGCGTTGTTAAGAAAAACTCTTTTACCGAAAACGACTTCGAGCTATCGAGAGTTGGTTTTTTTTTTATAAAATGTCGCTCGCGCTCGCATTTCGTTGAATCTTGCAACGACATTATACAAGATTCTAACTGAATTTTTTAAATTTGTATTTGTAACAAACTCGATTCGAGTCGAGATGTTCGCGGCGCGATATAAAGCGAGCGTTTTCTATTTAATTTTAAGCGAAAAAATTCCCTCTCGAAGCTTTAGTGTAAGCGAACTTGTGTGCGACTAAACATAACAATTTTCTACAGTAATGTTTTAATTATAATTTTTAATTTTAAGTTTACTACTCGTGTAATTAGTTAATTTCTCTCAAGTGATATAGCGAAGTTGTAATTTTAAAACGAAATGGTGACCTTAAACGGAATTTGTAATGCATATAAGGGTAGTTAGAATACATGGCCTTCTAAAATTAGTTTAAGAGCTAAAGCTACGCGTTTCATTCTGGTGGATAATAGCGTACCTAGTAATCGTGGTGATGTATTCGTTTATATGTTATGATTTGAAACGCTTATTGTATAATGTACCAGTAGATAAACATATGTACTCTCGGCCATATGTACGTGTTATATGGAAAGTTACATTCATACATATAGAACGTGTTAAGTACATTTTTGTGAGCATTTTTATTTTTATCGATTCGTGACTACGACTACTTAAACTCGTTCCTTATTTGGTTTTATTTAATGTGGACGAATGTTTGTCAAACATATCTCGGCATTGGATGCTTTTGACATAGAATTTGTTGGTAAACGTGAACCGATCAAATAATAATTCGAACTTGCAACGACTTGCGCTGGATATAAGACTAGTTCAAAGTTGGGGAAACGAAACGGTTTTGTGTCTCGATTTTTATAAATAATCGATTGGTTTGCCCAACACTGACGCGTTAGTTCTGTTATACCGTTTTGGGAACAAAACTAAATTATGAATTCCTTGAATTGTTGTCATATTTCAATGTGAGCATTTTAACGTAATTTAAATTTAGATTAATAAATGTTGGAACAGAATTAGTGACACCATCGATTGTCACGATTTTAGATTTTCCTAAAATTACATCACTATTCTTATTTCTCGCGCATGCAAATTGTATGATGGCAAATAAACTTATAATTTACAAAGTGCAATATGTTTGACGTAAACACAATTACTTTTATATGATTTTGTCTTCCTTTACAAAACTACAATATAATGTAATACGTTTTTACAAAGGCCTATATTATGTATATTCAATACGAGCATTTTTTTTAGTTTATAGTAAACTTTATTATTTTCAATTGTAATTCAATTTGTGCTATGTGATTTTTTTTTTTTATATTTTATTGATGAATTTTGTGTTTCTATAGATAAATGGAGTGTGAGATGACATTGTTATAAAAAAATGAACTTTGTTAAATTGATTTTTTAGTAGTATGGGTATAAATAATAAAATCTATACTGTTCAATATGTTGAACCAAAATCAACAACATAAGAATATTACTAATTGATTCTTGGATCTAATTTTAAACGTTGAGCCAGTTGCAAATGCTGACTTAAATGTGTTAGATAGTCCAAGTATTGGTTGCAAGTCTCTCAACACGCTAGAAAATTTAACAAATTGACCACTCTATACACAAAATGGCATTTGTTTCGTTAATTGTAATATTTTCGACTGCCTTATGTTTATTATTATGCTCAATAAAATAGTTTAGTACCGTGATGTAGTCTTGTTTCTCGATTAAACTAGAGTGTATCGAATGATATCGACAGCTAGCAAAGTGGTAACAGAGATGGTTTGACACATATTTTTTTCTACCATCATGTTTATTATTGTCGCATTGCTAGTGACCCTAAAGATACATAAAGTGGTGCCGAGAGGTATGATATAAAACTTCGGAAGTCTTCTTTGCCTTATATATTGCTACTTGTCGATAATATTCTCAAGAACTCTACATTAGGTACTGACAAATTTCGATGACATTAGTTTATTTGGCGTGAACGTGGAAACTGCCCTTGAGAAATGTACCGTCACATTTGAACACTAATTTAAGCAATAAGAAGTACAATAAGTATGCTTAGAAAAACAATTTTGTTATATTCAATAGAGTTATTTTATTATGCGCTCTAATTTTGTGATCGAATACGTTATGAAGTGATTACAAACATGACAATATTCTTGCAATGTTGAGACGCGTAGTTATACAGAGACTTCTTGTCGTGCCAACTTCATAAAAAAATGTTGACGAATCTTTCATTTTCAACGGGCCAAGCCACGTTCCCGCATATAGCTTGTTAAGGTATTTAGTCAATTAATGTATAGCTTTCTTTTTAACTTAAACCCTGAAAAATGCGGCTGAGACGAGTCAATTCACTTCAGCCTTGAAATTGAGAAAACGTGATAGCTTATGTGGACGTCATTAGACCATTCTTGGCAGGTGACTGTTTTATTAGGATTTTTTTATTATTCTTACGTTTTGTTTATTGGTCGATGCAGATTGAAACAAGACATTGTCAATATTGTTAAAACATGCGATCAATTCTTATAGCTATTGATAACCAAAATAATTATTGTATTTTCCGTTTAAAGCAGTTACCGTGGAATATAAGCTATCAACTTGGCAATGATCAGTATTAAATCATTTTCGTTTCATCCACGCTAAACAACTGCCAAGTTAAATTTAGTTTAAAATAAGTTTGCGTATCACAAAAGTTGTGGTTGTACTGTCTGTTTGGCAATATTATTTTTAGTAAATACCATATACTTAACTGTTATAAAGGAACTTTTATACCCTAAAATATCTTTAGAGCTATTTGTTTTATAATATGTACGAAAAGTTACTGTTAAATTTGAAATTAAGTTAGCTTCACTCATTTGTCCAAATCCAATGCTGCCAATAAAATACCAATGTAAATACTTAAAATCTACAAATATTTTGCAAAATAGTCTATAATGGAATCTTACAGGGCAGCATTTTAGGCCCTGTACAGTTTCTAACGTATTCTAAAAATAATATTGCCCAAAATACTAGTACACTACCGCATACTATGAGAGCTTTCCCGAGACGCTGCATTTCTCTATACCTACCTAGTTGTCGTCAAATATTGTGTTCTCATTTTTTTTACGATGCTAATGTTTCGTAATTGGAACGTTGCGACAATGTGAATACTATACAATTAATAAAGAATTATATAAATAAAACAATCGTTTGTATTTTTATTGGATACTATCCCTTTAAGTTCCCGGCAAAAAGAAGAGGTGGCGCGATGACATTACACAGGTTGCAGGCGTAACCTGGCCACGACTAGCTAGAGACCGCACTAATTGGAAGGCAATGGAGGAGGCCTATACCCGTACTTGGGTGCCCTTATAACACAATTATAAAATATCACATAATTTGAAATAGTATAGAAAACATTGTAAATATCTAGTTTTTTGAAGAAATGAAGGCCATTTTGTTTTAGTTATCCCTTTAAGTTTTAAGAATCATATTCACACTTAGGTATGAAACATAGACGTATGATATTTTAAGATTATGTAACTTACATTATATCGCACTAGCGACACTGCAGTTACTGGCATAGAGATAGATAAAATCTTATCAATGCATTAATTAATCCAGGGAATAAGTTTGCATAAATGTCATCTAAAGCGTTTCACTTGAACATGCACTTAAAAACTTTAGGACTCATAATATAATACGGTACGTTTATTTTATTTTACATTTTCAATACGTCCAATTTCATTCATATGCTTTATGAAATTATCTAAACGCGAGTGAAACTAATGTTTTACCCGAGTATCATATATAATCTTATGGATATTTGTGTTTAGGTTAATACAATACTCGTGTATTATATTTAACTACACATAAATATCCACAAAGATTGAATTATGACGGTAAATTAGCGATATTATTTCTTCACATACCACAACGCGTGGTTTTGGTTTGTGTTAGGTACATAACAAAACAATGACAAGCGACCGAAATTTATAGATACTTTGAGGTAACTTTCTTCAATAGATAAATACTAGCAATACAACATATTATTTATGATACCATTAATTATGTATTTAATTTACCAATGTTTAGCAAAGGTCGACGCGGTCAGTTCTTGGATGGGTGACCGAAAAGTGGCATGCCATTACGGCCGCTTTCGTGGGTCGGATGACACGTTAAATTGTAGGTCTCGGCTGTTTGTCTAGTACAGCAGTCGTTAAGCCATGTCAGAGGCCCTTAGAGCAGCTTGATAATCTCTTGACACCAGAGTTGGCCACTCTCATTCGATAAGAAGAACAAGATGTATTTAAATATACAGTACTTATCACTTTTAGGTAACTAACGCTCAACCTTTTGGCTCTAGTCAATTTGGAACAGCTTTTATGCGAATTTCCAAAATCCATGAAAAAATTGTTGTTGTTTTTAACATTCTATCTTTTCTTTCTCTTTAACGGGCATCTTTAAAAAGCTAAGCAGTAGTTTCCAGGAACCCTGTATACATATATTATGTAAACATAATATCACCGTATATTTACCATACTTACATACATAAAATGGGATTTAGTTATCTAAGATCTTGAACCTGTCATAAGAGAATGGTTATAAAACAACTATTTGATAACACGCAATCCAGTGTGGCTGAATGGTAAATGCGGCCGTTTTTACTCTGACGTTCTTAGGTATGTCGATTTGATTCTAGCCATACACAAATATAAAGTAACTAGTGGACGCCCGCGGCTTCGCTCGCATTACTTCAGGATAAAAAGTAGCTTCTGACACTCCTAAGACCTCATACTACCTACATACCTACCAAAAATCGTGATGATCCGTTCAGCTGTTTTTTTCGGGACGAGCGTTTAAATAAACAGACAGGGATTGTGTTGGTACGTGTTCTGCTGTCAATTCGAAGTTTCTACAACCATTTTTTTTTCAATATAATCAATGTTCAGACTTTTGACACTCCTCAGCTTTATTATATGTATAGATGTGTGCTGTGGTATTGCATTGACTCAGCGATTAAAGAAGAAAAATAAGCTACAGCCATTTTACATGTCACATATCCTATGAAAGTGAAAATTTTGTGAGCGTGGCCTCGCTCAAATGGCTGCAAGCAAAGCAAATCAATTTGCATGAAAGTTGGTCAGGGGTGACATTTGATCCTGGACAAACTAATCTTTTTTATCCTGGGTGGGTAACCTATCCTTTTTTAACGTGGGTAAAACAGCATGACAACGCTAGTATATGATATAATAAACTCTAATTCAACGTAAAGTCTTTGTTACCGTTTTACTGACATCACAAAAGGAGCGGCGGATGCGAGCGCACCTATAACGTATACCTACCTATAGCTATTTATATTTATATATAGCGCAGGAAAAGGGGAGCGCCAACGAGCTGGCTGGTTTTCTTCCGACCTCTATAAATGCAGTTTTCATGGAGATAATTGTAAATTATTGACTAACAATAAAAGTAAACTCAGAGAAAAATAAAATTTATATTTCACTAGCGGACCCGACAGACTTCGTCCTGTCTATTGACTCTTTTACTCTTTAGTTAGTTTTTTTTTTAATTTTTCTCACCATCCTTGAACTTTAATGAATATTTAAAAAAGAATTGGTTAAATCGGTCCAGGCGTTGTTGAGTTATGCGCTTACCAACACATATATAAACTTCGCCTAAAGAATTGGCTTATCGAACAGACTTTTTATAGTTTCGAGGCTTTTCTTGTAATAAAATAATTCGCTGTAAGTAAATGTATTTAATGTATTCACTGTAATATATAATTACATATAATATATAAATAAATTTATAATAGTACTTGTGTACATGTATCTTAATAATATTGTTATAAATTTACAACATTACAACTTTATCTGACTTGTAAGAAATTTCTTATCAATAAATGACTTTGACTTTGACTTTGAGATAAAGATTAAAAAGATTCTTATGTAGAACTTTTTTTAAAAGTTCACAAGCACTTCAGAAGACTGAGACCACAATTAACCTTACACAACATAACTAATTATGACTCGTTACAACTATATTATTGACAGCACAGCCCATAATCAGTATCAGTCACTAAACTATGCCTGCACTAGAGTTAAAGCAAATTAGCGCTGCAGTCGGATAAAATTGAAACTAAAAAAATGTCGTGAATATTGTCATGACGGTATAAGAATCATAGAGTTATATTATATTATAAGTAGGTGTTTTTAAATGTGTTTTTATACATGATAAGTTCACGCTTGATTACATTTCCGCTAATTTCCAGCTACGTCTTATGCTAGGCTATTTGTTCTATTTTCATGGAGGGAAATTATGTAGATCATTTTTTTTTATGATAGAAGTAGTCTTGATAGAACGCGAGCGATGCTGCAGGTATCCACTAGTCATATTTCATGTCACATTAAATATTTTGAAGTCGATGCGTGTGTATGTGCGCATGTTTGTTACACTTCTCTTCAAGCGGCGGCACCAACGTAAGTAAAAAATAATAAAAATCTTTTTATTTTTGAAAAAGTTTAAATGTTTTACAGTGTTAGCTTATCTATGACCATTTGTACTGACTCTTTCTTTAGTGTGGATGATAAAATTTCGCCATTTTTTTTTTATGGAAATCTTGGTTATAAATAAGCTACTTACTATTTGTCCCGGATTAACGTGGGCGACACCGCGGTTCGCGGCTATTATATAATATGCTAGTGGACACCCGCGGCTTCGCTCGCATTATTTCAGGATAAAAAGTAGCCTATGACATTTATAAGACCTCATAATTATTACATAAGTGCATACCATAAATCATGATGTTTTTGCGTTATGAGCGTTTAAATAAACATAGACACAGATTCAACCCTTGTCAGATTTATTATTTTTGTAGATATAGATAGATGGCGTAAGTGCTGCTTTTAGCTGTCTCAAAGTTATTTATCTCGGTCTTCAGTAATAGTATGCACAACGGCATTTTGAACTAGTTTCCTAATGAACGACTAATCACACTGTCTGACACATTTTTCTGAATAATAACACGTGAGGGCACATATTGAAGTAATTTGAAACACTTTATCAATAAAGCAATTGGAATTAAACAATTTTAATCTATTAATATTATAAAGCTGAAGAGTTTGTTTGTTTGTTTGTTTGAACGCGCTTATCTCAGGAACTACTAGTGCGAATTGAAAAAATCTTTTTGTGTTTAATAGACCATTTACCGAGGAAGGCTTTAGGCTATATAACATCACGCTGCAACTAATAGGAGCGAAGAAACAATAGAAAATGTGGAAAAAACTGGGAAAATTATTCATCTTTGAGGGCTTCCGTTGCGTGCGCTGCGAAAACGATTCAAGATATCAAAAAAATGTGTTTGAAAGAATTATTCCTCTTGAAATGATCTAACAAAATGTTCGCAACAGTATATGTCTTTTTTTTAAGATTAACTCACTAGAACCGTTTTTATGGTAATAACTATTCTACGCGGACGAAGTCGCGCGCACCAGCTATTAAATAATAATAAAAACATCCAGAAGAGTTGAGATCCTCCTTTTTTGAAGTTGATCGAAATTATTTTAATATTACATGTAAACTAAGTGATGACTCCAAATCCAAAGTGTATAGGTATTCATATGAACTGTAGTATCTACAGACTGAATAAATAAGGCAAGGCTACTAATTTTATTTTTGTTTTTATTGTTGTAAAACAGCAAGATAATTACAAAAATGTGAATGAGAATGAATTGTTTAACTAAATCGAGTGTTAAGAGATTCTTAACCTACAAAATCCAGAAGTCATTGAATACAAATTAGGAATTCACAAGCAATAAAAAACAAAGTCAACTAAACTATACTTACTCGTTATTCGTAATAACTGAACTTATTACGAGTGCCATTTCTAGGTAATACAATTTCTATGCTACTAATAGACAAACGAATAATGTATGCAATCATAGATAGCATGCATTTATCTACAAGGCACCGCAAGACACTATTGTTTCCGCTAGAGGTTTACACTCTCGTGCCGTTTGTTATGATGCAAAAACCCGCTGTTTATCTGGATTCTGAATGTAATGCAATCGAGACTCGACCTTCTTGGTGTGAGGACGGCGACACTGTATCGAGGCGGCCATAGCTGTCACACGCGTTTTGGCGGCAAAATAGCATAGAGTATTTATGTAGAAACTTTTTAATTCAAAAAAAGATCGATTGTGTTTCGCGGAAAAATTATGACGTAAAAAGTTTGCGTGTTGATGCCAGACTCTTGGGTGAAAGAAAAAGTTTAGTTTTGTGGCTTTGTGCTGTGTGTTTCTCTTCGGATTGTTCGTGGTAAGTTTACCTTCATTTTTCATATACCTTACCTACCCTATGTTTTTAATATAATATCGGTATGTATTATTCCCTTTAATTTGTTGTAAAATAGACAAAACCTATCCCAACATAACGGCTTAGTTAAGTAAGTACAGGAATAAAACGATTTTTATCAATAAACATCCAGAAAATAAATGTAAAGTTATACTTTTTAGGCGACTAATTTAATTACTCGGAACTGGTTTTAATACATATTTGGGCCGGTATGTTAATGTTTGGTATTTTTGAATAGTTGCAGTATAAAATGAAATAAATTATTCAAGTAGCGAACTGTTAATTGCATACCTAATTTCTGCAGTCACAGTAAATTATAAATACTTATTATATGTACCTACCTAGTACCTTTTAAAGTTTGTACCAACCTACTTACTTAATATGATGCAGCATTTTAAAGACCGTGACTATTTCAAATCTAAATATATAAAACTCAAAGGTGACTGACTGACTGATATAGTGATCTATCAACGCACAGCCCAAAACACTGGACAGATATATAGATGTTATGACGTAGGCATCCGCTAAGAAAGGATTTTTGGAAATGCCACTTACAAAGGGGTGAAGTAGGGGATACAAATTTTACTTCTTAATGCGAGCGCATTAAGAAGTAAAAGCCGAGCCGCGAACATCCAGTAGTTTTAAAATAAATCTATTACTTAACTGTTCTAAATTAACTAAGTATATATTTTATATACCTACTTCGTAACCTACGTACAACCATGTAGGTAAGTACATATATTAAGCAATTGCGTTTTTGTTGATGAATTACCTAGGTATATTAAATGTAAATAAATATATAACAATATGACATGCAAAAACTCCACGTTCCGACCAATAAAAGGAAAAATATACAAAACCGATATTTTCAGTCCAAATGTTTGCTAAAAATCTTATCACAGTTTTCTGATCTGGTATATATGTCCGGTGTCAATTAGAACTCATGTGTTATTTCTCGAGTAAAACCCAAGTAAGGTTTTCAAACCTAACGTATATATTTTGATAAGTCACAATCGTCAGTATTATTGTTTTAAATTTGTTTGTCTACTTAGGTAGTTATGAGTCATTTAGTTATTACTACAAATTCAGTTCTGTCTCAGTAAGTGCAAGGAAACGAAGTTTTTCAAGGCTCAACACTTTTTTTGTACTTACCTAAAACAGGTTTGCACTTGACCATAGTTTGCCTGATGGTAAGCAAAGGCAATGACCTAAGATTACTTAAGATAGATAGATAAAACTCTTTATTATAACACACGTTGAAAAAAAGACAAACAGAAACACAAAAGACTTAAAAAATAGTGCCACAACTGGCGGCCTTATCGCTAATAGCGATTTCTTCCAGGCAACCGTAGGATGAGATGCTTATCCAACAAGATCCGATTCACTCTCGCTTTGAAGATCGCTGGATTATAGTGCGTGGGGAACAGGGAGTCAGGCAGGGAGTTCCACAACTTTGCGGTTCGCAACGGTACGTTTCACACTTAATGCTTGTTTGCATGAAAACGTACGCTTAGTGAAAAAATAAACTGGCAATCATCTAAACCGTGGCAACTATGTCTGCTTCATATACATACAGACCCTAATTATGATGTGATATACTTAACATACAATTTCGAGAACATTGCGCTGAATTTCAGTATTGCTTATGACAGAAATCCAAAATGACATCCCAGATCGAATAAGTTTATCTTACTCGTATACATCTTTGATTTGTTATTTTTAAATCTCAGCGCCCAAGAATCTCATCGCAATCGCAATGCTGCCATTCATATATTCCATATCGATTCGCATCGCATTCCATTTGGTTTGTTTATTATAATCCCGAATAACGCAATGCTTAGTTATATCAAAGTAGAAACAATAGAAGTCCGTCACACGCCTATTTCGGTGGCACATCCGAACGTCTATCAAAATGCTGTTCAATGCTGTGAGGTCATTGAATTTATAATCATACTTAGATTTTACATAACTATCCAGCCTTCCGAAAGGCCAGAAATATTATGTAAATTATATAGGTACCAGTTATACATGGCAGGTCATTTTGTTGATATTTAATATTTAGATATAATGGGTAAGTTTGTAAAGTTACGCCAAACAGAAATACTTATACGTACGTATACATATGTTTGAAATACAAAAAAATAGTTTTATACAACCCCACAAAAACAGGGTTAAATGGAGGCGAATAAAAATATTTTTTGGAATACTCTAATATAGTTTGGTTTGTTTTATCTTAGCTTATAAATATAATTTTTGAAAAGTGGCTGAGTTTTTATGAATACATAGTTTCGGTGTAGAATTATTGCCCACTTTTGCATGAAGAATTTCTAGATAAATGCTTTATTATGATAACATTCGATTAATACTACAGTTATGTGCATGTTTACAAATTCTCAAATTCGATTCGGTCGGAAGTGACGCTGCGATGTCGACATCAGAATGAATTAACTGTGAAGTTTTGTAAAAAGGAATACAACTTGAAGAAAAAAATACTTTTTAATACAGCATTCAAAACTAATTCTGTTCGAAGACAAATAATAGCGTTGTCGTGAGTTAAGCAATTTGGCAAAGTATCTAACTGAAGTAGGTACATTCATGAATATATAAACCAAGTGCTTCAATAGCCTTTGTTTAAACGTTAAAAACATGGAAATTACCAGTACTAATCAAAGTGTTAAGGCACATTACCATATTTTTTGGTAGCTTTGTATAAATTTCGAAATAACTATACGTAATTATAACAAATATACTTATTTCCTATAGTTTCCCACATACATATAAATAAATAAGTCAATATATAAGTTCAACTAAGAATGTATCTGATTACGTAGTCCCTCATAAACTTTGGTCAAAGTACAGTTAAAGTCCAACTTAAGTTATTGTTACGTATAGGTACACTTTTTTTATACGGATTAGTCTTTTTTATAAGGCGATAAGGCCGCCCAACGTGCATTAAAATAGTTTTTAAATTTCTTTCATTATGTAATTTTTTGGTGTACATTAAAGAAATATCTTATCTTATCTTATTAGTCTTATCTTTGATCGACGATAGCCTGGCCGATGTTGAGGTAAGCATGATGTTAGCAAGTTGAGATGTAGCACGGTTGCCTAGAATAAACCTATTGACTCTGGATTTAAAGACATCAGGATTGTAATTTTCAGGAAAAATCAGTTACACCCGTATTCTTAAACAAACCTTTAAACCATCCTTCACTCCGCCTTTGCCAAGGCGTCCTTAAGGATAAGTCAAGGCGTTACTCTAAAGTGGTATTCTTAGTCAAACCTCGACCAACCTCGAGCGTGTCTCGAAGAAGGGTCGAGTCAAGGTGTGACGTCATTGCTGTCTATGATTTTAGGGCGCGTTTAAAGGCGATTCTTTGCTAATGTCTTGCTAATGTGAAATTTTATAACTGTCAATGTCAAAATTATCGCAAATATCAATGTATGTATTTTAGTGTTACCAGTTAATGTAAAATTCCCTATTAACGGTTTATAAGGCAGATTCTAGTTTTTACAAATCATTATTTGTGTATGTACGTAAGAATTTTAAACGTAGGAGAATGTGAATCTTTGATGATTGCAACATGTACAGATAACAGTCTTCTTAATTTATTCAATTTTTATTTTCCTAATATTATATGTGTCTAGTTACAAAATATCAACATTATTAATTATTCAATCAAGCCAGCACACATACAATATTACAACAATATTAATATTAGGTTATGTGAACCTGTGGCTTGGTAGGCTTAGGTCAGAGTGTTTGTTTGTATGTATGTATTTAAAAACTATTTGCCTCTAATATTTTTCAGCCGTGATAATATATTTTCATATCTATTTTATAAAACATATAGTGATTGTGATAATCTATGCCATGCTCGGACTAGCTTAAACGATGATGAATCAAAGTGACTGTGAAGTACATGCATAAACCAGGGAAAAATGTTTTTGCTTATGGTATTACTACCAAGTGTTTGTTTTCTTTTAAATAGTTTTCAAAAGTTTATCTTTCTCTCCATTCAGTCAGTTATTATTACTGTATCTTAATATTCTGTCTACGTACTGTTTTTAGTGCTATTCGCGTGTTATATTAAATGTTGGGTATTCAAAATGACCGGTCGCCAAGTATTTTCAGAGTCTGAGAAAGTGTGCGTACAGGAATTCATAGTTAAATACAAATTAAATTCCACTGCAACTATGGGTGCTGGTAACTTTAATCCTGCCGTAAGAAAAAATGCGTGGATCGAACTTACTAATGAGTTTAATTCGATAGAAACTAATTCAAAGGTAAGTAAATAAAACCATACTTTTTATTCTAAATTATGTTATTTAAGAAATACAATATCTACTTGTGTCTGTGGTGCTATTATGATACAATCCTACCAGTGCATAATAATTAAGTTGTGTCAAGCCTCACTTATTTCTACAATACTTTCTCATATATAATCACCTTAAATTAACAATAATAATTGCATTATATATTTCATTACATTGGCATGTATAACATGTAAATCCTGTCATGTCAATTTCCATATAATCATTTATTGAACCTGAGTTGTATGTACTAGTTACACAGCCTATGCTTAACTAAAGTCAAGTAATTTAAATTTAATTAGTAATGTGGTACAAATGAAGTTTGAGCTAGTTCTTCTGAACCAAGCAAGCTTGTATCCCAGAGAAACTACTTCACAAAGTTGAAGTAAAATATATTTTGTAAATAGTAATCTATTAATATACATTATGTGGTTTACAAAAGATATACAAAAGCAAAAAACATGAATATACTATTAAATGTTAGTTAGGCATGACAATCATATTAAATCTTTATAGAATACTTATACACAAGATTTGTTACAAATGTGAATGAAAAAATATTAACCTAATACCTATTTAGTTATACTTTATTTTGATAATTTTCTTTTTCCTCAGGGCCTACTAACTATACAAGGCGAGTGATCCTGGATGAATTTTCTCTACGTAAGGAAAAATACAAACGGACACAAGCCAGGGAGAATGAGCTGCACCAAATAAAACATCAAGAAAGTAACTGGCTAATGAAAGCAGCAGAAGAGTTATATTATAAAAATAATTTGGAAAAGGAGGCTGCCGAGTTAAAAGTCAAAGCAGCTGCAGCCATTTACTAAAAAAAATAGTTAGAAAGAGAGGCTGCAGAATTTAAATTAAATCAATTTAAAAATGGATCACTGTACACTTGTTTTTCATTATTAGACCTAATAGTGTAAGCGCTCAGTTAGTACTTGTTGTAGCAACTTTTTTTATAGTAAATATCATCATATCCTACAAACAGTAAAAATCTACATGATGAAAATGTTGAATATTAAAAATAATAGAGGCATTTTGAATGGAATTAAGCATGGGGAAAGATTAGACCCTGCATTAAGACATAACTACTTTACTTCCACATTAAAGTGATAACACCTTTAGGGCGTTGCTAGTATTTCATCTAAAATGTCTAGCTATGAAAGCAGATCTTATAAGGCTGCCCCTTTCATTTGCAATAGCAGGTACTTCAGGTGTTGCTTCTTCTGTTTGAATTTCATCTGTAAACTCTTCACGGTTAAGTATACTGATATTCTGTAGAACAGCACAAGCTACTATAATATTGATAACATTTTCCAGTTTATGCTGTAGCTTCCTACTCAAGCAAGCAAACTTGCGTTTCAGCACACCATTTAGCCTTTCTATTGTATTCCTTGTAAGTATGTGTGCTCTTTTATATCTTTCCTCTGCGGGACTCTGAGGACTCAGAACTGGTGTGTACATATAACTAGTTTGAGCATATTCACTGTCACCTAAAAGTAAACCCTGAATATTTCCTTCTTCAAAATTCATGCAGCACCTGCTATTTGCAAAAATTCTTGAGTCATGTACAGAGCCTGGCCAACGAGCCACAATATCAAAAATTTCCAAGTTAGGGCCACAAACTAACTGAACCATGCTATCTATTAGGGGTTTTGATTGGCACATGGGTGCAATCAATGCAACCAACCACTCCGGGAAATGACGCTATTTCATAAAATTTCCTTTTCACATCGCCGACGTCTGCACCTTGAGGAAGCTTTATGAACTGCCCCAGCTTCAATGCCAATTGTTTCGATATATTTGCCACAATTTTACACACTGTACTCTGGCTAAGTTTGTGCAAATCTCCACATTCAATCTGAAAGCAATAATAGATTTTGTATTAGGAAATAGGTTTAATTGAAACAAATTAACGGCATATCTCAATAAAATTAGGTAGTTAGGGAACCTTGGCTCAACTCACTTAAAACAGTCCCGTTGCGAAGAACTTTAATGCCACCAATAATTGTAGGATACCAGGCACTGGTAGACCTCTATTAACACCACCCTTGAAGCATATTAAAGGCATGATTGCATGTAAATTCATCATTACTATAAAACTCCATAAAGTTCATAGCGTCTCGCACATAGCTCCTTGATGGGTACAATATTACCTACATATTGTACATATATTGTTCCTCGTAAACATAATCTTCAAATTCCATGTTAACTTCACTCATCTTTTCACAAACAAACACTAGATAAACCGGACAATACGTCTCGAGGAAGCTGTAAGGTAGGTCGCGAGCTACCTTGAGTTTGACAGTTGTGTCGTACACTCGAAAGAGGAAAAATCTTAAGTGGAGTGCATTTGAAACGTTTAAGAATACCAAATTGATCACGTGACCTTACTCAAGCCATCCTTAAGTCGAGGAAATCGTAAGGTAACGTTTAAGAATACGGGTGTTAGATTTTAAGTGTTAATTTAATTTGTGTTTGTGTAAATTTTAGCGATTTCTCAACATAGAAAAAAGATCAATTTATTCTCATATTAAGTAGGCATTGAATAGAATACCAGAAGAACTGTTATACAAATTTGCAATAACTTTACTAAAGCTTAGTACATATGTAGCTAGCGTGTTTCCAAAACGTTTTTCTTACACGTGACAGTGATTTTGCTCAAAACAGTCGTCATTTTCAGTTTATGAGGCAACATTGTGAAAAGATGAGCCCTTTTATGTTCGAAACGTGACAGAACGAAGCTTGTATGTGTGTTGGCAGAACGGTATAAGTAGATAATAATCACCGTGATATTGCTGAATAGCTTTGCGTACCACTTTTCAGTCGCATTGAAATAATCTATTCTTCTAGTTTGTTTAATTACTTTTACAGCCTCGACAAACAAAATGTACAACGATAATTGGATTTTGAAAATATACCAAACTCTTTCTTTGCTCACATAATGTCTTCCCTAGGAACGCATGGGTACACACACTCATCTCAGATCATATAAATTTGGTGAAACCTAGACTTCCAAATTCTTCTTACCGAATTAGAGTGGTAAATTTTGATGAGAAGTTGAAATACGTAATTACATATACTCATATTCATATTGATATTATAGTTTCTCAGAAAATCACCGATAACACAAACACAGAAAAATTTCCAAACGCGTTTATATTTTTAACACTAAATAAAACAACACACACTTATGGGCCTACATATTTCAAACAATAGAAAACGTTGTGTGAAAACTAATCTATACTAATATTATAAAGCTGAAGAGTTTGTTTGTTTGTTTGTTTGAACGCGCTAATCTCAGGAACTACTGGTGCGAATTGAAAAATTCTTTTTGTGTTGAATAGACCATTTATCTAGGAAGGCTTTAGGCTATATAACATCACGCTGCAACTAATAGGAGCGAAGAAACAATGGAAAATGTGGAAAAAACGGGGAAAATTATTCATCTTTGAGGGCTTCCGTTGCGTGCGCTGCGAAAATGGTTCAAGAAATCAAAAAAATGTGTATGAAACAATTATTCCTCTTGAAATGATCTAACAAAATGTCCGCAACAGTATACGTCTATCTTTTGAGGTTAACTCACTAGAACCGTTTTTATGGTAATAACTATTCCACGTGGACGAAGTCGCGCGCACCAGCTAGTCTTAAAATACAACTTAAGCGAGGTATTATTCTGGGATGTAGGAAATAGCTGTAAACGTGTCGTGTGTGTTGTTAAGAAAATAACTACGAGGTGGGAGGCACGGATACATAATAATAAGTACATACATATTGTATGTAATGCTATCTTGAGTAAATACCTAGAGAATTCGTGACACTCGCGAATGAAAAATAAATAGATAGGTATTTAAAATACTGTGTTTAATTCTTGCGAAATAAAATGGAATAAAACTAGTTTGTAAATGACACTTTAAAAACATTTTAATACTGTTATCTATACCTATCTCTTTGTGAGTCGTATTTCCTCATGACTGAGGGTCGTGACTCCCCCGCAGAATTAATTCGTTAGGGGAGTTTTCTTGATCAGATACATCGTGGTGGGCGCCCAGGTCCTATACCTACCTACCTATAAAATAACATTATAAAAACGTCTAGTAGTGGTTACAGAGACATTTTAGAGACCCCCAGGGCGGTTTGTTAACTCTCGTCACCAATATTTTTCAATCTCATGCGAAACTATTCCATTCGCGCTCACAAACGTTTTATTTATCAACATTGACGCTGATCTTACTCCAGTCATTACGAAAGCTCAGTACGGAAGCTTTTATGCTTAGATGAATAATATTATTTAAAATATTTGATTGCTTAACTTATGCAACTTTATTTGGGTAAGCGCTGCTTACATAGTTGTTTTCCTACATACATATGTATGTATAATATAAGACAGTTATGTATGTATGTAAAGTTACAGAGACGACTTTCACAACGGTGATTCATGCTCGTCTTGTATAAGGTAATTTGCAGTTGCAATGTTACTCGTTTTCTTCTACCTCGTATTCCTAATTTCTGAGGTTTTGGACTCCCTTGATTTACTTTCTCGAGTAGTTTCTCTTTGGCAAATTCATTGTGGTATCGCACAAAACCTTCTACGGAAAACCCATGACCTCATGTGACTTCGGCAATCTAGTTAGTTTATGATACGTTTCGGTGATCAGTTTGCACTTTACCATAATTCGCCTGACGACTTATACATACGTCTGCAATCTAAGTAGGTAACCCTTTAAGTTATTTTGTCGAGTGCTAAACCCGCACTATACCCGCTATTTTTCTTAACGATTGAGTCTTTCCATTCAAAGAGGAAATACTGCCAGCATCCTGGGATCCCTGCCGCACAGCGACAACATGGCCGGTGTGCTGAATTTTTTGTATTTTTTTTTACGTGGTATATGTTTACGTTTGACTACAGCCTGCCTGATGTTAAGCATCGCTGCAGCCTGGGTTTAACACGTTTACCTAGAAGATACCTATTAACTGTAGATTTGAAAACCCCTGGATTGTATTGTTCGCAAGAAACACAGCTTCTGGTAAAGTGTTCCAAAGTCTGTAAATATCTGTTTTTTGTAAGTTTTCTGTATATTAAGTCATTTTTGTATATACTTGTGGAATATATGTAAATATTAGTTAGTTATTTCTTTCTCTATATATTTAATCCAAATCGGAAAGTAACACGCATACAGAACACACACGCTTTCATATAAAATACAAATTCCCATTTTCATTGTCACCAGGCAATAAACGGCTTGCCATTGAACCTGACACATTTGTCTGTCTGTGCGTCCCCTTTATAGCTGAATTATTTTATCCGGCACCTACTCAATAGATATTAATAACTGCGACAGGTAGCGATTTAAAATAGACTTCACTAGCTTTGAACGTGGTTTTACTTGCAATTTAGTGTTTTTTCTTCTAAAGAGTGGTTCTAATGAGTGAGCCTAATTAATTGTAAACACAAAACACAGAACTTTTTAGTTATCTTAATATTTTTTATCAGGATAAGGATCTTTGACAATTATGTGTGAAAAAAAATCGGCCAAATGCCAAAAAAAGGACTCAGTTACGTTTGTATCTATCCGATGGATCAAATTGTAAAAAAATACTCTTAACATCACTCACTGTCTTTCTCTTTTGATTGATATTTATGAAAGAGTAGCTGCGCCCGCGGTATTACCCTTACTACGGGATAAAAATACCTTATGTGTTATCCAGGGTTGAATCTACCTCCATATCAAATTCATCATCACTGCGAGTGTAAAGAAGTAATAATTGCTCAAACTTTCACCTTTATAAAATGAGTGTGATCCATCTTATAAAATGGATATTGGTATCAATAAAACTGGGTATACCCAGTTATCTTGAGAGGTTTTATTTTTATCTCAAGCAGCATTTACGGAAACAGATGAATTATTTTACGCCTACGAGAAAACCTTATCATGTCAAGTATGTACTTTATGAATACATATAACTATTGTACAGAGTATAATGGTAACCCTTATGATTGGCAAACTGTAGCGACCTTGGCCCTTGGCGAAATTGTTTAATCAAGTTTTACTGAAAGCTCTATAATCAGAAAGTTTATACTTCTGATCGTTTCTTCTTAAGAAATTGTTTCTTTGATTTTATAATCCTTAAACTCACAATAATCTGACAAAGACGTCCAATAATTGTTATGAAAAACGTATGAGGTTTGTCATGAAGAAAGCCATCACTTACTTCTTTCTGACTGATGATAACGGCAACCTTGTAACGGACTCAGAATTACTTATTCACATCCCATAAACTTGTATTTAATAACCCTGTAATATAGTTCTAAGATCCTACTAATCTAATCTCAAGATCAAGCAATAAAACGCAATGCAATAAAAATGGAGATAAAACTGAGTATCATATAAGTACAAATGTTGTACAGTTACAGCTGGTGAATCCCTTAGATGACAAAAGGGATTTCCAAGTAATATATAAATTATATAAGCACTTATACTATCTAGGTACTGAAATATATAACAGAATTTATACGAAGTGTAAGAAGAGCTTAAGTTAACCCAGGATCAAAAGTAGCGAGGTAACCAAAGGTACCAACAATTTATCTTCATACATAATTTTATGCCAATCGGTTCAGGCGTTCGAATGGTAAGAAGAAACAAATATACACACTCATTTGATCATCACTCACCTTGATGTATCCACGCGCATATCGCGAGAAGGCGTTTCTTTTTCATTTAGGTCAAAAATAAATAATTCTTTTAACTTATTTAACTAACTCATTACATTTGTAATCGGCCAGGAATGCTATCAGGTCCTTGTGTAATGATGCCAGTGGGGAAATAGGCGAAACATTACTGTCATTTGTTTACCTCAATAGATAGTTGTTATCTGTAAGTGCAAGAAACTACATAATTATGTGGCACTTTGTAAAAATACCGCATGTGTAAATAAAAAAGAGAGAATTTTATAATAAAATTGTTTTCCTTCGAAGTTGTTGTCAGTATTTTTTTATGGAAAATACTAGACTACATAAAAGTAGATACATACTACTAGTAAGTATATTGTATTTTATTGTTGTATTTTATTGTCTACGGATCAGTTTCAGATGTGTAGTCTATTCAAAGCTGTAGACATAATATGCATCAAAAATCGGTCACGGCACAGAACAAGCTGGATGATTTTGTATGCGAAGGTGAAGTTCTTTCTTTTCCCTTTTTAGACTTGAAGTATACCCACAGTCTAAAAGCCATATGGGAATATTGGATATGCAACTTACGAAAATGATGAGATACATACTAAATACGGCTATGAACTACATAAGACTGCACTGAAAAAATATCCAGTCTATAGATCTTTCTCTTTTCAAATCGTATCCCTCATTACTTGGCTCGTGACACCCCTGTACAATCCTTTTTGGATTAATTGTACGGGGAGTTATTGGGGAAGTTCCTTTGGGTAAGTACCTATATCGTACTGCCCAGATCCTTGCACAGTAAATTATTATTGCAAGACCACACTTCAAAAAAATAAATAAAAAAAACTCACTTATTCGCCCTGCTAACCTTGCAACTCAGTTTTGCCAGTTGGGTTGCCAAATCAACCGACCTAGGTCACCAATCACGTATCCTGGCGGTGCCTGGTTACCAGGCGTTATTAATCATCCTGATAGCAGACATAGGTATGTATATAGCTGCAGAAATCAAACGTACAGAGTTGCTGATAAGCTGGACATTTCAATTTGCTAAAAAATCAGTTGTCCGTTTCTCTGTCTGTCTGTCATCTGGTTTGTATATATCTGATGTGAGAACGAAGCAATCGTAGTTGTAAGAAATGTTCTGTTCTGATACTATCACCAGATTAAATTAGAATAGGATTCCCAAATAGTACCCTTAATAGTACAACCGCGATGCTTTTTATATTGCTATCAACTTCTTCGTGCGTGAATAAAAATGCTTTCAATCAAATTTAAAACAATTCCGAATAATCTTTGTTTTAAAACCTGATGAACCTGAGGCTAGAAAGGTTTTACGTTTACTAGTAACCCTGTATAACAACCAGCCAAGGTAGAAGGGGACCCCCTAACTGTACCTACACCTCGGAAAAAAACTAGAAATAGATAAGAAGGAGGAATCCATAAGCTCCTTGGAACAAAAAACACTGGCTTTTACATTTTTTTAAATCAATTAAATACAAAGTAACATAACATTATCCCTTATACACCAACTTCTTACGGATAATGATGATACGTTCCAAGCGGATTTCAACCCCGGTGAACGTATTTTCTTGTAAAGGATATATATGCAACGACTGATGCAATTTTTATGCATGTCCGTGATGAATCACCAGTCCAGGGATTCACCCACCTGGTCAGTTAAATAGTTAATAGATATAACTATTACCTACTTATTACGGTCAAGTGCAAACCCATTCCTTGTGAAAAAAAATAGTTGTGATTCTAATACAGTTTTTCGTTATGTACCTATAAGTACTTTACTCAAGAATGCACTAAACTACATGTATAAAGAAAATTTGCTGGGAATTTTCATGAATGCATCCAATTTTCTACAACTTCTAATATCTTTCTATTGACTTAATGTTGTTCCGTTTTCTTCTTTACTTCTCATATTTTTTGCACTAGGTATTGATGTTTTCTAAGTAGTTAATATACCTTTATGTACTGTATTTCTACTTATCTTCTACAATTACTGAATAGACGGATGATCTCAACTAAACTACATGAAGTATGTATGCGGCATTCATCAAACATCGAGCAGTTACGGTGCTGGTTTCAGTAAATGTGTTATTGTAAGGCAACCTTCAATTAGGTCTGTTGGAGCGGAACAGTACGACAGATGGAGTAAAAAGGTATATTTGTATAACAGATAGTACTCTGTTAATGAGTTTTTAAAACACCTCTCTTATGGTTTAGGGGTTAGAGGCTACTGTATATCGAGAAACCGCAGTCTAATAAATTTAGTTTCATCTATTTGTCATAGCTAGGTAGTCAAGCCATGGCTGAAGCTCTAAGATGGTTTGAAAACTCTGACACCAGAGTTGGCCACTTTCATACGAACTTACTTTTTAATGCGTCATCCCACCCAGGATGGTGAAGCACTGGTGGAATCTATACCATACCGAACTAGCATAGTAAAAGCAGAATAGCTGCTTTAACTTCACAATAAACCAAACTACCCTCTCCACACCAGAAAACCAATTCAGTGTGGCGTAGCGGTTCCAGTGTGTGCTTTTCATTCAGACGCACCCGGGTTCGAATCCGGCCCTACACCAATGACTTGTATTTTCAAGTTATGTGTGGATTTGCACTCGCTTAACGGTGAAGGAAAACATCGTGAGGACACCGACATGTTTGAGGACCACAATATCCGAGGACATGTGTCTTCCGTGGAAGGACCTGGGCGCCCACCAAGATGTATCTTCCCAAGAAAACTCCCCTAGCGGATTAATTCTGCGGGGGAGTCACGACCCTCAGTCATGAGGAATACGACTCAATAGAGAGAGATGTTACGTTATAGATAGGTACATTAAATACCTATTGTTCAGTGAAGAGCTTTGTCAGTTGACCGTCGATGTCCTATCATTGTAGACACATCAATGCAGGACATTGCCTTGCCTCTTTTAGCCGAGGACAAACGGGTAGGTAAAAGGTATTTACATTACTTACCAGATGATGTTCAAAACAAGTGCAAGTGTTGTTAGGATGGAAACGTTACCTCAATATGGAACTACGATAATTATCATTCGAACTCAAGTAAATATAATAAATAAATATAGGAAATCTTGAACCCAGACATTACCTACATGAATCATTACAAACATTTAAGCAATACCTACCCATTGAATGTATCTAGTTAACTAAACCATTATTGCACACAAAAAACAATAAGTCAATGTAAGTACCGGCCTAATGCAATTAATTTCATTATAATCCATCTTCCCGCATATATTAATAAAATAAAAAAATCAAACAATTATATTTACATATATTTTTTATTTAAGATAAGATATTTCTTTAATGCACACCAAAAAATTACACGATGAAAGAAATTTAAAAACTATTTTAATGCACATTGGGCGGCCTTATCGCCTTATATACCGGGTTATATAGTTACCGCGCAACGCCATCTAGCTCTAGGAAACTTTTGTGTCAATGATACTAGGTACTGTATCGCCATCGTCCATTCGAATTGAAAACCTTTGTCTTCATTAAGATGGTTTTAAAACAGGATCGCTATATAATTAAAAGCTAATAAATGTACGGACAGCAAAGCTTTGGAACACTTTACCAGAAGCTAGAGTTAATAGGTATCTTCTAGGTAAACGTGTTACACCCTAGGCTGCAGCAATGCTTAACATCAGGCAGGCTGTAGTCAAAAGTAAACCTATCCCACGTAAAAAAAAAAAAAAAAAAATATTCTTTGCAAAAAGCCTTCGTCTCTTGTCTTATCGTTTAGTTAACTAAAAAACTGTCCATTGATCACAATCTTATTATTTATGCATTCATTTCATCGACATCCACAATGATGGTTTACGCAATATCACCAGACAGTAAGTGTTACAAGGATATCTGACATACGCCTGTAAATGGTAGTATTGCAGTCGAAAATTATCCTTATGCGGGTTTATAAAATGTATACAACTCTATTCAAATGAGGTATGATCTTCTGAGTGGGATTTGGAAGTTATGCTGCAAAGATAGCCTTATGACAAAAGTATTGGTTTGCTTATAAACTATCATATAAAACAGACATTGAAATTAAATCAACTTCAATACCCATAAACGTCCCCTTCAAAAACTTAAATAAAATAGACTAAATGAACTAGACTTAGACTAAATTTAATTAAATTGTAATTGGCGAGACGTACCTACCTACTGACGGCAGATGGAGCAAAGCAATAACTGAATGGTACCCACGGCTTGGTAAACGAAGTGTAGGAAGACCTGTGCAACGGTGGCTGCATGATATTAGAAAGTTAGAAGGAAACATCTGGGCAAGAACAGCGCAAGACAGGGAGTATTGGCGTAAGAGGGAGGAGGCCTATACCCTGCAGTGGGTCTCATTAGGCTGATGATGATGATGAATTGGAGTATCCAGAATTAAACACATGAACTGTGGCTGCTAGCAAAATAATTTCGAAATAAAATTTATTCGCAGTCATTTATAGCACTAATATTTTCTTTACCTATTTGTTCATAGAAAACAACAACTTCTACATTCTAGAGTCGTTGCTTTAGAAACAAGCAATTAGTAGGTAACTTTATATATTGTTTGCCTTTTAACAAGGTTTAAGGAAAAGTTATTTTAATCAAAGAGGGAATATAAAATCCGAGACTCGGTTACTTGTTTTTATTTTAAAATGTTGATGACTTCTATAAAACAATGGGCTTCAAAAAATTGAGTCGCGTAATGTCTTTATAACGGTTGTTTACCCGAAATCAAATAAATTTCAATTTCGAAGTCCATACGAAATTCAGGTTTCTACTATGCATATTATTGTGATAAAAATTCTAGATAGGTACTAAAGCGCGAAACTATGATAGCATTGACACATTTTACACACTTTAATTCGCAGATCTCTTCACAAATAATCAAATAATACATATAATCTGATAAGATAACATCATAATGAGACGTTGACGAGACATTGACGTTGTTTTATTGCAGTAAAAAGTTTAATTTACCCATTTATCCCGACCCGATATATTTTATTTATTTTAAGATTTTACCCGACTTTTACATGTTTCTTTCCTAGCGATCTTTACTAAGGTTGCCTGGAAGAGATCGCTCTACGCGATAAGGCCGCCCAATGTACCTAGGTTAAGTAATTTTACTGTAAATTATTTTTGTATTTTGTGTTCTGGTGTACAATAAAGCTATTGATTGATTGATATATATTATACTAGCAGCGCCCCGCGATTTTACCCGCGTTAATCCGGGATTAAAATCAGTTTAATCCAGGGTCTAATCAAACATAGTCATTTAAACCGATTTACATGACTATGATGTGATGATGAGCTCGATGCTAGTACCCATGGGGATACTAGCATCGAGCTATGGATACGTTTTGTGGGATGACACTCACGTTAATTTGATTTAAAAACTAGAAATAGTAATTAATCTTGAGTCCTACAATACTACTCGCTAGTAGAAAATGCACAGGTTCATAGAATAAGTCGCCTAATCTACGTTCTGCTTGTACCTACTTCTGTATAGTGGTATTTCCAAGATGATATTATCTTAAGTTTATCCAAAAATATCGTCAAATTTTATCGGCGGCATTCGTTACAACCTCGATTTATTGACAACCTAAACTATCGTTCATAGCGATACTAAGATTAAGTATACAAAAAAATATTACGTTAAAAATACTCATATATGAAATGGTACAGTAAAAGAAACAAAATGTATACTTACTTAAAATATTTATTACTTAACTGGATAACACATTGAATACACCATTCCTGTTTCATATGTTGTCATCTATCACTTACTGTAAATTACACATAATTAATTTAAAACTAACTTAAAATCTAAAGCACATTATATTCCGGTTTATTAAACGTAGGTAAGTTTTATAAAGAGCAATGATAGATACTCATTTCATCCTTTTTGCACAATACAAGCACTTCCATGAGCTGAAAAAGGAAGGCATGATTTTCGCCGCTCGTTATGAAAGTCACGTTTTACAATATTTTTCTTCAATTACATTTAGATTATATTACTTCTCCAAAGGTGCGTAGTTGAGTAGTTTTTCAATGAGGTCCACGTGGCCGAGCAGCATTCTTCTGCAGCAGTAGCGCTTCAAACCGAGAGCATCCAAAGCGTCACTGTAACAATAGAACAGACTTAATTTAACTTTACTGTTAAAGGTACTATAGAGTAAGAGATGAGGAATACTGGAGTATCAGTAAATTATTTTTTTTGGATTTACTAACGTATGTATTAAGAATAGTACATGTTTTTACTTTTTATTTAGTGAGTATGTGTAGTTAAAAAAAAGTTTGGCCAGCATTAAATCACAATACCATTATCACTTTTGAAATCCCAAACTATGACAATAAGAAACTTTTTTTTTTACTTGAAATAGGTTCACGCTTGACTACAACTTGCCTGAAGTTAAGCAAAGTTATAATCTACGATTTAGCGCGCTTGCCTGGAAGAAACCGGTTTACTCTCGACTTGAAGACCGACAAACTTTAACTTAACTTTTTTTTATTTTAGACTTTTAATTATTAAATGAATTAATTTATAATTTTACCATGGAAGTAGCGTACTCTATCCTTTGTGGCGTGATAGAATAACCAAAAAATCAAATGCAATTGACTAACTCATTTTGCAACTACTTTTCTTACAAGTTTTGCAATTTGTATTACTTCTGTCTATCTAGAAATTACTGTACAAGGAAAAAGTAGACTTTAGATATCACAGAATTGCGTTAATCCTTGCAACAACATTATCATTGAGAAACTTGGCTGTTATGTTAATGTGCTAAAGGTCAGGTTAAGGATTACATTTTATTTTTACTATTTTCCTCGTAATGATAAGCCACAACAAAATTCACTTCTACGTTTTAAATTTTTAAATTTGACAAGATCATGGTTTAAATTTAAAATTAAGTATATTTCTTACTTGTTTGAAAAATGCCTGAACTAGCAAGTTCCTAGAATACAACAAACAAAACTCAGATCACTAGAGTTTATTACTATCATATAATTGTTTTTTTTTTTATTAATTCGTAAAAGTTTACACAACCGAAAATATACTCAAACTAACTTAAAAAAAACTACTATGAAGAAACTAATAAATGTACATTTTCTTCCAGATGTAGACCTAACACACATAATAAAAACTAACAATCTAATACCCTATATATTATGTAGGTATATATACATAAGATAAATCTAACTTTTTTTAAAACAAAGCACTGTAAATTAATCATATTTCCAACACTGATAAGCTAATGTTATTCACAGATCATCCAAGTGTTTGCTTATATATTAGTCACAATTAATCTGACTTTACTTAACACTTATGAATGTTTCACCTTGCCCTTATTGAAGTGAGATTATTATTGCAAACAGGGAAACTGTCTATTTGATGTGTATCAATGTCATCTATTAACCTTCCCGAAGGTTCTTCTATTGCAGACATGAGGAAGAAAATACATTATATCAGTTAGTTTGAGTCAAGAAAACCTAATTCTGCACCATTATAATACAGCTTTTATAAAGCTTAAGTACTTGACCAATGTTGACCACACATAACAAAGCTATCAGTTAATTAAAATAAGTTTAAGCAAATTGGGCTTAGTATGTAATACTTATTGTAATATTATGTTTAAAAAGCACGATCAAATATTATTTTGTTTCTCATTACAATTTTCTGATATTCAGTTAATTTATATATACCAAGGCAAAGTAATAATTAATATTTTTTGTATCAATTATTATATTTGTGTTGAGTCTGGTTGTTTCTATGTATAGTAAGTATGTATTCACAAAAGAAAAGTATATATGTATGTATAATATCTGGTATCTAGTACCCAGGATACAAGTGTATGCTTGGGATAAGATACAAGTATGGGGCTAGATGGCGCTGTGTACTTTAGTTATGTATTCTCTAAGGCGCTGTGTGATATCACACAGCGTCCTGAAATATTTATTTATTTAATAACATAAGGTTTTCACTACAATTAGTAAGAGCATCTTGATGTGAGCGCCTCCGATACAGGTTTCATACCCAGTGCAGGGCTTACAAGAACATGTAAACCATCTTTGAATAGGTTTAATATAAAATTAAGTTTACTTTAGGTTTGTAAGATTTTTTGGTTAACCAAAAAAATGGGTGCCCAGATTTTTCGACAGACACAATATGTCCTTGAGTTTATACAACAGGAAAACATTATTAATACACATAATTACTAACATTATACCTATGCATAAAATGTGCCAGGATGTCACAACCACTGTCATTATAAGTAATGTGTTTTTGATGGTCTTGCATTATGTAGCCATGAGATTACTATAAAAACCTTAGATATAAACATAACATACAGTTGTGAATAGTTATGATATGACTTATAATGTTTGACATAAAACAAACACTCCAATTAGTTTTTTTTTTTACATGAAATAGGCTCACGCTTCACTACAACTTGCCTGATGTTAAGCAACGTTATAATCTACGATCTAGCGCGCTTGCCTTTAGTTTTTTTTCTTTTTAGTGAACATGGAACAAATTGGAGAATATTGATGTTGTTGGCTACCATGCCATGTATTTCTAAGGTAGACACTCAAACTGCCTGATTTAGCAGTATATGAGCATATTTCACTCAGTGTTACTGACATTAAACCTCTTAAACTAATATTTGGTAGCTGTGAATAGCATATAAATGTTTTTTAAATCTTACTTGTAGGGGTCAGATATAGTCAACATTGACATTTTGTTGAAAAAGGTTGCTACAGTCTAAAGAGGTCTTAATACTATTTCAACACATACTGTAGATACTTTTTCCTAACAGTTTTATAAAATCTTGAAAGTTTATACAAACCCTTCGGTGTACTCAGCCTGTAACAAGCCGAGGTACGACTCCCATTTGTTACCGATGACTTTTCCACACGTGAAACAACGTACTGGGATAATCATTTTTGTGCTTCTCTGTAACAACACAATTTATTCATTTTAAAGCATGAATTTCATTAAAACATAGAGGTAATGTAATGGTGATAATGATTATAACGCGAACTAACAGTAAAATGTAGTTTTTGGAAAAAATACATGTAATTTAAGAAGATTTGTAGGTTAGGTTTTTGTAAATAATAGCTTGGAGACACAAGATATTCGATTAATAATATAAACTTCTTACCAAATTTAATGCCTGCTATCCACTGAATTGGTTTTCTCCTGGAATATTATTATATTTCAATTTTACAAACAATAACAAAACTCTACAGTCTTGCAAAATCAGAATGAATGAATAAACAACAGACTACAAACTACAACGGAAAGGAGATATTGAATGAACTACAGATCATAGACTATGTAGTTTGATGACATATGACATTGAATGAACTAGCCATTGCTAGTGATGTGCTAATATGACATTTACGTTTTTATGTATAGATAGATACGACCAATGTTATTAAAAAAATGTTTTTTTCTATTTCAGATTTTAAAACCACAAACAACAATGACGTTAAGTTTCGAACAGCATATAAGTGCAGATGACAGTGATATGGTACGTAACTATTACATCTATTAATTTACACTTATAATTTGACACATATGCTATAAATGAGGTATACTCAAGGATTTTTTATTTCATCCCTCTTAGGGTTTATTTCTGTCGCAGAAGCCATTTAAGAAAATTTGAAATTGATTAGAGTTCTATCCTACAAAATTGGTATCGACATTGAGGACGACACTAGCTAACTGGATTCGTAATTTGACGTCAAGTTATGTAGGTAGTTGTTGTCACTGTCAATATTAAACTAATCATTCATTCTTATTCATTCATTCGCTGCTCAAAGTTTGCAAAACGCGCCCGCCCGGCCAGCTGTTGTAATTTCGCATATTTGAATAAATTGTAAACGAGTAAATATGTGAATTAAACTATTTAGATTGTGTATAAAAATGGATTCTACAACATCCAGTATAAAAAAAGTGTTCATAACTAGCACGCATGTAGTGTGAAAAGTTATAACAAGACATTAAATCATAGAAAGGAAACCTTTGTCCTAAAATTGCCTTGAAAATAGAATTAAAAATACTCACATTCTCTGAAAATTCTTGCTTCAAAACCAACTCTCTGTAGCGCTAATATAGTTACACAGTTAAGTTGTTCAATTTGCTATGCATTAGTTCAATTGATAAGAATGTTTGTGGGTCCCTTGTGATAAGTATATACCTATTCTAGATATCAGTGAACAGTAATTCCCTGTGCCCGTACCTATCGTTAAAAATATGGGCCGCACAATAGATGAATCATGGTAACACAATGCCATTTGTATACTAGTGGCTTTTGAATTTGGAACCAAAGAATAAAAATTATAGACAACTATACAAAGATAAATTGTAGCAATGGAATCAGAAGATGATGTTCAGCCTCTTATAAGATATGAAGGGGAAGGCAGTAGAGATACGTTTTTGGGACTCACTGCTCAGAATATAAACACAGATCCAGAATTCAAACAGGTAATAAATAATCTGGTTTCCATTCAAATTATCTGCTTAATTCATCAGACAATAATACCAAAGCAATCTTAATTGTAACCATACCATAGTAAGAATGATATTGTAAATTTATATCATATATTAAGTGTAAAATGAGTATAAGTAATTTTAGTAATTCTATTTGTGTCCAAACTGGAAATTATAAAACTTAAAAGAAAACAAACAATATGATGTGACCTTTAAGTTATGTTTCCTTTGCTTTTCCTTTTATTTCTTGTGCAACTAGTTTTATACTCTTGAAAGGTTTGTCTTGTATGTATTTCTAGATTTATATACCTAGAAGATAAACATAGGTAAATAGTTACATACTTAAATAACTCTCTTAATAGCTTTAAAAATCAATGTAGTCTTAGTTGTAGATTACTAACCCAGAAATAACATTTTCACTCAGAAATAAACATAAACAATAACAAAACATTAAAAATACTAATTTCCTATGTTTTCTGCAATGTTTTTGCTTATTTGAGTAAGTGGAGAGACTACCTACTTGTTTTGAGTTTCTTATAACTAAGTACATTGTTTTGCATTTTTGTTTAACATAGCATCAAGTTACAGTCAAGCATGCAATGCTATGTTCCTTAGACATGCTTGGCCAATAAATGAGACACAACACACTCCAGTTTGAATGGGGCATTATTTGAATGACAGCAGTGACAATATCCTTTTTCTCTTTGTTAGTACCTAGAGCGACCTGTTAAGACCAGCCATATATAAACACTGTTTATTGTAGGACTTAAAAAACTAAAGAAGATTTAGTGATGTAATATACTTCAAAGTGAAAGTTTTGAAACAACTGGTCTGGGCTCTTGATAATCATCCACATCATTACACATCTTCTTAACGAATGAGAGTGGCCAACTCTGGTGTCGAGAATTTATCAAGCCTAAGGGCCTCTGAAATGGCTTAATGACTGCCATACTGTGACAAACAGCCGGGACCTTCAATTTAACGTGACACCCGACCCACGAAAGCGCCCAAAATGGTATGCCAGTTTTTGATCACCCATCCAAGGACTGGCCTGACCAATATTACACATGAGAAACTGCATGTCACACTTTTGTTTGCCAAGTATGTGAACAAAGTCATGTACATGTTAGTAATGTTTATTTAATATAACTAGGTAGAGTCAGATTACAGCAGTGTTAGCATAGTTAGAATTCCATTTCAGAGAAAATGATTTGTGAGTTTATACCACTACCTACATATGTTTATTTGAATTGTACTTAATTAATTCTTAGAAGAAATGATTCAAATCTTATTTACCTAATTTATTTAGTAAAGTACTTAATGATTTGTTGAAATATTAATTATTTATTAATTGTAAGTCCAAATTCATTGCATCATTCATTACACAAATTGAAATACTTTTTTTTCAAGTGGTAATCATTTGTAGATTTATTGAAAGCCTGATAATAAATTGCATACAGAATGAAATGGTTTAACTTTATCACTTATCAGGTTCATAAAAAAACATTTACATACGTAATCAATCATAGTAATGTTATCAAAGAAAGCCTGCAATATTGTTGGTTAATAGGAAATTAATCAGGGTTAATTAATTATTGCAACTCATATGTTGATTATCTCATATAATTATATAAGTACCTACCAATAGGTATGTATTAAAACTATAAGTTGTGATTAAGTATAATTGATCTGACATTAACAACATTTATGTTAATTTATTATTATATATATTTATTATTATATTTATCTCCATATTCATTTAATTACAACTATTTTTAAATTTTTTACAATATATGTATAAAAAAAAAAGAAACAAATATCATAAAAAACTTAAAACTAGTGATGCCGCCGGCAACGGGGCAGGACCCAAGCAACCGGTGGTAGAGGCTACAAAGAAAGGAACCTACGGACAATACGCGCCGTGTCAAGGATCACTGCCTTCTGTATCTGTCCCTTAACCCAACCTTCCAAGGAGAGCCTCTCAAGGTGTTGATCGAGGCTCTTCGCTATTAGACCGTTCACCGAAACGACTATCGGGACAATCATCGTCGAATCAACATCCCACATAGCGGTAATCTCATGGGCCAAGTCAAGGTACTTGCTGACTTTGTCCTTCTCGGCCTTCACGAGATTCACGTCATGTGGTATGGTAATGTCAACAATAACTGCCCGGCGCTGGGGCCGGTCCACTATCACGATATCAGGCTTATTGCAAGCAATAGTCCTATCCGTGATAATGGTTCGGTCCCAGTAGAGCAATGCACGACCATTTTCGAGAACTGGCTCTGGTACATACTGGTAGTACGGTATCTGAGAATCAACAAGGCCATTATATTTATTATTATTATGACTAATTTTATCTGTTCTAACTACCTTGTTAAGTATTTTTTTCTCTAAAAGATCATAAAGTATGTACCTACTTAAGTTTGTACTGGTAGTTTAGTTTTGCACGTCTTATATTCGAAAGACTCCCTTATAGTATTGTCAGTGAGCTATGTTTATGTATATCACAACAGAGTGATAGATCATCATGATTATAGGTATGGTATTAGTATAAGGTATTGGAAGTGACATAAGGTATATTTTATCCTAATACTAAATAGGTGAAGCGGAGATCAGCCACCTATTCAATGCTACTTTATCTGGTTAAACCATAGATCAAGCTACATTTCTGATAAGGACAAGTATTCTTAAAGTATATCTCTAATTTTTCCTAATTAGGATTAGGATTTTAGTTACGTACACTAGCATAGTTACAAAATGGTAAAATTATTTATTTATTTGAATAATGGGTGAGCAGCAAATTGCAGATGTGCCCATATCACACTGTGTCAAAATTGTTTTATATAGTCCACACAAAGTTCAAAATTATACAGTCCACTGGTGCAATGATCACAAGTTAACAAGAGATTTTTTGGTTTTCTGTAACCAGCTATCAAGCAGGGTTTGTAAAAATTATGTTTGAAAACTGAATTAATTTGTATGCTATTTTTTCAGGTAGTGTATGGTTACCGCAGGAGTAGATGGCGGACAGCCCTAGTATACACACTATGTGTGGTCACCTGTGGTGTGCCGTGCCTGGTGTTCCACTGGCTGCCGACGTGGCTGCTGTATGCCACCTGTGTGCGGTGCTGCTTCCAAGTGGCTGACCGAGTATTGGTTGTGGTAAGATAAAGTAACAATAAGTAATAATAAACTTTTATATTTCAAGGCAACACAACTCACTTAAATCTATACGTATAATAAAGCTAAAGAGGGTCAAAAATCTATACATAGAAAATACTAGAAAAGAAAAAAAAAATTGGGTATCCTTTAAATTGAAAATAAAACACGTTTCAGCAGTTTTTGTAATCTTTGACAGTTTATCTGTGTCTGTTTATTTAAACGCTCAACGCAAAAACGGCTGAACCGATCATCATGATTTTGGTATGTAGATGTAGGTAGTATAATAATTAGTATGAGGTCTGTATCCTGAAATAATGCAAGCGACGCCGTGGGCGTCCGCAATTTCTAAAAAAATAGTAAAAGTTTTGTGCTGTACAACAACTAAGTATCAACACATTATTATCACACATACTCTATTAAAAGTCAATATTTACTGTAATACTACCCTTTTTTATACAGTAACAGATAGAAGGTAATAAATAGGTAGCTAGTATTTTTATTGCATAATTTTTTCGGTCGTTCATTGCACTTTTATCACATTATATTTACAATTAACAATTTTTCAACTTTTTTTTTTTTTGTGTGTTCGTCGATCAATCCACCAACATATAGAAGTCGGAGATGTTGTCCAATAATACCTTATAACTGCTTAATATGTTACCTGTACAAACTAAAACGTGACGTTTTCTTGTTTCAGGAAACATACCAAAGAAAATGCAAGAGTTTTTATATTCACAAAGTAGTAGAAAAAGATATAGCAGATGCAAGGTAAACATAAATAAAATTAATATAAAAATACATCATAATAATGGCAAATGTAAAACTAAAACTTAAAATGTCGATAAATTATTAATTAAGGAAGTTCTAAACATACAAAACGTATACAAATATAACTTATATAAAGAAACATATATTTTAAATATTATATATGTGTAGTATATGTGAAAGTTTGTGTATGTAATTAAATTTGCCATGGTGTTTGAGATGCGCTCCTGGATTAACGATAAAGCGATTTCTTTTGCAAAGAAAATAGTAAATAGTGATTATAATTATAAAATTATAATTATAAAAATTATAATTAGTAAATAGTGATGTATTTAATTAATTTCAGCGGTTTACTAAACGAAGGCTTTCAAGACGAGGGCGCGGGGAGAGAAAAGGATTTAGTTGAAAGTGCTGACGCATTACATACACCTTTACATTTAGACGACGGCACTACTCTTAGTAAGTATACTATAACCATGCTGAAAGTCCTCAAGTAGACACAGGTTCATGGTGGAAGTGCCGAAGTGTCAAACACAGCGCCTCTACGTTTATTGTACGGACGGCAAAGCTTTGGAACACTACTCTTTATAATTCTTAGTAATGTCCATCCAAAAGGTTGCCTGGAAGAAATCGCCTAAGGCGATAAGGCCGCCCAATGTGCATCACTTAAATATATTTAAGCTTATTTCCTGTTTTGTTATTTCTATGTTTTATGGTGTACATTAAAGATATATTCTATTCTATTCTATTCTACCAGAAGCTGTGTTTCTTGCGAACTATAATCCAGGGGTCTTCTAATCTAGAGTTAATACTTAGGTATCTTCTAGGTAAGCGTGTTACATCCTAGGCTGCAGCAATGCTAAACATCAGGCAGGCTGTAGTCATACGTAAACCTATTCCACGTATCCCAAGTATACCCTATGTTTGATGTGTTTTTTTTATTTATTCGATTAATAGGCGAGCAGCACAATGCTGATTTGACCAGGTGTCAAAATTGTTCGAATTTTTTCATTGCAGTGACCATAGTCCCCTGTATGTTTTTTAAAATATGAATTCAATGCAATTGTCCGAATATCTCATAATTTCCACTAATTCTATTTTAAATATAAAGCGAACCCGTTTGAAGATAGGTGTTTAGATAAATTATCTATTAGAGCACCCACATACAAAGATAAATATAGTATGAGACATAACTAAACTGGAGATTATTCTCCTATTTATAAAGCATATTAAATCAGTTTTATTCGCCGGCTTAAAATTCATATTACAAAATGCTGATTTTAATTTAAAGCTAACGTTAAACGTTTACTATAAATTTAATGTCGCCATCAGTAAAAGATAGATAAATAGATGAATGCTTAATTGAACACACAAATAAAATAAAACACAAAACAAACAAGAGAACATTTAATTGAAATGCCACAAATGGCGACCATATCGCTGAAAGCGATCTCTTCCAGGCAACCGTAGGATGGAAAATAGATAGATAGATAGATAGATAAAACTCTTTATTGTAACACACATTGAAAGAAATAAAGACAAACAGAAACACAAAAGACTTAAAAAAATAGTGCCGCAACTGGCGGCTTTATCGCTAATAGCGATTTCTTCCAGGCAACCGTAATAATAGTTGTCATTTTAAAGTCTCACATTGAACATTTTATTTAAAAACCTACTTTATTATCTACTTACAGATACCCAACGCTACAGATACTTCCGACACAAGAAACAGACGCTAATATGGGAGCCGAGTCGAGCGGTGTGGATCCGGCTGGCGGGCATAGAGAGTGGCGCCACCTGTGCACAACTACAAGCTATGGGCGCACGACCGCCCTCTAGCGAGAGACGAGTTAGGATGTAAGTATGCTCCACGAACTACTGTATTTACGTTATTTTAAAATTTGTTGATATATGATTATTTGATTAAACATGGCATTGACACAAGTCAAAAAGCTAGATTCACTTGTAACGGAAACTGAAAGCATGACTGCTGGGATAAGTAAAATTTCAAAAAGTAAAACATTTAATTTGGTGATTTTCGATTGATTTGGCAAAGGTTATAAAAAAACATTTGATTTCATTATGATAAATCTGTAATCATCTTTATCGAATTTTGAACTTTTATATAACACAAATATTTAAAACAACATACTGCTTACTTACTTCCTTTTCCGTTACTTCTTCTTTTAAACTAGTAATATTTATAATGCCCTTTACATGGCCCACCTAAAATGACCATCATTTCGTTCCAGGCTAAACATCTACGGCCTAAACGAGATCAAGGTCCCGGTGCAGGGGGTCCTCACCCTGGTCCTCCTGGAGGTGTTCAACCCGTTCTACGTGTTCCAAGTGTTCACGGTGGCGGTGTGGCTGGCCGAGCCGTACTACTACTACTGCGTGGCCGTGGTGCTCATGTCCACCTTTGGGGTGGCCACTTCTGTCATACAGACCAAGAAGGTTAGTCATTTTTAGGTAGACATTTCGACACACTATCTTTGGTGTTGCCAATTTTTTTACAGCGGATGAAGGCGGTTTCCCTCGCGTTTTTCGGAATAAAAGGTAAGTTAAGTCACGCTCAGAACCATATCCTATCACCATACCAAAAATCACGATGATATCTCGCTCCGTTGTGACGTTAAAGCCGATCAAACAGACTAACAAGCCAACAAACAGACTACAATGTTTCTCCTGGAAGTGTTCACCCCGTTCTACGTGTTCCAAGTGTTCACGGTGGCGGTGTGGCTGGCCGAGCCATACTACTACTACTGCGTGGCCGTGGTTTTCATGTCCACCTTCGGGGTGGCCACTTCTGTCATACAGACTAAGAAGGTTGGCCATATTATTATGTTTTTTACCCATTTTGTTGCCAGTGGGATGCTTGCTGCTGGTCGCGTTTTTCGGGATAAAAGTAGCTAATGTCACTTTCAAGGCCTTATTGTACCGCCATATCAAAAATCACGATGATCCGTCTTTCCATTGTGGCGTTAAAGCCGATCAAACTAGTCAATATTCTATAATCTGTGACCTCTGGATCAGGCGCCAAATGACACCTAGGTTTTGTAAACTTGCCTGATGTTACAGTCTACGGTCTACCCTTAACCCTTACTGCAACATGCTTAGCGTAAGCTGTAATTTAATTTGATTGGTCAATAAAAAGTGCTATTTCCTTCCAGAACCAAGAGAGCCTGCGCGCCACAGTAGAGGCGCACGACACGGTCCAGCTGTGGGACGGGCGCGTGGTGGACAGCAGGGCGGTGTCTCCGGGGGACATCGTGACGCTGCCCGCCCGCGGCTGCACGCTGCACTTCGACGCGGCGCTGCTCACCGGCAGCGCGGTGCTCAACGAGAGCATGCTGACTGGTATACACTACTATATACACACACACACATGTCTACTGTGTGTACGTACACAACACACACATGTTCAATGTGTGTACATACACTACTCACATATGTCCACTGTGTGTACGTACACTACACACACATGTCCACTGGGTGTTCGTACACAAAACACACATGTCCAATGTGTGTACATACACTACTCACACATGTCCACTATGTGTACGTACACTACACACACATGTCCACTGTGTGTGCGTACACAACACACACATGTCAACTGTGTGTGCGTACACAACACACACATGTCCACTGTGTGTACGTACACAACACACATAAATGTTCACTGTGTGTAAGTACACAACACACATATGTTCACTGTGTGTACGTACACAACACACATGTACACTACAGACTGTATAGTGACACAGTTGACAGTATCTCTGGGAGACATCGTGACCTTGGTTTCGAAGTTTCAAAATTAACAAGTGAAATGATACCCGCTCATACGGCGTTAGCGTCGACGAGGGAGGACGTCAGTACTGGATTATAACTGGGTGTCAAATATTGACAGCTCACACTGCCGACAGATTTCTTATACGACGATATATATTATCTATCTACCAAAACGTATCCTGCCTCCGATATAAACCCAACCTCGGCATAATATTTTAGTTCAAAGTATAGTTTTGCTGAGCTAATAAAAACCTAACACATTTGTCTACACCTACACCAAGATCACCAACAAAATTTTAAAAAACTACTCGGTTTTTAGGTGAATCCGTCCCAGTATCAAAGACAGCGCTGCTTCGAATAGACAAGCCGTTTGACATGAAGGAACACGCTTCCAGCATCCTCTTCTGTGGCACTATTGTCAAGCAAACTCGGTACTACGAGAATGAACCTGTCAAGTAAGTATCCATGAAAATGAATGCTTTTTTCAGGTGACCAGCCGTGACGAAAATGTTTCCGCTCGGAAACTAAACGCCAATCAAAGACGGTAAAACTGACAAATTTAAACCAATAACTGTCATCCACCAATCATAAAAGTTACAAGGAGTTCTACGACTGGCGTTTCGTTTCCGAGCGGAAACGTTTCGAATTTGTGAAACACCCAGCACCCTGTACCCTGGTGGTCAAATGCTTTACTGTTGTTGCCCCTTTGAGTTATGTTCCTGTATGAATGGGCTCGGCCCGGCTTTCTATCTATCTGATTTGGCATAGTATCAGTTTTCACACCGAGCCACTTCTTTTTACAAAATTCAAACATGAAGTATACTACACACACTAGGAAAGGTCCTGTATTGAGGAGTCAAGGCGGGAGCCAAAAAAAAAATTGTCATACATTACAAATCGTGTCAGTTTCTATGTAATTTTGTGTTCTAAATCGAATGATTTTCCCATATTTTGCTACTTATGATAAAATTCCGTCATATAACAATATTTTATTTATTCATACCATTCCAATAAATGCTACTCCAAATTGCACACTTATGATTAATTAATAAATTAATAAATAAATATTTCAGGACATATCACACAGCGCCATCTAGCCCCATACTAAGCTTACGCTTGTATCATGGGTACTAGATAACGGATATAATACATATATACTTTTCTTTTGTAAATACATACTTATTATACATAGAAACGACCAGACTCAACACAAGTAATTACAAATTTTAATATTCATAATTACTTGTGTTATGCGGGAATCGAACCCGCACCCCTAGATTAGAAGGCAGAGCCACTACCAACTAAGCTAACAGAGCAGTCAAAAAAATAAAATTAAACTTAATACGTAAACAATACAACAACAAAAAAGAACATATACTTTATATATGCCCATTTGCGAATATGTGCCTCCTTAGAATAAAATAAGATACAAATCTTATTTTTTTGTATAGATATTGTTTGATATTCCTCACATTTTTTATCTCCTTGTTTCCCAGAGCCCTAGTGCTCCGTACGGGGTACAACACTAGCAAGGGCCAACTAGTCCGCAGCATCCTGTACCCCGTCCCCGCCGACTTCAAGTTCGACCGAGACTCCTACAAGTTCATCTTCATACTGGCCGTCATTGCTATTTGTGGGCTTGCTTATACTGTTGCATTAAAGGTATGTGTGTTTGTCTGTACAATGATGTTAATAGTAAAATTTTGTTACTTTGTAAGATTCATTTTTTCAAAAAAAAAAAACGAGAGGCATTGTTCTGAATTTAAAGTATATTTCATCAATAGATTGTTCGTGACTTCGCATTTGCTTATACACACATTATATATCTACTAGCTGTTTCGAAACGAACAAAATGTCGACAACATACTAAGAAAAAGAAATCACTATCCTAGAAATCTATTGTTAATAAAATGCCTTAACGAGATTTGAAAACACAACAAAAGCTAACAATTTTTGCTGTAATACGAGTCGTATATATTTAGATATCTGAGAACGTTTGAATTATTTCTTCAGAAATAATTATAACTTAATTCTGAAATTCAGCTTACATATAATGACTGCCTACTAAATAATAATCCTTTTCCAGGCATACCGCGGCCTCACAGCCGGCGACATAGCAATCAAAGCACTGGACATAATAACCATAGTGATTCCCCCGGCGCTGCCCGCCGCCATGACAGTGGGGCGGCTGTACGCAGTGTCGCGGCTCAAGAAGGCACACGTGTCGTGTCTCAACACCAGGGCCGTCAACGTTTCGGGCTCCGTTAACTGTCTGTGCTTTGATAAGGTGACATTTTAATATTTTTTTAGGTCAACCCTCATTTTTGAGAAACTTTTTTTATAAAATTTAATTTAAGTTACTCCTGGACTTAATACTACTTCCAAATTGATTATCACAATGGTTCTCCACTCCGTTGCGGTGTAAAAGAAGCAAAAAACATCAAAAAATTAGCGCCATCTTGGAAAATTCCACACAAAATAGTACTGAAGCCATATTTCTAATCTCATATGCAATTCTTATTTCCAGACGGGCACACTCACCGAAGACGGCCTAGACATGTGGGGCGTAGTCCCCGTGAGTGGCGCGACTTCGCCCCCCTCCCTCGGGGCTCCGCTGCGTGTCGCGCGCAAACTGAACGACTTGCACGAACTCAAGATGGGGATGGCAACTTGTCATAGTCTCACTTTACTGGACGGAGAGCTGTGTGGAGACCCGCTTGATCTCAAAGTAAGTTATATTCTAGTTAGTATACTCGTATAAAGTCACTGGTAACTGATCCCAAAATTGTTGCAAAAAAGGGCAGCTTAACTAAATTAATAGCGATGACTTTAAAATACTACGATCAAACAAGGCAACGAAAGTTTTACAGTCTCGGGTTTATCGCTCTCGACTTAGCCTCGTGCGTACAGATAAAGCTAGGATATATAGGATTACTGGCACAGAAACTTTTGTCCAGAGCCAATGTGATACGCAAAAAAAAAACGCAAAGGTCATTATCGCTTGCTGAATTGTTGCTTATGTTTTACTACGCAAAATATTCACTGCGAAGAATACCTCAGTAAAATACAAAGGAAATTTTGTATGAACTCGCAGTTGAAAAAGTGAACCGTTACAATTTTTGAAGTACCGTTTTTGTTTCAGATGTTCGAATCGACGGGATGGATATTAGAAGAACCAAACGTGCCAGATCCATCCAAGTATGAGATTCTCATGCCTACTATTGTAAAACCGGAGAAAAACGCTAACATCAATGTGGATGATATTCATGTAAGTAAACAATCAATAATATAATGTTGTTGTCGTGATGCTTTATCTTCCGGGACCGCTGTATATACTCGTATACGTAAGTTTTCATAGACGTAATGATGTGAATATCTATACTCAAATACAAATAGTTAATTGGTCCAAAATACATATGTAAAAACGTACCTATTTTATGTTATGTAGGATATGCAAATCCAATTATAAGTGTTTGGTACGCGGTGGAATGACTGGCTCCTGCGCTAGGTACCAGAGGTCCTGACAGAGAAAGCTGTCGACCGGGACACATGGCGGGAGTTGGGGGAGACCTTCTTCCTATGTTGCCCCTCCGACTAGTGAAGGCTGGCTATCAGCTCTGCGTACTTTATTTTGTTCATTGCCAATCGAAACAATTCTGCGGCACCAGGACTCCTCAACCAGGACTTCTTTCTGCGACCGACTCGTCTTCTCTCCGCAATTTTTTTCCCATCATTATAAGTTGCAAAAGTTCGTATCTATCGTGTCGGAGCACATGACCCAAGTACGCAACTTTGCGCTGTTTAACGGTCTGCAAAAGTTTGCGTTTTTGACCTTCTTCCTTTAGTCGCTTGCTCACTGCTGAGCATCGTGATGGTCCCGACCCACTTGGTGGACCAATAACCGCCATTTATGTCGATCCGTGGCTTCATGTATGGCTTCCTTATAATAGTCCATCCGTCCAATTCACATCCCTATAGTTTTTTTAAAACACGAAATAGGCTTACGTTTGACTATAGCCTGCCTGATGTTATTGATTTGATGTTTCCCTGACTCCTTCCATCTTACATAACTCACCCACATAATATCTATGTTTAATCGTGTCATCTCTTTTCTGACGTTGATTTATTTCGCAGAATTCTAAAGGCTTCTAATATTCCAAGTTGCAATTCTTAAATTTCTACGCCCGGGGATTTTTCGCACCCCTGTCCCATTGAAGTGACGCCGGACACTCGGGGCCATTGCATTTCTGAACTTTTTCCATATGAGCTGATTGATTACTAGGGAATATAGTTGCAGTAGATTCCCGTTGCCTTCTGCACCAGTCTTTTTGGGGTTATTTAGACCCCAAAGTTCTTGAAACCTATTCTGACCACTTGTCAGGAGTATGGTTATACCGCCACAGTTCGGTCGCCGTTGTCTCGCCGTTGTCTAGCAGGGTGACCACGGTATTGGGGCAATACCGCCGCGGATGAAGTGTTGTCAGGTGATGTTGACAATTGGGGCTGGAAAGATGTTGAGTCCGTTCTCCCCCCATTACCCCCTGGGGCAGTATAAGTTAATAAAAAAAAAGTTTGTTGTAATGTGGTTTGCTTTAATAAATTCCTAATTTGCCATACCTATTTACTCTATAAAGGTTAGTATCTATAATATTAACCTGTTTCCTGTATTCCAGATGCCCCTCGAGCTGGGCATAGTCCAGCAGCACCAGTTCGTGTCGTCCCTGCAGCGGTCCAGCGTGGTGGTGCGCATGCTGGGAGAGAGTGTGGCGCGCGTGTACTGCAAGGGGGCGCCCGAGATGCTGCTTACACTCTGTCAACCTAGCACTGGTGAGTAAAGAGAGTGTGGCGCGCGTGTACTGCAACGGGACGCCCGAGATGCTGCTTACACTCTGTCAACCTAGCACTGGTGAGTAAAGAGAGTGTGGCGCGCGTGTACTGCAAGGGGGCGCCCGAGATGCTGCTTACACTCTGTCAACCTAGCACTGGTGAGTAAAGAGAGTGTGGCGCGCGTGTACTGCAAGGGGGCGCCCGAGATGCTGCTTACACTCTGTCAACCTAGCACTGGTGAGTAAAGAGAGTGTGGCGCGCGTGTACTGCAAGAGGGCGCCCGAGATGCTGCTTACACTCTGTCAACCTAGCACTGGTGAGTAAAGAGGGTGTGGCGCGCGTGTACTGCAAGGGCGCGCCCGAGATGCTGCTTACACTCTGTCAACCTAGCACTGGTGAGTAAAGAGAGTGTGGCGCGCGTGTACTGCAAGGGGGCGCCCGAGATGCTGCTTACACTCTGTCAACCTGGCACTGGTGAGTAAAGATGACCCTCGAACGAACAGTTGAAAAAAAAAAGTTTTTGCTGGACAAGTTCTCTTGTGCAGATACATCGTGGTGGGCGCCCAGGTCTTTCCACGGAAGACACATGTCCTCGGATGTTGTGGTCCTCCAATGTTTTACTTCACCGCTAAACGAGTGCAAATCCACACCATATATATGAAAAATAAATCATTGATGTAGGGCTGGATTTCTGGCTGCCTCGATTTGATCGAGAATGTGTCAGAATGTAAAGCAGACACCACATCCACAATCGCTCGGTCTTGAGATTAATCCTTGATTATTTCATATACAACCTATACCTACAATTTTGTTAGACATAAGACAATAAAATTATTAAAAAAAAACATTTCTTCCAGTACCGCACAATCTGTACGAAGTTCTAAACACATACGCGGAGAAGGGTTACCGCGTGATAGCGCTCGCCACCAGGATGTTGGAGATCAACCTCAAGCAGATACAGACCATGACCAGGGATGAGGTGTGTATTGATAAATCACATTACAAAGATTACCTAAAAACAATCAATCACAAAATGAAAATGATTATTGATTATTATTTGCCTGGAAGAGATCGCTGTACGCGATTAGGCAACCCCATGTACTTAAGTCGTATTTCCTCATGATTGATGGTCGCGACTCCCCGGCAGAATTAATTCTCTTGTGCAGATATATGGGCGTGTTGGGCGAAAAATACATGTTTTCGGATATTGTGATCCTCAAACATGTCGGTTTCTTCACGATGGTTTCCTTCACCGCTAAGAGAGTGCAAATCCACACATAACTTGAAAATAGAAGTAATTGGTGTAGGGCCGGATTCGAAGCAGGGTGCGTCTGGATGAAAAACAGACACTGGAACGTCTGAGCTGCACTCGTTTACATAGGTTAAGTAATCATCCTGTAAATTGTTTTGTATTTTTTATGTACATTTTATGAGATTTATTTTCTTTTTGGTAATTATTTTATTTTGAATCGTTGCACGTATATACGATATTTGCTTATTTTAATAATGTGTTGAGTGCTTCTATTTTAGTATTACATGAAGCACCCGTAGCTCAGCTAGCGGAGGTAAATTGCATGCGATTACTAATGTTTAGCAATTGACGACGCGGTCAGTACTTGGATGGGTGACCATAAAGTGGCATTCTATTTTGAGCGCTTCCGTGGGCCGGATGACACTTATAATTGTAGCTTTATCCCCGAGCTAGTAATTCAATATATTTTTGATAAAAATAAGTAATTGCAGCCTTTACCTTTTCGTGTTTACATACTCTTCTGATGCATGTCTTTATATATTTTCCAGTTAGAATGTGAGCTGGAGTTTCTGGGGCTGGTGATAATGGAGAATCGACTGAAGCCTGCAACCACTGGTATTATTAGAGAACTGAAGGAAGCTAACATACATGTTGTTATGATCACTGGTAAGCATTTTATCAGCTTAATTAATATCACTACATAGTAATAAAACCAAGTTGGCTCCCGTGTGTGAGTGTGTCCACTCTTATATGCTTAGATCTTTAAAACCACGCAACGGCTTTTGATTAAGATTCAGTAGATCTTAATTATTATGGACCATAATAACCTCACATAAGGTACGCAATTATTTTTTGTAAAGTAGGCACTTGATTAAAATTCACTAAATATACTATTATTTCTTATAATTTTTCGTGGTAAACATGAAATCTACAAGCTGTTTTTTATATGTGTTTTAAAAGATTGAGTGTCGAGGAAAGTAGTTATGTATATTTCATGCATATCTGTTTGTGCAATTCTGGGCTAGTCGTCGCTAAAACGGATATGGGTTTGAGTTTGTTACTATTTTGACTGTATTTATAGGAGCTTCTGTATTCTTAGTAGAAGGCCTACTGTTTCTTTTTTTTCTATGAAATTCTTTGTACATCCAAATATGTGTTTTTTAAATTAAAAAGTGTTTCATGTTAATCGCCAGGTGACAACGTCCACACAGCGGTGAGTGTGGCCAAAGAGTGCGGTATCTTGGAGAGTGGCGAGCGAGTGGTGCATCTCAGCACAGAGAGCAGCGGTGACTCTCCCCTCATATACTGCGAGAGCAGGCTGCATGGGGTGAGATAACTTTTTCTAAAGAGGTTCAGACGATTCATATTAGTCCATTGGAATGTTACAATTTAAGGACCGAATATTGCATTTTTTAGACGACGCAATTTTATTTTTGGTACATGTTTGGGGGGGGGTCAATAGAAACTTAACTTCAAGTTTGTGGGGTTGCCGCCATCTTGGAAAAAGGGGGTGGTCGCTTTTTTCGCGATATCTCGAAAACTATACGTCTTACAAAAAAATTGTTGGGACATAATTTGTAGCAAATTGTTTTGCCTACAAATGTGTTCATATAACTTTTAAATGGTGCTGTGACTTTTTATTACGTCAATTAAAGGAGTTTTGTACTCTGTCCATTTTCTTCACGATACGTTTAATCAAACATTGGTATATAGCACAGCAATAGCACTTCTTTCGTTTCCTTCTGAATCTAGCGTCGTATACGCTCTGTGTACGCCGCTACGATGTCGATAACAAAGGTGATGTTGACAAATTATCTTCATCTTTCACTCGGAGTTAGTTGGAAAGCATTTTCAAAGCGAAAACTTATTATAGAGAATGGATGTCTAAATGAAATACGATGAACAATTTTAACAGGTTTACGATAATTTGCGCTAAAGATTTGAGAAAACAAGATCCTTAAAGAAAAATATAACCATTGTATGGTAACGATACAATGGTTATTTCTCTTTATTTTGTAAATCGTTCTATGGACAATGGCTGAAGCCATTTCATGGTCATAGTTTAACAAATTTTCAAACATTGTTAGCAACTTACGTACATACATACGTACTCACTTACCTGTTTTAATGAAATAAACAATAATCAATTTAGTTGTACTAACCGGCTAGCACTTACGTCAATAGTTACGTCGAAAATTAGCTCGATTATTGACGTAAGTGCTAGCCGGTTATTACAACTAATTTTAATCATGCCTCACGGGAACAATAATACAATAATAAATTTATGTTATGCCATAATTATAATGCAAAAAAAAACAAACAAAAAAAATATTGAATGTATTTCAGGTAGCAGTAGGTCGTAAGACCGTGTTGTCTCGTGAGTGTACCGGCACTGTCAGTGGAGTGTCACAAGCATCCTCCGACGTGGAGGGGGGAGGGGGGACGCTGACCTACAAGATTGTCATGACGGGGGATACTTGGAAGGTATGTACAACAATAAAATTATGAATTAACTAGTGGGTGCTCGCGGCTTCGCTCGCATTAAGAAGTAAAACTTGCATCCCCTATTTCACCCCTTTAAAAGTGGCATTTCCAAAAATGATTTTGTTAGCTGATGCCTAAGTCATAACATCTACCTGCATGCCAAATTTCAGCCCAATCCGTCCAGTGGTTTGGGTTGTGCGTTGATAGATCACTATGTCAGTCAGTCACTCAAAACTCAAAGGTGACTTACTAACTGACTGACTGATATAGTGATCTATCAACACTTTTAAAGGGGCGAAATGGGGGATGCAAGTTGTACTTCTGAATGCGAGCGAAGCCTCGAGCACCCACTAGTGTAATATAAATTTAATGAAGAATTTATTTTATTTGTTTATTGCAGGTCCTCCGCGACTACTACCCCGCGCAGGTCCCCCGCGTGGTGTCCCGCGGCGCCGTGTTCGCGCGGATGACGTCCGACCAGAAACAGCAGCTCATAGTGGAGTATCAGGCGCTGGGCTATTATGTTGGTTAGTATATCACTATAAAAATATATCAAACCTTTATTAAAGAGAAGAGTTCTTTTTGCCACCATTGTTCTTAAAAAAAAACTCTTCAACCTAGGTATATGTTTGAGATATTCTTAGAACTGGTCAACATTTAGGTATAGAAAACTATTTAGGCTTAAAAACACGAGTGCCATATTTTTTATTTGTCTGCGGATTTCGCGGAAACTCTCAGTTCTATCGTTATGATTATTTTTATCGTATCAGATTTGGTTTATTACAACTTAGAGAACGGTGCAGGTTTCATTAAAATTGACTGATTTGTTCTTTTTGAGTTATGATTAACCCTAGTCAATTCTTATGGGAGTTACTAACACTGATGTCGAAGTTTTTGAGGCCACCCAAGGGGTAATAATAAATCTCAAAAACTACTCCCTACCTATAAACGTCTAGGTACCAAGGTCAAGTTATTTTTTTCCAAAATACCACTTATATATCCAATTTCTTCCCCCCCAGGTATGTGCGGCGACGGTGCCAACGACTGTGGCGCCCTCCGCGCAGCTCACACAGGTATATCCCTCTCGGAGCTAGAGAGCAGTGTGGCCGCCCCCTTCACTAGCTGCGACCCCGACATCGTCTGCGTGTCGCGAGTACTGCGCGAGGGGAGGGCGGCTCTCACCACCAGCTTTGGAGTTTTCAAATTCATGATAGCGTATTCCCTTACAGAGTTTTACTCAGTCGCCTTCCTCTACTACTTTGACTCCAATCTGACAGACTTCCAGTTCCTATTCATAGATGTCGCTTTGATTGTAAACTTCGCGTTCTTCTTCGGTATGACTGAAGCGTATTCAGGCAAGTTGTGTAAGATACCACCATTGACGTCGTTGTTAGGTCTGGTCCCGTTGCTAAGTTTGATCGGACAAATGTTTTTAATAGGTCTAGCTCAGTATTTAAGTTATTATGCCCTGACGTTGTTCCCGTGGTATGTTAGACATACGTATGAAGGTGATGAGGCCAATGAATGTTGGGAGAATTATGCGATATTTGCAGTATCTATGTTCCAATATGTCATAATGGCTATAGTTTTTAGCCACGGAGCTCCGTATAGAAGATCTGTGATGACAAACAAACAGCTAATGATTAGTATGATCATAATGACAGCTCTATGTGTATATATAGCGATCTCTCCGGCGCAATGGCTCGCAGAATTCCTGCAACTAAGAATGCCAAAAGATGTCCTACTTTGTTACCTTGTATTGATAATAGCGGCTGTACACTTTTTGATAGCGTTGTTCTTTGAGCGAGTTATCATACAGTATTGCATGGAAAGCAATCTGATGATTCCAAAGTTTCTCAAAGAAAAACGGGTGAGGAAAACACCGCATTTGGCTATAAAGAGGGAATTGACAGATATGGATTATTTAGACTGTAACGGTAAGGTGTCGTTTGAGAATGATGTTTCGGAAACTTCTAGTTCTGGGAGAGGCAGGTGAGTGTGGCTTAAAAATAGTACCAAAGTTATTAATGTGAGAAAGAAACTTATTTAGTAGGTTATAATAGAATTTAAGTAAAGTTGGACTCGATTAGAAATTTTATTTGGTTTTTTTTGTCTATTTCTATCGCTATCGTTGTAAAAGTTATACGGCATTCTTTCAAGAAAACAAAAGAGATACCTAGGCATACATAGGTCAACGACCGAAATTCTCGGTCGGTACATCTCGACCGGACATGACTTGTCTCTTAAACAAGCCATATGTAGTTTATTGACGTATAATGAAATGTAAACTTAAATTATATGGTCAATCATTTATTCCTAAATTGGAGTTCTGAAACTATTGAACTAATAATTTCTTCATTTTGAACTTAATGACTAGGTACGTATTTTTTAACTGTGTATTTCGAATATTCGTATTAATTGTTTGCCATATTTTTATAGGAAAGCATTTATGCGTTATGTTTTCTTGTTTTGTGTGGGACATAATGTGTCCCATTTGTTTTGTTTCAACCGTAAAAAATAAAGTTTTTACTAAATTATTGTTATCAACACTATTATGCAACTGTCATATAATGAAGGGTATTAAAACACGAGTGCGAGTTTATGAAACGAGCGCAGCGAGTTTCATAATAGTAACGAGTGTTTTAATATCCGTGTTATATGCAGTTGCATACACTTTTTTATCTTCACTAATGTTGTAACATTTTAACTTTTAATTTATTAAATTAAATTCACGCGTACGTGTATTGTCACAGTGATTTTGCCGCCATTAAAATCTAACCAATGAGAGCGCAGCTATGCGCGCATCAGCAATCAGGAATGGTCGCGTTTTATTGATGTTATAATGAGATATTACGATATCAGTAGTAATTATAAGTCAAGTATTGGAAACATAAGTAGAATGTTACAACATTAGTGTAGATAAATACACTTTTCGATGTCATATGATAATTTTTAAGCGTTTAGAAGCATTCTATCTGTGTTTTATAATTTTAAATAGTTTTACTAAGTTTCTTATGATCTTTTGTTTTATATTTTACCTACCCTGTTTCTGATGTGATTTTGTGACTATTTTGTCTTTCTTTTTTAATGTAATCCTTATGAAAATAGACACGATATGGACATTGTCCTAATTACAAAATGGTATTAAATAATACGGACCTATCCAGTATTTCTCTCAGTAACATTTTAGAATTAACTTATGACATATCTTAATGAATTTGACGTATTTTTAAGTTGAATATTTTTTATAGCTATTACCAATGTTATTAAGCAACTGTCGACGCGGTCAGTCTTTGGATGGGTGACCGAAAAGTGGCATTCCATTTTGGGCGCTTTCGTGGGTTGGATGACACGTTAAATTGAAGGTCCCGGCTGTTTGTCTAGTTCGGCAGTCGTTAAGCCACCTTTTGGCCGGCTTGATAAACTCTCGACACTAGAGTTGGCCACTCTCATTCGATAAGAAGATATCCTTTTAATGTTTTTTTCTTTGTAATAAGTAAGTAATAAAGAAAATTTTTAAAGCTAAGAAAGTATCAAAATAATGCTTGTCATGTTGTCGCGAGTTTTTAAAACTCGTAGAACAAAAATAGTTGGTTTTGACACTTAAACATTTAACGTACTTTTAAAGTCTAAATAAAAGGATTATGCTTTAGTTACCGTATGTAGAAAATAAGAAAAGTAATATATGAATTAATATTTAGTAATAAAAAGCACATTGTGATATATTGCAATTAAATAAGTGCCTTATTATAATAAGATGACATTCCATTCTTATTAAATGGTGCTGACTAGTGAAATAAACCTGTGTTTTATTTATAAGTAAACCTTAAATGTCCGAATAACCTTAAAAAATCCACAATATCCGAGGACACGTGTCGTCCATGGAAGGACCTGGGCGCTCACCACGATGTATCTGGACAAGAAAACTCCTCTAATGAATTCCTTCTGCGGGGGAGTCACGACCCTCAGCCATGAGGAAATACGATTCTAGAGAGAGAAAAACCTTATATACTTTATTATTCAAGCAGCGCCCCGCAGAGTTAGGTACCCGCGTTAATCAGGTTGAAAAGTACCTACCCATATGTATAATCCAGGTTCTAACTATATCTTCATATCAAATTTCATTAAAATCGGTCCCGCGTGGAGATGTAACAAACATACCTACATACAGGCAAACTTTTACCTTAGTAATATATGTGGGATTATACAACCCGGTCAATTAAAGTACACACTTACTTATGTTCCTAGGTCCCCTGAGTGGGGCAGAGGGCGTCCACAGTGATTCTCCATCTCGTCCTGTCTTGGGCTTCATGCTTCACTTCGGGCCAGGTCTTGTGGATGTACTTAATTTCTTCCATGACGGAGCGACGCCATGTTTGTTTCGGACGACCACGTTTCCTCTTGCCTTGCGGGTTCCAGTCCAAAGCCTGTTTAGGGATGTGGTCCGGAGCCCTCCGCAGTGTGTGGCCGATCCAATTCCACTTGCGTCGCTTTATTTGCTGGCCTATGGGGCTTTCGTGACATCTACGCGATAGCTCCGCGTTGGATATCTTTTCAGGCCAGAAAAGATATAGGTCAATTAAAGTGACATCATATAAATGGTGGTAAAAATATATACTTTTATAGGCTACTTTTCACATTAATGGGGGAAACCATTTATAAACGTTACGTTTAACGAACTGGGTTTTTAAATTATATTAAAGCGAAAGTATGTTTAGTGTGTGATCCGCTTTTGCGCCACATGGAGCGATAGATCATAGTGATATTTGGTAATGTGATAAATAATCTACTTACCTACGTTTACGCTTGTAAAGCTTCAAATTTACAAGTTTCTTCATCTATTTCATAACATAAGCGATAGATCATTATCATTTTAGTACGGGTAGGTACTCCCCGTACGAAAATATCCTAACAAAGTAAGCAAGCCTAAAAAGATTGGTCCAAAATAAAACAATAAAAATTACTGCAATATTTTTATTACTTGCTATGAAGCAATTAATAGAATGAACGTAGACTCTATTATAAATTAACAAAACTATATAACTTTACACAATCATCATTTGGCATCACAGTTCTTCCGATTTATACTGTAAGCATGTAGGTTTCATTGTTGTATTATAATTTTAAATAAATATATATATATATATATTGAGAATTTATGAACTCAAGTAACGTATGTCTAAAAATAATGACATAATTCTTGAAGTTTTAAAAAATATTTCAAATTTAAATGATCATAAAACTTTTAAAAACAATTATTATGATTTTGAACAAATTGTGTATATTATAACTAAGTATATTTTGATTTTCAGCCGTTTTTTTTAATATCTACATACCTACATCAATCGAAGACATTTTATAAATTACTTTAGCATTTCCTTTCAATTATTATTGGACTTAATAGAATATAAAGTTCATAACACTACATAAAAATTGTATTTTTATAGTTTATATAAAATGCATATAATTTATATAACGTGTAAGTAAATGTTGAAATTATGATATTTAGAGCCGGTATATTTATTATCATTTCTTTATGTGATAGCATTATATAAAGCCATGTATGTACTGGTGACTTTTACAATCCCTTTTTAAAGTTGTTTTGTATACTTTTATATATTTGTATACTTATTACAAGGTATCATTGTCCAGCGAAATGTAAAAATTGTACCGGCCCTTAATTACAATAACATTACAGTACCGAAACACGAAAACTTTTATAATAATACAAATACAAAAAATTTGGAAAAATTACATTTGAAAAAGTAAAATCCTTAAAAATAGAACGCATTGTGCAAGAATAGTGAAGTGAAAGATTATCTTTATTATATCGATATTCTGTTCTAAAATTTCGAATCGAATGTAGTTTATAGTCATGGACAATAGGGATAATGTCGAAACTGGTTCTTAAAATAATTCTTTCTATTTAGGAGCACGGTGGGAAAACCATATACATCGGTATATTATGATTTATTTTCAAACTTTATGGGACAGTAATTGAATGGTTCATTGATCAATTTCCATTTTGTCAGACACCATTGAAAGCACCTAAATTTAATGTACTTATTCAATTATAAAATATATTCTAGGAAGAAATGGTAAACTTTCTTTACTTTAAATATAATTCAGTACTCTATCGATACACCAATAGCTAGTAAAGCAAAGAATTCGAAAATGGAACACATTTTTCTTATAATTTGCCTAGATTAGGGATGCGCTAAGCAACATTTTGTTACGTTAGTCGATTCTACCGCTTGGTATTAATGTTTTACATTAAAAATGCCAATCACTATTTCCCTATCTCAACTTTTTTCTTATATTATTATTTGAACTTGCTTCAAATATAAATGTAATAGGTATGTTATATTATAATCATACGTGTTTCAAGCAATCCTGTCTCTTCTTATGCTCAGTGATTGCGCCGTAGTTTGGAGAAAAAACTGTAACACACATAAACATACATATAAGTATATAAAAATTAAAACAGTATAATTATTTGGGCTCTATCCGATTGTATATTTAAGGTTATTATTATTCAGTATTCATTCTGAAATCTTAAACGAAAATAAATTAACGGTTATAAATTAAATAAATATAAAAAAACGCTGAACCACACTAATTTTTGTACGATTAATTAGTTGTTTTTAAAAAGAAAGTAATAAAAAGAGATATTCTTAGTAGAAACAATTAGAATAGAGCCCAAATACCAAATTTATAATGCGGCAAATAAATAAAAAATGCTGCAAAATAACTTACCAAGGGATTTGGTGGTGCGTTTATAAACATAAGTAGGTATGAAGGATGGTAGTATGCAGTATGGTGCTATGTGCATGTGTTTACCTATACATATATTTAAAGGAGTATTTAAGCCGGTTGTAAGGTGTGACCTTTATTAAATCCTAGGTAATAAACTTAAGACTTAATAAACTTGTTGTCTTGTCATCCCAACTAATTTACTCAATCAATTTGAATTTTTAATGACATATACATATGAATCAATATTTATCAAATTGATAGGTTATTTTCTAGCTATTTAATCTACTTTTTTACATTGAAGTAGATTGGACTGCAAAACACATTAGAGCCCAATCAATCATATCACCATACAACCGACCTTAATGTTCTTAAAATAACTAAATAGTACGCAAAATAAAAATAAATGGTATTGTTCGAGAATGTTCTCATATAATATTATTTAACAACTTACAGAGAGACATCACAAGCAACGCAAGCGCTGTTTAATAAAATGTACTTAAAATAAACAATCATAATAAGTAATTAATAAGAAAGCTACATTGCGTGTCAATTATACACTATTTAAAAAATAAATACAATTGTTGTGACGTTACATCTCAAAATACACCGTAATTATACATTATATACAGTGTATTCTAGACAAAAAACAAACTTTTCACTAATAAAATAAAAATAATATTAGCAAAAATGTTCGCGACGACCATAATTAAAAAAATAAATTAACTAGCAGATCTATATGTCTACTAAAATTAACAATAAAATATTCCAAAAGCGTGTCGATTCAAACATGCTTTCTCAATTCTACGTTTTGTACAAAGCGGTGTAAACATTTCAATTAAAAACTTGATTAAAATACAATAAATTATGCAACACAAAACACTGTTATTGACATCTAATAAAACACTTAAATTACTGTATAAAATGCAGATTGACAAATTTTAATGTTAAAATACGATTTAAATAAATAATTAATTACAGCCCCGTAATGATCGAATTCTATTTGTATTCGAAAACCACACATAAAAAAACGAATACACCTTGCTCTAGGACTGTTCTGATTCAATATATAAAAAAACAACGATTGCAGGCAAGATTAGAGACACGATAAACTTTAATATAATTTATTAAAAACATGACAAATACACAATTGCGATTAAACTACAATTATTACTTTTATAAATAAAGTCAATTAGTAAAACTGATTTCTTTGAAATCGAGACTTGTAAAAAAAGTTAAAGTAAGTAAGTTATAGTCAAAGTTTGAAAGAATACTTTAAAAATTGTACTCAATGGTACGCGCGATTAGTTTTATTAATCAATGTAATATTTTTATATCTCTATAAATATGTATATAAACCACTGGAAGATTGTGTTTTACGTCACATAATAACTATACAGTGCTGTTTACAACAAATCGATTATTTCTCGATCACATTTTTTAGGTAATTTCAATTAGAACTTCTTAGATATAAGAGATCAACTATATTCGATTTTTGTGTTGAGACAATGCTTTCGTTCAAGTATACAAAGGAATATACATTTGTACTTTTTAAATCTTTTTGTTATGAAATAATCGGTTTGCGGTCTAAAAATTAAATTTTATATGGCAACACTCCAATGACATTTCTGACAATGTACCTACCATTAGTACTCAATCAGAGTCATGAGATATTTGCATAATCAATAATGATTAATGGTAAATATAAAATCGAATATAAACTCAGCATATCTTTTTTTTTCTTTTCTTTGCTGGCCAGTCAGTCAAATTTAATTTCAGCATATCACGGTATAATAAATACAACTTTGACATTGACATTTCAAAATGGTAAATGTCAAAATAGTGTTGCCACATAAAAGCGCGTTTACTCGTAACAATAAATACTAGAAACTAAACGCATATATTACATCGTTCGTGGTCGGTCGGCGCGTTCTATTTCTTCTTCTTCAGTTTCGGAATTCTGAAATGGTGCGAGTGAAGTTAGAGTGATGCTGGCGATCTTATTATACACAAATGGGGGGAAAACTGTGAAACACTGGCAACACTTTTTGAGACTTCATCATTATGGAAAAGTAGCATATTATTCATCTAACAGAAAATAATATATATAATTATTAATAAAGCATATCTTATCGTAAAACAGAGGTGCATTTAGCGCCAGCTGCAAAAAATATAATGATAATATTTTTTAAAATCTATTGTGAACAAGTTTTACCTATCAATTTCACATTGTCGCAGATAAAATTTACAGTTCTACCGATAATAAAGAAAATGTATCAGCTCAATATATTTTCATATGAACTTGATTTTAGGAACAAAAACTAGAAATCTTTCTTTTAATAAAAACAGCGACACATTGAATATAGAAAATTTTCATTTCTTTTTACGTGGTTTCACAGTTTTATTACAGTGTAGTATGAAATGAAATATAAGATTCTTTCCACAATAGGATACCACTTCCAGTGAAGTAGAAATGTTTGTGAAATTAGTTTGTGCCCGATCGTGCTATTATATACATTTTCATACAATATTGATGGTTTTCTGCATGGAATTTTGTATGGGATAAGTAGTTTGTGTTTTAACTTACCCGGAACTCTTTTTGTGTGGCGTCGATTGCGATTTTTCAGATTCCAGTAGCTTGGTCGTCGAATCTTTCATTAGACCTGAAAAACAAATAAACAACAATTAAAACCTAATTCCAGGTATCCAGAAACTATAAGCAAATGTTTCAATGTTTTTGAAAGAATTTTGCTCATTAGTATTGGAAAAAAAATTACTCAGATAGACTTGTTAATAAGACTGCTCAAATTACTATTTTGACTCTCATAAAATGTGACAGTATTTTTTTTAAACCACAATAAAATATTCCGTAATTCAACTTACAGATTCTAAAATTAACGTCATTATAGGCGGTTTTACCGCTAAAACAAACATATTCATCACAATAGATACGAGTATATGAACTCACCTTTCCCCGAAGATCCAAACACGGAGCTGCCCAGATTGTTCAAGCTGTTAGTAAAGTTGTCTTCCTCTCTCGCCACCGCTTCAGCTGCAGCTCTTCCTTTCTCTTTCACCCCCTCGCTGGCTTCTCCCAACCTCGCCCCAACTTCCTCCAGCCTGTCCTTCCCAGCACCCTTGATCTCTTCCAACTTATTATCAGCAGAGACTTGGAAACCTTCAAACGAATCTTTCGCTTCTCCAAACAGTTCCTTAGAAGTCGCTTCCGCGTTACTAGCCGATGACTGAACATTCCCAAACACCTCTTTAGCTGAATCGTCTAAACTGTCGAAAGTATTGCCGGCGGAGCTCTGAAAACTGTGCAACGTGTCCTGCGCGGAATTGCCCAAACTGTGCACGTCATCTCTGAAATCTGCGTACGTATCTCTCGTGGAACTTTGTAAATCTTCCCAGTTGTCTCTAGCGTCGGTCACTCTGTCCTTTGCCGAACTTTCGACCTTATCGAAAGCACCCAAGGCCGATTCTTGCGCGTGACCGTACGCCTCTTGCGATGACCTCTGCCAGTCGTGCAGTTCATCCTTACCCACTTGTTGCCAATCATCGTATTTGTTGCTGATGTCAGTTTGGATCGCGCTCTTCTTGTCTGCGGCAGCATTTAGAGCGTCCTCGGCTTTCCTTTTGATTTCGTCTGTTGTTAGTTCCGCTTCTTGTCTTATCCTGTCTAGTTCGCTTTGTGCTGCGTTTTGTACTTGATCCTTTTTGCTATGTAATGCTTGACCAAACTCGTCGGATTTCTGGTGAAGAGCTTCCGTCGTATTACTGAATACCTTCGCTGCGTCATCAGCTTTAGATTTCGCCGCGTCTTTGTACTCGGTAGCTTTGCTCTGAACAGCGTCTGAGACTTCAGCTGTTTTACTTTCTACGGCATCTTTAGCTTCGCTTGTCTTGTCGTGAATGGCACCAGTAACAGCAGTAAATGCTCCAAACATAGCATCTTTAGCGTCAGCTGCTTTATCGCTCACTGCTTCTTTGAATTGAACTGACTTATTTTGAACTGCGTGTGAGATTTCTCCCGCTTTGTCATGTACTGCATCCTTAGCATCATGCAACTTGTGGCTGGCCGCGTCTTTGATCTCGACTGTCTTGTCGTGAATGGCACCGGTTACTTCGCTAGCTTTGTCTTTGATTTCGTTGGCTTTGTTACTTGCAGCGTCTTTTAATTCTACGGTTTTGTCGTGAATTGCACCTGAGACGTCACTTGTTTTTTGTTGAACAGCATCTTTAGCGTCACCGATTTTACTGCTGGCAGCATCTTTGATTTCTACAGTCTTATCGTGAACAGCCTCAGACACTTCACTTGCCTTATCTTTGACAGCATCTTTAGCATCGCTCAGTTTATTACTCGCAGCGTCCTTGAGTTCAACTGACTTGTCAACAATTGCGTCTTTAGCGTCGCTGACTGCTGATTTTGCTTCATTTGTTTTATCGTGAATAGCATCTTTGACCTCGCCAGCTTTGTCTTTGATTGCATCTTTAGTTTCACTGATTGCAGAACTGACTTCGCTAGCTTTGTTGTCAATAGCATCTTTGGCATCGTGCGCAGCGGATTTTATGTCGTTGGCGGTGTCTTTAATAGCTCCATCGATTTCATTTGCCTTGTTCTGAGCAGCGCTTTGAATTTCGCTTGCTTTGTCATGCACGGCGGTTTGAGCGTCATGAACAGCGCTTTCAGCAGCGTGTTTAGCATCCTCTGCTGCTTTTTTTGCCTCTTCAGCTTTGCTTTCAGCTACTTTTTTAGCTTCCTCTGCTTTATCATGGACGGATTTCTCAATTTCATTTTTCTTATCACTTACAGCTTTACTTGCTTCGTTTGCTTTTTCATTTGCTTTTTGTGCCAAGTTTTCTGCGCCATCTTTAAGTTCTTCCTGTTTCTTAGCTGCTTGATTTTTAAGTTCATCTTTTTTCGCGTTAGCCTGGTCTAGTAAGTTGTTGGCCGATTCTTTTGTTTCAGCAGCTTTGTTCTTTATTTCACTTTCAATGTCATCTTTGGCACCAAAGATGTTGCTGACAAGACCTGTGAAGAAACTCTTTCCTTCTTTTGCCTTTTTCTTAGCTTCTTTCTTTGCTTTTTTCTTAGCTTCTTTTGACATTTCCTTCGTACTTTCCGATGATTCACTTATATCTGATTTAGCTTCATCGAAAGATCTTTCAACGCTTGACCTGAGATCATGAGCTTTTTTATTCAAATTTTGTTGTGCACTGTGAACAGAATCTGCAACGGCGTTAGCACCATCCTTTGCCTTGTTCTTAAGATTTTCTGCTGAGTTTGTGACTGCACTTTCAACTTTGCCAAGTTTTTCGTTGCCTCTAAGTTGGAGTTCTTCCGCTTGTTCTCTTGCAAGGAAATCTAAAGCATGAGCCCTATCGTCCATACCTTGTCTGATTTTACTTGCTTCATCTTTAGCTTGATCGACTGTATCTTTTGCCGCAGACTTGACGTTGTCTATCTCAGTCGCAACATTGGATTGGATTTGGGAAGCTTTAGCCGACACATCATCTTGTACTCGATGTGCCGATTCAGAGAAATCATTCAACTTATTACTAGCAGCAGTTTTTAATTCGCCTAAATTATCTTCTGCACCAGATTTGATCTCCTGACCTTTGGTCTTGATATCACCTTTAACAGCGTCAGTTTTAGCGATAAAATCTTCAGTGACTTCTCCAGTCTTCTGTGCAATGTTATCCTTTTCTTTTTCTAATTTACTTAGGTCCTCAATGATTTCCTTGTGAAGCCCATCAGCAATCCCTTGCAGTTTTTCTTGAGTTGAGAATTTTTCTTGTTCAATAATGTCAAGTTTGTTGGATGTTTCGTCGTGTCGGTGTTTTTCACCAGGTTTGTACTTTCCTTCACAGCATCCCACGTAAAAGATGAAAGGATCAGCTTTTTTATTACAAATGGGAGTATCCACGGGTTGCATTAGCGCATATTGTTCGTATAGCTTCTCTTCGTCGGTTTTCCCGGGACCGGAAGCATCTTCGTCTACGACTAATTTAGTTGAATAGATCTGACTTTCGACATCTTCATCTTCCCTGTGAGGTTTGGTGTTAAGATCCTTGAACATGTCTTCAACTTTACCGAGTAGACCTTCGTCTATGATCCTGGGTGCTGGTTTAGGAGGGGTCTTTTCTTTTTCTTTGTTTTCCTTAGTGTCTCTTTCTTTGGATTCGCGAGGTTTAGGCTGAGGTTTGGGAGAAGATTCTTTCTCGTCTTCTTTGTCTTCGCTATGGCCGAAGACGTTCTTTACTTTGCCAGCGAGGCCTCCTAGGAAGCCACCACCACCTTCCTTCTTCTTTCCTTTCTCGAGAGTGTTCATGGGAGTTTTGTCCTCATCAGAGTCGAAGGTGGCCTTGGTTTTGTTAGAGTCGACTTGAGGCACACTGTTTCCATTTACTAAAACATATTAAAAAATTCGTAAGGCATTATGATAAAGTAGTGGGATGCCCGCGGCTTTCATTGCGTTGTTTCGGAATAAAAAGTAGCCCATATCACTTTTAAGGCTACTACTTTATCAAATATATCAATAACCAATCGCTTAATTGCTACTTAAAAATGGAACAAACAATAGACTTTCTTTGAATTAATTTAATAGTATGAAAATATCCATGAAGAATTAATAGAGTGTGCGAATGATTAATAGTTATATGTATTACCTTGAGGTATAATGTCCTTGTCCTTGTTGTCTTGCTCACCGTCTTTAGTCGTATATTTGACGTCACCGTTTGTGATTATCATGTTCTGAAAAACAAAAACAATTTTAAAATTTACCAACACATTCAGCATGATGTTTTTTTTTTAAACATGGGCAATTGGGCATAACATTTAATAAGATATTAACTCGACCATAGATTAGTGGTAAATAAAGTAACTTGTGTGAATGTGTGACTCGAGTGAAAGAAACAGATTCGAATCTTCTCGCTGATTAGAGACAGACATGAAAGTTCGTACAAAATTGCAAATAGATCGATTATTAGGGAAGGTATACATACGGGTCCATGTCCGTTGAGTGGTTTCTCAGGTATATGAGGCAGCGAGCCGGGTCCGAAGCTGTTGTTGTGCTCGCCCCATTGGAAGCTCAGCTCGTCCTTCAGGGCGTCGAAGCCTGCAACATAAAATAATAAAACAAATTTAAATATGGTGAAAAAAAAATCGTTACATCCGTATTCTTTTATTATTTCGTTTTTTATGCTTTTCGTCTTATTTCAGTACCTACATGTTATATCGTTTGAACAAGTGGCATTACAGGCTGTCCAGCGGCGAAATATCTAACTGGTATGGTATTTGTATGAACGGATATCAAGCAATCATAACTAGATAGAGTAACACTAGTATGTAGGCTCTTATACAAGGTGTAAAATATTATTTACTTCTTCTTATCGAATGAGTGGCCAACTCTGGTGTCGAGTTTTCAAACCGCCCAAAGGGCCTCTGACATGGCTTAACGACTGCCGTACTAGACAAACAGCAGGGACCTACAATTTAACGTGTCATCCGACCCACGGAAGCGCCCAAAATGGAATGCCACTCTATTTATTATTTACTAATATTGCAAGATAGCAATTAACACGGGCTCTTGTACTCTCAGCTTTGTCAGAGACAAAACAGTCTATCACACGAGATAAGATATATACTGTAATATATTAAGATGAACGTAACTTACCAGACTGATCCAAGTTGAGGTAGTCAGTGTGGCTCTTCCCGGCGCGCGGGGCGATGCGCTCGGGCAGCTCTACGTCCAGCACGCACGCAGGGGTCTGAGACTGCTCGCCTTTGGGGACCTGAGAATTCAAGTTCATGGAAATTGGTGACTTGAAAGTCATCACGTCATGTCTTGTGTTAAGTCTGGTCGTTTCTATGTATATTAAGTACTAGTGGGTGCTCCCGGCTTCACTCGCATTAAGAAGTAAAACTTCCATTCCCTATTTCACCCCTTTAGAAGTGGCATTTCCAAAAATCCTTTCTTAGCGGATGCCTACGTCATAACATCTACCTTCATTCCAAATTTCAGCCCGATCCGTGCAGTGGTGTGGGCTGTGCGTTGATAGAACACTATATCAGTCAGTCAGTCACCTTTGAGTTTTATATATTTAGAATTTAGATGTATTTAAAAAAAAGTATATAAGTATTGCATCCGTTACCTAGTACCCGCCGCAACACAAGCGTTTTCTTAGTGTGGGGCTTGGTGGCGCTAAAGGCAATGTCCCGGAATATTTATTTTATTTATTAAAATATATGCGATAAAGTAGTTAGGTAGGTATATAAAACAAAATATATGCCAAACGCAATCTATACCCGATTACGTCCCACTCCTGGTAAATCAAATTATCTTTTTTTGTAGATGCGTGCTCAATATTATTGAAGCGGCTATATTCATCAGCGAATAAACAAACGCAACAAGGAAACATTTAAATTTCACGCGGAAATCATTTGAGGCGCAAAAATTGAATGAAAAGTAGTTGTAAAGCTGTTTATTTGTCGTTAATAATATCTAAAATAAATATAAATGTTGATTAAATGTATATAAAATGTACCTTTGGTTCATTCATGAAGTATATTCTGCCCGCAGGACTTTCCTCGTGATGTTTGACTCGCACCGTGAACTCTACGCGGTTGTCTTTGAACGCCTGCGAATAATAGACAATTGTTAATTAAAACATCAATACCTGGTAATTTATCTTTTTTAGTTTACAAGTCTTACTATTGTCAATTAAAACATCAATACATGGTTATTTATCTTTTTTAGTTTACAAGTCTTACTATTGTTAATTAAAACATCCATACATGGTAATTTATCTTTTTTAGTTTACAAGTCTTACTATTGTTAATTAAAACATCCATACATGGTAATTTATCTTTTTTAGTTTACAAGTCTTACTATTGTTAATTAAAACATCCATACATGGTAATTTATCTTTTTCAGTTTACAAGTCTTACTATTGTTAATTAAAACATCAATACCTGGTAATTTATCTTTTTTAGTTTACAAGTCTTACTATTGTTAATTAAAACATCAATACATAGTAATTTATCTTTTTTAGTTTACAAGTCTTACTATTGTTAATTAAAACATCAATACATGGTAATTTATCTTTTTTAGTTTACAAGTCTTACTATTGTTAATTAAAACATCCATACATGGTAATTTATCTTTTTTAGTTTACAAGTCTTACTATTGTTAATTAAAACATCCATACATGGTAATTTATCTTTTTTAGTTTACAAGTCTTACTATAAGAGGTTATAACTGCGGTTAGGGTACTGCATCTTAAGAGATACGCATCAACGACATAGTATCAGAATAGAATAGAAGTCATTGGTTTCGGACTTACATCCATATACAATTAGGGAATACAGAATCAATAAATAAGTATCGTAGTGGATAAGAAACGCAACTCTTCCTATGAGGCATACTTACTACATACACTGCGCTATACACGTCGATTTGTGGATGAGTCGCATTACTATTTCACTCGTACACATCCAACTCTAATCAATTCCTCATTACTGATGGCCGTGACTATCTCGCAGAATTGGTTCATTAGGAAAATTCTCTTAGGCATAGACGTAGTAAGCGCTCTGGTACTTTAACAGTAGACACCATATTCACGGATTTATTTTGCTCTCTTATTATGATATGAGTCCTCACCTCGAAAGCGAGCATGGGCTGGCTGCCGCTCTTGGTGACGGGCACCAGGTTCCCGGAGAACTCCAGGAACACCTCCTTGCCGTCCAGGAACCGCACCGACGTGGAGTGCGCTACTTCTGTGTAATGCTCCTGGAAATAAGAAAATTATTACCATCAAGTTTGTTGTTTGATGTTGGTTAAGGAGCAGTCGCAGCGGAAAAACACTACATATTTCTCCAGAGTTTCAGTAAGAAAATTATGTTAAGTATACCTAGCTATTGTTATTCTAATTTACCTACCTAACCTACATTTTTGACATTGATATTTTTTTTTTCAAAGAAATATATGTACCTAATTGGGATTAAAAGTAGAACTTTAACACACATTTAATTATATTTGATCATCGTAGTTATTGAAGTAACGAACCTTCTTTTAGAGCTCTTAAGAAATTTTAATATCGCAGAAACGTACCTCAGATACTAACAGTTTAATTGTAAATCACAGTTTTTATTCAATAAATCGAGGGCTCTAACTTCAGAATGAAAACTCGACTCTAAAGCATGCCACTCTTACACGACTTTACTTACTGAACAGACGAAGGATATTTAAGCACAAAATCCTGTTTCCCTCGGTTTTATGAATAAATTTATTTGTAATATTTGTATTTGTACTAAAACACAACGTCTTATGACTTCAACACAAGATTTGCAATGCAACTAGTTATTTCCACCGGTATGACCTAATGCATATCGCCAGAGTAAAACGCAGTTTGAAACGTAAACAAAATAAACATGATCTTTTATTGCAATGTCACATACTAGGGATGTGCTAAATATATGCAGCATAGATAAAATTTGTTCGAGATTGTTAATAATCTATTCATTATACAACTGTTCTATGACTTGAACGACGCGGTATCTATGTTTCCAGCATAATTGTGCGAACAGCAAACAAATGGGTTTCCCGTCTAACAGATTACTTCAAACGAAAAAACTATCGATAATAAAACCGAGAATGAATAGTTTCTTATTGAGTAAGCATGCTCCATCGCAGACCACAACTATCACAATGGGCAAATTACGGTCTAATGCTAACCAGTAAGTACTATTAAAAAAATTAACTCACACAAAAGTGGTTAATTGATTTGATTCGACTATCAGGTGGACAGCGCCTTGGTGTTGCCAATTGCCTTGGCATATAAGAGTTGAAAGTTTTTCACGCTATTGTGGTGTCTACTAGTCGTGATGTCGTTGGTATGAAGTCACCACCATATTCATTGTTTACTTCATTTGGTGTGAAGCCAAAATGACTAAAGATTACGTGACATATTACTTTACAAAAGTTATTTGTGATCGAGAACTTTATACCTAATTGAACATTGAATAATACTTTTTCTAAGAGATTTGAATGATATGATATATTTTTTAGATTTTGGTCTCTCTAATTAGCTAGAAATCTAATTGTTACCTATTCACTTGCAGTATGTACGTAGAACGCGCCTTTGATGTGTCAAATAAAACCAACCAACGAATTCAATCTTAGAACGCATCATAAAGAATTTGAGAAGAAAAAGGCAAATACGAGTTGAAAATTTACCATAACTGTAATCCCTTGTAAAGTTTAAGTCTTTGCTACTTTTTAACCGACTTCAAAAAAGGAGGTTATCAAGTATTCTGCAAGTTTTTTTTTTATAAGTTTTAATGAGTATTTCTCACCTGTTGCAGCAGTGTTTCGTACGCGTATCTGTCAGTGATGTACATGACAAGCAGCCTGCCTTCCAGCGCATCCAGCCGCTTGCCGAGCACCACTATGCGGACCTCGAACGGAACTAGCAGCATATCTCTGTAGATTAAAAAACAAGGGAAAATGAATTAGGTGTTCTTAGCGAATGCCCTAATTTTCTTCTTATCGAATGAGAGTGTCCAACTCTGGTGTCGAAATAAGATAAGATAATTATTTATTCATCAAAAGAAATACTCAACTTATGAACTATAAGTTAACAGTTAGTAATTCTATTGTCTCGTCTTACAAAAAATATTTATGTCAGTTAAAAGATTTTACAAAAGTATTAAATTTTTATAATGGTAAAAATGTCAGAATAAAATATAATGACAAATAAATTTAAAATTTCAAATTAAATGAAATGTCAAATTAAACTAGGAATCATCAAATTTAATGATGAGAGCCATGTGAGACATGTGAAAGTTTATCAAGCCTTAAGGGCTTCTGACAATGCCGTGAAGTGAATAATGAATTACTTTGGGTTTCTGTTGGCGTATTAAGTAATGTATGTAACTCTCAGGTCTCACGAGGACTATCAAAAATCACGTATATTTTTCTTTCCGTTGCGGCAGGACGAGGTGTTGTCGCCCCAAGAGTTAACATTTGATTTGACGATAAAAGCTTGACGTCGCAGATAAATTTGTTGTTGAAGTTTGTGTACTTTGCCAAAGTATTTAAAATTATTATTTACCTGTACAATTCCGTGGCCAGTTTGGTGGCGTCGCTCACGTTTTGACAGTTCATCAGCCAGAACCTGCAAAGTAATGTGATTGTTTGAGTACCTGTAGATATTAATATTATACTACTGCAATTCAATGTCCCGAAATATTTATTATTATTATATAATTTATAAAATACTAATGGATCCTGTAAGATATGACGTGGTGCTGTAAGATACCACTTGCTAGTATAAGATACACAGTATCTCAGAGGTACACACCTGGCAGAGACGGTGGTGGTGAAGGAGGCGCAGTCGTCGGTGATGGTAAGCGGCGTGGAGCCGGTGACGTCCTCCCACACGGCGCGCGCCTGCCCGCCCATTATGGAGCACAGCAGCCGCAGGTTGGACGTGGATTGCTTGTCGTGGGAGCCCTGGGAAATAATTATTTAATTAAAAAATACAAGGAATTGCTTTTCAGAAGTCAAATCTAATCAATATTTCAGGCGCTTATTTCTTTAGTCGTAGTAGTCGAACGCGATTCAAACTTGATTTTATAATATGCGATCAGCGATGCACAAAGCGAAGTCGAATCGCTAAGTGAGTATGTTAATGGCATTTAAATTTATGACATTTTTGTTTTAGACATTATGCTTTTCTTACGTTCTTACTATGTCAGGTTTACCAACAAGGTTTCATGCGAGACTTGCTTGCTTATTTGTCAACATTGTCGTTTGTGTGGGTGAGTTAATTACTACCTGGTGTTGCGGCAAGGGAGCAGTGAGCGTGATACTCTTGTGGAACTTCCTCCTCCTCGGCTCCACGGTGATGACGGGGGACACGGCCGCGTGGCGCGGCAGGATGCGCGAGGATAGAGAGGGCGAAGCCCCGTGCGCTTGGAGCCCCACGCGGATGCGCTTCGTCAGGGCTTGCGGGGGGAACAGGGCTTGGACCTGGAATGAAAATGATAAAGGTTTAGATAAAAAAATTGCTGTAATAATTAATTTTATTATCTTTGATTGTCTTGACGGAGCAATGAGAAGTGTTTAGATTTATCTCTAACAGATTTTTGTTATCTTAAGAAACACACCAAATTATCACGCTGTCGTAAGTAAACGTTATCACATTTAAGCTTGAACTATATATTTGTAACACTGTATAATTTGTAACTTTTTGGACCGACTAATATTAAACTTGCACGAATATATCAATTTTTAATTTTGACATTTTGCTTTTATGACATTTCCATATTTGCCATGTGTCCCTGACCTGCGGTATATGCTTGCTGGACACGGTGCCGCCCTCCGGCCCGATGATGTGCACCTCCTGCGTGACGCGCGACACGCACGCCAGGTAGTGGGGAAAGTCACACGTCACGATGCGAGTCACTCGCTCGCCGTTCTCGCCGAGTGTTTCACCACTAGGGCCGTACTCTTGGCGCTCGCGGGCTAGGGCTTCCTGGAATAAAAGAAATTGGGGTTAATTGTCAGAAATCATCATAAACCGCTTTATGCGATAAGGCCGCCCAATGTACCTGGTTAAGTAATTTAGTTAAGTTAAGTAATAGTTAAGTAAATTGTTTTGTTTTCTGTGTACAATAAAGACATATTGATTGATTGATAAAATATGACAGAAATTCAAAAGCGGTCATGTTTATAACTGATTCTTCGTCCTGAACGGACCTATCAGCATGTTTGCCCCTGCGCACCTGGTCTTCATCTGGTTCTCACTCTCATCGTCATCCAGTTTACTTTTAGTTTTTAACCGACTTCAAAAAAGGAGGTTATCAAGTCTTCTGAAAGTTTTTTTTCTACTCAATATACGAGCGAGCTTCATAGATTGATAAAAATATATTATAATATGAAAAGTTTGATTCTTTCTAGGTTTTTATCTAGGAATATTTTACCACATTACAAACTAATATCCGAAGTCGGTTAAAAAACAAAGTGCTAACATAAATGTTGAGTTATTTTGTCCATGCTTAAATCTATGTACCTGTATCATAGGGTTGTCGTTGTTGTGCAGGTAGTGGTCCTGCCAGGTCTCCCCCGTGTCGGAGCGCAGGATCACGATCTCGCGCTCCTTGCACGACGACGTGAAGATCGGCACCTCTATTATTACTGGCCTGGAAAATTAAATCATAATTTAAATATATTGAAATATATAAAACTCAAAGGTGACTGACTGACTGATATAGTGATCTATCAACGCACAGCCCAACCCACTAGACGGATTGGGCTGAAATTTGGAATGAAGGTAGATGTAATGACGCAGGCATCCGCTAAGAAAAGATTTTTGGAAATGCTACTTTTAAAGGGGTGAAATAGGGGATGCAAGTTTTACTTCTTAATGTGAGCGAAGCCGCGAGCACCCACTAGTAAAATATATCCATAAAGTTTCCGATGTGAGTCTATTTCGCATGTAACAAAATCATTCAGTTAAATGGAGAAAACATATATATCTTTTTACTGGGTACTTTTGTTACAAAAGTGTTTAATAATTGATATGCAAGTTGGCCTAACGTATGAATAAGAAAGTGACACTTACTGCAAGAACTTGGCTCCTTGCGGCTGCAGCTCTAGCAGTCTGGAGGCCAGGGCTTCGCCCTCCATTAGGGGCGGAGGCGCCGCGACAGGTGCTCGACGAGTCGCCGCTCTGTAATGGAAATATTTTACATTTTAAATGAGTATTGAATAGATGACATACCTACATTTAACAATGAAAAATAATTTAATGTAGTTAACAGTAGGTAACTTTCTTTGTGATATCAGAACAGAATTAAATTAGTATTTTTATAGCTGAATATCGACGAAGTTATTTTTGTATGTTTCTATCCACTAACACAAGTCGGAGGCTTATCTAACACAAGAAACAATTAATTGAAATTAAAAGTGCGATAGGGGTTTCACCAAATGTGACGCGGGTATTACACATAAATAACTATAGGTGACGGTGATTGGACTAAAGTGTTTTTTATCTTCATTCGGTATCTTGGACAGGATCCAAGGCTTTCTACAAGGGATTTCTACTTTGACATAGCTAGATCCATACACGCCACTCAGGCGATACGTTCTGTTGCACGGGTGTGCTAAATTTTACAAATCTTCTTTATAGGCTGTTTTGTTTTGTTAATATACATATTAAGACTATAGTGTTACCTATAAGGGACTGTAGGTGAGGCTATTAAACAATAATGTTACCTGCAGGTGACTCTGGTAGGCGCTGCGCAGGCAGCCGGTGGCACGATGATGCGCACACCACCTCGTCGCTTCGCTTTCATGGCACCGCCGCGCGCGTCCACCACAAATGATACCAGGAATCTGGGGTAAGATAAAATAACACATGAGTAAAAATCAAAAATAACATAGATGTTTGGTTATATAATATATTTTTTTACATGAACCGACCGTGAAATATACACCTTAATTATTAGTAGTTTCTGGTTAAAGTTAGCCGGTTAGAGATTGGCGGTGACGCTGATCTCGAGTTATATTTCAAACAATTGTTACATTATATAGAATCTAGTTGAAATTAAATTACATAAACATAGCTGATGGTCCATGATCGCCACTTTTTGCCATTGTTAGATTGCCATTAGTGACGGATTTATCAAATTTAATAACTTAAGTAATTATCGACTTTTGTTAATAAGGCTTTGAAATTACCCAATATCAAGCGGCTGTCGCTCCATAGTCGCCACCTTCTTGTCGTTGTTAGATGGCCACAGGTGTCCATCGGTGACGCTGTCCTCGAGCGGCTTGGCTCGGTGCAGGGTGCCTGCCTCGCTGTTCATGTAGCGGTACTGCTGCTGCTGCTGGATTGGACACTCTACTTCGCCTGCAAAGGAAGGAAAGTTTGATTAGAGTTAACAGAGCATATACAACAAATTTTGTTGAAATTGAAGGAAAAGAAATTCAATTGTTTTCTGCAGCGTGATTGAAAATAATAATGTTGGTGATATGACTTTATAAATTTATGTTAATTTTCCTTTATTTACCTACTTTTATTATGTACGTGAGATTATTGCTGTTTACATGCCCCGTTAAGAAATAAATTACAAAATAGGAGTGAGTTATTACAGTATATGTTGTATGTGTAATTATAATTTATCGAAGACATTGCATGAACTCAAAGCGTAGGTAGTACGTATTTGTGACTTTAAAAAGTTTAATTTACTTATCTCGCCAAAAAACAATTTTGACAATGTATAAAATCTTTCTTAAAATAAATCTATCTTAGCCAAAAATAGTATACAATATTTTTGGCATCAAATGAAAGTCAACAATACAATCACGCTTGCATTACCGCATGATCTGAGAATAGAAATGAGTCGTCGTAAAAAACAGGATATTTCATTCAAAATGATAATTTTATTCGCTATTATGTGGCTAAAAGTGGGCGTCGGGCAGTCTGGATCTAGGCTGGGATATGACCTAGGATAGTTTGGCTAGATTCTAACAACAGCACGTTAAAAAGGCAAGTCCAAGATGATTTTTATTCAACAGTCATCTTTTTGAAGTTTATCAACACTTTTTTTTAAACTGAGTCTGTATGTTACCACCTCAAAATCTGCTGTGCTGCAAGGTTATAAAAAAACTTGTTTCTTAAAATCCCTTGGAACTTCTTCGATTGGCGTATCACTGTCATTGGTTAAAAAAGTCAGTTTTGACATCCGAATTTGTGAAACACTCTGCTGGTCAGAGATGATTGGTAGGAATTAAGATAGTTTTTGACGCTTTCCGTGGGTCGGATGACACGTTAAATAGTAGCTCCCGGCTGTTGTCATAGTACGGCAGTCGTTAAGCCATGTCAGAGGCCCTTAGGGCGGTTTGATAAACTCTCGACACCAGAGTTGGCCACTCTCATTCGACAAGAAGTAGAAGAAGATACTTCTGTATGTTTAGAAGTAAGTCAGGCTAAAAAAAGTATAAATGTGTTTTTGACGTGTCATTAAACTTGTCTCGACCTATACAGTGTTTAGAGGTTAGGTAACTGATGCCTACTGCTCAGCTCAATTGTACATTTTATTGGATGTCAAGGTTTTGTCAAGATATGTGCCATGACGAATGCATTGTAACGCTAATGGAGGCATTAATATCAGTTAACTCGTTCCAGGATCGTTTTTTAAGTGAATTTGGGACAGTTTTATATGACCTGTCATAAATCTTGTTTTGGGAGTAATTTTCGCTGCTGAGTATGGATTATTGTAAATTGGTGGGCACATAAGGTTCTATATCTTATTGCAATCTAGAGATATAAGTAATTTATGAAACGAATAGGTATCATATTTTAGCAGGTCCAGAAGTTTATAACAGGTTACCAGATACAGTCAGGTCAGCGACAAATAGTAATATATTTAAATTTCGCCTTAAACATTGGCTTATCGAGCAGACTTTCTATAGTTACGAAGATTTTCTAAAAGTCGATGGCAGCATTAGAATTAAATAATAATAAATACTTAATTGTAATAATAATATTGATTTAATTAATGTATACATTACATTAAGCAATAATTACATGAATAACTATGTACGTATGTATATGGATTGTTGTAACTAATTTTATAAGATTTAATCAATGACATGTAAGAATTTACTTACCAATAAATAACTTTGACTTTGACTTTTAGATCTTAAATATCTGTAGTCTTGGTTGTGAATAAGATAGATGCGTATTATATTCAACTAAAGGTTTTAAGGAATGTCCACTATTTTTTACATGGTTGGATATAGAGAGAGCGTTTGATATTTCTTTAAATAAGCAAAAGTTTACACTAAAATATTCGTTCAGTACCTTTCATTGTTTTAAAAAATCATAGACAAATAAATACATACTGAAATGTATCCACACACAATTTAGCCTCGTGACAGGAAACTCAATTCGCAAATAATGAAAGATCAAAGCTTTTAGACCGTCTCATTGCTAGACACCGGAGACTAGTCATTTGGTCGGTGACTGGGCGTGTTTTGATACGATTCTATTCTTGGAGTTAGATTGACATTCATGCTTGATGAAGGATTGAACTAAATTAGAGAAAATATGTTATAACAGAATAATATATTGTTGTCGAATAATATATAATAATATGTAACTAAACGGTTTTCACTCAAGTGCGATTCGCGTATGTTGAAAACCGTTTAGTTACATATTGATAAAATGTCTCACGAAAGTTTTAATATTAAAATAATATAACTAACTAACAAACTATAACTTCAGCAACTCGAGTTTCTATAAAATTTAAATGGTCATTGAAATATTGGAATTAGGAATTCAATATGAAATTAGTAAAATAGAATATTTTTTTTTAATGAATCGTAGATATACTATAATGTGTGATCCGATCTATGGGAGCATTCATGTTGTTAATGTCGCTTTTCGGTCACCCATCCTAAATCTAGCCTCACCAACCACTATTTAGCTTCCAGTCTCCAGTAAATTGAATTTTAATTTAGGTAAATGTAATTTTCCACACACAAGTAAAATTAAATTACGGACAGTTACAGATGCCTGAATTGGTACTTATTTTAACATTATTATTATGAATGAATGAATTAATATTATTGTTAATATGGACCAATGTCTGAAATAAATTATTTAAAAATTTAAAATTTGAATTATTTTAGACGCCTGTTTTAATAAGCGTTAAAACTTTTATCTATATCTTATACTGTAAAGTTGTCACATACATAGGTACCTACTAATATCATAGAATATGTTACACAAATTACAATATCTCGTCAAATTGAATTTACAACATTTAGCTTTAATAAAATTTTAGAAGTTACTGGTTACTGGCTAGTCTGGTTTTATTAATAAAATAATGAAAATTTTTGTTATTAAAATCATGTCAAACATAATAGGTAGGTACCTATTATGTTACATACACCTACATATGATTATATACCTATGTAATCATACAATGTGTCAACTTAAATAAATCAACTGTCATAAAGAGTTAATATGTAGGAATATACCTACGTATGATGCTTACCTCCTTCGTCTTCCGAGTCACTCATGAAGGTGTCCTGCATGAGCTCCGGCGCCGCCACTCTGTATTTGCCTTCCAAGCCACCTGCAACAAACAAACAACATTATTAGTAGAGAAAAACTATATTGATTCCAAGAGAAATGTGAAATTTTCTTAGGTTAACATATTAACTTTGTGGCAGTAGAATAATGGCTATTTTATTTTATTAAATAATAAATACAATACATCTGTGGAACCTAGAGGAGGTAGCTTATAGCGTTGAAAAGGGCTAAAATGATGATGATATGTCTTCCTTAGTTCATCAGTGTTAAGTCTTTTTCTCACAATAACATGTGGAAAAGGTGAGTGGAGACACCCAGAAGGCATGTTAAAGACAAATGGAACCCTAATCCTAAAAATAAATAAGAAAAAAATTAAAGCCTCTTCTCTGAAAGCATTTCATAGCTTTTTATCGCACATTTATATAATAATATATCACCACACATTTACTTAGACTTGAAACACAACTGAAAATCTTTACACACCTTTCTATTATAATCTTTCTACTCAGGAACATCATTAACGATGAAAAATAATTACTATTATGTCCTTGAATTACCTAATCGTACAAAGATACAGGCAAAAAGACATAACACAATGTCATAATAAATTTCTACTACGAAAATAGCTAAATTTTACGATAATGATCTTGGCTTAAGATAAGATTAATCAGTATATGGAGACTGTAAATCTTTCCTAATTAAATTTATAACCAGTCTTCCAGGGTTGAGCTTCAATGGATAGTGACGCAAGTAGCACTACGTTATTCATTTACTACGCATATTTTTATATGGTTATTTAATTTTATTTATCGATTATTTTCCTAACAGTGTATGTTATGTATATTTGTAAAATTTTAGTGATTTTCCTACACAATATTGTTATTTATTTCCTGATAGTCAATATTTCCATTTATCTTATTTATTTAATTTATTTTATTCGTTTTGAAAACTCTAGGCACTAGACTTGGTCAAGATCAAATACATAAGACATCGACAAATGAATAAATCCCTTCCAACTTCGACAACCATTATCATAATCATCAACTAAATCTAGAGCCGTTTTTATCTTACCACTAAGCATAGGCCTCCTTTAAGGCATTGACATGGTTTTCCCAACCAGTTAACCTTATAATCCACGTGCCAACAAATAAATCTCAATAAGGAGTCAAATACTTTGGTAAGGGCACAGAACTTTCCAAAGAAAGTGGCGACAAATGCAGAGGTTGTAAAATGAATGTTAGAATGGATAGTGTTGTGAAGTATCGATAGTTTCCACGATTTATGAATTTGTAAATATAACCTAGATGTGAAATGAAATAATTCAAAAATTCAAATTCAAAATTTATTTCAAAAATTCAAAATTTATTTATTCAGAATAAGTGTAACAATAATTCTTAATTACTACCTAACATACTGGGTGAGGGCACACCCGTGCTATGTTAGCTTGTCCCTTCCAGTGATCTTGCTTACATTAGTACAGTTAGGAACAAGTAAAAAATAAATTTTTGAATGTCAAAAGATTTTTGTCAAAATATTTTAAACATGATTTTGTCTTCTACAGTCCTTAAAAAGTCTTAATAATATTATTTAGTATTTACATTAATATTTAGCAATTTCAATTAGTTCTAGATTTATGTTTATATAAAGGCACCACGTTACTTTTATTTAAAATACTATCTTTTGAAAATATAAATGTTTTTCAAATAAAGATTTTTTTAAGGTTGACAGTTTTCTTTTACTACCAATGTTATATCAAAATATTTTTTGCTTTAGAATAATTAAGTAACAGAATTCGAGGATGGAAAGGTACGTAAAAAGTCTATGCAGCCTTAATAAATTTGAAAAACCAATCTTGAGTCCTATAGTCAATGACACCAATACTATCGATAGATTTATCGATTGACATCACTAGAAACGTTCATTCCGGTTAACGACACCACGCCTAATAAACACCTATTTCTCATACCAACAAACGAAAAAAAAGAAAAAAAACCACAAATTTGTGAACGTGGCAGCTTAGAATCAAATTAAAAAATTACACCATAAGTCGTATGATAAATAGACAAACAGTCTATAAGATATCATAGATGTAACTAAAACGGCTGATTGGTCTGCTTGTAACAGCTGGTTTACAGAACAGTGATTCAAAATGATAGTAGATTATAAAAAATGTATATAAATAGTTCATAGGTAAGTATTTAACGCGTCTTTGAGTTATCTAGTGTATGAACCCAGTGCATATTACAATATGGATTTGGCGACGCGCCTCGCGTTCCGTCATGCATACAGAATCGAAGAAACGCCAGAAACACTGACTTGCCGTGTCCATACTTTAATGTGTTGTGTGAACGGCATTTTCTATTGCTGCTTAAATACATATACATTTGTATTGGACTGAAATGTTGGACAATGTTTCTTTTGCATATGTGAGAGAATTTATTTGTTAGGTTATTTACCTATTTTTTTTTAGAAGAGATTTTCACACGGCGAAAATTTATACACAGGAAAGAAAATCAAATCCCATCAATTGAAATGAAAATCATGCAATTTCGGGCTTCTTTGATTTGCAGTATTTTTTTTAAGATCCGTTTTCACCCTAAAATCAAAAGTATATAATGTGTTATGTCCGGTATTTCGGTCCGGGCTATATGGCACTGTGTGAAATGTCCTGAAATATTTATTTTATTTATTTATCCGCTCATCTCTAATATACGAATGAATTAACCTTATAGTACAGCTAATTTAAAAGTTAATGCGTTTTTGCTATAATACTGAATCAAAGAAACTGACACATTGAATTTCATTAACAATAATTTCATCAACTTTTCGTATTTATTATACTATTCACTATTTATATACAATTCACGTTACTATATTTTTACTAGGTTTTAATTTTTTTTTAAGCTAATTTCATCATCATTTCGTTTCTATTTATTGCTCCTATATATATTCAGTGTACGTTCGTATATTTTTCATAGCCACAAGTCGTTAATAATAATAATGTAGTAGGTATGCGTGTTTGTGCATTTATTTGCATTTCATCCGGCCGACAGTTAGGGTCACTGGCTGCTTTTACAAAACAATACGGAACAAGCATACATTATTATTAGTAGATATAGTTAGATATATTTGAAGAGGTCTTTGACATTTGGGAGAACGAATAACGTTATCACACTAAAGTAATTGTAAAGACAAAACTATGTTTGTCTGATTTTTACGCTCAAATGGGGGAAAAGATTTCGATGTAATTTGGTACAGAGATAGATAAGACTTTGGATCATATTTAGTTTTTCTGCTTGTTTGTTTATATGTATGTTGACCCTCAAATACAATTAAGTACCAATCTTGAGCTAAGTAGTATTTACTACATTTACTCATTTTTAGTTTTATGAATTTTGAACACAATAGGTGTTAGTAATAGTAATAGTTTTGTAAAAATAATTACCGGATAGGCTGCTAAAAATACTGCGAACTAATAAAATCTAGAGCTTTTAGCTTGATAATAGGCTGACTCACTGATATCAGACCTAAGTAAAGACATTAGTGTTTGTAAGTGGGTTATAAATCTGGTCTATTAATGTTCAGAAGGCCGCCTAGTTCATATATGGACTGTAAAGATTTTATTACTCAGATTGTTTTTGAATATATTGGTATGGAATTTAGATTTGGTTGAGTAAGTTAGTTAGAGAGTGGTCCTGATTTTTTTTAAACGTCTTATATTAATTATCCGTTGTATTAATAATCAAGACATACAAGTACGATTCATCGTATTCTTACCTAAATAATAATAATATAATAATAATAATTTGTTTATTTGACCAAAAACTTACGTGTACGTACATTACATACCTATTACAAAAACAAATGAAATCTTATGCACTAGTACAGTACGTCAAAATGGGTCAAGAAAAAGGTATAATCTCGGGTTATTCATTGTAGCGAAAGTTCCTTGACTTTAGCAATCACGTACGATTACCAAAATACGCAAAACACATAAGCTACGAGCGCTAATCATTATATTAAAAATACTTATAGACACCCTCTTATATATTGGGTTAGTCGAATATAATGTGGTTATTATGTACCTACGAGTATATTGTACATAAGTCCGGCACCCTAACTTGTAATTAAAGAAATAATAATTTTATAAAACTATTAGCATTCAAGAAAATAAAACACAAAAAATCTCCACCTCAAATATTACATGACCGCATATCCTTGACAGTCCAAAAACAACACCATTGTGCGTCACAACACAAATCTGGTAAATCACGTCACTACAATAACACACCCTTGACATACATCGAGAAGGAATATAGTGACGAGGTTCTTAACTGCATTTGCTAATTAGATTTGCAACTACATATGTAGGTATGTGTATTTGCATGAACATTGTGTAGCATACATAGAATGAACGTGTGGGGCGAGAGAAAACTGCTTTGCGGTAGCTAGTTTTGTAAAGTGAAGCCTATTTTTGACTCGAATTTCAACCTAACTTTTGTCTAATAGAAACCTATAAAATAAACACGTAAATATCAGTAAGTATGTAATAATTTGTCAAATATCAAATAAGAGACACATAATAACTTACACATTATTTGATAAAATAAAACTCTGGATGCTACTTCGGCATAACATATGTATACTTAGCTTAAAATATTGTTAAACCAAAATTCCCCTTAAACTTTCTTGGAACAAGTCGAAAGGTACTGTAAAAAATATCTTCTACCCGACCACTACCATTCTGAGATAAATAGGTAGAGTTTCAGCATCATATCATCATGTCCTATTATTTACATGTTCATCCTCTAGACTGCTTTCCACAAACGTTTCCTTAACACATGTCAGTTATGATTAAACCAAGGTTTGTTATATTTATGTTTACATTTTCTTGCGACGTCACACCTCCTTGCTTGAAGGTCGTCCTAGTGCAATCTTACTACAAACAGTAGGAATATTATATACTAGCTGTGCCTGCGACTTCGTCCGCATGGAATAGTTATTTTGTGCAAACAACCTCTTCAGCTTTATAAATTATAGCTGTTACCCACGATTTGAACCGTTTTCGCAGCGCACGCAACGGAAGCCCTCAAAGATGAATAATTTTCCCCGTTTTTTCCACATATTCCATTGTTTCTTCGCTCCTATTAGTTGCAGCGTGATGTTATTATAGCTTAAAGCCTTCCTCGATAAGTGGTCTATTTAACACAAACATATTTTTTCAATTCGCACCAGTAGTTCCTGAGATTAGCGCGTTCAAACAAACAAACAAACAAACAAACTCTTCAGCTTTATAATATTAGTATAGAGAACAGTAGGAATGATCTCACCACTATTAGTATTCTTGCTTTTGCATCGCATGTCTTTAGCTATTTAATTAGTTTGCTTTAACAATATCTTCGTATTGGCTGAATCATTGGTTAAATCAGTTCTATTAATAGGTTCTACGTTAAGATGTTAATTTGTGTTGAATGTTTTTAACATTCCAATGGATACTATGTAAACTGTTCTTACGCGTGCATATAATTAATCTAAATAAATAACATAGAAAAAAAATAACATGAAAAAAATATATATATATATATAAATAAGGAACCCGTTTTATTGTGCATACCCCAACCCTTACCCCACGCAAACCTATATAAGCACTATATTAATATATACTGCTACTTTACTTATAGACTAAACTTCGCTTCAAATTTTTTGATGTGATCAGTGTTTGTTGGACAACATCTCCGACTTCTATATGTTGGTGGATTGATCGACGAACATACAAAAAAAAAAAAAACTAAATAAATAAAACTCAAAGGTGACTGATTGACTGACTGACTGATATAGTGATCTATCAACGCACACCAGCCCAAACCACTGGACGGATTGGGCTGAAATTGGGAATGAAGGTAGATGTTATGACGTAGGCATCCGGTAAGAAAGGATTTTTGGAAATACCTCTTTTAAAGGGGTGAAATAGGGGATGCAAGTTTTACTTCTTAATGCGAGCGAAGCCGCGAGCACCCACTAGTCTTAGATAAAAGCCTGAATCTATTAGTTTAAATATTATCAATGTCTAGCATTTTTAAATCGTTTTCGAAACTACCAATATGCGAAAGAAATAAACCACTGACCGAATGATCGTTCGTTGGTTCAAGTGTCAAATTAAGATCGTTCGTTTCCATAATAAGAACAACTTACTTGTTAAATTACAATATACGCAAAAAATGCAGACGTGATAACTTTATATACAATAATTCCTACAAATATAGCAAAGTACCTATAGTAAATGCAAAAAATGCACTTGTGGTAACTTTGTACATAATTTGTATATTCGATAATAACGAATCCTCGCACAATAACAGCTTCCTACAGTATGCCAATGCCACATTACAAGTTCACAATAGCTGCATTCACAATCAGGATACATGACACGAGTCAGCGCATCGCGTCATGATAAAAATCAACTATGATGTCAATCGTATGACATTTTATGATGCAAATACAAATTATTTATTGATAACACCACAAATTACATGATGACATTTGAGATCTCCTACCTAACTTACTTTTAAAAACAGTACAAGTATTTTATCCTCTCTCACCTCTGCAGAAAATTGAATAAAAGACAGAGTAAAATTGAACGCTGCTGAATTCTTCCTGTCGCGTTAGAAATACTGGTAAGCCTATCCATAACATAACTACTACTATATGATCTAATACATATGTAGTTTTAAACAACACCTACTTCACAAATCTATGAATTATCCATTCGCCATCTATGAAGTGCAAATCTATTGTGTGACCTATCCTTGCATAACACACATGTACTTATAGAGGTAAGAATAATAAAGATTTTTCTGATGTCACCGACGCGTGGGTCTTCCTGATGACCTGAACCTACCAATTGACTCCTACGGAATGACGGAATGACTCCTGACTGCGCTGATAATAATAATAATGTTGGTGATGGAACCGAACCCTTTAATGAGACCAAATGTCCTAACGTAATTGACCATCATTGATTGTCAATTTTCGGGTGTCAATTTCAAATTGAATATTGGGTAATCAATTGATATATCAGTAAAGATCAATTAGATGCAACAAGAACTAAATAAGGAGGAAAGTTAGTATGACAATAACTCTAGTGTCAAAGGTGTTTATTTCGTTTCAGGGCTTTCTAACATTTAAATGGACGAACAGCCAGGTTCCGTAATTTGACAAGTTATCCGTCGTACTAAAAAAAACTACTTAGTAAATAATGTTACGAGTTTGATATGGATAGTACAAATCGAGCTGATGTAAATCAGTCGACAGACTTTCCGATGTCGATTTGGTAAAAGTCCAAATCGGCTCATCGAATGAGTAAGAGCGACGAAAAAAACATGTGCCCAAAATAAAAGTAGCGTGTGTAACAAAAGAAAGAAAATCGTGATCGGACATAAAAATTACGTCATCCCACAATCAAGATAAAGCGGTTTAGCGAACAAAATGGTGAAGCAGGAAGAAACTATTTTAACGTCAAGGTCAATAGATCGACAGCCATTCAAAATCAAAATAATGATCCCGAACGCTCCTAATATATACTTTTGACGCATTAAATCTAAGTGCTCTCTTCGCTGCTTCGTACTGTGATTGTTTTTATTATGATTCACGTAGACAAGAATAAAATAGACACTAAAAATATGGCCGGAGATAATGCTAAGCTGTCTGCGCCTGACGCATAATTTGGCAAGCACTAAGTTCCGTAGGAAATGAGGGAGGGAAAGTGCCACTTCTAAGAATATTTTATTGCTGCTTTATTTCAATGACAATATGCCAACAAACGCATTGTGATCAGACGATAGACATGAAGATTATCCTTGTTAAACAGGTTTCAGTAGTTTCTTAGAATTTCTGCAAATATCTAAGTTTGCATAACGATACTTTATGTACATCAATCTTTGTGATTTTAGATCTTTTAGAGAAAATAACATAATATTATTTTGTTAAACGAATATATTTGAAATTCAACTAGGCACTACAAGTAGGATGGCTAACAAAAACATACATTTCAAAGAAGCAAAAACTACAATGAATGTCATAGGTCCAACTTCTTATATTATGTCATGAGTTAAATATAAAATTTACGAATCCCGGTTCTCGTACGAGCAAAACTAACAAAAACAAACTAAAATAATCATATCTAAAATCGAACCATGTCAAGATCTTGCATCATCTCGTACTTATCATAAAACGATTAAAAATAAACATAGCCTAATATTTAACGTGAAATTTGTAAACATTGCTGACAAATTCAATATAGTTTACGCGTTAGAACTCTCTTCGCCTAAAAACAACATGGTAGTAAGAATATAGGTTAAGGAACGCTATTTGTTTACATTTCAGGTTTAATTCGGGCGAACTGGGGTATTAATGTTAACAAAACAAAGTTTATTTTGAAAGAAAACTGTTGTATGTGAACCTACTTGGTTGTATCATAGATATGCTATTCGCTATAGTCTGTGGTAATAGCTATAGATACACATTGTTCAGAACAAAGTATGCGTCATTCTTCGTAAAATATTTGTAAGTGTTATTGCAATGCTTTTTACAAATTCGTTAAGCTGTTTCTTTAGTTTATGAAGTCATTCATATAATTACAATGGCAATATTGGTCATTATCTCATCTTTGTTATCTTTGGTTCTAAACTTACATTTAGATCTTGGTGTTTCGTAAATTATCTGACACGTTAAACTGTGGCATAAGAATTGTATGTTACTTTACAACGCTGTTTTAAAAAATCAACATTTTTATTTGCCTTTCTACTGCAAACTTACTTATATTTCCATACAAACTGAAATCCACGTATATATATATATTTTATAGCTATCTATGACCATGTAAGATTAACATACTTAGTAGATCGATTTATTAAGACCTGAAATACATTTCTGGAGACAATTTCTACACAACAAGACATTTTATTGCCTCAATAATACCTGTATCTGATTCAAAGACAACCTCTACTAATATGGGTAACGTAAGTAGGTTCGTGGGTAGTTACATAAAACCATTTTATTCGCAAGGAGCGGACGACTGACATCATCGTTTGATGCAAAAAGGTCGTAGCTGTTTCAGACGCAGTTAAAGATATAATAGACAATCTGGCTGAAATTGCAATCACATAAATGTATGACTGTATATAAATCCATATTCAGATCCTATAGTGCAGGGGACGCTATATCAAGGGACATCTCAAGAAGAGCCACTTTGGGTGGCTTTAGATTAGAAATATTATAGAAGAGCGAAGGGATGCTGTATTGTGATTAAACTATAGCTAACCCCATCCAAACCTTGGAAAAAAAAAGTTCTAATGTACAGTCATATAAATACATTTTAACACGAACACGAAGTTTAACACGAACCAAAGTTTACTCACTAACCTATAAAACTTGCAGATAAGAACAGGTTCCAATAACTTGATTCGTAAAACAAAACATATTATTTCATTTCATAAATAGCACTGTAACATAACCATCATAAGATGCTTCTAAAACGTACCTGTGTTGCATTCAAATTAGTGCTAATACAAACACAATCAGTCTTAGTACTAACTATTAGTACATATTAGTAAGTCTGATTTAAATCCAGGAGGGGTTTCGATGTCACATCCTGTTTAAACAAGGTTTTGGTTATCTCTAAGGAATAGATACAGGAAAAGAGTCACTACTACCATCTTTTTGTCTTTGCCAACTTGATTATCTTTTGATAGTAATACTATTAATTAATAAATTAGCATTTTTCTTGAAAAGAGAAGAAAGCATTACAAAGCGAGATAAATACCGCCCAGTGTACCCACGTTGATATTACTTTAAAAAGTTTTTCTCTGTAGTACAATAAAGTTAAATTGTAAATATCGAAACCTAGCGAAAACCTCAAATCACGTATAATTCCGAAGCCTATGTTAAATAAACTGATCGTTACTAAATAAACACGCTAAGATTGTATACCTGAAATATATATTAAAAAAGAGAACCAAACTAAAAGCCAGATTTCCTTGGCGTGAAAAATATAGTGTCACTTAATTGCACTATCTGACACTAGAAACGTCAATAAATAACTAGCAGGTGAAGGTAACAGGAGTCTATTAATTAACAGTTATTTAGGTTAGGAAACATTAATTAAACGCGATCCCGTACAAATGTCAGTGGGATCAGTCAACTCGGGTCATGTAGGTACACTCATGTTAAGTGCAAAGTAGGAAATAATGTAGAGTAGTTTTAATTTTAAACGTGTGAGGATACGGTTAGAACTGATAAGTGAGTCACTAATGGAAAATATCGCGAATGTCCTTTCTAGCTGGTCTTGGATTTCGATTGTCACTGCAATGCAATGATATTATAAGTTTTTTTTTATTCTTTATTTGGAAAAGGGTTTGGTCAGACATGACCATGTCACCCCTATTGGGCCTTACTTATAATCTACGCTTAATTCCTACTAATACTAATTGATATAGCAATATGGCCGAGTCCGATATGGGCTCAGCCAGAATGCTATTACACACACCAAGTTCTTTTACATTAAATCCCGTAACCATTTGAAACTGAGCTCTTTCGGCTTCGTTCCGGACACATTCCACAATCATATGATATATGTCTTCTTTGATTGAGCATTCACAACAATTTTCAGTATCACTTTTGCCTATCATGAATAAGAATTTATTCAGTGGAATGTGTCATGCGATTCTTTTATCAGTACCTATATGTATGTAGGTCCCGGCTGTTTGTCTAGTACGGCAGTCGTTAAGCCATGTCAGAGGCTCTTAAGGCGGCTTGATAAACTCTCGACACCAGAGTTGGCCACTCTCATACGATAAGAAGATCAGTACCTATATCTGGATCATCGCAAAACACAAGTCCCACCTAAGTAATATTCGGCAATTTGAAGAATAGAGATGGAGCATGCGAACTCTGAAATGTTACTGATTGTCAAAACTACCTATATACATATTGATACATAAAATCCATTACTACATCAATATACATAGCCTATTGACACAAGAGGCGGCCTTATCGCTAAAAGCGATCACATCCTTGCATGTTCTATACTTTTTATAGGTGGTATTTTACACACGTTACTCGTATTTCTAAACACACAAAGCACAATGTTTACACCATTAAACACATCAAGTCACCTGACGGACACATCATTGTGTAGTTATTCCACAGTCAACAGTTTATTATCTACTGTTGAATTGGTATTTACGCGTAATTACTTTGATTTCCATGTAACATATGATAAATCTCGAAAACCTCATGCTAAAACAAGAATAAATTGTAATGTCCTCAAGGTAGCGATTCTCGTAGCTAAAGTTGTTAGTCGAAAACGAATCTATTAATGAATAATACGAAAGATATGTAAATTTAAGGCCTGAATATAAGCTAAATGTTGAAAATTATTCACAGTTTCCAGAACAGACTAAACAAAAAAAGTTGGACCATAATGACAGTTGCAATTCAACTCAGCAATTCTTCAATCACATAAGTCCAATATTATTGCAACGCAGATTTGCCTATTTTTTTTAGAAAATGCATATAGGTAGTTATATTATAAATCTGCAAAAACTGACTGACTACCCTGATTGACCCACTACCATTTAATGTTCTTATCCGATTTACAGTTTTGATAAACGAACAACAGAACCGAATTAAACCGAACAAAATAAATTAATTTAATTTTTATGTGATAAGTTTTATGTTTTGTGTAATGCTTACCATCAGGCAAACTATGGTCAAGTGCAAACCCGTTTTAGTCAAAAAACCGAACCTACACTTAAATTCTAGAAGATAAAAGACTACTTAGCGACTGAAAACAAACAGGGTAGAATAAAAATCACCAGACAAAAAATGTAAGCAAACTGGAGTCATTACACCCAGACAACCTTTTTTGGCAGAGCGTTAAGTTTTTCAGTAGTCAAGCATAATTTCAAGCACCATAAATTACGAGGATTGGCTGTTGTATTTTTTGTTTATTTCACTTCTTACCTAGTTACATTTAGAATCATTGTAATTAGTATTTTAACGCCATGAAAGAGTATGATATTTTTTTTTTAAGTAAGCTTTATGCATCTAATTATTTTCAAAGAAAGTTGATATAGTTACTAAAATAATTACAAATAGAATATGCAATGAAAAAGTAGTTTAACTTTTATTTTTGCTAATCGTCTTGGTCGTGTTTCTGTCCTTTTATTAAACTAACCAATCCAGATCAAGTAACGGTAATAACATAATTTATATATAAAAAAAAAACTAAAATATGACGTATGATGATTAAAATTTATGTTTGTGTTAAAAAACCCATTAAAATCGAACCAAACATTAATAACTAACATATAAATAAAATCTAAAACCATAAACAACAAGAACCGCAGTTTACACGACCTTGCAGATTCAATAAACTAAAAAAAATCAAACAGCACTCGTCGAAAAGTTAGATTTTTTTTAAAACACGAAGGATGTTGAGTTTAACGTCAATTTACGCAGTTAGATGGGATGAGATCACTCCACGATGTAAATGTGCTAATCAAACATTCTACGGCCACTACGGTAAATATGTGTGTAAAGTAAGCATTTAAAAACCAGATATTACATGTTCAGGAAAATATAATCAACTCGAAAAAAAAATGAGGGAAATTGGTTACAAATGACAATAACAAATTACCTATACATGTTCATTATTTGTTCGAAACCCTTGGACACAATATAAGAAACTCAGAAAAGAGGAAACTTGGATAAAACTCAGATGCACAATTGATTAAAAATAAATAAGAAAACAATTGAATAAAACGTCCTTTACGTTAAATTAAATTCAACAAGGTGAGTTGAGTTTGTTTACTTTTTTTCTCACTTACCAACGAAGATTCATTGAGCCATAAAAGACGCGGTTAGTCATCTCTGCAGCGATATTTATCGCCTGCTCGATTTCTGAATTAACTTTTTTTGTTTAGGCTGTGCATTGTGGCAGACGGACATGGGCGTAACTAGGTAAAAGCTTCTTCTTTTTAATGAGAATTGCCACCGCACCGGCGGTGTTTTAGTGAGTAAAAATCCCACACAGCCCGACTTCACTCCATTGTGGTCTCTTGCTCAAAATTTCCCCCTCTCAACAAAAAACACGGGTAGGTTTTTGAGCTATAACACATGGATCACATGTAGATCTAAATAAACTTATCTATCAAGCAAAAATGTGAGTTTTTTTTACACTAAATAGGCTTACGTTTGACTATAGCCTGCCTGATGTTAAGCACCACTTTAACTTTCTTACCACTTTAACACTTTCTGTCTAAGAGTTTCTTCTAGGCAAGCGTGCTACAGCACGCTTGCCTAGAAGAAACCTATTTACTCTGGATTTAAAGACCCCTGGGTTATAATTTTCTGGGAACAGAGCTCCAGGTAGAGAGTTCTATAGTCTCGCTGTCCTTACTATGAAGGTAGAATCAAAGCGCTTCGTGCGAGTCTTTGGAACTTCCACCATAAACCTAACATAAGTACCATAAGTTTTACGAGCCTATTTTTGCATATTATATTTTTTGTTTTTGCCTTATTGTTTTCTAGACCAATCCATAAAGGAACGTATTTCAAGAGCCTGGAAATTACACTTCTAACCAAATTATAACTATGCCCCTAACAAGTTCCCTAGCTCCAGCCTCGCAGACAGGTCGGCGGTCAGTCGGCCGTATCCGAATGCGGTAACGATGATGTAAACCAAAACATGGCCCCGACCTTGAGTGCGCGGCAAATTAGGGGCCCCTTTATGATGTTCTGGTACTGCTGAGTAAGTGATGTATGAGTTCGTTTATGGGTGGAGACGAGAAGCGAGAATCGGGCTGAGTGGCGTGCCTTGGGAGAGGCCTATGTCCACAAGTGGACGACTGTGGGCTGATCATGATGATGTGTATGGCAAGGTTTGGAAAGAGAGCCCTTTTTACCCGAATGACAAAAAAATAGAATTTATCAATGCGACCTGTAGTGTGACAATGATAGTGTGACGTAGGTGATATTGTTAGAATTGGACTAAATGTGAGTATAATGCTCTCTTTACGCTTCTATTCTATTTAGGTGCCACATTTTGCGAGTCCTCCAAAGATATGAAGCAATAACTATGTCTTGTTTTTTTTTCAACTCGGGGAACAGTACGAGTTATATCAAAATTGGTTCAGTACATTTCCAGAAGGGACTTCTATCTGTGGGTACATCGTTGTCGATGTTTAGTAAACTCCGTGACGAGTAGACGAGATTCACTAATGGTGCCATTAACTTATTAATTTATTATTGACCATTAGTGAAAAAGACAATGATCAATTCAATAGACTGTTCAAGACAACATTTTGGATACAGTTCAATAAAGAAGTTACATCAATAAGACATTATAATATGACATACATAATTATTATAGTATGCCCCGGTATGGCAAACAAATGAACCCACAATAGACATTACAGTCATTATAATCTGAAAAACAGTCGTTAATGATTCCTGCAGATTATTTTGTAAACACCTACACGACACAGCTGTTAGCCTTTTGTGACATTATCTTGTGTATGCGCTTGTATGACGTAGGTTGTATGGTAATTTAGCGTCATACAAATCATATTACGTAATTTATTTATTTATTTATTTACAGACACAAAAACAACTTACAAACTAAAACTTATAATAAAATACAAACTTAACCTTATATATGAATTTTTAAATTGATATTACGTAATAAATTATTAATTATGTCAGTTTTAAAATAATGAAAAAAAATATTAAAAAATTAATGCAAATAAATAAAATATCTACTGCATAATTGATCAGTCCTATGTCATTAACGCACAAGTAGATTTTTGTATCATACATACATAAAAATACCGTAGATTAAAGCTGTAAAGATCATTGATAATATAGGCTCGTATATAAATTCCCTGAAAGTTTTGTTGATAGCGAAAAATATTAAAATTCAGTTTTTAATCTCTGACTATAATTTGCACTGACTCTGCTATACATGTACCTACTATTATTGTACATTCTTCATTGCAAACAGTTCCTTGAAAAGTAATTTGCTGAAGCCAACCTAGTAGAAAATGTGATTGCTTTACATCAAGCATGTTGCTATTTTAGTTATAGGTTAAAAGTCACGAGAAAGGCTCTATCGATCCTTACAAATATTGAAGAAATACTTTTATGGATCACCCGATTAGGAAATTTGATGTTATCTCTTTTTTTTAACGTCGTGTGGAGAGAAAATATCTCTTTAGAGATTTAATTATAAAAGTTTAAAGACTGTAACTTGGACCTGAGTAAAACTGAGTTTTTTGCCACAGACACTACTACTTGTGTATGCTACCTACTTGTCTTATATATATATATAAAAAATGTGTAGTAAAAATTCCATTCACAACACAGGAATACCTAGTGTGAATGGACATAAATCTCCAACATTCAATAACATCTTGAATAGCACACTAATTAGTTGCCTACTAGTTCTAGTTTTAAGTTATTGTATGTATATTCCCATATAAGTTTGCAAATAAACGTTTTTATTATTATTTTATTATTATATGCTAAATCATGTCACATTGGGGTTAGAAGGTCACAAATTTACTAATTTTAATGGTTATACTGTATTATATATAGTTCCCGTAAGGCATGATTCCCGCAGTGACCCGCAGTGTTGCGAAACTCGAGCTACTTTTCGACATAGTTATTTAGTTGTAATAACCGGCTAGCACTTACGTCAAAAATTACGTCGAAAAATTAGCTCGACAAGTTTGACAAGTTAAATTAAATCATGCCTTACGGGAACTATAATACAGTGACATAGTTATTGACGTAGGTGCTAATCGGTTATTACAATTAAATAGAAACCTTACTTAAGAAACTAAACTAAACCCCATGTCCTAGTATTATACTTCGCCCCAGTATTGTCCAAAACACATAAAATCTGTAGCCGCGTCGAGTTTTCAATGACGACTATGTTAACAACAAATATTACGTAACCCAAGCAAGGCTGTTCGGTTTTCCGCTAGAATCCTCTGCTAAAGGTTCTCGGTATCATAATATTGTCATAGAATATAGTTTTATGATAATTCATGCAGATGAGATAAGCAGAGGGGACAAGTCGATACACGATTCTTTTGATAAAACAAATTGTAAATTTTAAAACTAGCTAAATTGACACCAAAACCGGCATCAAACTATCTGTTGATCACACTTAAAGTCTTACTTAAATTATAATTAAACTTAACGCCCGCGGCTTAGCTCGCATTATTTTGAGACAAAAAGTACCTATAGCCTATGACACTCCCAAGACCTCATACTACCCACATACCAAAAATCATGATAATCCGTTCAGCCGTTTTTACGTGATGAGCGTTTAAATAAACAGACAGACAGAGACACAGATCAACAGACAAAATTTCTAGAAATTGTTGGAACATGTTCTGCTATCAATTCGAAGTATCTGCAAACAACATTTTTTTAATATTTATCAATGTTCAGACTTTCAACCCTCTTCAACTTTATTATATGTATAGATAGATAGATACCTACCAAAGTTTATAAGTACTGTAAGGTTCCCTAACAATAACCCTAAATTTACCGGTTATTTGCCGGTAATTTACCGGTAAATAATATTTCATCGACTGGCCACACTGGTGGCCGCTTGGTGGGGCGTGACATTCGTAACGGACGGGAATTCGAAGCTAGCGCTCGAGGCGAGCGGACGTACGAAGTTACCAGCTTGCAATATAAAGATACTAAGTTACTTTTGGTGTTTCAAGAATTATACTCACATTGTCATTTATATGTTCGAGTTTTAATTACTATCGTCAACACCTTCAGTCTGGATAGGCAGTTTACATCTCAGAAGCCAGGGATTACCTAACCAATGAAAATGTAAGTACACGCCTACAACTTGATTATAACCTATGCAGTCAGATTTCTTTTAAGCTTTTGTTTGTTTGCTTGACTTAAGTTTTAATCTAACGTTAAATCATATAATGTTGTTACGTGAATGCATAAAAACTACCTACATTCGCAGTTCATTGTGTTTTTTTATATGTCCAATGTTACTTTAAATAGTTTTATCGTATTAACTAGAAAAAGTTCGAAATAAAGTAATAATAATAATAATAATAAAAAAAAACCAGTTTTGTGTATCCCGACTGTGTGGTCAGGGGGTTTATAAGGGGGATCAAAATTTCATTATTTTTTGCGTAGGACGCATAGTTTTCGAGATTTTGGGTATTTTATTGTCTCGACACCGTTCATATTGTTGTTATTGTTCATATATCTAATGCACACAATCTCCGGCTACGAGTTTCAGATGATGGAACCAAGTGATGTTGGACGGAGTGCAGAAACTCCCCGACGCAGCCGATCACGCTCCAGGCGCAGTCTCACTCGCGGGCGTGATCGCGACTCCAGCCGACGCAGCCGCAGCGTCTGCCGGCAGCTACAGGCTCGCGAAGAGGCGCTGAAGCAGGAACAGAAGCGAGTTCGCCAGCTGGAGCTCGAGCTGCAACGAGAACGAGACGCGGAGCAACGGCGCCAGCGGAGCGTGCGCCACGGGTCACCACAAGAAGCGACACGTGGCGGCCGCAGCCGCAGCCGCAGCCGTCGACGCAGCCGTGGTACCAGCCGTCGCCGCAGCCGTGGCCGCAGCCGTGGCCGCAGCCGTGGCCGCAGCCGTGGCCGCAGCCGTAGCCGCAGCCGTGGTACCAGCCGTGGCCGCAACCATGTGCCCGATGGGGACTATCGAGGAGATTCAAAAAGGTCACGTAGTCCATCCTTTTCTTTTAAAGACGTAACTCAAATTATTAAGTCTATTAAAGATATCCTCCCGTCACAGCCGGGCCATAGCACACAAATGTCGAATAGAGATAGGAAAAACATAATACCTGAGTTTAATCCTTCAGAGAAAAACCAGCGCATGGATATTTGGCTTAAAAAGGTTAATGAATGTGCGATGGTCTACGGCTGGGACGAGAGGAGCACTGTACATTTTGCTATGCAAAAACTGTCCGGGCTAGCTAAAACATGGTACGAAAGTCAGAGTACTATTTTGTATAGCTGGTCGGAATGGCAAGCCAGACTATTAAGCGCCTTTCCTTGCGACCAAAACTATGGGCAGTTGCTTGAAGACATGTTAAAGCGCAAAAGTAGGATTAATGAACCTATTCAAAACTACTTTTATGAAAAACTTTCCCTCCTTAACCAATGTGATATAAGCGGCAAGCGCGCCGTCGACTGTGTTATCCACGGAATTAGTGACAGGACCACGAGGTCTAGCGCACTAGCACTACGGTGCGAGGAACCTGACGATTTATTGAAGTTCTTGATGAGCAATAATAGAGATCCTTACACCCCTCAACAATTATATTCGAAGGATCGTAATTCAAATACGAGCGACGATAAATTAAATAATCGCTCTAGCATAAAAACCAATCCTGGGTTGTTCTGTTACAATTGCAAAGAGAAAGGGCACCCGTTTTCTAGATGCCCAAAGCCTCTAGTGAAATGCAGCAGTTGTGACAAAGTAGGGCATAAAGCTGAACTCTGTCGTTCCAAACAAGAAACGAGATCGAGTAAGGCCGACGGGGTGGCGAAAACTATGCTTATAAGTAGTTCAAAACCTAACGATAAATTTACCAAGGAGGTTATAGTAGAGGACATGCCAAACCAAGCGTACATTGATCTGGGCAGTGAGGTAACCTTAATTGCTCAGTCATGTTTGGCAAATCTCGGGTTATCTCACGACCATATTCCATCCACTATGAAAGGTTTCGGCAATAGCCTTGTGAGTTCATTGGGCTCTGTAAATCTAAACTTATCTATAGACGGCGTGACGGCAACTGTCTGTTGTCGCGTAGTGGAGGACCAATTCTTGGAGAAGGACTTGCTTATAGGGCAAACCTTTACCGAACAACCTCACATAGTTATTTACAAAGACGTGAATAAGCTACAATTTATACACGTTGATTCGGAACTACCTAACTTCATACAAGATGAAAGCGATGAACGGCTTCACAAGGTCAGCCTTGTAGCACACTGTAGCCTTCAAGGGGCTGCTAGCGTCAAGGTCAAGACTGGAACTTTTACCGGCAATGTGATAGTTGATACGAAGGTAGTAGGCAAACTAGGTGAGCAATACATCATTTATGGCGGGGTTTACGAAGTCAAAGACGGTTCATTCTACGTCACCGTACAACCCTGCGCCGTTCCATGTCAGCTTCAGGAAAACTCGATAGTCGCCAGAGCGGAAAGAGTAGACTCTGTTTATAGACTTGTGAGCGGGGAAACTCCTACAGCTATGAGCATTTGCACCGAGTCTACCTCGGCTATTAAATTCGACGAAAGCCTAGTACAACTAGATGAAACTGTTTCCGAAGAAACCAAAGCCAAGCTTCTTGACGTGCTACGGCGTCATAAACAGTGTTTTGCGCATGGTTTGGCAGACCTTGGATGTACGAACGCGGCAGAAATGAACATAGAGTTGAGCAGCCAGCATCCCGTAGTTTACAGGCCGTACCGGCTGTCGTACCATGAACGAGAGAAGGTTCGTGAAATGGTCGACGAGATGTTAGAAGCGGGCATCATCCGAGAATCAACTTCTAACTACGCTAGCCCGATAATACTCGTGCGGAAGAAGAACGGTGGAATGCGACTATGTGTAGATTACAGGCTGCTAAATTCTCTGACCATAAAAGAAAGATACCCTATTCCAATAATAGAGGATGAAGTGGCGAGGTTGTCGGGACAGGCATGGTTCATCACACTAGATCTGATGTCAGGTTATTACCAAGTACCGATTGCGGAAGAGAGCAAACATCTGACCGCTTTTGTGACACCCGACGGTCACTACGAATATAATCGTATGCCGTTCGGACTAGCAAATGCTCCAGCCGTCTTCCAAAGGATGATGAACCACGTCCTGGGTCAGGTTCGATTTAATAAAGCCACAGTATATTTAGATGACCTGTTAATTTTTGGTGAAACTCCGTTTGAATGTATAACACATTTAGAAGAGGTCTTAAAATTGATAGAAAATGCGCAGCTGAAACTGAACCTTTCTAAATGCAGTTTCTTACGAACGAAAATAGACTACTTGGGGTACGAAATTGGCGCAGATGGTATGCGCCCAGGTTCTGCCAAAATTCAGAGCGTAGTCGATTTCCCATTGCCTCAAAATGTGCACAACGTGCGCCAGTTTTTGGGACTTGTAAGTTATTTCCGGAAATTTATACAGTCATTTGCCCAGATAGCACACCCACTCACTAAGTTGTTAAAGAAGAATGCAGCATGGGAGTGGACGACTGAACAGCAAGACTCATTCGATGTTCTGAAGTCCAAACTGGTAGAAAGGCCTGTCTTGGCATTGTATGATCCTACTGCCGAAACAGAGCTCCACACGGATGCTAGCAAGATAGGTATCGGGGGAATATTACTCCAGCGTCCAATGGGAAGCCAAGGCCCATTCCATCCTGTAGCGTATTATAGCCGCCAGACTACCCCAGAGGAGAGAAACTTCCACTCGTACGAATTAGAAACTCTTGCAGTTGTATGCGCTTTGAAAAAAGTTTCGGGTTTACCTCTTAGGGAAACCGTTCAAAGTTGTTACCGATTGCAGTGCACTGCGATCTACATTTGAGAAACGTGACTTGATACCCCGGATTGCCCGTTGGTGGATTGCCTTGCAGGAGTTTGACTGTCATATCGAGTATAGACCAGGTACAAAAATGGTCCATGTTGACGCCCTTTCCAGGAATCCTACAAATGATATAGATCCTGCAGACCACGTAAGATATCCACCAGTACTGGCAATATCCGACGAGGATTGGCTGCTGACCTTACAACTAGGAGACCCTGAGTTGTGCAGGATTAGGGATATTGTCAACAGTAACCTAGATCCCAAAGGATTGGCTTACATAAGAGACAATTATATGTTAAAGAACAACAAATTGTTCAGGTGCCTTGGGGGTGATAAAGAGAACATCAGATGGGTGGTTCCAAAGGGTGCAAGGTGGCAGGTGTGTAAGATGAATCACGATGATATAGGTCACGTTGGTTATGAAAAAACCCTAGAACGCATGAAGAAAAGTTACTGGTTTTCAAAAATGAAACGGTTTACGAAGAAATACGTAAATGCATGCATAGATTGTGCCTATGCTAAAAAGGCTGCCAATGGGCGAGAGGGATTGCTACATCCCATAGAAAAAGTTGCGATTCCATTTCACACTTTGCACGTTGACCACCTTGGACCCTTTGTAAAGTCGAAAAGGGGGTTTACACATACGCTAAATATCGTAGACTCCTTCACTAAGTTCTTGTTTATCAAACCTGTACGGAGTACTAGTACTCAAAATGTAATAAAAGCATTGCAAGACATTTTTGACATTTTTCGTGCCCCTGATAGATTAATCAGCGATCGAGGTTCTTGTTTCACTGCTCATGCGTTCCGAAGGTTTTGTCTTGAGCGAGGCATAAAACACGTGTTGAACGCAGTGGCGACTCCTAGGGCAAATGGTCAGGTAGAGCGCTACAACAGGACCATACTTGACTGTTTGACAGCTCAAAATTTACGCGATAATGAGAAGGATTGGGACAGTAAAATTGGACAAATACAATGGGGCTTAAACAACACAATACAAAAAACTATAGGAAAGACTCCAGCAGAAATAATGTTCGGTACCGCGATGAATAGTGAAGTCAAACCAGCGTTAAACGAGATCATAGAAGATACTCGCGAAGTCACCGACTTATATGATATTCGTACTGGTGTCAAAGAAAAGATCGACAAAGCCCAAGCTATGCAAAAGGAACAGTACGATCGAAATAGGCATGCTGCTCGTACATATAGCAAGGGAGATTTAGTTAAAATAACAAAGGTCTCGTTTCAAGGCAAAGGTCAAAGCACGAAACTGATGCCTTCTTACGAGGGTCCTTTTAGGGTCACTAAAGTCATAGGGAACGATCGTTACAGGGTTGCTCCAATAGCAGGTTTTGAGGGAATGAAAGGGAAACGCAAAACCACGGTTGCCGCTGATAGGATGCGACCATGGATTCATGTAGCTTCATTATGTTTAGATGAAACAGATAATGAACAAAGTGGTACTGAATCTATTGAATAATTAGAATTCCAAGTCTATAAATCTCATCCGGCCAGTTCCAAATTAAACAGAATATAAATGTGATTTTAGCTGAATGTATGTACATTGTTACTTAAGTGAAATGTAATGCGAGGATGTTGTTTTGTGTTGTTCAGGTCGGGTGCGAGCTGCAGACACATTCGTGCCTGGCCTGATACCGCACAAAACCATCGCAAGAGTTTATAATTAGAATATAGCAAGATATTGTGATTTTGGCCATATCTGTTTTTCATCTATTCAAGTTTTACAAAACATGTGTTAAGTTCACTTCACAATTACAAGAATATTAATGAATTACTCAGTGACAAAATATGTATATTGTTTTTGGTTACAAAGATGTATTTAAGTTGTTATATGATTACAAGGTTACAAGGATAGATATAAGTGGTTACAAGGTTACAAGGATAGATATAAGTGGTTACAAGGTTACAAGGTTACAAGGATAGATATAAGTGGTTACAAGGTTACAAGGTTACAAGGTTACAAGGATATATATAAGTGGATTTATATTTGTTTTGTTGAATTATATAACGACATAATTAGTTAATTTACAATCATCTCTTAATAATTTGTTGACGATGATTCAATTAAAATGAACAGTATTGTTACAATAAAAATTATGTAATTACAGTAATGAGTACCATAAGTTTGAATATTGTACAGTATATGTGAATGTCTCGTTCCGCCAAGTGTAAGGTTTCATAATGGTTCCACCTGGTGCATGCATGGGGACATGCATGTCATCAGGATGGTCGAGTGTAAGGTTCCCTAACAATAACCCTAAATTTACCGGTTATTTGCCGGTAATTTACCGGTAAATAATATTTCATCGACTGGCCACACTGGTGGCCGCTTGGTGGGGCGTGACATTCGTAACGGACGGGAATTCGAAGCTAGCGCTCGAGGCGAGCGGACGTACGAAGTTACCAGCTTGCAATATAAAGATACTAAGTTACTTTTGGTGTTTCAAGAATTATACTCACATTGTCATTTATATGTTCGAGTTTTAATTACTATCGTCAACACCTTCAGTCTGGATAGGCAGTTTACAGTACATATATACGTTTATTTGTCCTTCAAGAAAGAGGTTCTATCGATTAACAAGTAACACCTTGGGAAGCCATTAGCTGATTGATAAACCACCCTGACATGAGTTTCAAAACTACTAATGGTACATCACAAATGGTTGTTTATCTGTTTATCTGTACACAACAATTAATGGTGAAAGAACACAATATAACGGGTATGTTTTTCTAAATTTTCACTTGACTGCAATTTGCTTGATGGTACGCAATAATTGTAATCTTGAAATGGATCGTGTTAAAAATACTCCTATGTATCAAAAACCACAAGATAGATAGAACTGTTATCACCAGTGGAAGGATTTAAGCGATTTATATACCACGTCAGAGGCCTTTAGGGCGGCTTGATAAACCCTCGACACTAGAGTTGGCTACTCTCATTCGATAAGAAGATATTCCTAAGAAAACTACACAATGAATGATCGAGGAATACTATTTGACTGGCCTGTTAGCTTAGTTGGTAGTGGCTCTGCCTTCTAATCTAGGGGTTGCGGGTTCGATTCCCGCTTGACACAAGTATTTATGAAATTTAAAATTTATACTTACTTGTGTTGAGTCTGGTCGTTTGTATGTATTGTATAATAAGCATGTATTTACAAAAGAAAAGTATATATGTATTATATCCGTTATCTAGTACGTACGACACAAGCGTTTGCTTAGTGTGGGGCGAGATGGCGCTGTGTGCAATGTACCGGAATATTTATTTTTATTTATTTATATTCGAAAAGGAAGATGTATACAGAAAGTATTGTAGGTAGGTACTTGTACATAGGTTAGGTACACCTTTAAAAAGTAGAGTAAACTCATATACTACACTTTTCGATAGTGAAGTTTAGATCTACAAAAGTTACAAGGACACGCGTGGTATCATAAACAAGAGAACAGATTACTTTATGGTGCTGTCGCCAGATAACGAATAAGGTTTATTGTCTGCCGAAATTATTGTCTGTCTTGTCTTTTGTGTATTTTAATTGATGCGTAAGCCGAATGAATTTGTTTTAAGGTTGCTTTGTCTTGAAGAATATATGAGTCTGATGTAACATATGAAGGAAGATCTATTATTAAGAGGGTTTGCGAAGAACTCTTAAATAGTGCAATGTAGTTTGTGTTTATATAGTTTAGTAAGTAAGTAAAGTCATATGAGAGTGGCCAACTCTGGTGTCAGAGTTTTCAAACCTTCCTGAGGTTTTCTGACATGGCTCAGCGACTGACGTACTATGACGAACAGACGGGACCTACAATTTAACGTGTCATCCGACCCTCGGAAGTTAGTTACTTTGTTTCAGTAGTTAAAGTTGTATAGGTACTCTAGGCTTGTCAGCATATAGCTTAGCTCAGCGTAGCTGGTTTTTTTAAAATACATTTTCTTATAACGAATAGCTTCAACTTAAGTATGTACGTATGAGTATATTTACGCAGTAAAAAAAGAAACATTTTATACAATGAAAATGAAATATTTTACTGAAATTTTTAAGGATTCGCTATTGTTTATATGGACTCCTTGAAAGCGAATCCCAGCTATATAAGTACCAGCATGAACCCGGAAAGCGAGTTCATTGGAGACAGCGTATAACGTAACGTTACATCCAGCCAGTAAGATATGGGGCCTGCGTTCCGTGTTGAAATCTCAGCTATTCGGAACGTAAACAACGAAATGTGGGTCGCTGGTACGCGCTCTGGCTGGATACTTGCACACGTTGGGTTTGGGAGTACGGATACTTTGGGACATTTGGGAACTAGGGATAATATGCACAAAACGCCCCAAGCGGGATGCCCGTGCAGGACTCATCGCGCTTCTTAGAATTAGAAGTAGGGATAAATGCTTTGATTCAGATTCAGATATTTATTTATAACAAACAGCAGTTACATGTCAATACTTAAAATAAATAAATCAATTATCATGTCATAAAAGATAATAAAGATAATTAATTAATTATAATGTCAATAAAAATAACTTCAAAGCTTTAAAAAAAAAGAAAAAATCAATGTATTACATATTTCATCACTCCACAAGAGGTAAGTAGGTACTCATTGTGTGAATAAAAATATGTCTTCTCCTCTGTTAACCAGTTTTTAACCCTTATTTTAAAAGCTTGTTTTGAAGGAGCATTTTTAATTTGTTCAGGGATAATGTTGAATACACCTGTCGCCATCACATGTATTAGTTTAGCTTTGGGGTTAACCTTTGAGCATAAACAATAAAAATCATCCATTTCGATATCGGCTACGGCGATCATATCTACAATACAAAAGTATTCAAGTTTAGCTAAAAATTAAGCTTATGTCTGCAATGCCTCAAATTAGGTTCATATTTTTACATAATAATTTATTAAATCTATCGTAAAAACCTTTTTTTTTTTTTTTTTTTTACATGATATAGGCTTACGCTTGACTACAACTTGCCTGATGGTAAGCAACGTTATAGTCTACGATGTAGCGCGCTTGCCTAGAAGAAACCGGTTTACTCTCGACTTGAAGACCGACAAATTATAGTTCAAGGGGAATAGAGATTCGGGCAAGGAGTTCCACAGTTGGGCTGTTCGCACGATGAAAGTCGACGCAAAGCGCTTGGTGCGAGTCTTTGGAACCTCAACTGTATAACGGTGCCTCCTTGCCGTACCCCTACCTTTACAGTTGCTTCATAACTCTTTTACTAATTATTTTGAAACACTAATGTCAGTTAATAAATTAATTCATTATTTTATTCTGAGATCCTTTTTTAATGAAAAGCTGGAATCTCTTTTAAATAAAATTGACTAACAATAAAAATGTTGACTTAATAACGCCTAAGCCTTGCTAACGTGTAGCATTGTAACGTTAATCCGAATTAGCGATGTCTGTTCGGTTCATCATAATGTAACAGTCAGTGGTTTGAGCTGATAATTATTACTTGTATGTTATTGTTTACTTCTGATATCTGAAGAAACTATATTGCTCGAGTTTACGAAAACACTAAGAAACTAAGAAATTTATTTCGTATAAAAGTGGCCAGCAGAGTTTACAAAAGTTAAGTTATGCTATATGAATTTTTATAAAATAAAAATCTTCAAAAATGTTATGCTTCTCAGTTGCATTATGTTTCTTCTAGATGAAATTTCACGTATGATATACCAGAATACAATTTCCATACTACATACATATGTATGTAGGTATATGCTCAAAAGAAATAATTTCAGCAATAAAAATGTCAAGTCTATTTGTCCATAATGATTCGCAAACAAAACATGACTGCAAACATGCATAATTGCATATGCAGATTACAATTACAAATTGTTCATGGTAATTACAATTTAAATTATAAAAATAACACTGATTATCTTTTTATCAGCACCAGAAATGAAATTAAATAAAAGACCATGCGCAAAAAGTCTAGAAATTGTCATGACATTTCCTAAATATTATTTATAGGTGCATATTTCTGACTAATCAATTCAAATTCAAAATTCATTTATTCAGAATAAGTGTAACAATAATTCTTAATTACTACCTAACATACTGGGTGAGGGCACACCCGTGCTATGTTAGCTAGTCCCTTCCAGTGATCTTGCTTACATTAATACAGTTAAGAACAAGTAAAATTTTTTTTTTTTTATACAATAAATTGGCTTACGTTTGACTATAGCCTGCCTGATGTTAAGCACCACTATAGTCTAAAATGTAGCACGCTTGCCTAGAAGAAACCTATTTACTCTAGATTTGAAGACCCCTGGGTTATAATATATACAAAAATACTAGTGTAAGATAAATGTATCAATGTTTTTACCAATGTTAAGCCAAAATAAATAAAATAAAATAAAAAATAATTGTAAAAAATAAATTTTTGAATGTCAAAAGATATTTTATTTATTTTATATTTCTTACTTGGAAAACCGAGGCGGTTTCCCACTAGTCAACTCTACGAAGAGTTTAAGGTTCTCACCGTGAGGCAACTGTTCATACAGAGAGCAATAGATAAATCTAGCCAAAGATTGTTAGATCTTGACATTAATAGAGACGACAACTCATTCAAACCAGTAACCTTACCTGACACTAGAACGGTCTTCGCATCCCGTCTGCCACCATATATACACATCTTCACATACAACGAAGTGTGCAAAACATATCCCGTCAAGAAACATGTGCACAGAAAGGCACGTGGAAAAATAAAAGTCTGGCTAACTTCACTCTCTTACAAAGAAACTGAGATTCTGGTTAAAGTCTACGACTCCGATTCTAAACTAGGAAATAACGACAATGACATTTAAACTAAACACATACACACACACGCAACACATACAAGCTCACACTTCAAGTCACATTCACACACACGCATACACACCATACACACGTAGGTTGACGCACTGCTGCAATATTCGTATTTGTAAATCCTATAAGTGTTAATTCATGTGGTCGATTTAAATAAATTTTAGTATCCTTAGGTATGAATAATTGTTAATGTATCCATAAATCAGTAGAGTAATTTAATGAAACATCATTTGTACAAATTAGGAATAGGTCTTTTAAATCACTTTGTTATACTAGATAACGTGATCACTTTTTAATATTGTAATACGCGAATGACTTAGGTAATGATTCTTTTGGTTCTCTCAGTCTTGGACCACCGAGATACAGGCCCAGGCCTAGTTCGGGGTTCACAAGAAACTCACAATAACATTAATTAAGTAATTAACATAAATATCTTATACTTTCTCTATTGTAATACGTAATATTTAGTAATACGTTAATATTTTTGTGATCGTACCAGTGTTTTTTGGCAAATAAAATATCTTTATCTTTATCTTTATTTGTCAAAATATTTTAAACATGATTTATATATCATACTTAGTACAGGGTACATGTCTTAACTAAAACTTGTTAAGTCAATGTTTTGATTTGCGTTTGAGTACAGCCTGCCTGATGTTAAGCATTGCTGCAGCCTAGGATGTAACACGCTTACTTAGAAGATACCTATTAACTCTAGAATTGAAGATTGTAGCTCTCTTGAAACACAGCTTCCATAATGTATGTTTTTAATAAATGTTTTAATGTATAAATGATTACTGAATACCTAGCATTACAGATATTTTTGTCCAATCAATATCAGTTAATCTACAAGAGTGTATAAAAGCGTATCAATTAATAAAGCTTATAAAAGCTAAGTTCAAAGGTGACCCAGAAGGCGAGCCCATAAACTTAACGCCAAATGGAAATACATTTCAGGTTCGCGTGATATTTGGTAATATTGAAGCCTGCCTGTTCAGCTGTTATACGAGGTGTTTTTTTTAAATGAAAGTAATCAAGTAAATGGGATATAAGATTGAGAAGTTTTGTCTGATGGTAAGCATCAATCAAATACAATATGTACGTAAGCAGTAGATAACATTGTGGTTTAGAAATTCATTTTAGCATTCGACAGTTCTTAGGTGTAATTTAATTTACACCTAAGACCTACCTACCGTTAATCATCATGACACCCAATGATTGGTCTCTGAAAGTTACAGTAAATTTTGTTTGAATGATAGCAACGAAAAATTGACACCAAACTTTGTCGTTCATCACAAACATAATTATAATATCACAAACATAATTATATATCTATAGGAAATGAATGCAAAATGCGAAGCAATTGCTTAATAGTAAAACATATAAGATACATTATTTTATACCCATGAATTACTCCAACATACGCGGCTGTGCAAATAAAATACAATAGAAAACCCAACATTCTGGAAAATCTACAGATTTCTCGAAGGAAACCAAACCGAATTTATTTTCAAAGAAAATAACAAAATGCTTGAGAATATATTACAAACCTACATCAATGTTTTTGAAGTAATCATTTACTATTTATAATCCGTGTTATGAGAAAATTTATTATGCAGAGATAAGGTTTCAAACGAACAAAGTTTACATATTCAACACAAACTTGCGTTCAAAGGAAATGCTAATAGTAACTAATTACAAATCCAAATTACGAACGCTAATTGCTAACTGAAAAACGCTTTTCCGTCACTCGATTTTCACATCAAAACAAACGAAAAGAATAAATGAATAAATGTATACCATCTTTGACTGGCTTGATGCATTGTAAACACGACACGAGTTTTTTCTTCTTCGCTTTCCCATTTCCATCAGTTTTCGCTTTTCCATTGGCCGCGTTCTTTTCGACCTTTTTCGTTTTCTTTTGATTTTTCACGACACCCATTTTGGCACTACACTAAAGAGTCCAACTTCAAAATATTAAAAAGTTTTCAATTCAAAGAAATATTTAATATAAAAATGGCGGGAAAGTCGCGGTGTGTTTTGTTTTTTTTTTCTGTCCACAGAGTTCGCGCGGCGCGTGTGTGCAGTTGCGCGTTCGACAACTAGTGCGGGGACTAGCAACGCTAACTGCATTCGCGTACGAGCAAGGAAGCACTGACGATGCCAACGACAACGTGGGCTTGTAGCGACGACGCTCGCGCGACCAGTAGCGCCCTAGCACTACACTATCCGTCGCGTCGAATCGCCCATCCCAATCCGGAATCAAGGCCACGGGATTAATATTCCGACAGCACTCATTTCCTAAACACCATGTTAATTTATCCAACTAATATTTCCGTATCGAAAAAAGTTGCTTTCGAACGGTACGGGTGGAATCTGAAGTATCGGTTACGTGTTCAAAAGAATCTATATCGGGAGGGCCGTAATCAATAGTTTTGTGTGCTGGGTGCGTAGAGGAAATATTTGTAGAGATGCCATTAGTTCTACGTTTTAATTACTTTGGCACATCCCACGGGCTGGATAACAGAATCTAACAATACTTGAAAGCTACAAAATGATGTTTTGAATACATTATTAAAACGATTTATTGTAATTATTTTACGCAAATAAAAGAAACTTAGGTCCAAGAAGATTTTTCGCGGAGAACAGAAGATAGATAGTAAGATAAAGTAGATCTTTATAGATAACTTAACAACAATTAAAATCCCTCACAATTAAACCAGAACTTACACGATTACTATCAAATACAAGTAAACATTTCGGAACATTCCTCCGGCCCTTTTCCAAAGGACTTTTACTCTCTGCCTAGTATTAGTAAGTATCTAAATTTAGCCCACCAGTGGCCAGTGGCTAACATCAAGGGCGATCGTAGAGTATACCATCACTATCGGAGATCTAGCTATACTGGTCGTACTGGGTTTCTGCTATAGAACTACCTAAGAACTGATTTGGTACATAAGGGGCTTTTATGTATATTACTTGCCACTCCCAAAAACTCGAAAATAACTAATAAAAATGATGAAAATTAGGTTTTTTTTCATTTTCAAGTCTTTACGCCGTCAAGTTGTTAGTTGACAAATACAGAAACTAAATTTATTATATTATATCAAAAACTGTAAGTGGAAATCGACAAAAAAATGTATGCCATCACAAAAGGCATAGACTCCTTACGGTAACAAAAAATCATATATATTAATAAATACTAAATTTGCCTTGCATTTAACGTTATTTACCATTTACCCAGTATATCTGGTCGACGCCTAAAGTCAAGGATACCTAGGTGTGCGTGATCGAACTCCATTACTCTTACAAACGTTACTGTTACACTACATTATGTATATTATACAATACACAATACATATACACACAAGTACATACAATACATATTTATAACGAAGTGGCGGAGATTCGTTTAGCACTCTATTAAGTTTGGCAGAATCGTGACTCATACTCGTATGTACATAAGGTATGTTATATAGGTAAGTCAACAATAGCAATTACGTGTATGTACATAAGGAAGGTAGGTAAGTTGTATGGTTTAGGATAAATTACATGACCTTGACTTTGAAACACAATACAACACAAGTACTGCGCAAAAAATATGAGATGTTTCTGGACACTGTACGAAGTGTAAAGATTTGATTTTCAGCGTAGTAATGCGTCCAGGATTTTATGAACTACAACATCTATTTTTTTATATTGTTATAGTCAATGATAGATAGATAGATAAAACTCTTTATTGTAACACACATTGAAAAAAAAAGACAGACAGAAACACTAAAGACTTAAAAAATAGTGCCACAACTGGCGGCCTTATCGCTAATAGCGATTTCTTCCAGGCAATAGTGCCACAACTGGCGGCCTTATCGCTAATAGCGATTTCTTCCAGGCAACCGTAGGATGGACCGGAGTCGAAAGAAAAATAAAGGATGGGGTGTTCAAAAAAGAGAAAATATATACAAACAATAAAATATTCAATATTATATCTTCTTATATATAAAAATGAATCGCAAAATGTGTTGGTAAGCGCATAACTCAACAACGCCTGGACCGATTTGGCCAATTCTTTTTTTTAATATTCGTTGAAGTTCAAGGATGGTTTTTACGGCGAGAAAAAGTCGAAATCATGCCGGAAAATCTCTAAACACCGCCTTTTTCTTTTTCCCATACAAACGTTTTCTAACTAACTAAAAAGTAAAAGAGTCAATAGGCAGGACGAAGTCTGTCGGGTCCGCTAGTATATAATAACAAATAACACACAATTATTAATAGTTTTAGTTATCGAAAGTAAATAATAAACTTCATTCACAATTCCACATGTAAAATGTAGGGTTGTTAAGTTATGTTAAATGCCAATGCGATCAATTTTATTTGACAACAATGTTACTGCCTTCAACATATTAATATATCTGACTAAGTTAAATAGTACAGCAGTCAGCAATGTATTACAATGTTCTCTATCATTAACCGCCTTATCTTAGTACTTGAGCCTGCATAAATAGTATACCGCCGCCCTTCACCATAGGATCACTGCCAAAACACATAAATATAATGGGCTGGGCGTCTGCAGCTACTTGCCTTTACATTCTGTAGCCCTATTTACAAATAAATATATGTTTTAGGCAAAGTTTTAAGAATATACTACTGATAGATACATATCAGGTAGCTATGTATCAAGCTGTAATAAAAATATGTAAAATTTTAAGATAAATAGATTTAAATAGGTTGAGAAGTAATTGTATGGTAAGTAACAAATAAATACTAAATTTTAAATAGATTTATAATATACTATGTAAAAAAAAGACTCCGACTACCAGAACGGGGGTAGGATATATTCAATAACAAAAAAAAAGTTGTATTAAAAGTAAGCCAGTAAGTCTTATCTCGATTATCCTTATCCACCAAAGAAATCCTCCCATGAAATCAATTTACATATGTAGGTATATGAACCGTACTAAAAACCGCGGGTAAATGTCACTTTTGATGTGCCATCTAAGAAATCATGATTTGATTTATATTTATCAAAATAACCACACTTTATTTATCAAATTAAACACAGTTTATTCAGTCTTTTATGTATCAGTTAGTTCAAAGTGTAAGCACAAATTGTATTAATCGATTTATGCAAAACACCATCATAAAATTCCATCACCACCGGCGATAATTATGCAATCACGTGAACAGTTAACCATTCGGAAGTCATATTATGTGGCTTGATTGTTCTGACTCAGAATTAATTAAAGGTCGGTGCTTTGGTTAAGGAGCGCCTACGTAAACAATGTTTTCTGTGGTGTTCTATATAAATATTGTGCTGATGGGGTTTGCCACTGTTTGGTGTCAATATTTTCTATATATGACCTGTTAAAAAAAACGATTAATGTTATAAACAAGACTGCACTACAAATCTACATTTACCAAGTTATTTAGGAAAGTGGTTTTTGTAATTTGATATTGCCTGAAAATGAAGAACTTTTATTTATTTTATTATTTATTAGGTAACTATGTCAGAGACTTTTCTGGCGGTTTGGGAAATCTCGACTCCATACATGGTCTCTCATGGATTCTCATATGAACTTATTTTTATCCAGAGTATTATATGCCTGTAAAATAAACTACATATTGCATGCATTCATACAAAAGAATATTATTTAGGTAGTCACCAGTTCATTCAGTATTATACAAATCTAGCTGGTTTTTGCATTCATATACTTCATTCAGCAGTGCGTAACTGAGTTTTAAACATATCTATGACGTGATGGTGCAGCGATATTAAAACGTTATGTATTGTGTTGTTGCTTTGTTGCGGTCATGGTCATACGGCGGAAGGAAGCTGGTTGGTGAGGGGTTTTAGGGCGATATAGTAATTACTTTTATGGTGATTTTAGCGAACCATATAAAAAAAAATCAGAGGATTAAGTTTTTGCTTCATATTTCCATTATATTATAGGTAGTATTAGTCAATGAGAGTCATAGGAGTGGGAGAGCCACGATCCTCAGTTATGAGGATTACGATGCGAGGAGGAGGATGATTTTTTGTTACATAATTTTTCTTCTATATGTTTCCACTTAATATGGGTAAAAGTTTGTTTGCAAGTCTGTTTACACATTTTTGAAATAGGTTAAGGTGAAATTTGAAATAAATTATTTATTTATGTGTACAATCAAACCCAATAAATTTTAGTTAAGGACAGCACTAGAGATTTTCCTGTACATTACCTATTTTCTTTACGTAGCGCCTACATAACTGAATAGCAGAAACGTATGAGCAACTTGCTCAGCGTTTCTTATAAGGAAACAAGAAAAACGAAAATACTAAAATATTATCACAATAAGTTTGTGTACCATGATTGTGATATGACAATGAAAAAAAAATCGTTCAGCTTCATAAAAAAAAATATTTCATACTACAATAAGTACGTATGTGTCATCATCATCATCATCGTTTCAGCCCGTGTTCACCCACTGCTGAGTATAGACCTCCTCTCTAAAATGCTACATAGTACGGTCTCCAGTCCGGTTTATTTTATTTTTATTTTTTTACCTAATATTAGTAGTTCTCTCTCAACAAATTCTACTTCCCAAATCTTCTAATATCTTCAACATCTAAAGCACTAGCAGTAAACTCGTAAGACCTATTTATAGACTAAACCCTTTAGTTCCGGTCGGCTGGTCCTCAGACTTCCGTGGTCCTGTCTCATTCAATGTCGCGACCGTCGCTTATACTGATTTATTGGCGGAATATTATTTATTGACTGTTATATTGCAGATAATGAAGAGCAGGGATGACGTCATTCAATAGATAAGGCACATAAAATAGTACGGGTTTTATAAATAAGAATTAATGATTATCAAATCAAATGTCTGATCAACTGATCAGTAGTTTATTCAGTGGGGTGTTTAGCAAATTCAGAAATTAGCCTTATTTTTCAAGTGAAAATCATCATTTATTCCAAATTTAAGTGCGATGCTCTTGTCTGTGGAGTAAGTGTGCTAAACTTAAAAAAAAAAAAAAAATGAAATTTTGAAAACTGACAAAGTTTCTGAAATTCCTTGTTATTATGATTATGGTAACAAACGAAATAATTTATTAAGTTACCAAAAAAAGTTTCCTTTTAAGGCTTATGGTGAAAATATGAAAATAACACAACGATATAAAACATACTAGCAGCGCCATCTAGTCTCTTTTGCTAGAACTACGTAACACGCGTGAAAAGCGCGGGAAATTCAGTCCTACAGTGTTGTGAATAGTGATGATCGCACTAGTTTGTTATGTTGGCAGCATTCCAGTGCTCGGCCAAATTGTTTAAAGTTGCGCGCCATGGCGAATTTACGATTTGTTTCGATGATTATGGCTGCACCTGTGACTGAATGGATTCGGCTTGTACGATAGAGATTAAGGAATATTGTAAATTGTACAAAATATTTCATTAAACATGTTTTTGCAGAAAAAACAACATAAATAAACTTCTATTCATTATAGTAGTTTTTGTTGTTGTTTTAAATCATAGATGTCACGTTTTAATAACATCCTATAAACACTAGGGTGACTACAACATTCAATAAATATTTAGGTTTTTGTGCAATGTTACAAGCAACGTCAAAATCTAAAGAAATTTTATATCTGTTTAAATATTTAAATACCTAGTGGTCTATTATAGTACAAAACAAACATTCTTATTTTACTAGTCATTTATTTCGATGCACTTTTTGTTGACGTGCAATCCGAATACTTTTGTGATTACTCTTCAACATTTCGTAACCACAAGAACAATTTCGACAAAACCTGTCAGATAAGAAGTTGAACTTGTAAAAAATACAATTGTTCTCTATTATAATAATTATTTCGGAGCGATTTCGTTGCCTTCGAGTCACGCTCCAGTATTTTTGGAGCCCTATTATTAAATTTGAACTACTAATGTAAACCGACAATTATTTTCACGTTTCCAACATGGTTTATAGAAATAACTATGTATTTACAAAAGAAAAGTATATACGTATTATATCCGTTATCTAGTGCCCACGACACAAGCGTTTGCTTAGTTTGGGGCTAGATGGCGCTGTGTGCAATGTCCCGGAATATTTAATTATTTTATTTATAACTTTAGTAAGTATGTATGTACCTAATGTGTAGTATATACCTACATAATATGTATATGTATGTATTTACGAAAAAAACCCTTGTCCATAGATTCTGACAGGGGTAATGCACTTTTTAAATAGGATAGGTATTTCTGAAATGTAGAACAGTTTTTTTTTATGTAGTAAAGCCAAAAGTAGTCAAAAGATTAATGCGTGAGACTACTATAAAATTAATCTTGTAATTGTACTGAAACTGAAATTTTTCATTCTGACATATTTTTTTTTTTAAATACAACGACACAATAAGCAATTCTGCTTCGACCATTCACTTATGATTATTAACTTATACTGGTATTTCTTCATGCGCCCTATTGGTCCAATGCCTACAAGGAATAAAGAAAATATTTCACAAGAAAAAAGCAAAACAAACATGACAACATAAACAAATACTCATCAGGTTACTGTACTTTCTTCAATCTACTCGAACGGATAAGGAAGCCTTATCTATGTGAATACATAGGTAAATACAATAGTATATAGTATAGTACACACATAATCTCCATGCTCTATTTACGTTCAAGGTATTTGCATAGATTTAATAGGTACTTGTTTCCTTTCAATGTCTGTTCAGTTATAGTACTTAAGAAAAGAGACGTACAAGCTTACAACTGATATACAATGCAGAGTTACTAACGCATAATCTTTTAAACTTTCTCAAAAATGTAAGTGCATAAGTTGCTGGTTTTGATATTTTTAACCCACCCTAAAGCTTGAGCAATTTTTTTAATGCATGTTTCGTCTTATCTGTGTTGGGGATGTATTCTGTGGCCGCTTTCAATACAGCCTAAAAGTCACGAGGTCCGAGTTTTTTCGTCTGCATGCCAGTTTTTTTTTTAAACATTTGTTTTGTTTTGCGTATAGGTTGTATTATGTATTCTGTGGTATAAATATATTTCATTTTGCTTACGATTTTACAATCGTAAAAAACTCTTTCGCAAAAGAATAGATTCTAGACTAGTTCCTATTAGTATGTATTTAATGACTTTTACCATACTTCAATTTTTTTTACGTGGGATAGGTTTGCTTATCACTACAGCCTGCCTGATGTTAAGCATTGCTGCAGCCTAGGGTGTAACACGCTTACCTAGAAGATACATATTAACTCTAGATATTGTAGCAACTGCCTTATAAATAAAATCAGTTGCAAATACAAAAACAATCAATAAGTATGTATTTACAAAAGAAAAGTATATATAAGTATTATATCCGTTATCTAGTACCCACGACACAAGCGTTTGCTTAGTGTGGGGCTAGATGGCGCTGTGTGCAATGTACCGGAATATTTATTTATTTTATTTTTTATTTATTTAATCAGAAAAATATGTATATATAACTAAGTTTTTTTTAATTTTATACAAGAGTATTGTATAAAGTATAACACTGCATACTGGTATTTACCAAGTATTCTGTGCTTAAAGAGAAAATTATGAAACAATGATGGATTTCACAATATGACAATACGTACTCCGATAAAAAACAGACGTTGCTGATATCTGTTGATGTGTGAATTGTTTCTATGTTATATACTTGTTTATCTTTTATGTTTTACTAACATGATTACACCATATTTGTACATGTAACGTATCTAAATCTAATACGTTCATTAACTTGAACACAAGTTAGATATAAGTAATAATAAGTTTACGTTTGACTACAGCCTGGATGGTGATGTTAAGCATTGCTGCAGCCTAGGGACACGCTTACCTAGAAGATACCTATTAACTCTAGATTTGAAGACCCCTTGTAGTTCGCAGGAAACACAGCTTCTGGTAAAGTGCTCCAAGCTTAGCCGTCCGTACAATAAACATGTCGTTTATGTCCAACAGAATGTTCTGTAGATGTTTTAAGTTTAAAAAAATCAATGCATAGAATCAACAATCATAAATGTAATTAATTTTCAGGGTATAGTTTATTCGATAAAAAATATGATATACTAGTGAGGTAAGTAATTATTAAATAATAAATTAAGAATTTTCAGGCAAGAAAGATGTACCTACAAAGTTATAAGATGAAACTTAAATACCTCGTATTACTTACCATAAAAAAAGGTCACGAACTAAACACGTGAAAATTATGACTCATATTCAGATTTAAATTATTTCTCAGTAGCGATGCCCTTTAACCTATGTATACAAAAATAATATTTATTTCATTGTACAACACCTACTCATATTTTGCTTATAAGAGGCCTCAATTTATTATATTGACATTAACCTCTGAACTTTGCTGTAATAAAAAAATTATATAAAATCTGACCAACTTCGATATTTGGATTATGTTATCAATAACGTCAGTAAATTTGCGAGTTTTTTTAATGAGAATATTTCAAACTTTTGTGCCTTAACTGCAGGATACCCTACCCGAGATCAGTGGCTTGTTTTTCAGGTGATTTGTGATTTTTTATCCGATTAGTAGTGAAGGAAAACATCGTGAGGAAGGTAACATGTTTCGAGGACCACAGAATCAAATCATACAATTTATGTGCCTAAGAATATTTTTGCCAGTGTTCCTCACTAGTAACAACTAAGAAGAAAGTAATGTAACATTGATTTTGTAAGGCTTTCAAAAAAAAGAAAACCGATTCCGTATGTAATTATGAATTATACATATATCCTAACTGAATATCAATTATGTATGTAAATTTAAATTGATTTCCTTCTATCAGGGCATATTATTACTCACTCGCTCAACGATAGTGGTACATGGCAACCTCAATAAACCACTAACAATATAATAATATTATATACATGGTTACTGATAACTCTAAAGCGAGTTTTTAGCCGGTGTTTGGACGCGATGTCAGATTATATTATGTCCAAAATTTTGTTAAAAAATTAGCTCACAACATGTACAAAATTGAAGATGACCTAACTTTCACATAACATAAACAGCTAGTGACGCCCTGCGGTGTTACCTATTAATCTGGGGAAACATAGCATATGTTCAGTGTCTTATCTGTCTCCATACTAAATTTCATCTTAATCAATTCAACCGTATGCGCGTGGTGAAGAAGCAAACTAAAATTTATCTCCTTTTTATTTTAAGGTTTTTGTAACAAAATTTAATGATGGACAGATAGAACTACACTAATAATAATAATAATGATGATGATTGTCCCGATAGTCGTTTCGGTGAACGGTCTAATAGCGAAGAGCCTCGATCAACACCTTGAGAGGCTCTCCTTGGAAGGTTGGGTTAAGGGACAAATACAGAAGGCAGTGATCCTTGACACGGCGCGTATTGTCCGGAGGTTCCTTTCTTTGTAGTCTCTACCACCGGTTGCTTGGGTCCTGCCCCGTTGCCGGCGGCATCACTAGTTTTAAGTTTTTTATGATATTTGTTTCTTTTTTTATACATATATTGTAAAAAAATTAAAAATAGTTGTAAATAAATGAATATGGAGAAAATAATAATAATAAATATTTCAGGACATATCACATAGCGCCATCTAGCCCCATACTAAGCTAACACAAGTATCATGGGTACTAGATAACGGATATAATACATATATATACTTTTTCACTAAAAGCTTCCTTTTAATATTGTTAATGTATTATTAGTAACTCTGAATAACTTCTAACGATAGCACCTACCAGCCCACATCCGAACCGACTCAACAGGTTCCAGTATACACATAAATATAAATCATATACACATCGAAACTTGAGGTCAAATACTTGTAGAAACTATTGCCTAAACTGTGACTAAATACCATAGTAACTGATAAAGATACTATGGCTTAACTGGTACATTACATCACCGTATAACAATTTAAACCATACTCGTCAAAATTTATGTCTCAAGTAAGCTTAATGTGGATCGAACAGATGTTAACTTTAAGTTGCATTTGCAGCAGAAATCTTGGATGTTAAGTGAAACTAAGGTAGTTTAACTTGGAGGTCAACAGGTATGGTATTTAACAAGTACCAATGTTCGTTCATACGTTACTTTGGTCTTGTAAACATAATGCAGATGTATATTTTAATACGAATAAATTTATAAAAATCATAATAATCCGATCTTCTTCTTATCGAATAAGAGTGGTGTCGAGACCAACTCTCGTGTCGAGAGTTCATCAAGCCGCCCTAAGGGCCTATGACATGGCTTAACGACTGCCGTAGTAGAACAAACAGCCATAGAACCTACAAATTAAATTAATTGAATAATCCAATAAGCTCTATATTTTAATACGTATCTAGAGACCAATCGCGATATTTAATAATTAAAAAATAACATGATAAAATGCCTTGTTAATAAAGTTGAATTTTAGTTAATAAATAATACATATTTAATTTCATATTTCTGAATATCAGGTGGTCAGGAAATTGACCAGATAAATCAGCTCAGACGGAAGTCTTAACAGTAAGTAACGATTATGTTCTAAGTTTTTAATTATTACAATCAGCCTATACCTACTTAATGGAAATCTCATCATCATCATCTTAAATACTCCTTGAGCAAACTTTGTAATGAAAACTTACTCTACGACTTGCCGGATCTCCATATAGATAAACTATGTAATAAGTAACTTAAATGCAATAAAATAATATGCTATTGATGGAGAAACTATAAAACAAGAAATTCATAATGTACCTAAATTAAATAAACTGGTTCAAATCATTTATTAAGTACCTAATTCGAGTCAATAATGATTCATATGCACAGAAAAGATGTGTCATCGCAAATTCAATCATTTACTGGTCTGTAACTAAATATGATTTAGCATACAATTGGCTATCCGTTTGTTTTGCATGTTATTGACACATTTTGCAGTTTATCAGCTGCATATATGAACTGCATATTATGGTAATAGAATATCAAATTTGATGTCACTGACGATATAGTCACGGTTTCGATTTAGAGCAGTCGCTTTGAGATGTTAGGTACTCTTAGCAATATTTCGTAGAACATTTGGCTGTTGTGCCTATGTCTGTATTCAAGGTTGGCCATTGACATTTCGTACTGATACATTCCATGACAAAAAATATGTACCAAAGTACGTCGGATAAACTGAATCTGCTCAAAAACAAGGACGTCTCAGGCAAAAATATCCCAGTAAATGCATAAGCTGACCCGAAATAGCTTTCCTTTGCCGTGGCGGGTAAAATTAAAATTCCATCCTCACGGTTTAATAATACATTTTGGCGAAACGCCACCGACAACAAACTCGTACGTACGTACGTACGTGAAAAATTAATAACAATGGAGTGGATTATCCTATCTAGTTATCGAAACACAAACATACCTGTATCTAGGCAGGTATAGATAGTAGGTACTCAGCAAGCGCAGACTTTTCCGTTTAGCGTCACACTAATACACTTTCGTTCTCCGAACGCACTGTTTGAGCACTCAAAACAAAGGAGCGATTCAGTGATCACAGTTAGATAGTGTTACATCACTCGAAGATTCGCGGAAAATCACAACACATGTCTAAATGGTAATTAACGAACACACAGATATTAGCCACATTAGTTAGCGTCCGTTCGAAATTTGAACTGTTTCGATTTGAAAAAAGAAGCGGTTCCTTTTTCGAAGTTTGAAAACGGAATGCGTCGTTCGTTTTTCAATTGGATTAAGTTGATTGGTTAATTGAATTGTGGAGTTGTGCGTGTCGTGATAAGCGTGCAGAGGTCGCGCCGCGACTGGACGCGACGCGCGCTGGCTCATTCACGCCGCTTCACGTGCCGACGCATGCAAAAAAAAACGCTTTTACGTAGACTTAGGACTCTCATAGACCATGACTCTAAAATCCCTACATTCCTAAAAAAACATTTTATAACTTAATCGTCTGATTTTTAAATATTGCTGTTTTGCGATGCAATTTCATTTTTTGACAAAAATAGACAGTCTAAGACTCTAAGAGTCAACGCTTTCAATATTTATCAAATTTGATTAACCTCTTAAAAAAACAGACACAAATATGGATTATCCAGGTCCAGGTCCAAATTGTCCAGGTAGGTACATCGCATACTAAACAAACTTACATAACTTTTTCCATTTACCAAAAACAGTTTTGGATTGTATGTACAAATTGATGTTCAACAGATAACTGGTATTCCAATACACAAGCAAACAAGCATGTGCTAAATTTCACATACGCTTGTTAGCAATTCAAACCAAAAGCATGTTTCGGTAACTCTCTCTATATTGTAAGCACATGTTTTAAAAAACTGGGAAAAAATATACTTATATTTGCTCATTTACAAAAGTGTTTTTTCCACCTTTTACAATTTGAATAGAACAAAACTGCAGAAGTAGGAATGGCAAGACTTGAGACAAAAAGTAGTTGAAACGATGTGTACAGAACTACAATAACAACTCAACAGACATTTAATTAAATAATAATTAATTTGTGAATAAAATCTGTCAAATAATTGTTAGTTGTAAATCTGTGTAAAATAAATAAGAAAAGTTTTTTCTAAAAAAAACAGCTCTAAAACATCGTAAACTCTACACAGGTCATAAACAACAAAATTACGGGTTTCGATCCATCCATACCTACCTATACATAGGTACCTATATGACGTCATCAAACTATGTTTCCTACATTCTATTGCTTGTTGTTCTTGCAGGCACGTGTTTTATTATTTTTAAACGTGACTTAATAAAACTAAACTGTAAAATATGCAGAAATCTACAGTAAAACTAGACAAACTAAAATAAACAGACTATATAGCAAACACATAAAACTTACATTGAATCTAACTTTTATGAATATCGCTACTAACCTTAATCGATTTTTAATCGTTTAAATAATTTAAATGCAAAATATCTCGAACGAGTGCATACTTGATGATTAAATTGAGGAAAATGTAAAATCATTAACAATAATAATTGATATACTTCTTCCAAGTATATACCCACCAATATGTGTAGAATAGATATATTATTGTGTTCAGGATAAATAGATATTAAAACCCGAGAGTAATAACCTTGTGTAGAATAATAGAAGTATTATTAATATTGACTATTGTATTATTATTTATATAATTATAAGTGCAGTATTGTCCTGGAAGTAAGTTACATAAATAAGTATAATGATTACTGATTAGTTGAATAATGCAATAATTTATACGAAAATGTATAGCTATGAGAATAAAACTATTTTAAACTATTTTTATTTTATTTATTTTTTTATTTATTTTTATACGTATAAATATAGATTAAAATTACACTACATTAAAATTACATTAAAAAAAATCTTCAAAACAGTTAAAATTAAACAAAGAGACAGAAAAATACTAAGTACAGAATGTGTGTGATATGACATTTTTACTCAGAAAATATTTTCAAAAGCTTTATTTCTTTGCCCTGTGTTTCTCTTGAAGAAAAAAGACAATAAAACCACAGAATAAGAGCTCATAATTAAAAAAAAAAACTCCGCATTTCTCGCAAAATTTGTCAACCGCTAACACCACGTTCACCTGACGATTCGCAGCAAAACCGGTACCGGCTCTATAAATATCCCGGCGTGGATAGAAATCTTTAATAGTATCCGTCTGGCGAAACCGTCGCTTATTGCTAAACTCCCTCTTGCGGAGAAAGCTGTTTTAATATCGAGGGATTATAATATCCTGAGATTTTTGTGGTAGAGGGCAAATATAGATCAAAATATGAAACAAATCGGGCTTATGACATAAAACATCAAAGTTGAATGAGTCAAGAGATCATTAAGTTATCAGTTTTATTTCATAAGTCTGATTTAGCACAGATCGGGTAAAGCTGGCTGAATAGTAAATGAATAGAAAACTACACCAAGCTATCTTAGATTGAATCGACAGACTGTGTTTATGGTCGTCAAAGATCGGTGTCAATTATAAAGATTAAAATATCAAGACTGATACAGAGAAATCCAACATGTTTTGAGGAGCGCAAAATTCGAGAACATTTGTCATAAGTGGAAAGGTCTGGTCGATTACCACGAATCAGCAACTACAGTACTTTCATTCTTATATGAATGAAAGTACTGTAGTTGCAGATTCGTATAAAGCCAATCTAGTATTATAAAGCAAATCTTCCTTCTCGACACGAACTGCTCATTTTACTAAGAGTCGTGACTACTCATCAAGATCATTTTGGACAATTTTAAGTCGCAATGTATCTGCCAAATCTTCTTAAATTATTTGGATGTGATTTTGGGAGATTTCGGGTGGAAACAATGTGTTGTGCACCACAGTCCTTCCATGAGTAGAAGCAAAAACATCACTTTAAATGAAAAATATTGCAAGCCACCTAAACACAGGTATATATGTACCCACGAGGGGATATGGCCCATCATAACATTCATCCTGTCCGAACCCCACCGGGCAGCAGAGCAGAACGGTAATTACATGCCTTATACACTACATCTGATAGGTATAGTGCGTAATATCGCTACATATATTGTAAGCAAACCTTATTAATGAATAAAGGAGTCAAACCTGATAATGTAAAACTCTTTGGTAACGATAAACTTTTAAAAAGTAAAACCAATGACAGTTGCAAGATGGACAGTTTTAGATTATTATCATCGTTGCCATGAAAATAACCGACTGAAAAAGAATTGTACTGGGATATCAATGACATGGAAAATAATAAATATATCATATTTTCATGGAAATCTTTGTTTAATTATTTCGAGATTAGCGTAGAGCTTACTGTATGTATATCTTAGGTTTGATGGGAGAATGACTCATTACTGTCACGTTGGTAAAAAGTGTTTTTATACTCTTGTCTATAAAACGTAAATAACTTATGTAAGAAAAATTTCACATTTCGGATTAGCGTTAAAAAGGAATTAAATTTACTACAATTTTAACACTAACTGGTCCAGAATTTTACAATTTTGTTAGTGACAATATCAAATGCAATCATTCGAGAGATAGGCGCATAATAAATTAAGCAGTTTCTAAAATTATCCGTGAAAAATCTGTCCGAGGGTCACTCTTGTAATAATAAATATTTTTGTTAAAGTATGCTAATTGAGAGAATGTTATATATTACCACAAAATACATAATATTACGTAAATTTTACGGCACTTACTATAAATATTGATTAACGTAGGTACATAGTATTTATTTCATTCATAGCATTTGGCCCGCCCTAAGGCGGCTTGATAACTCGACACCAGAGTTGGCCACTCTTATTCTATAAGAAGAAGATAGTATTTAAGTACATATTCTCAAAATAAACTCATCCTAACAATTACAAAATGATTTTCTGATTGTAAGAAGACATTTATTCGTTTTTAAAATCTATAAATTACCAATACAGACATTTTTTTCCTACTTTTTCTAACCACAACACAAATAACTTTAGTAATACTTTTAAAAATAAGACATATACTAACCAAAATAATTTACTATAATATACTCATACATTGACCAAATTTTCAAGAAATTTGTCACGTAAAATTTTTCGGAGATCTAAAAAGGTCGCTTGTAAGCATCAAAGTTCATCTCATCTCAACCTGTTGTTGAACTGAGAATCAATGGCAATCTGCCAGTAGACGGTACAAGGTCGGCCGTGCATTCATAGAAAGTAACTCTATACAGCGTTACTTCAAAATAATAGTGATTTTATTAAGTGTCCTGATCGTTTAATACAATTTTTGCTAAATAAAATAAAAATACATTTCTTTCGGATTACTAGGAATAATAAAATAAATGACATTGAAAGACCAATTAAAAGAAAGGTAAGGTGTAAAAACAATCAAGTTTATATGCTGGTTTTCTGAACCGGAAAATAGATATTTTTTCCAACGTTATCATATGAAATGACAAATTTAATTTAGTTAACACGATTACTATATGATCTTCTTTATGTCAACATGCACAAAATCCTGCATAAACACAAGAGACTTACTTAAAAATACCATTTTTACATATGTAAAATTTTGCCGTAGTCAAAAGTTATTAAACTTATGTACCTACAGATATATTAACTCTACTAGCTCTAATTTTCTTTCATCGAGCGAGATACATGACTTACTAATATAATTTGAGTAAACAAAGCGTTTCTCAGAATGTGTTTTTTAAATATCACACAGTTGAGCTTCAACAAAATGACTCGCTTGGAGCTAAATTTGATTGGTGGAGTCATCATCATTAGGCAAGTTATGTTGTTAGGTAAAATCTATTTTGATAGATTGAGTAATCTATGTTTCTACTAATAGCGCCCTGCTGGTTTACTTGCATTAGAAATATTGTTGTAAAAGTAGTTTTTTTCTTAACTATTTTTAATTAAATAAGAAATTGTATTTTTAACACGTAAACGTTACAAACATACAATTTTAAATGATCAACTAAGATGTCTCGTATCTCATAACTAGATAAAAATTCATCTCAATCAGTTCAGCACTTGATTGTGGAACAAACATACGCACAGGTAATTTTCAATTTTTTGCCTGTATGTATGTATGTTATTAAAAGTACTGTTAGATTACAGAATAAATCATCTACCCCGATCTATTTGCAGACAGAGTATTTGTTTAGAGTATGCTTGCGCCGGCGCATCCATTCAGTTATCTAATTGTTCAATGTCACCCGAGTCACTGTGTCATAGGTGCACAGAGCACAATACTCTTGTCTATTCTATGGTTAAGATTACTTAGTTTCTACTGCATATTAAGTACACATGCACTAAACTACGTTTTGAATTGTACTTGAGTATAGATAGAGTGTTTCCTCATAATACAGAGACGCTACGTTTGCTCGGCAATTCAGTGAAATAAAGTAGTACACTCCAGAATTTTCTTCAAGGTGAAAAGATTAAGCACATAAGCCTGACATAGGTTGAAAAGACAAGTGACGAGGTTGAATGCCGATGGATCCGTTACCATGGGTCGTATTATTATATGTTCGGTGACCATGGTAACCAATTATTGTAAGTAAGTAGTCTTCTTCTTATCGAATGAGAGTGGCCAACTCTGAAGTCGAGAGTTTATCAAGCCGCCCAAAGGGCCTCTGACATGGCTTAACGACTGCCGTACTAGACAAACAGCCGGGACCAACAATCGAACGTGTCATCCGACCCACGGAAGCGCCCAAAATAGAATTCAGTAAGTAAGTAGTCATGAAAATATTTAAGGATTACCAAAATATCGAGCCTCAGGCTGGGGGATATTAAATAGTGGAATCCTAAATTTAAAAAAAAAAACTTTATTTCTTAAACGCAATTTGAAAAAAAAACAGCCCATCAATATCAACTAAGTGAATTACCAATTTTATAATCTAAAATATTTTTTTTTGTAAGTGTTACTATTATTTTTTGTTGTTTTATGACATTTAAAACTTTTTAAAATAAATACTGAAAGTTTAAAAATAAATATTTTAATGTATTCGCTAGGAATATAGAAATAAGAAAAGTATTTATAAAAAAAACAACTACTGTAGTGTCAATTGATTGTGTAAAAATATGGACTCCCTCCCTTGCTACCTACTACCTGAGGTAACAACAGTATGGACAGTATCTCCATTACTGCCTGCCTACTGGATCACCTTGCAAGAATTGTTGTAATTAAAACGACAATCTGCTGGATCAGAAGACAAAGAAACTTTAATTCCAAATTTACTCGCTAATATGCATCACTGTTACAAAACTGCGATCTAATTCTACCACTAGCGCCATCTATCGGCCATTCCTCGAACTACAGCTAGTTAATATTTGTCATAAAGGTTGTACAGAGTAGAGTTCCCAAGTTTATTATATAGTCCATGAATATTGTACACCATATAATGATTGCATGATATCAAAGCGGTCTGTTCTTGCTATACTTTGATGATGACCTTTAGCTTATATTTTGTAACGATTAGATTTGATGGGAAGAGGAAGTGGCGGTGCTCGTGATGATAAAGGCCCTGTTCGTTTATTATAGTGGGAATCGGATTTAATTAACTGTTATATTATATTGCCAGTACCTATTATAAAATTCAAGGAGGGTCGTAGTGAAATAATAATATAAAAGTGAATGTGTGTTTCTTGGTCTGTTTTTTTCCCTTTACTCTGCAACTGGGCAATGGATTATAGTGATTTTTAGTATGATGGTAGTATTGAGTCAGATGATAGACATGTTTTTTCCCAGTAACATAACGAGTGACGTCGAGGGCAGGTACTAGAATTTAAATACCATCTACAAAATGTGGTTTCATCATCATCATGTCAGCCAGTGTTCACCCACTGCTGAGTATAGGCCTTCTCTCCAACGTGCCACATAGTACGGTCTCCAGCCTGTCTGATCCATCTCCTACCTACTTGTTTAGAAATGTCATCCGACCATCGTGCTTGCTGGTGGTCAGCTCTGGGTCGGATACTGTTTCTTGGATACCACTCAGTGACTGCTCGGGACCATCTAGTGAGATCCCTACGCGCCAAGTGTCCTGCCCATCTCCACTTCAACCTGGCAATTCGTATCCCTACGTCGTATGATGATAATATTGATAATCATTCTTACAATTTACCCAAACACCTTCGATAGACGCAATTCAGTATAAAGTGGCCAACATTTATTAACTTGATTTTTTTCTTTATTATATTGCTTGTAATGTCACGTAAAGTAGCAGTTTTATCACGCATATGGTTATGGTACAAAGGCGTGTAAGAAATCCGAAGACTTAAGAAATTATATTTCTTTTACACAATCTTACTTATTTTTCTTGCATAAACAGACATATACGCTACTTCTACAAAAGAAGCAACTGATTGTAGCTAGCTAGGAGCTACTAGAATAGATACTTAGTAAATATCAGATTAGACACGTACACACAAAGCAATAACGTATTGTTGCGGCAAATATTATGATTTGCTTACAATGCCTCTCGTAAACTATTGTCGGTTAGGAGATGTCAAAGATTATGTCAGAGACAAAACTTCTGACACTATGATCTTATGATTGTAATTTTGGTGACCAATGGGCAATACTGATTATAAAAAACGTATCTGCTCTGCTTGAAACAATGCCATCACTTTTTGCCAATACAGAATTTTACAAATTCTATATTTTTTAAGATTTTTTATGCTTTCTGAGCTACTTCGCTAAATTCTTGACGTAAGTTAATTCGTAAGGTTCTTTATGAGTACGATAAGAAGAAAGACGGTTTCAAAAATGAATTTAGCCAAGTACCGGCCGTACGGCAAAATCAACTAACCATATTTTTATCTTTCGAAATTTAATAAATTTAAAATGGTTTGAAGTTTCTTCTCTGCAATTCTACTCTGTGTTATACTATGACAAAACAAGCCTCCTTGTTATGCACGAAGCAAACCAATGTAACTCATCCAGAAAATTCCATGCATTTGTTTTACGTTCCGTTATGTGTACGCTTCTGAATTCATAGGACATTTATGAATTAGGGTCAATTCGGTGAATCGGTGGGTGGGATTTTAGTATGTATTTGAAATTTACGCAGCTTTAAAGACCGTTTTGTATGCAGTTACTAGAGTAAAACAACTAGGTATGTCTACAGTGATTAACAAGTGATTGTTTGGAGAATATGAACTGACTGCATTTCCTTCGCACGACAATGACTTGTATTTTCGAGTTATGTGTGGATTTGCACTCGCCTAGCGGTGAAGGAAAACATCGTGAGGAAACCGACATGTTTGAGGACCACAATATCCTAGGACATGCGTCTTGCGTAGAAGGATCTGGGCGCCCACTACGATGTATCTGCCCAAGAAAAATCCCCTAACGAATTAATTCTGCGGGGGAGTCACGACCATCAGTCGTGAGGAAATACGACTCAAAGAGAGAGACTCAACCGATTTTAATTATTTTGTACTGTTTGTTTGGTATCACTTGTAATTTCTGAGAAATCCGTGTCGTGTAAGTACAGACAGCCCACATTAAACCATATCGTAACCCTTAGTTCGGTTTGAAAACTTTCAATGATCAAAACGAAAAATCTGTATTCATTTCACTAACTGTCAGTAAACTTAAACTTTTTTAAGCCAGGTCTAAAGCAATGACAACAAGTAGCCGAACTCCAGTTATCTGACCGCAACATGAGCTAACTCATAACAAAAGCATTACTCATCGACCATGGAATACATTACCTACTAAAAAACTACACAACACTAAAGCTTAGAAAACTCATAAAAACTTGATTCTTATTTCGTTTTGTTAAGGTTCATTTTTTATAGCTTTTTCAAGCTTAGGAAAGACACAAATCTTTGTCTCTTATGTCGTTTTACTAAGGATCATCTTTTGTACTTATTTATGGTTTTACTTAGTTTTTGTTGGAGTAAAATAGTTTGTTATGATCGGTCAGTTTGCTTGTTAGTTTTTGCACGTTGAGTCATACAAACCTTTGAAACTACGAGCGGTCGTAACTTATAGTAGGAGTCATTAAGTGATTTCCTTGTTCGGATCTGTGGTCCAAATTTGGAGATTACGATAGGCAATAAATATGTTAGCAAGAATAGTGTTTACAACGGGTTGTAAATTGGATACCTAAGATAGATAAATGTTTATAAAATATATGATATGGATACTATTGGATACGCAATATGTAGAGCTATTGTTATATATGTATATGCAAACTAAATGGAAAAGTTTTCAATAAAAAAACTTCTTCATATGAAGGGCCAACTCTGAAGTACAGTTTTCAAACCACCCTAAATGCCTCTGACATCGCTTAACGGCTGCCGTCCGACCCACGGAAACGCCCAAAATTTAACAAAAACAAAATACAGGACATGAACGCAACAAAGCAAACCTAAAATCTTGGGTAAATACTGTGGAGTAGACAAACAAACATTTTAATAAGAAACTACATCACCATATTTCTCTTCTGGTCATATTTTTATATTTTCAATCAGCATTGCCTATAGGTACATACAGACGTTATAGTTAAGCCAATGTACTCAAACACGATACAAGTATGCACATTGCCATTTAGCAAGAAACCCAATGCTAAAAGTTCAAGTGTAACCAGAATTGGTTCAGGAAGCTATAACCTGTAAACATACCGTGACCAAACATAAGCATGCTATTTTATACCATAATGTAAATGAAATAGGGATTAACATAGCATGGGTAGTGGTGCCTACTTAAGGAGGCGATGAAATTCCTATTAGTCCCATTGAATTGGGACGTTTCATAGAATTCGTAATCTTAGTTAGATTAGTCATTACGTTTCTTGGTAAGCTTAAGTGGTATCGTAATTTCAGCTTAAATAAATAATGATATACAAATTACATGTTGTCAATTACAGCAGAAGGCAGCGCTTTAATTTCTATGTACATTAATGTAAGTTTTGCAAAAAATATATTATGTTTATGTTTAGTTATACCTTCCACTTATTTCATTTGGAACCGTTTTTAATAATAATAATATTGAACAATTTCTTTACATATAAACATATAATACATATTAACATATGCCATTAAGTTGGTGCAAAAATCTCGTACAACCGACATAAAACCGGTAGTCGCAATATAATAAAACATCTGACCTTAGCTGAATGATTTGTGACTAAATAATTTTATCGATGATGTAACGCAGGAAACGAGTTATATATTACTGTGTGTATTAAACACTACAAACTATACAATAGGTACATTAAACTAAAGTTGCTTCGCGTCTCTGTTCGTTAAATAACAAAGTTTTTTTTTTTACTTTAACAACAATTTGACCACCGGTCGGGTGTTTCACAAACTCGGATTTATTTCTACTAAAAAACGCATCGTTAAATGTTAGTGATCCACCAATCACGGGTATATTTTTTCACGGGTTTCTAAGCTTTCTGTATAGGAAACCTTTGACTGAAGTTTCGTTTATGAATAAAAACATTCCGAACCTGTACAATGCATTGTGTCACCTGATATTACACTAGCACATCCGACACTAGGGTCGAATGTACTGCTCTCAAATGAGGATGTCGGAATTTCTATTAACTTCTAAAGGTCGACGCAGTCAGTCCTTGGAAGGGTGACCAAAAAGGGGTATTCCATTTTGGGCGCTTCCATGGGTCGGATGACACGTTAAATTGTAGGTCCCGGCTATTTGCCTAGTATGGCAGTCGGTAAGCCATGTTCTGACATGGCCCTTAGGGCGGCTTGATAAACTCTCGACACCAGAGTTGGCCACTCTCATTCGATAAGAAGAAGAATTAATTCCTTTTAATCATAAAAGTTTTCCACAAAACCATACCCAATATAAGTAAGGGACAAAAAATTATTTCTTTATTTCGAAAAAAGAAAACTCTAAGTTCCTAGTAGAAAAACAATTGTAAGCCTTATTATTGATACAATTCTATTGAACACATGTCAGTTTATCTATTTGTAAGCAGTAAACCCAGCATAAACTTTGATCTACAAACGCAGGAGCTAACGGCGGACGCATACGCGACTAAATTTAATACCATCCATCAAAACCCGCATAAATCGGGAATGCTGGAGATATGCCAGATATCGTGTGGAGATTATAAACTAGAATTAGATACGCTTGAATAAGCATTATCTACTAATAAAATAATACTACATTTTTATGTCTTACAATCTTAAGTCAAATCAAAATGTTTACCGGTGAAAGAAGTTAGAAAAGACGAAAATTCCCCTACAAATTTATTTTTTGTCTAATATAAATGGCGAATCTCGTCAAGACAATCTTCATCCTTTTTGTAGTAGAAAAAAATACAGAATACATACAAATAGTATACGCCAAATGTCTATAAAACAGCCATTCACAAGAACACACCACACGTGTGTGGTGTGTGTTTACTTATCATTATAACACAGCGCCATCTATTATACAAATACATAAACTCACCAGTATCGCCAACAGCTTGACTGAGCGTGTTCTCAGTGACGGGCCGCAGAGCTTCCACAGCGCTGATGTAGCCGAGTCGGTCTGCGATCGCGCACGCAGTTTGACCGTTCTGTGCGATAGATGGCAGTGGTAGTAAATCATAAATCAATCTATCATATGTTTTTGGTTCTTTAAAGTATTGACAGAAAGAGAGCTATATTTAAAGCAAACGTATACCACCTCGCGATATCACTCATTTTTTAAAGAAAATATCGCTTGATTACATAATGGTCTATATACCTATTCATATATTTATTTATTCATACTTTCTGTACTTGTCATTATTTACAATAGTCATATTACATGTTCATTAAATTCATTTCATAAATTATCATTAAAAATCAAAATACACATTAATAAAATAATAATTAAAATTAAATAGAATGATTTTACTCTGTATCTACTACAGAATTAACTTTACGAAGTGGTAGTTCCACAAATTGTTTAAAGTTTTCGAACGCCTGTTCAACAAGCCAGCGCTTGAGTCTTATTTTAAATATGGGTATACTGGTAAATATAATATGTGATTAATTTACGGCCCGATTGCGGCTTACATTTGAATGCCTGAATTTATTAGATAAACAAACCAAATGAGTACAAAAATGTGGTATCACAATCTGCATCTTAGTAAAAGCCTTGTTTTGTTAACAAACACCACAGTTAAGAGCAATCATAGACAAACTTACCGCCGATAAAGCATTTGGATCCGCTTCATTTTTGAGCAGTAACTGTATAATGAGCGTGTGCCCTTGCTGCGCCGCTTGGTGGAGAGGAGTGAATCTGGGAACAGATATATCACGTCATAATAATATTGACCAATGGACGACTGGAGATATCACTCGAGTCTCATCTACTGAGATACAAGGTACGGTTCTTTTTTCCTTTTGTACACGATATTTTTTCCACATGAAAATCTCAGTCAATATTAGGTGTGTGAACTATGCAACGATATGTAGCTCTTATGATTACGCTGTATGTTTTTTTGCAGTAACCCATTGAGCTAGGATTATACAGAGTCATATAAAAGCTCGAAAAAAAATGTCCGAGGCAATACTCGGCCCGCACTACTCGTTGAGCAGACTTTTGGATTATCTATCTCTTTTGCACGTTCTTAAAATGTGTAAGAGCGAAAGAGACCATCAGTATTTTGTTTACGCTCGCTGACGATGCTAGCGTTCGAACACTTTCCTGCGCTTTTTAGGTTGAGATTGTGTCTGTATAATCCTAGCTTAATGCAGTAACTACAGTTTTAGCAGCGCCGCATAGAGTCTACGAAATACAAGAGGCAAGTTCAAGTCTATATGGGCTTTATGTTGATGTCTATAAGGTTCAAATTTATACCCATGTGCAGCTCTAGCGGTAACATCAGCACCACCAGCTATCAGAGCCTTAGCAGCAGCATGGTGTCCATGGTGTGCTGATGCATGGAGTGGAGTGTAGCCGTCTCGGGTGCGTGCTGAGCATTGGCCTCCCGCTGCGAGGAGCGCCTTCAGGACCGCTGTGCGACCTTCCGAGGCTGCTAGGTGGACGGGGGTTAGACCTGGAAAAAAATTAAATAAATCGTAGTATGGCTTTGAAGATTTTGTATTTGTTTAAACGTAAGAAGACCATTTAAAAAACAGTGTTTCAGATTGTGTGTCAGCAATTATTGATCCATTTTTTGTTTCTTTTTCCCGGTAAATCCTGGTTAAAAAAATATAGGTGAGTATGTACCTATGTTGTATATGATAACCGAAAATTGGAAAAAAAATCATCCGTCGCTTTCACTGCAGGTGGCGCGTTATTAGTTGTTTTGGAAATATAAAGTGCTAACGTTTGCTGAAGACTGGAAAAGATGGTTTATACTCCACAAACAAGAACCTCACATTTAAATTTTAAGAAAATTTACTGGTTTTATAATGAATTGAATGTATATAGTTACCATTGTTAGCAGGTACATTGACATCGGCCCCCCTCTCTACAAGCATCTCCACACAGTCCTCGTGGCCCTCCTGTGCAGCCATGTGCAAGGTGAAACCTGCCTTGGATAGAACATACGAAGCACATCAGCGTCCTTACCATTGTTAGCAGATACATTGACATCTGCCCCTCTCTCTATGAGCATCTCCACACAGTCCTCGTGCCCCTCCTGTGCAGCCATGTGCAGGGTGAAACCTGCCTTGGATAGAACATACGAGGCACAGCAGCGTCCTTACCATTGTTAGCAGCTACATTGACAGCTGCCCCCCTCTCGACGAGTATCTCCACACAGTCCTCGTGCCCCTCCTGTGCAGCCATGTGCAGGGTGAAACCTGCCTTGGATAGAACATACGAGGCACAGCAGCGTCCTTACCATTGTTAGCAGGTACATTGACATCGGTCCCCCTGTCTACTAGCATCTCCACACAGTCCTCGTGCCCCTCCTGTGCAGCCATGTGCACGGTGAAACCTGCCTTGGATAGAACATACGAGGCACAGCAGCGTCCTTACCATTGTTAGCAGGTACATTGACATCGGCCCCCCTCTCTACTAGCATCTCCACACAGTCCTCGTGCCCCTCCTGTGCAGCCATGTGCAGGGGGGTGAAACCTGCCTTCGACTTCACGCCGGGGTCTGCGTCTGAAATATTTAACATACATGGCTAAATCAGTGTTTTTTTTTTCACTTTGCAAGTAGGCATTTGACCACTAGGTCCCCTAAAGCGATATTTCCTGAAACATACACTGTAGCTATGGCCCAAGGCATTTTACATTTGAGAGTGGTAGCTAGCTCGGCGGGTACAAGACAATAAATACCCTACCACCTTTCATAAAACAACTAAAAACATAAAAGCCTAAGGTACTACAGCAATATGTTTTCTTTTCTAAAAACACTAACAAATCTAGCAACTCAATAGTAAAGGTTGTATAAATAGTGTAGGGAATTGGGGATAGATGGCGCTGTTCAAAAACCCCAGTAAATAGTTAGCAAATTCGTGTTTTACGAATTTTGCCGTAGAAAGCCTAGACTAGATATATACTCTTTAACAATCTAAACTCCAAATAGAAAATAAATCCAAAAGCCTGAAAAACAAGTATTTGGTGAACGAATACGAACTAAGTTGGGTCAAATTATGCAGAGCTTTAACTGTTGAAAAAAGTATGTGCGGTAAATAATAACAGTAAATAACTCACCATGCTCTAGCAGCGCGAAGGCAATGTCCGGGTGGTTCTGGCGACAAGCAATGTGCAGTGCCGAGTGACCGTTCTTAGCCAGCGAGTGAGGCGACGCACCTACGGGAAAAGTGGCTTTTATGAAATGGAAAAATAAAAATATTGAATTAATTACCTCTACTGTTTCGTGTTGAAAAATGCTTAAAATATGGCAAAGTAAAATGGTTATTAATACCTATAAAACAGTATCCTGTTTAGTAAAATGCTTCAAATTTATAATATTTCAATGTGTAATGGCATATATTATGTGAAAAAGTTTGTCGGCAAACACGTTACAAAAGTATACAATAACAATAAGTGTGTGTACAAAATAAGTAAAAAAATGTGACTTGAATTAAGTGACTGCATATAATGAAAAACAAATTAATACCGAAATAGTCACATAACAAAGAAGATAAAAGAGAAAGAGATTTATGACTAAACAATCATTTATAGTTCTTTTGATTCTTTATGTTATGTTTCTTCAATCTTCATATTTATACTTAATTATATCAACAGCATAAAACGTTGATCATGTTGAATGTAATTTACGACTAGAGTCTAATCAATCGATATATTAAATCAAATTTAAAAAATATAAATAGTAGAATAAATACCATTGGCAAGAAGACCGAGACTAGATCAAGATGGCCATAATATGTAGCCATATTATGTAATGGAGTAAAATGGCTCTCGCAAAACCAATTTCGGCATATTTGGCCGATAGATGGAGTTATAATGTCATTTTACGGGTTTCAAAAACAAGTAAAATAATTACAAATATACCTTTGTCGAGTAAAAGCAGAGCAATATCCGGATGTCCATAATACGTAGCCATATGTAATGGTGTAATATGGCTCTTCCCCGGTGCATCAGGTTGTGCTCCCCTGGCCAATAGTAGCCTCGCAACACCGATGTCGCCATATTTGGCCGCTAGATGGAGCGGAGTGAAACCTTTGCGGGTCTCGGCTTCGATTGGCGCGTTGTTGTCTAGGAGGATGCCTGCTACTTCTTCTTTGCCTGGAAAAAAGAGATAATTATATTGAAATTAGAAATCCATATACACAAATTTAAGTAGAGACCTATGCAAAATTATGGGCAATTTATACAGAAATTCGAAGAAGACATCTGGGCAAGAACAGCTCAAAATACGGATTGTTTACATAAAATGATAAGGCTTTTAAGGCCTGCACTGAACTCTATGAGCTGCTTATGATCATGACGTTTCACTTCCGGGATCGAACTCTATAATTACCTTCCCTACCTGAATATTTGACCTTCTTGCAAAAATATGTCTAGACATAAGGATCGAACTTAGGAACTCTTGTCTTGTCCAGTTACTAACTACTAATGTAATTACCTTCTTTAGCAGCAATATGCAGTGGCGTATATTTATCCTTAGTAGTGGCAGTGACGTCAGCGCCATGTTGCAGCAATAATGCCGCTATATCTGCATGTCCTAAACGCGCTGCGACATGTAGCGGAGTCTGTTCTTCGCGGGCTCGAGCGTCCACCTGGAATGGGATATTGGGCTTTATTACCTATGTTTGACATGTTTTTAATAACAAAAATTTTCATTATGTAATTAATAAAACTTGACATTGTAACTTCTAAAATTTTATTAAAACGAAATGTTATAAATTCAATTTGACGAGATATTGTAATTTGTGTAGCATATTCTATGATATTAGTACTTATACCTATGTTACAACTTTACATTATCAATAAAGACTCGACGCGCAAGCTATCTCGTTCTCCCGAAGTGCCGCACTAATTACGGTAAAACAATGATCACTACCGAAGGTTCGCAAATGTTCAACCAGCTACATGTAAGCCCGTTCACCGCATTCAAAAATAGGCTTTATCAACACGTTTTAACGGACACCTCACTACTATGAATGCGGTGGACGGACAGCGTCATACTTGTCTGTAGGGTAGTAACAAAAATTTTTACTTGACGACGAACGTAATATATGTTTATTATTTAAATTATGTTTCACGCGTAAGTGATAAATATACCTATCTTTGTGTGAAATAAAGTTCTTTAAACCTAAACCTAAATTCTTTATCTTTTATCTATATCTTTAGAAAGTATTAGGGGCTATTTTTGGCTAACAAGCAGCCGCCCGAGTGCTATTTCGATACAAACTGTTGTATAAATAAAATGGCCTTTATTCCCTTCAAATATTTAAATTAGTTGTAAGTATACAATTTTAACTAAGTTTTAATTATAGTAACTACTGTATTTACAATTTTGGTGATATTATAAGGGCACCCAAGTATGGGTATAGGCCTCCTCTATTGCTTTCCACTTAGTGCGGTCTCTCGCTAGCTGTGGCCAGGCCACGCCTGCAGCCTGGGTGATATCGTCACGCCATCTCTTCTTCTGCCGCCCTCTCGTCCTGGTGCTGTCGCGCGGTTGTTACTGTTGTATAGTTAGACTCGAAAACTAAGGAAGATAGGCTGAGAGTTTATATCTCAAATTTCCGCAAAGAATTTTCCTTCAAACGATTCCGCCTCTAGAAAACCAAAGGCATAGGTTTTGTAGTTTTGAAGATTTCAATTCCATTTAACATTGGAGAAAAATGAGTGCAATATAATCTTATAAACAACAATGTTATAACAAAATAGACAATTGTCCTTTATTGACAAAAGATGTCTATCTTTTTAATGAAAGGCTTTAATAGTACCGTTGCTGGTTTTTTAGGGCTCCGTACCCAATAGGTAAAGCGGGACTCTATTACTAAGCCTCCAAGCTGTCTGTCTGTCTGTCTCCATGCTGTATCTCACAAACCGTGATAGCTAGAAAGCTGAAATTTTCACAAATGATGTATATCCGTTGCCGCTATAACAACAAATACTAAACATTTTAAAAAATATATGTTTATTTGTTTATTTATTTACAAAAGGTACAGACACAAAATGCAGGCTAAAAGACTACAAACAAATAACACTATGACGCATGAGACTAAACCTACAGTTAAATTAAGTCCGCACTCAACACTCATGTTGTCAGTAAGGGGGGGTCACCATACAAGAAACGAGTTTTTTTCGATGTCTCTTTTTTATTTTTTTTAATACCTTAGCGTTGTTCCTGAGCAGCACGCGCACTAGGTCGGTCTGGTGCGCGCGCGCAGCCAGGTGCAGCGGCGTCTCCCCGCGCGCCGTGCACGCGTCCGCGCCCGCGCCCGCGCCCACCAGCACCAGCGCGATGTTCATGCAGCCCATGAAGGAGGCCACGTGGAGCGGGGTCAGACCGGACTCGGTTGTCGCTGATTTACCTGTAAGTAAAGAAAGAAAGAAAACATTTATTGTGACTGATTTAACAGAAAAACAAACACGAGTAAAAACATAATAAATAAACATGTTGTTTGAAGCCGGTTAAGGAGCAGTCGCAGCGGAAAAAACACTACATATTTTTTCCAGAGTTTTATTTCAATTATTTTTTTCAACTAGTAGTAGTAGTGGCTATAGAGACAGGAACCTCCGATCAATACACATAACACAAGCAAGTATGAATTTTAAATTTGTAATGGTAGTAATTCTAGTAGTAATTGCTGTTCCAAGGCTAAGACTGTTAGAAATATATGTAAAAACTTGATAGGTCTTAGTAATGATGTTGTTTAATTGAATTCGCCTTTTTGGGCGTATTTGTAATTAGGTACTTGTGTTGAGTCTGGTCGTTTCTAAGTATAATGAGTATGCATTTACATAAGAAAAGTATATAAGTATAATATCCGTTATCTAGTACCCACGACACAAACGTTTGCTTAGTGTGGGGCTAGATGGCGCTGTGTGATATGTCCAGAATTATTTCTTTATTTTTATTTTTAGCAGTGTTTTTAACTGTTAAAAACTTTTTTTTTATCAGGGGAAGGGGTAAAAAAGTTGATTATACCTTTATCTTTGTAATCTATGCCTATACTGTACTGCCTATACTATCTTATCTTTGTAATCTATACCTATGCTATGTACTTCTGTATACGTTAGTATGACTGTGTTTGATCTTTGGGCCAGATGGAGGTGTGTACAAAGTCATGGAATATTTATTTATGTATATTCTAGCAGTTTTTAAATACTCACTCGCGCCATATTTAAGTAGCAGCTCAACGACCTTGAGTCGGTTCTTCTTGCACGCGATGTGTAGTGGAGTGAACCCGTTCAATGCGCGCGCGTTCGCGTCCGCGTTGCGATCTAGGAGGAGTTTCGCTACCTAGAACATTTAGTTAATAGACATTGAGACAAAGATTACAATAAAAAAATATATAGGACCACCCAGGAAACAATCCCCTTCGAATAAAAAAAGAATCATTGAAATCGGTTCATAAATAACGGAGTAATCGTAACATAAAAAAACTTTCAGAAGACTCTGATAACCTCCTTTTTTGAAGTCCGTTAAAAATATTATGAAACTGTTTTTTAATGTTTGATTCGACATTGAAAATCTTTGGTCTATTCTGTAAATAAATACAATAAAATACAAGAACTGTTTACAAATGATTAATTTTACATTGAAAATCCTTGGTCTGGGTATTTATACTTTATAACGAATACCAATTTAAACTTTTTACTGTGACGTCATTGATGAGATGTGAGCGCCCTCTGTAAGAAACTCTTGTCAGTCTCTGCGTTTTTATAAAGCCAGACAATATTCGACCTCACATCTATGTTTCTAAGGCTGTTTTTACCTTGACTTATACCATGTACTTTGGTGATCTTCCCATGTAAACTGAACCAGGCAATAACTCAAACTTAGTGCCCATAGAGTTAAGGTTGTATTTACCTTGACATGTCCACAATGTGCAGCGACATGCAGTGCCGTGAGGTAGTCGACTGTGACGTCATCGATGGGAGCGCCCTCTGTGAGAAGTACCTTGGCCGTCTCCACGTGTTCGCCTTGTACGGACATGTGGAGAGGTGTGAGGCCATTCTGTGAAAGAAAAATAATTTTCTTTAGTAAAATTCACAACTAATTGTAAGACCTCAACTTCTTACTAAAGTTAAGCATTTCTTCATCCTGGGCGATTTTGGCTGAAGCAAAGTAGAGAGAACAAATTAGCTTGCTTATCAGTCGATAAGATCAAGGTCACAAAATGGTAGGGCACAGCACAGTAATATCATAGCACTAACTTAATGAGTATTTGTTAGAATAAAATACTGATTTCACGTCACGTTTTTGTTTGGGTACAGCACGCCTGATGACAAGCATTGTGGCGGCTACCTCACCTAGGAGTTACTTAATCAGTAGTTCAATCAAGGTGAACTGTCCATACAATATTGTTGATTGCAGTTGTATTTTTGTGAGGTTGTTCACTTTTTTCTGTAGGCGTTATAGCTAGTTGTTTGCTATTTTTGACGGAGGAAATTAAGCAAATTCCTTTAAATGTTGTCACCCTCAAGGACTTTATACCTTAGTTTTGCTAGTGATGGGCGCTGTGTGGTGCAAGAGGCGCGACACAACGTTGCTGTGCCCGGATCTGGCCGCGCAGTGCAGCGGGGTCAGCCCGTCGCGGGTCACTGCGGCTATGTTTGCTCCTGGAAACACATAGTTGGATATATTAGTACAGAATATAAGTAGAAATGGAATAGAATCGGTAGTGACTTGTGAACTTGTTTATTACTTCAAAAACTCAGACCAACCCGCCCTGCGTCCGCCTAAGTAGGAGCTATTTACTATTGATAAACGAACATAAGCATACGTCAAGTTTGTGTGTGTATGTGTGTGTGTGTAAAAGAGAGACAGAGTTAAGGAAAAAAGAGAGAGTAGGGGAGGGGGAAAAGAGAGAGATGACTGTCACAGTAGATTTTTTATTTTTTGCATTTGTTTTTTTCATCCCATTGACTCACCATGTTCTACAAGTAGATCCAGCATAGCCAGCTGCCCCCACTTGCTGGCCACGTGTAGCGGCGTGATGTTGTGTTTGGCCGCCCGCCCTGCGTCCGCACCCGCCGCCAGTAGAGCCTTCGCCACGGACACGTTGCCGTAGTGGGCCGCTATGTGGAGGGGCGTGAAACCTGACTTTGAGCATGCGTCGGGGTTGTGCTCGTTCTGGAATTTGATGGAAATACGTGTTAGAATCTTAGAACGATTGGTATGTTTAGGAAGATTTGTGACCTAATTACCATTGGTGTTTCCGCAGGTACCAATGCCGTATTTCGATATTGTACTCTTCTCTTCGTGTCACACCGGTTGAACCATGTGCATTGAAAAGACAATTATTATCGCGACAATTATATCTATGTTATTGTATATAATATTAACGTAATTAGTAACGTCACCCGTTGGTCTCAACGGAATACCAGCGCTTGGCAGTCAGCACATGCTGAGTTGAGGCCGGCTTGTGACAGGAAATTGTGTATGTGCGAAATGTGTTTGTCTTTTTCTTCCTGGTATATGATAACTGTGTTCGTACCTAATTTCTTGTGTCAAAATAAATAGTTTTTATTTCATTTTCAACATAATATGTAAACTATAGTCATAGCCATGTAATAGGTAGGTATTGATTTAAGAAACTATGCCATTCCATAAGTTACTCTATTGATCTCTATTGCTGCAGACACATGAATTACTTAACAAAAATACACCATTTTCGATTTGTAAGCCCTTTTGATAGCCAGCTTCATTTCAGTGCAAGCATGCTCCATTTTGAATACGTCGTTTGTGTGAAAATTGCTTGGTACAAAGAACACATACCTCTAAGAGTAGAGTAGCTGCTTTCACATCATTCTTCTTGGCCGCTATATGTAGCGCGGGCAGTCGCACCTTCCCTCTGGTGTCGGATTCGAGCAACTCAGCGACCACTCGGTCGTGGCCTTGCTGCATCGCTACTGCGAGCGGTGTGAAGCCATCCTGAAATGTAGATTTAGATACTTTAATTGAGACGTAATGAAAGATAACTTTTTAGGTAATATGGTTACAAGTGATAGCATTAAATCATATAACAAGCTACTTTATACGTTTGGGTGTCTACTGCATTAGGATTCCCTTTATTGCAGAAGACAGGGTTCTCTCCATGGTTCTTACATTTGATTATTCTAATTGGCATGGTTTGGTATCGCTCTACAACTTTGACTCCTCCTGCTAGTTTCTATTCTATTTAACTGAAGGTCATATGATTATCTGCCATGTCTCTTTGTCTGTATTGGCGTAATACAGCTCGCTTCATCACATCACATATTTTGACTATACCTAGTGGTTTTTAATATATGTTAAAGTGACACGTGAATCTAAATATAAGTGACTGACTGACTACGTGAAATTGGCAAAATTGCGGTAACGCTGCAGAAGCCATATAAAAAAGTGGTGGACTGACTGACTGATATAGTGATCTATCAACGCACAGCCCAAACCACTGGACGGATCGGGCTGAAATTTGGCATGCAGATAGATGTTATGACGTAGGCATCCGCTAAGATAGAATTTTTGTGAATGCCACTTTTAAAGGGGTGAAATAGGGGGATGCAAGTTTTTTCTTTTTAATGCGAGCAAAGCCGCGAGCACCCACTAGTTTCGCATAAAAAAGTATGATACAACAAAAGTGACTTAGTGGGGAGTCACGCCCCTCAGCATTGAGGAATACGACGCGACGCGACGAGCGACGCGCGATATGTCGGGCTCGGAGCTAATGGGACTCCACTACCGACTAAAACCTATCACGATGTCCCTTCACCTCGGCAAGGACGGGTTTCGCGGGCAAGCGAGCAATACTCCTCCGCAATTCCCGTCCCAGCATGACTAACCTACCCTCAAACTCAGTTTTATCGAGATCCGTATAGTCGTTTTCGTAAAAAAGAAGTATTACAATTAATCTGACCCACTTTTCGTCTTTTATGCGAGGTGTTAGTTCTTGTTTGACTATATGGTGATGCTCGCCCGAAGTTAAGCGTAGCTGTAGTCTAGAGGAAAACATGCTTATTTAGAAGGTAGCCGTATACAAAATTTTAATAAGACTACCTCTGTGGCGAACGCTTGGCTGGGATCGTGACAGTGGGAACCTCGAGGGCGACGTGGTACAGGAAGGCCCAAGACCCGCTGGCGTCAGGATCTCGACCGGTTTCGGGGTGCCTGGCGTGAGGAGGCCTTCAACCGGGACGCATGGAGGGAGTTGGGGGACCTTCGCCCAGGAGTGGGACAGCATAGGTTAATAAAAAAAAAACCTCTGTGGCAAGAGTTTGGCTGGCCCCAGCAGCCAGTAGCATCTTGACGCAGGCAGCATGGTTCTCCTGCGCAGCCATGTACAGGGGGGTGAAGCCGGCGGCGGACTGCGCGTCGGCCCTCGCCCCCGCGCCGAGCAGCGCCCGCGCCACCGACTCCTGGCCGGCGAGACATGCTATGTGGAGCGCTGTGTTGCCTGGAACATATCAAATTGGCACATTGATGGCTGGTAGATACAAAATCTCAAGATAACATTTCTTTGAAAGCCCTGAATAGGGAACATGCTATGATTTAGTTTATATATGTATAGTATGCATGTATTTGTGACACAAGTATTATGCATATTAAAATTTGTAATTACTTGTGTTGACTCTGGTCGTTTCTATGTATAATAAGTATGTATTTACAAAATAAAAGTATATATGTATTATATCCGTTATCTAGTACCCATGATACAAGCGTAAGCTTAGTATGGGGCTAGTTGGCGCTGTGTGATATGTCCTTAAATATTTATTTATTTATTATTTATTTAATATATTAGTATTATTGGTAACTAAACTCACGCATAACTTTGTTGGGTGGTTTGATTATGTACATCAAAACCAACTATTTTTTAAGACAATTAATTGAAAATTCGCAGAAAAACACTATCACATACTGCATTCGAAATTTCCGTTTGTATGAGAGTTAATTAAAAAAAAATGACAACAGGAGCCTGAGTAATTTATTCATGCATTTCTAACAGTTTATAGTAACCTAGTTCCTTAGTTGAATTGAATTAATTAAAACTTTTTTAAGGACTCAGTTAATTTCTCACCTTTTTTAGTGGCTGCGTCGACGGTGGCGCCTCGTTTGAGCAACTCCTCCACGACGGAGATGTGGCCATCTTTGGCAGATAGGTGCAGAGCGTTCAGCCCGTTCTGGAAATAATAGAAACAAAAGGTATTTATACTTATAGAAAGTTAAGAAATTAAAAATAATCTATAAAAAAATGACGTATGTTGTATGTATGTATAGTTGTTTCCTTAAATATTTCTTTTTACGAGTTTCGGTGCTCAACCGGGCTAAACCTAAGAACTGAAACACTTTTCTTAAACCTAAGTTTTCAAGTTTATGCTTTGTAACAGAAATAAAGACCGTTATTATTATTCATTTGTATTTTAATTACCCTATAGTTACAAACACTGTCTGCGTTAGTTCCGCGCAAGCAATTTCATTTCACTGTACCAACGACATCATGCCTTGTAGACTATCCAATTTGTATAAAAAAAAAAACAACACACATCTGCCAAATAACCTGCGATAGTTAAATAATACATAAGATACATAGATAATACATAATTGTACTATACATAATATTATGTAATCCTAAAGCTTGTAGGTTGATTTGATATAGCTGCTCATGATTTATTGCTAATGAAACGTATATTTCTATAGAATTGAAAAATAAAATTAAGTACGTTTTACATCACAACAAACGCCATTGTGGTGGAAGGTAAATAATATTATCCATTGACAATATTAATAAAAACTAGCTTCCAAATAAATCTATAATGGGCTGCAGATTCCCAATTTAAGGGTGGAAGCCACCACATATGTTCAGAAAGTATCATACCACATTGCAAGAAATAGTAGTCTTTAAATTAATTTACCTTTGTCTTCGTGCATTCATTGAATAGTCATCAAATTGGAGATCAATTAAATTCCATTACCGTGTATGCAGAACGTGTATATTTACATGATTATTTGCATCGCCGTAATAGCTTTTTGTGCTGTCACTTTACGCTGCGTTCAGTTTCACTTCACTACTAATAGACTATTATTTAATTTAAGTAGTACCGTATTCTTATGTTACCGTTCACGTGAAATTTTTGCACCACTCATATACAATTATCAAGGAACTTTGTTTCCCTTATTTATATAATTCAAGACATTGGTGTAGGGCCGGATTCGAACCAGGGCGCGTCTGGCTGAAAAGCAGAGACTGGGGCCGCTGATCCACACTCACTTCATAAGAGTAACATACTAACTTAATATGTTGTACGTTCTTATGAGACTGGCTTGCACTGGTGTCAGAATTGGCCAGTAGATTAGTTTCATTATCACACGTTTACTTACCTTTCACATCCAATCTTAATTGGATTGGAAATAATGTCCAAAAATGCTAATATATTTTATTGAATCTTTGCTAGCTAGAAGCAAAAAAGCAATAGCAAGTCGGCCATTAAAATTAAACCGATCGTTATAAATTATAGCATTTTACAACTATAAATATTCTTCCGGGGTTAGAAATTATATCTGACTAGGAAGAAAGATACTGCAATTATCTTGGGCATAGAATTTATGAGATCTGCAAGAAGCCGGGTGAGGGAATTTATTACTTTTTTATGTGTTACGATTTTCAGGTATAAAGTTTTAGCTTTATTGTTTCCTTCTTATGATTTTCTGCTTGTTTGTGGGTTCATTAAAAATGTAATATTAGTTTTATAGTATAAGTTTTTTTTGAACAATAATATTCTATTTGTTGCTCTGTAATATTCCAATCTATTTCTTTTTGCTACTCCATCCCAATAAATAACTAATAGATAGTAGTTGTATTATGTATTCTGTGTGTAACTACATATGTTTAACAAATGTTTAATTTTTTTTTTAAATTGTCTAATATTAATATCAATTATAATAGATACCTACTTCCTATGTAATGAATTACAATAACTTATCAAATCGTCACTCAAATGTTAATAAGGTTATAAATGTAAGACTTATCTGATAGTGAAACACTTTATTATTAAATCACATACCTATTATAATAACGCTGTAACACTTTAGATGAATAAATGAATTATTATTATTATTATGTATTCTGTGATAGTAGGTAAATTTGTAGATTCCATTCTAATTTACTTTTGCTGTTTTAGTTGATTTATATAATGTATGCCTTTAAGTCATGTACAAAACTTGTATAAAAGTAATATATGCAGAAATATATGACATATGTGCACGAGTTTATGATATACTAGTGGGTGCTCGCGGCTTCGCTCGCATTAAGAAGTAAAATTTGCATCCCCTATTTCACCTCTTTAAAAGTGGTATTTCCAAAAATCCATCTACCTTCATTCCAAATTTTAGCCCAATCCGTCCAGTGGTTTGGGCTGTGCGTTGATAGATCACTATATCAGTTAGTCAGTCAGTCAGTCACCTTTGAGTTTTATATATAAAGATAGTAAGTTAATAAACTAAAATTACATACACAAAACAATGTTTACAACAACTTAGCCTTGAAACTAGAATTCAGGCTGCGATTTAATTCAAATTGTAATTTATTTATAACCATAATTAGGTACAGTTGGGGGCAGTCGTGCGAGAAATGTGACAGTCAGGTATGGGACTAATTTACTAGCCAGTTAATTAGTACATAGTCATACCTCATACTTGCGCTGGTGGGTGGCCAGGACTGGAGCTATTATTTTTGTTCAGGTAGAGGTAGGTAATATAGAATACATTACTAACAGTTTTTAGGTTATCAATTCGTCTGATATGTTTGTTATATTGTCAGAAATGAATATGGAACTCAAAGGTGACTGACTGACATAGTGATCTATCAACGCACAGCCCAAGCAACTGCACGGATCAGGCTGAAATTTGGAATGAAGGTAGATGTTATGACGTAGGTATCCGCTAAGAAAAGTTTTTTGCAAATGCCACTTTTAAAGGGGTAAAATACGGAATGCAAGTTTAACTTCTTAATGCGAGCGAAGCCGCGAGCACCCACTAGTCCATAATAAAATTAAAGCTAATAGTATCCCCCGGCCATCCTGCCGGCCACATTCCCGCCAGCACCCATTAGTAAAAATATAAAGCTTCTAAACGCCAATTTATGCTAGTACGCGGATTTCTTGAAAACCATAAGTGATGTCTTCATGATTCTACCTGTAACTAACTAAATATGGAGGTAAAGTATTAAATCTAAGAATCTGGATTAGATTTAATAGGCTTGCCTTACCTTTTCATTTTGGAAATCTAATTCTATTCATAATTTTTAACCATTCATTTAGTTTATAAGGCTTTTATAGCGATTTCGAGCTAATAGTAAATTCATATCGAAAGAAAGTCTAGTACCTACCCGAGTAATATAATCTAGAAAACCTATGCTACTAGGTATAAACGAGTAACCGCAATCACCACATCGCGACACAAACCGCTCATTAGCAAGATTTATATTAATTAACATTAGCATTTAATTATTCAAATGCATGTTTAATTACATTAAGTACGCTACAGATAAGTTTCTAGATGTGACACATTACTTTAAGAATTAATGTTGGAAAAAGTTTAAGTTAAGTTGGTAGTGTAAGAATAGGTAGAATCAGATAGATAAATAGTACCTAAACTTAGTTTTAAACGTTAATTTCATTTAAGCAATAAGTATAAAATCAGTATCAGCAGTAATGCTAGATGTGGGCGTCTGCGATACAAGTTTCATACTTAGTGCAGGGCTCACAAGAGCACAAATAAACCTTATTACGCACAGCTATGTATTATTCTAAGGTTTCATGTAATCGTTTATGTAAATAAATAATTTGAATTTGAATTTAATAAAAAAGACGTGATTATTTGTTTTTGACTCTTTTGTCATTGTGTTATATATCTGTGTGTAGTGTGGTCAACTGTAATTAATGAATACTTTATGGACACTGATGGTCCGAAATAAATGATTATTTATTTAATTAAAAAAACATAATCTTCATTAGCCTATGAGTCATATCTCTGTCCATTGCGTGACGTATGTTATTAACATATAAAGTCATGTTTTACTATCTAGTGTATTTTTGTTGCATGCCACATCTATAACAGTACAGCCTTAAATCCATGTGTCTTAATTTATCCCAAGCTCCATATATTACGAGACCGTGAATTCAGCCAAGCGTAAACCTCAGCTTCACTCTTTTGCATGAGTTTAGTACGCGCAGTTCACTCGCCTTTATTTCTACTTGACTTACCAACTTTGTGAATCAACAAGGAGACCTATTTTTCCTAGATAAGCGCTCTATGATATGTTTCTATAGTAGGTTTCGATTAATTTATAGTGAAACTCTGGAGAAATGTGTAGTGTTTTTCCGCTGCGCAGTTCGGTTGAATGGATTTCCGCAAAGTAACGCCTAATTCAATAACTTATTAATTTAAAGTTTAATCAGTCAAGATTAAGCAAAGGCTGGCCTATTTCAAGCCAAAAATATATAATACATATATTTTGAGTGTATTCAGCGATGCGTAAACCTCGCAAGCTCACTCTCGTTAGCACGAGTTTAGTACGCACAGTTAGGTCGACTTTACATATTTCTACTTGACGTGACTTCTTAATTTTTTATAGCTTTTTGCCGTTATAACTGAACAGGGCATATGTTTTACACATTTTTTTTACGTGGAGGAGTTATTACTTTTTTATTTATTACATTAATTTAAATATGCGTAGCAAATATGAATAACATAAAACTGCGATTAGTGTAATATAGGACCCTGCCACTAGGTGGAGCGAGGACATAATCAAGGTAGCAGGGAACAGGTGGAGACGAGAAGCACAAAATCGGGCTGCGTGACGTGTCTTGGGAGAGGCCTATGTCCAGAAGAGGACGACTGTGGGCTGATGATGATGTGTAATATTAATGATTTTATATAATCTAAATCTAAATAATAAGGTTTCTAATATGTCAAAAGATTAGAAAAACTAGGCTCTACAAAAATCCAGTCTTCCGACCTATAGATGGGAGATAAAGGCTAGAAAGCTGCACGAATCCTCTCATTCGCATTTATTTAATGTATTTAGAATATTGTGCTTCAGCAGAGACAAACTGAACCTAAGCCGTCTTATTACAAAACGCGGTTTAAATATTAGACCAGGACTTTGAAAATAAAAAGTCGGGTCTTGTTGTTCAAACATCACATACAAACAATCAAATGTCAACTTCAAATTGGGACGTTGATTTATCATTGGTTACATTTTGACAGTTTGATTATTATGACAGTAGACAGACAAGTTTCGAACAGCTAAAACGGACTGCATATTTTAAAAGTTCTGGAGTAATAGTTAAACCAAGTTTTGTAATAAGGCATAAAGTATTAATTGAAAACTTCCTCCGTGATCGTCTATTTAAAATAAACGATGCCCTTTAAAGATATTTCTATCAATCTACTAAGTTTTCTGCATCATTCAAGTGCCAAAGAAAGGTAATTAACTATCACCATTAATTGATTGGTCAATTACGAACAATTAGACTAACTGTACCTGAGATGCACTTTACGGGACAGCGGTTTAATAAGAGATTATAATTATAAAGAAAGTGCTGTGTAAGCATGGGAAAATTCTTGGTGGTTTATAAAGCTTTTGAATATTCATTTTGAACCGACTTCAAAGAAAATCTTTCTATCGTTACAATCTATAGGTAGATTTTTTCATATTAAACTTTAATACAGTTATTATTTGTCAATATTATAAACCGTACAAACATCGCGAAAGAAATTATTTTTATAATATTTTTTTTTTCCTTATTTTATTCTAGAATTCAACATTTTGACATAGTTTAATTAAACTACCTGTGAGTCATAAAAAGTTATAAATTCTATTACTTATTAAATTACAAGTTAATTGACAATCAGACAGACGTTCACTAAAAATATTTTTAATTATATTAGCTACTTTTCGGAACTCCCACGACCTTCCATAAATATTACACGGCGACCTTTTAATTTTTAAATCCCATCAGATAAGTAACAAAATTGCATTGTTTTTCCAACAAAAAGTTTGCGCAACGTTTATGATATGTTATAATGAATGAATGTTTGTACTATCATCATAAAAAGTTGATTATGTAACGGCATGGCCCTGAGAGGTTGGAAGGAAATTGCGGATGCAGTTTTTACGAGTATAGTATGTAAAAATAAATTTAAATCAACCTATAAGTAAGTACAGAACTTGGTTTTTGTTATACATTTACCAAGCACTTTACAAGCACACACAATATTGTAACACCTAACAAATACTTACTTTCATTGATAAGTACTATGATTCGTAATCAAAACGGATCAGTTGTTTTTATCACAATGTTAGTTTTTAAGGCCTGTATAAAAATTACCTTTTTAAATTTATATATTTCCAAAACACACACTTTGTTTAATAATTGCACACCGAAAGGTAGACTTATGGAGAATGCTACTAATATTTTTATACCATCTGGCTGTACCCACAAGTGCTATATATGTTTTTTTAATTAAAAAAACTATAAGATAAGAATCAGTGTTACGAGTACAATAACCGCCTATATTATTCCTAACAATCGACTAATCTATTCTTATCAATACAAATACGATATCTACATATAATAAAGCTGACGAGATTCAAAAGTTTGAACATTAAAGATATTAAAAAAAAATGTTTGAAGACACTTCGAATTGATAACAGACCACGTTTCAACGATGTCTAGAAATTTTGTCTGTTTATCTGTATTTCTGTTTATCTGTTTATTTAAACGCTCATCACACAAAAACGGCTGAACGGATTATTATGATTTCTGGTATGTAGGTAGTATGAGGTCTTAGGAGTGTCATAGGCTAATTTTTGTCCTGAAATAATGCGAGAGAAGCCGCGGGCGTCCACTAGTATCAAATAATACTAGTTTCTATACTATACTAGATAAATAAATCCTTTCACAGGCACCGCACCTGTGACACTGTGACAGGATGTCCTCAATGCTGTATCTGATGATGTGCACTGTATCTTTTTATAGCACATAAACATTATTTGCATTATATACTTGTACAATGTACATTATACTCTAGGAATACAATATATCAAAATGGTATAATACCTAAAAGTACGAGTAAGGTCATATAAGAGTAGCAATCTTAGTGTCCATGAACAAACGTCACAATATATATCTCTCTTTGAGTCGTATTTCCTCATGACTGAGGATCGTGACTCCCCCGCAGAACTAATTCGTTATGGGAGTTTTCTTGGGCAGATACATCGTGGTGGGCGTCCAGGTCCTTCCACGGAAGACATATGTCCTTGGATATTGTGGTCCTCAAACATGTCGGTTTCCTTACGATGTTTTCCTTCACCGCTAAGCGAGTGCAAATCCACACATAACTTTGAAAATACAAAGTCATTGGTGTAGGGCCGGATTCAAACCAGGGTGCGTCTGGATGAAAAGCATACACTGGAACCACTGAGCCACACTCGCTTTTACAATACATATATATTTTGTTAAGTGCATTGCATACAACAATATTTCTCCGTAGTTTTTGTCGGGACAGTATTCCAAATTGTTTTAATCGAAGTACATTTGTCTTATTCTATGTAATGAAATCTTATAATTAGTGCAAATCGTTCAATACGGGCTATCATTTTTGGAATCTATGTAGTTATTTTAGACCTTACTACCTTAGTGATTGCAGTGGCAAATTGGAGAGGTTTCCTAACTATGAAAACATTGATATTACGGTACACAAGCGTCTCGGATAAAGAAATGAAATTGATGATGACTTTTAGTAATATTTATCAAAGAAAGTATACAGGAAGTGTGAAAACTTTTGATTCTGTATTCGGCCGCAAAAAATAGTAACGTCGTACGCGAATTAATTACACGTCCACAATAAAATCCCTCGAGATTGCCGGTAGTTATGGTTGACACGCTTTCCAGTCTGTTGGGACCTGACACGTCAGGTATATGCTGGGCTCATTACGTTTTACTTAATTGGAATATGTACCAAATTTGATACGTTTTCATGTTCCGGTATTTTGCATATGGCAGTTATACAGGAATATGTCTGTTGGTATGGATGGAAACATGGTCTATTTTACAAAACGAGAGGAAGTAAACAAATGTGTAACAGATTTATTTGTTTTTAAAGGTTTGCGTCTAACTACAGCTTGTCTAATATTAAGCATTCCTGTAATCCAGGGTGTATGACGTTTACCTAAAAAAGAAAAAACTATTATCTATAAATATGCTTTCAAGTTAATCAGTAATCGTTTGTAACTATAGTCACTGTTAAATGGTTAAGTAAATAACCGAGGTCCAATGTTAAACCCGGGCATTCGCTGGTTTAGAATCGCTACTGTATCGTTTCGACCGGATAAACAAATATCTAGCTACTACCATAAAAGCAATTCTTAACTCACCGAATTGCACGTATTGATGTCTTTGACAGCGCCGGAGTCGAGCAGGTCGACCACAGTGTCGAGTTGTCCCGCGCGCGCCGCTCGCAGGAACGCTGTGTTCGGGTCTATCTGTGGACAAATGTACACCTTATTAGAATAGGTATATAGGTGGAATTTGGTTAAAATGAGCCTATTAGGAATATTAAAAAAATATCTAACGAACGTAATGTACCGAAACATTCAAGTACCGAAGAAAAGTGAAGTCTTGGCCATTCAAGCTACAATCTGTCTATCTATCCTGACATTTATTATGGCACTTGAAAATCTAACTATGTAGTCACTTATTTGCGTTTCCCAACATCAAAAATTTAAAACAAAGGACTTGGTTAAAATAAATGTAAGTAATATAATCACAAAGCGGAACATAATCCATCCACAAAACGATAGATCGGAGATATTACATCTATCGCTGATCAAACCTAGACACAACTTGCAGGACTTATCCTCTTATATAGGATAAGTGACATGAAATACGAAGAGACTTTATGCCCAGATAAAGTATAAAACTAATTATAGCTAAAAAAAACACGGTAAAAGCTAATACGTTTCTACGTAATAATCAGTCCAACACGGGTAAAACAAAGTCGTAAACGGATAATCCTCTGTCAGAGCTCGGACAGAAGCTCAAAGGGATTTCTACAAAAGAAACCGTTGTTATGGCAGCTTTATACATTTAAATATTAAAAACGGAGAAATAATTTACTCAGAGGTTCAGTTATCAAAGGACTAATGGCAATACAAAAGGTAATTTGTTTTAGAAGTTGAAAAAAGTACTTGTACCTTGAACGAAAAATGCCAGGACCCAGGATTTTATAAAGATTACATAATTATTATAGGTACTTAAAGATACGCAGAATCAAGAAAGATACGAGTATGTTAATATTACCTGTGAGAATGATTAGAATAATATGACAATAGGATATTATCTTTATGTTCCTCCGACTTCAGGTACGCATGTATACCTTATACTTAGAAACACCTATATAGAAAAGAAATCAAAATATGTCCATTTCCATATAAATAATGTTAAGCTTCTAAACAATATTCAGTAGAAATACTGGTCAAATCAACATTTCCAAGCACAAAAACGAAAAAAAAAAACAAACTAACCGAGCCGTAGCTAACAGGCATAGTTTAGTCCACTTTTTCTTCGGCCTACCATTCATAGGCCTACCATAACAAATGAAGCAGCTACTACTTTTTTGTCACTTGTCAGTTGTCAAAATAAACCACGTTTCGCGGATTGTGGTTTTGGTCACGATCGTATTTTGGGTCTATTTAATTAGTATTTTTAGCTACGGCCGCGGTCGTGCCCCTGAATTTTACGCTTCGGTCAGGCACCCGACCTTTCGAGCAAAGTGATCGGTGTTTGCTGTTACCGGTAAAATTGGAGAGATAGGGCATTTTAGGCAAAATATGAGATGATGGTGGAATCTTCTGGGAATATTTTCTCTAATATTCTCGAAGAAAATACTCTTTGGTGATATTAAAATAAATATAATTTGTTACATGGACATTGGACAATTACCATAAGCTTCTAGTCAGTTACCCAGAATCATGACACAAGCGTTAGCTTAATATGGGCAGGGCCTAAATGGCGCTCTGTGAAATGTCCCGGATTATTTATTTATTTTATATATTTGTGATTTCATACCAAACTATCACTGACGGGGATAAGACGAGTCGGTCGCAGAAAGAAGTCCAGGTTGCGGAACATTCGAGAATGGACCGGGATCAGAAGTGCCGCAGAATTGTTTCGCTTGGCAATGATCAAAATAAAGTATGCAGAGCTGACTGCCAGCCTTCACTACTTGGAGAGGCACCATAAGAAGAAGACCAAACTATCAGGCGAAGATAAATAGATTAACTCAGGCGAGGTAGTAAAATGCCTAACTCGCATGAAAGCCATTTGTGTGTTTATAAATCGTTTTCCTTTTTTTCGACACAATTATCGCAAACTAATCGAAATATCGGAGCGAACGAGTGCTACACTGGGAACCCAGGGATGGTAAAAGAGAGAGAGGAAGACCGGTGAGAAGATGGAAGGACGAAATAGAGTTGGTAGCTGGGAAGTTGTGGACCCGGACAGCACAGGACAGAGACATGTGGCAACAGTTGGAGGAGGCCTTCGTCCAACACTGGACGATCCCTATAGACGCGCATAAATAATAATGCAAACATTTTGACATTCAACATACAATAGAATTTATTATGACATACATCAATTTTATAATTATTAATCTATGTACTTTGTTTTGACTTGGAATAATTGTAACATATTATGGAATTTGCATTTATTGTATCAAAACGGTGACATTTTATTTTTTTGTGATTGACTTTTTATAGAAATCAATTGAAACTTGTAGCTTTAAAAAAAATTTTGCATGTATAACTTCAAAGGGAAATAAAGGCTATTTTTATTTTTATTTTTATTTATTTATTTTATTTAATCGAAATATACAAACGTTTGTTTGTATTCTCGAAATCTATGACTCATTCTTACAGACTCTTAAATATGCGTAAAGTAATTTGACACAACTCGAGCAAGAAAATATTTAGACAGATGTAATTCTATCGGTATTAGTTCCAGTTTACGTGTTACTAATGTAATGAGAAAGGCTGAGACACGGCTGTTATTACATACTTTGGCGTAACATATCGTATTACTACTTACGTTTTAATGTTTGTTAATAAATCAAATATTTTTAATTGATTTTGATTTGGACTTTCTTTAAGATTGTCTCGTTTCTTTGAGTCGTATTTTCCCATGACTGAGGATCGTGACTCCCCTGCAGTATTACTTCATTAGAAGAGTTCTCTTAGGCAGATACATCGTGGTGGGCACCCAGGTCCTGCCACGATTAAGATTGTCTAAGTGCGTTATTTTTATTATTTTAAGTAAGAAGTATGTACCTTAAGTTATTTCTGATACTATTAAAATATCTAGCTTTTGGGGTGGAAAAACGTAGTAAGCATTAGTAAGTTACAGATCACTTATTAGTGATGAGTCTTGAACGTAAGATTCCTTTTGAAACTACTACTAACACCTATAAATATTAGGAATACTTAATTAATTATATGAATTTGTAGTTTAGCTAGTTTCAAAACTTTCTTAAATGCGATTACACCGCAAACATGTAAAAATTGAAATAACTTACCAGCACATTAAGAGACAGATATTCATGCATTAATGAAATAATTTCTGAGAACAAATCCAAGTGATTCAAATTCACACAATAAGAGTTGGATTCCAATTTCCGCAACGTAAGAGAAATGTAATCTTTGGCGTTACAAATACGATTCAATCGAGAGATAACTTGGTTTTATTCAACGAAATGAATTTTTTTATGCTAAAAAACATTCAATTTTAATGGTATAGCGAAGATTTTATTTATTAAATTAAATTTTATAAAGGCTAAAAGCTTGACTTTCATTCTCAAATATGTATTTTGAAATGTTTTAACACGCTTTTCCGATAAGCACTTCATCCTTCATTGATAGAACTTTCAAGCTAATAAAATCACCTATTTATTGAAGCCAGAAAGCCTTATCCTACTCTATTATTTAACTTTATCTGGCGATTAACAACGAAAAAAACTGCAACCAAATCGCACCACTGTAACCGTTTTTGGGCGAAGCATTTCCACAGACACTGTACACTTATAGACATTTTCTTTTTCCATTTATGGGTAACCAAAACACACTATTATAAATTTATAATCCTTTCTTTCCATGAGATATATTATAAATCACTAGTATAAGAATACGATTGATATAGACACTTTTCACTTTTGACACCCCTGTTTTTTCAGACAAGGATAAAATAACAAGAAGTATAAACAAAACTCTAAAAAAAACTGTAATTGAACTTTATTTAACCCTTTCCTCTTCAAGGGTGAATTTAAAAATCACAAGTATAAGAATAAGATTGATATAGACACTTTCCACTTATGATACCCATCCTTTGGCTCTCAAGGGTAAAAATCACTCAATTCATAAACCGAACATAGTAGAATTCTATATTTGAACCCACCACTAGCGTGATGGAATAGACTCGGCGTTCGAGCGGCAGTATCCGCGCGCCGCACCACACGGCCATGGCGCCACTGACCTGCGCCCGCGCAGCGATACCACGCGACACGCTCTAATGCCTGCCAGATACTAGGAGGCTGTGGATTATACTAACAGGGAGATTTAAAAAAACTGTGTTTCTTAGATGTAATCAAATAATGAGAGTTGTTTTTTTACGTGGGATAGGTTTACGTTTGACTACATGTTAAGCATTGCTGCAGCCTAGGATGTAACACGCTTACCTAGAAGAAATCTATTAACTCTAGATTTGAAGACCCCTGGATTGTAGTTAGTTCATCGGGTAAAGGCTTGTAAGGACTAAGGAGGCTGTTGATCGATTGCATATGAATACAATTTTACTCGAAAAACTTCAGCAACTTTGCAAAATTGGATATCAACATCATATAAATCAACATTTGTTTTACGACTTTAGTAATTTTCGTCTAAGCCACTTTTTACTCAATTATTAGCTAGACAAGCTACATAATAGTTAGTCAAGTAGCTTGTACATTTAAAAACAAGGTTTTACATAAGATTTCACACTCAATTCCATTTGTTTTCATTTCGGCGATATTTAGCAATAAATTAATATTGTGTTATAATAGGTTACCAACCTATTATTTTATAAATGTTCGTTCATGTTAATTTAATCTATCCATAAATAGACCAAAAGTTCTAAAATAATTCATTTATTCAGTTAGTTAATCAAGCAAGAAGGCTTTCATAAACACACCGAAAGCAAACAGATCCAGGCTTACATACACTACGTACACAACCAAAAACAACAGGACCCGAACCCAAAGTTTTCCAAAACAATAGCTAACCTACGCGTGGAAATAAATCCAATGGACAAATTTTCATACTAATACAATGTCGCAAAAAGACGGCTCGTCGGGAAAATAAAGTACATATAACAAATACATACATCTATACTAATATTATAAAGCTGAAGAGTTTGTTTGTTTGTTTGTTTGAACGTGCTAATCTCAGGAACTACTGGTGCGAATTGAAAAATTATTTTTGTGTTGAATAGACCATTTATCGAGAAAAGCTTAAGGCTATATAACATCACGCTGCAACTAATAGGAGCGAAGAAACAATAGGAAAATGTGGAAAAAACGGGGAAAATTATTCATCCTTGAGGGCTTCCGTTGCGTGCGCTGCGAAAACGGTTCAAAATTCAAAGAACCAAAATAACTATTCCACGCGGACGAAGTCGCAGGCACAGCTAGAGTATGTATATCGATGCGTAATATTTTCTGGATGCTAAATAATCCGTAATCATTATATTACTGTAATCAGTGAAGTTTAAACTGTTTAATGTACTAAAATAAAGTATAATACACATTTCTAATATTTATGGATCAAAACACATTTATAGTAAAATGTAGGTTATGTACCTACATTTTACTATAAAAATTTTCACCTAATATTTTTAACAAAACTGCATCAATTTGTATTCTTAATGTAAATTATGTAATAAAATATGGTAATGTTAAATGAAACCTTAAGTATACAAACATTTCTTTTAATTTTTAAAACTTGTGTAAATGTCAAAAAGTAATTTAAGAAGTAATAGAAAATAATAAATATTTTTTAATTAATCCGTGCATTTGTATGCATTTTGCAAGTTTGGTTGAAAAGGTGTTGCATTGTATACTATAGATAGATAGATATACAGATAGAGCCAAGGGCATTAGAGATCTCTTAATTATTACGTCCTCACACCAACGCGAAAACTTTAGGGACATCGTATAAATACACTGTCTAGTTTCTGTTCTATTTATTCCTTACCTATTTGTTGGAGTCTTGTGGTAATGATGTCAATAAAGTAGCAGACTCGTAAAATAAGCTTGCGCGCGGTTGAAAACAGAACTAAAAATTTTGCTAAAAAAGTGTAAATACGTAGCGATAGTGCTGCTATCAGAGAGGTAAATAGTTAATTGCATAGAATTGTACGTGAGGTCTGAGATTTGCCTTATCTTGAGATTAGATTTTATTGCTAGTGCTTTTACTTTAGCTTAGGTGAATGAGGTTGTCGTATTTTATAGTTTAGTGCTTGATAGTCTAGCTAAAACAAAACTACCAACCATATAGTATATACAGTAGACAATTATATTATATATGTACATATATGGCTTTGATCAATATTTTAAGACAGGATTGAACCGTATTTTTTTTGCTTTTGAGTTCAATACATTTTTACTCCTAATTAATAAAAGTAAACATTAGTTATAGTTTTAACTCCAAACTAGTGAACGAACGTAACGGTAACAATTTTTTTTTACATTATATAGGCTTACGCTTGACTCCAACTAGCCTGATGTTAAGCAACGTTATAATCTACGATATTATTATTATTATTATCAAGTGATATTAAGAAACAGATCACATAATTTCTACAATAATGAAGAAAACTTAAATTAAACTTTAAAACTAAATGCATAAAAGCTAGATTTGAAACAAATGTTAGTCGTTCGGAACAAATGTGCTTCGGAATAAGCAATCAAAGTAAGCACCAAGTGTAAGTATACCGATTCCAAGTTTGTGAATTCACAGAGCTAAGGATTTCTTGTAAAGGCTTTGTAGAAAATAATGGTAGCTAAAATGCGTCATAGATTTGAGCACAATCTTATGATGAAATATTATATATTATACTACATTGATTATATATGTTTGTTTATCTTCAAACTCTGTTCAAAATTTTATCCAAAATAGTTCAGCCGTTTTAACGCGTAAAAGTCACAAAAATACATTCCCCATAAGTAGTTCCATCTTGAACCATGGTATCTCATCAGGCGATCTGGTAGTACTAAAGACATAAACATTTCGTTTCGGTTTACATTACATACGTCCATGTTATTGGATTTCGTAGTTCTCCAACATGTCGGTTTCCTTAAAAATGCATTCCACCCTTAAGTGAGTGCAAATCTACACAATCAACTTGAAAAACAGGACAATGGTAATGGTCTGGGTACGAACCGGGGTAGGTCATAATGTAAAGACGTTCGCTTTGCCACTAAGCCACAATCTCTTATCACATGTCCATAAATTTTCATAAATCTCTTTATACCCAGTTCCCGGTGCTTTAAACGTTTAAGGCAACATTACGTGTTAGCAAACTTTTCCTGACGTAAAGGATTGCCTGTTACAGTTTGCTAACTTTGATAGGCTGTTGGGACATTTGTATGTGAGGAGTTTACCGAATAGTTTGGAGTGCTTTGTATGACAATAATGATGTTTGTAAATGAGTTACAAAATGGTATGACACGCAGCGAAACGCGGAAAATCAGAGTGCCAGAAATGTAGTTGAAATGTTTGCTGAATCTTACGATTGCAATTGTTTGTGTTAAGTCTGGTTGTGTCTATATAAAAATAAGTGTGTGTTTACGAAATAAATCAATTCTAGAGGGGAGTCACGACTCTAAGCCATGAGGAAATACGACTCAAAGAGAAGGAGAGGAGATGAAAAAAAAGTTCGCATGTATTTTATTTTACGATCATAGGCAACGCAAACACAAGCGTTTACTTTTACTATGGGGCTAGACTTTGAAATTTTTAGACACCAAAGTATGCTACTCTCATTTAAACTTAACTTGTATGTTTTCTGCTTTGACAAAAGATGGAATGTTTTTCACCAGTTTTAGTTACCAATAATGACTTGGCATTCCAAAATAACCGAATGTGCTACCGCGTCTGTTGCTAGTTAAACTTTTTCCTCTAAAAAGACAAAGATGAATGCTATTGTCATTTATTTCAGCTTTTTGTTCGCGAGTTTTTTAACAGCGTTGGAATGATCCGGTGAAAAGATATGAGTATCTCTTTGTCACAATGATTAATAGGTTTTTGTGGTAATATTATACTGCAAAAAATAATACAATAAGCAATTAGTTTTGGGAAGCAAGCCACTATTATCCAGTTTTGATTTTTAACGAATGGAAAATAGCATTCTCCTTCACACTTTTACACTGAAATTGTCAATTCAAAAGTTAGTGTGTTTTGTGTGTGTTTTTTTTAACACGGCATAGGCTTATGTTTGACTACAGCCTGCCTGATGTTAAGCACCACTATACTCTATGATGTAGCACGTTTGCCTATAAGAAACCTATTTACTCTGGATTTGAAGACCTATGGGTTTAATTTTCTGAAAACAGGGCTGTTGCTGTGTATCGAAGTTGTGTATTGTTTCAAAATGTATGTAATGTGTTTTGAAATATGGAAAGCAATTTAATTAGTTAGAGGATTAAAAAATATGCTTTACTTTTTATCCCGGATTAACGCAAATAAATAGCCGCCAGTATAAGAAAATAAGATAATTCTAAGTACACTTACACCTGCATCCCATCCCACACACCTGGACAAGTTTCCATCCCACTTTGTCATTAAATAGCTTTCTAACTGCAGTCTCTAATAACGCTGGGTATTTGATAAAATTACACAGTTTCGTGTGCCACGTCAAATTTTGATCCGACAAATTGCCTTGCGGTGATTTCGGTGCTATTCATCTTTGACCGTGGAATCGAGAATTGATAATGTCCAATTTGAAGTTGAAATTACATAAAGATTGTTGTGATTGAATAAATATTGATGTCATTGGCCTGTGGAGCAATTCGGTGAATGCAGACATTATGGTTTTCGGTACTCTTAGTAATCTTGTGTCTTGAAAGAACCTACAACCATTGTCGTTAATTTATGTTGTACTTTTTAACCAAATGCTATTTTAGTATGAATAATGAACTTTTTCTGCTCATCCATTACTTGTAGATCTGATATTTAATAAAATAAAAGGTAATATTAATATTTACATAATATTATACGACATGATTACTTTAGCAAACAATTCCATCATTTAAGACGGTCAAGCTAACAAAATAGTCACATTGCCAGTAGTTTGTGGCAAATTTATATCAATAACCGGAACTTTTTAACACTGGACTATTTTAACACAACAAAATATCCCAATTATGTTTTGAAAGATCAGATAAAATAATACACGGACAAAGAGTTCCTTCCGTCATTCGCAAACAACTTTCTCGATGGCAGATCATTCAGATAAAAAAATCATTGTAAGTTTGACGTTTGCAAGTTATTCAGATCCTCGTGATATTGCAGACTGTTGGTACCAGACCAACTAAATAACTCTGAATGTAGATAATATTGGAACTAAAATGTTTTAAGTAGGATATTTAATCAATCAATCAAATATACTTTATTGTACACCAAAAAAAAGAACATAATTAACATAAAGATGATATTATTACGTGGATATTATCTTGATGGTCCAATTATTATTTTTTAGTAAATATTCCGGGACATTGGACACAGCGCCATCTGGCCCCACATTAAGCAAACGCTTGTGTCCGGGTACTACATAACGGATAGAGTACTTAGATACTTTTTTTGTAAATACATACATACAAATGTAATGTAAGTGGTGCCACCAGTCACGCTTGGACTTCTCTTGGAAAAAAATCTAGTGCTCTTTGATATCTTGATCTGGGTCTAGAAGATTGGTGAGGACGTGAAATACGAAAGTGAAACCATGGAAAAAAGTTGCTAGTAGCTGGTTTATAAACACGTATAAGGTCCATACAGCAATTTTTTTTAAAGGAATTGTTGTGATTACGAACTAAACAAATTAATCTTCAAATTTTCTTTGTAAAAGATATCATAGTTAGTTCATAAATATAATGGAGAAAAACAAATTAAACAAATCACTTAGATAAAGCTGATTCTTAAATTGTAGTACTGTATTATTTTGTAAATGAAAATAAAAGAACCAAATTTTTTTTGTCACTAAATAGGCTTACGTTTGGCTATAGCCTGCTTAATGTTAAGCACCACTGTAGTCTAAGATGTAGCACGCTTGCCTAGAAGAAACCTAATTGCTTATATAATACTCACAAGGACTCAAAGAATTGTAGCTGTATTATCCAAGTTGTAACTATATTGTCTGCAATTTCTCCAGTCTAACAATCTAGATGTAGATGACAAGACAAGGAGGTAGAAAATATAGAAGACAGACATCTGGTATGTTTTTACGCTGACCTATATTTAGCTGGTTAAATACTTTCACTTGAACGCTTTGTAATCTTTCAATCGACAGATTGGTATTTTGGCTATTTTTAAAGAAAGTTTTATTTCCTTTTGTAACTAATCGTTTTATTTTGAAGTTCTGCTTTTATCTTCTTAAAAGCCAATATTCTTTTATGATGGCCAAAGTGGGCATTGTTATTTCAATATTTGACAATAAAGAAATACTTCTTTTATCATTATAAAATAAAAATTACTGAAATCAATCAATTCAATTTTCAGTAAGCTCCATATTCAAACACGATGTTGCTTGAGTGGTTGTGTTAGTTCAGACAACCGGATTATCATAAATGTAAAAAAAAAACAAATTATATAAATATCACTCTAAACCCACAAAGACGGTCACTGGAGTGCGAAAATTTCACACACATTTCACATATTTTCCACAAAGAAAACCTACCTAAAGTGAAGTCAGCACTTTTGCTCATGAAAAATACCACTTTTCCACGTTTGTCCCTCGATTTTTCCTATCAGACCTTTTCGTAACAAGTGCGAATGAAATCCTTTTCCCTTATATGTATGTATAAAATCTTTTTGTACATACAGCGTGAGCGACAGTTTCTGGTCATTTGTAAAGATAATGTCACCCACAGCCCTTTCAATTGGTACGCAGGCAGTTTTGTACTTGGGTAACCGAACCTAGTCTAGGATGGATTATGGACCTATAATAATACTATATACTTACTTGTGTTACAGAATACATACAGAGTACAACTTGTGTTTGGCTTCCACACAAAGGAGGAGGGTGTACGATATATCTTAGATCATCTTATATAAAGTTTTGGTAGATAACGCAAAACTTTTGAATACAAGCTTTACTTAATACACAAATACATTTTTTTTTAAAAGCTATGAGAATTTGTTAAATGTATTTCGGACATGAGATTTTAATTACTCTAAATTTTTTCATTGTGGTCACTTATGAGTTCGACCATCAACACCGAGCATATTTAATGCTAATAAGTTAATGCCAGTTTTAACAAAGAATCTTTATTGATTCTTGATATAAATTCTGGAATTTTCTCTAAACTATGATTGCTGGAACACACATACTACATCTGATATCATAAAATCCAATGAACTAGCCTACTCCAGCTATTGCAGTACAATTTGTCCTATTTCAGTGCATCCTTCCCACTTTATTAGGTACGGTATGGTACCGGAGGTGTGTTGCAGGAAGCCACCTGGATGTCCTGATTTCAAGTGCAGTGCTGCGCAAATATCTAGATATACCTAGAGAGGTAAACACTATAATAAAACATTGTATGTTTGATACATAATCCACACTTCAAAAAAAAAGAAGGTTCTCAAATTGACAGTTTTTTATGTTATATCATCTATCTAAATATATAAAACTCAAAGGTCTGACTGATATAGTGATCTATCAACGCACAGCCCAAACCACTGGACGGATCGGGCTGATATTTAGCATGCAGGTACGAGTAGATGTTACGACGTAGGCATCCGCTAAGGATTTTCGGAAATGCCACTTTTAAAGGGGAGAAGTAGGGGATGCAAGTTTTACTTCTTAATACGAGCGAAGCCGCGAGCACCCACTAGTTCTACACATATAACAGCAAATGTATGTTTGTTGGTCTTTTTCTTCCTTTTACAAACCACAATAGAACGTGAGGAATAGTCGTTATTTCGGGTATGGTGTTAGTTAAGGGTCTTGAAGTCTATGTCTATCTTACGACTTTATACTACCCTACTACACCTTACTAAACATCACAGTGGCTTATTCATTTAGTAATTTCTTGTCAGTTACATTCCCTGTTTAATTTGATTGACATATCAGTACTCTCTTGTCAATACCAGATCACTGTATTTTATGTAAGCAAACCTTATTAATAAATAAAGGAATCAAACCTGATAATGTAAAACTCTTTGGTAACGATAGACTTTTAAAAAGTAAAACCAATGACAGTTGAAAGATTAACAGTTTAAGAAAAAGGGTAATAGTATTCTTTGGTTTAAGATTATTGTTATCGATGCCATGGAAATAGCCGACTGAAAAAAAATTGTACTGTGATATCAATGAATTGGAAAATAAGAAATATATCTGTATTTTCATGTAAATCTTTGTTTAATTATTAGCGAGATGAGATTAGCGTAGAGCTTACATCTATTGCAAGCAAATGATCAACAGTGCTAAGAATCGAAATCCAAGCCCTACAAAATCAAGCAACCGCAGCTAAGTAAAGGGCAGTGGTCTCAGGCACCGTTACAGAAAAAAGGTTCTATTGAATCTCTAACAAAATCACGGATCTTGTTGAAGACCCAACCTTTATAGAACTAGCATTGCTGAGTCATGGTTCGATGCAGTTTAAGAGGTCAGATATTAATTAAAATCGAGGGAACAAATTTACAATAGCTTGTTAGTAAATCTATACTAATATTATAAAGCTGAAGAGTTTGTTTGATTGTTTGTTTGAACGCGCTAATCTCAGGAACTACTGGTGCGAATTGAAAAATTATTTTTGTGTTGGATAGACCATTTATCGAGGAAGGCTTTAGGCTATATAACATCACGCTGCAACTAATATGAGCGAAGAAACAATAGAAAATAAAAAAAAAACGGGGAAAATCATTCATCTTTGAGAGCTTCCGTTGCGTGTGCTGCGAAAACGGTTCAAGATATCAAAAAAATATGTATGAAAGAATTATTTCTTTTGAAATGATCTAACAAAATGTTTGCAACATTATAATATGTCCATCTTTTAAGATTAACTCACTAGAACCGTTTTTATAGTAATAACTATTCCATGCGAACGAAGTCGCTGGCACAGCTAGTATGAAATAAAATGGTATGGTATGGTACCGAGATAAAAAAATAGCCTAGATGAAATTACTTTAAACGTATAAACATTTATCGTAGGAGTGATAGATGAACGTTTGTTCATTAGTACATCAAAATAGATTAACAAATCAACAAGTAGTCGTTTGTCACTAATGTAACGTTATGATGCCGTTTTTTTTAAAGTTTAGGTCCCTTGCTTAGATTAAAAATTAGATTTCCTAGCGTATCTTGATAGTAAATAACAAACGCTCATGTTCTTATCGTAGGTATAAGATACAACTACGTATGATTCAGGTACATACTTTCCATTAGTAAATACAATAAACATCAATGCATTATGTCGTGCTCTGTTAGGATTTCTTAGATGTACATATTGTAAATGATTTATAGTGAATTTTTATTATATATATAATTTTAAGATGTTTAAATACTGAAACTGAATGAATTATACCACATTCATTCATTACTCAACCTCTGATTCAATCCGATTACATGTGTAACAAAATACTACATTTACTCGTACCACATTAGTAGGTCAAACGTTCAATCGTCGCCTTTACAGTGTTTATCCAATTGTTCGAAGGTTTCCGTGAATTGAAGGACTGGACAAATTAACCTGTTATGACTTATGACTGTACACACTGTAGTTAATCTATAGGCATTAAAGTAAAAAAAAAAGATTTAAGATTAAGCAGATTCTACGAATTAAAACTTAAAATTGTCTTTGTCTCCCGTTTATAGTCCTAACAAATCATAAGTGACTTTGTCTGGTTCATTAATGTTCTTTCTATTTATGCTTTTTTTGTACACATTACATACAATGTAATCATGAAACTTAATCAATTGTCCTTCCTAGTAATAACCTACTTTGAGTCCTTAATCAATAAGAACTTTACAAGAAACTTGTCGCTCTTTGAAATAAAGTTTCATTTTAGTAATAAGAAACAAGAAAGTACAATGTATAAAGCACAAGTTTCTCGTTCCGATCTGTGCAAGAGAAGACTCTTGAAAAGGCTTCGCTGCAATTGCAGGCTTACTGTACAGCTCACTGGTTCTACACAAACGTATTTAGTCTTATTCTAGTATAACGATGAGAGATAAAATAGACGTTTTATTAGGATAGAAACATCCAATAAACATATTGTAACATATATTCATAATAATTTATTTTCGTAAGATTACAATTTTACACTGTTTTACGGTAGATAATATTATTTTCATTTGAAAACTTTTTTTTTATTAACCCATACTGTCCCACTCCTGGGCAAATGTCTCATTTGGAAACTAAACAACCATAAATAATACCATGGAAGCTTTTGAGAATTACGTGTTTACGTCAAAATAAAATGATGGGTGTAGTCTTTTTTTTTTTAATCTATATTTTAAGACGGAGTTTTGTCGAAGCCGACTATGTCACTCCCATAAGGCTTATACAATATACAATTACATCTATTTAATATACAATTACATACTATCCATAAAATTACTATACCTTATATATCTAGCAGAATCTTGGCCTCGTCCGAAGTAATGGGTGTAGTCAAAACACATTAACTGGCGTTTTTTTTTAAAAATAACTACAATCCAGAAACTATGTAGTTTCTGGCTAAATAGTCTTGCAAATCAGTTATAAATTATATCCCGTGCGTGATATATCTACTGGTACTATTGGTCGTACTCTTTATATGTCGGAGATTTCTAAAACAGGTTTGCATTTCACCATAGTTTGCCTGATGGTAGGCAATAGCTATGGCCTAAGATGATCGTGATTTATAAAATATGCCTGAGTGAAATGCATGTGAGATATGCCTGAGAAGAAAGGTGTCTTTCGTGTTTAATGTCTTTGAGCTGCAATATCTCCGACAAAGCTGAGGTGCAGAGGTGCTAAGCTTGAATGCGAAATTGGAAATCCTTTGTCCAGTTGGTTTTTAAATTGGAAAATAGACGGTAGTAAGAAGTAGAAGGAATAATATTTTCTACCGTAATATTGGAGCTTAGCATAATATTCAAGTAAATCTATAATTTATTATGCGAAATCTAGCAGGCAAGTAAAGTTTCAAGAATAGACAGATATTTACTCGAATGAGATTTATTTCACAATAGTAGTGTGCTTGTAGTAGTGAAGTTAAATTAAGCAGTAGGTACTACATATTTCAGTCAAATCTGTAATCTACAAACACCTATGGATTTTAGAGAGACAACAATGCAGTTTGAGCAACTAGTTACTTATTTTACATTAGTCAGTCTGATATTTGACCACGAGGTCAATTCAAGCGCCATCATATTGAACATTGTTTCTTTGAATAAATTTTATATATGCGTACTTCATGTGAGGTTGTAACAATATAACTTTATTTTTACCCTTGTGCCCACGTGCGAATAAATGTCATTTGGGGTTGAAAGAAGGAAACTCAGCCGCTATTTCTAAAATTCCATTCTCATTCTACCCACAATTAGCCATCTGCTAACTCAACGTCTCTTTAACGTTTGCCCTAGATTCCCTTCCTTCCTATCAGATATCAGCGTATCGGATGCAATAAGTGCAACGGTCCGCCGCCTGCACTCGCCTTGTCGCCTCGAGTTTCTTCCCAGGGATATCGGTGCCCACCTGTCTGTATTGATTACTGTATGATATGCAGGTTACTGTAAACAAATAATCCGCGACATTGCATACAGCGCCATCTAGCTCCATTCTACGCAAATGCTTGTGCTGTGACTAACTAGCTCTTGTTTTTCTATGAATATGGCTATATGAGATCGTGTTACCATGTCTTTTTTGACATCTTATAAATATTCTTTCAGTACATTGTTAACGACATTAAAACTTTAAAAGAGCAATCAAAACAGAAGCCATATAAAATTAGAAATCTTAGTGATTCAACATATATGAGAATCATTATGCAAATGGGTCGGCAAATGCATACCTTCAAACATATTGGTTGATTAAGACTAAATTGGCTATCAATTATGCTGATTGATGACAAATCCCCTGGATAGGACCGGCTTGTTCATTTAACCGCATGTAATTCGACTGATAATATTATAATACTGTTTACGATTGAATAATTATTAACACAATGAATAACTTAGAGTTCATAAAAATGAATTGTAACTAACTTATTAACAAAATCATTTTTTTCATTAAATTATGCCGAGAAATAATAGACAAGGCACTACACGAAAAGAACAAAAAAGCTGTCACTAATCATTAATATCCATGTTTATATCATCTGTAAAATGTAAACACGTGACTTATCATTGACAATAAAGTTTAACGCCTACAGTTTTCATTGTAGCAAGCTACAATTACGCTGCTCATCATATTTAACCAGGCGTTTCAGTGAAAAGCTTTGATGTTTGAAACACGTTAGTTTGTATGTGTAAATAAAATGTTTTGTTTTGTTTCCATCGAACTGTGTAGTGTTAGTGTCGAACATGTTGTTTGTTGATGTTTGTGACATGAATGAAACGTCTGAATATGAATATCCAAATTGGGTGATAAATTATTATAATCCATTTCATATAGCAAGGCACCTGTGACACATATAAAACGTCACTTGTCAATATCATTTTGACAATTGTAATGATGTACTGCAGTAATTCGAATTAGAAATTTACCGATTATCGATTGTAGTTACTTATGGTTATTTTCATCTGCCTATCCTAAAAATGTTATGTGAATTACCGACAATCACAAAATAATATTCGTCGAACCCACAATAAATTCCTACAGATAAATTAAGGAAGGGACAAATTGAGAAGAAGATAAGAATACAGTTATGATAAAATAATATTGCTAGTATTGCCAGTATAATATATATGAAGCCAAAATATATATTAAATTATTCAAATGAAATTATGATACACAAAAATTTTATGTTTTTCGCTATATTTTTTATGATGCAAAACTCATAAATACCTTCCTTAATTATTTTAATATAAAAAATCGCATAAAATCATTGCGCTTGAAGTACATAAATCATTATCTCTGATAGATCGAAATGATAAATACTTGTTTTTGCGATATTTTTTTTGATGTCAAAAATAATCGATTACCTAGTCCCAACCCTACGAAAATGACGTCACAATTAGCAGTAGTACGTAACTTTGCTGTGCGATGAAATTTTATATTTTATTTTTTTGTAACATTGAATGCGAGTATGTACACGCGAAAAATACCCTTTATTTGATGTCTTATATTTTTTACTGTTTATATTAATAGTTATTTTTGTTAACTTACATAATGTTTTCACTAGTAAATAGAAATATTTCAATATGAGCATGACGTCACAATAATTTATGTACATGTTCTTTTACGTTCTACTGACCTGTCACAGGTGACTTGCTATATGAAATGGACTATAGATATATTTTTTTGGAAGAAATAAGACAAACAAAACGACTGTTGAAAAGCTTGGCGCTTGTCTTATCAGCTGCAATGCTCCAAGTTTTGAACAATTAAGCTATGTCATTTTTAATTCTTTCTGCTTAGGAACTAAGGTTTCGATTTAGGGTTTAGATTTTTCTCAACAAAATAGAACTTAAAAATTGTGCAAAATACATTCATAATTTAGGCAACACTTCTACTTTTCACTTCGATAAAACTGCTGTAAATACTACGAAAACTGAATTTTTATATTACGGGTATATACATATGTTATGTATGCATAATAAAGTAAAACGTCGCTCGTGTACAAGCAGGCATTAGTAAATTATGAGAAGATATGTAGGTACTCGTATGTTTGAGCGTAGTGGTAGTGGGTCATCAAAAGACTTTAGAACTAAAAGACACATCACTGCAGAGAAAACGTTTATATACATGTTAGCTTAGTTGGTAGTGGCTCTGCCTTCTAATCTAGGGGTGCGGGTTCGATTCCCGTATAACACAAGTAATTATGCATATTAAAATTTTTAATTACTTGTGTTGAGTCTGGTCATTTCTAAGTATAATAAGTATGTATTTACAAAAAAAAAGTATATATATGTATTATATCCGTTATCGAGTACCCATGATACAAGCGCAAGCTTAGTATGGGGCTAGATGGCGCTGTGTGATATGTCCGGAAATATTTATTTATTTATTTTATTTATTTATTTACATGTCTAATAAATCAATGAGGTAAATAAAATTTTCTATTCTCGTATTATCATATGATAAATACACGTGTATAGTTGTACGAGTAACACTGTTTTATACAGATTTTCTGCTCACTAACGCATAACCTTTTAAGGGGGCCTTCAATACGTCAAAAGCAACAACTTTTGTTTTAACTACGACATTTGGAAATATTAGAATCTCCATTATTACTTTTTGAGTAGTTATAGCAGTTATAGTAAATATATAGTCAGTCGGCCGTAAAAATTATGTTTAGAAATGAAACACTGAAAATGGTCCTACCAACCCAGTGAAACGGTGAGAATAATTGCGAATTATCATTTTTTATTAATTAATAATTATGTCGTATCTAGATAATATTATCTATGGGGTCATCAATGCATTATTAAAGTGGCTGCCAAGGCCAGTAAGGCGGAAGCTAAAATATGGCTCGATCGATGGACGTGAACTTTTATCGAAGCTTCCGAGAACTACACTTTACCGTAAATAATACATTCTCCGACTTTATGTTGTTATTGTTTACCAGTCTGGGTAATTCAATGTCTGTGTCTTAGTAACTACTTCCAATAATAAAAACGTATAATTGAGACCTATTTTAGTGAGAGGTCAAGTTATATGATCTACTATAGTTAATACGCTAAGTAATCATCATCATAAGCTCATAGATCCCATTGAAGAGCATAAGCCTCCTCCCTCATACGCCAATTATATACGTGCAAACAATATAGGGATATTATTATTTTTTATTTGTTTTCTAAGTGTGGGGCTAGATGGCGCTGTGCGTGTTTGTGTGCAATATCCTGGAATATTTATTTAATTAGTTATTTATTTAGGGTCAAAGACGCTGTGTGATATGTCGTGATTCTGTTTTAACCGAAATTATATGATCTACAAACATTTAAATAAAACCTTTTTACCTAAAAATCGTACCCAATTTCACCACAACAAACTGCCGCATAATGGCGCTTTTCGCATTTCCATAATGCACTTGCATTTGCATTGCAAAAACATGCTTACTCAGCGTCGCAGTCAGCTGATAGTATTTCATGCCAAGATCGTGCTGAACGACCTATATTGTATAGGATATTGCAAATTCATGAGTATTCTGCAGCGTTTGGAATGGAGGTGTAATTCAACCGGGTGGTTTAGTGTAAACATTCATAGAGAAAAAAGGAAAAGATGAACCATATAAACTTAACACCTTCATTTGAATGATCCATTTTTTGTTGTAAAACTTTGAAGATACTCTTAGTTTTTATGTGTTACAAAACACAATACAATACAAAGTATAAAATTATTTTTACAAGAATTATTTCATATTTTGTAACTGTTTTTTCTTTCACAAATTAATTTTATTCACAAATGCGATTACATATGTATATAAACTAAGTAAGTTCGTGAGACTCTGATTCCAAGAGTTTTAAAACCACCCTAATTGTCAGGCGTGGCTTAATACAGTAGTTTTAAACCTAACAAGGTAAAATCTAGCGTGCTAAATGTAAAATATTATTTAAGATCTGTACTAAACCTAGTTTTCGGACAATAAATACATTCATTCATTCATTCATCATTCATTCATTTATTCATTCAGTTTTGTTAAAAAAAAAGTTTAAATACAAACTTTACTAAATCAAATTTTACGAATGATTTTCCCTACACTCCAACCGCAGTCCTACATAAAGTTATCTGTCTGCAGAAGACCAAGTTTATGAATGAGAGAGGAAACCGGAACGAGACGCGGTATATCCCAATGTCGTCATGAAGTCAATTTAACTTTATGAAGGGGGTGTGGGAAAACTTGACTACTGACTACTTGAAAGGGGTGTTGTAATTCTCTTACTACTGATATTTCAATAGAAAGAATTATAGAGGATTTCTTTTCACTAATAAACTACGATATATAAAATAGGACTTACTAAAGGACTAACTTACTTAGATTCGTCTGCAGTGATTGTCGGGATAAAATATTGCATTAGTCACTGCGGGCCCTATGTTTACATTTACATACAAAAAACAAGATGAACTATATCGTTTATTTGCGTTAAAGCAGACAAACAGAAGAATAAACTAAGTCACATATTTTCTATTGTTATCGTATGTGAGTGGCCAATTCAAGTGTCCAATTTTCAAATCGCTTGGCCTCTAAGGCACAACTCAGCGGGCCTATGAAGAAATTACAACTGGTCGCTTTTAGCAATTTATAAAAAGAAAATTCGCCATCCGAGCAACAATGGTAAATTACTTGACCTAGAAAGTAGAGCCTATTCCAACTTAGGTCACTTTCCTTCAATTGTCCTCCTACATTCTAGAAATTTCATTGTGTACAAACTGAACTTTAATTTATCCGATTGTCCGTTCATTTGGACGTAATCACAATGCTCAACCTCTGCAAAATTGCATTGCTTTTAGTCTAGGCATACCATGAATGGATTCCTTTTAAAGAATTTCTTAAAAGATTTGTTAGTATCTCTACTGAGCATAATTTTCGACTCTTTTCGTCGAGAGCTAAGTATAGAGCTAGAGCTAGAGTGAGAGTATCTCAGTAAGTGAAATATTTTTTTTACTTAAATTCAACACATTATCGTCGATAAGACACTGAGAAGCCACGTTGTTGCAACGCGCCATTTGAGAATGATTACATAAGATCACATCATACTGATATGTGATAATTATAATACTTAAGCTTGAATATGTAAGTTTTTACACTCAAACGGTTCGATTTGCATGATATTGAGTATGGAGACAGATCTGAATCTGTATTAACTCAGACGCAAATTTTTATCCCGAATTGAGGCGAGTAACACCGCAGGGCACCTCGCTCCTTAAAGTGTGCTATTATACCAAATCAGTAAGATTGGGAGCCTATCCTATAAATTAGAAACATATCTAAGTAACTAGAATATCGTTTTATAGCTCAGTTTATTCCAGTATCTACAGCTAGTGGGCGGTAATGGTGGCATGAAAGTCGACCAACCGCGCTCGGCGCCGATAAATCCCAAGAGTTGCCTCCGCATGACCTGACCCAATTACCAGCCTTTCCCAAGTAATAAGAAGGCCCAGAAGGATAACTCAAAACTCTTAAAATAATCAATGTCCATGTTTTAATGTCTTGTCTCTAGAGCTTGTTGTTTTTTTGGTAACTACGGTGAACTTAAAAAACAATCATGATTTGATCAATTGAAAGGACGTGAATTTCTGAACGTTTACTAAAAATGGAGGCGAAGAATTCAATTGATCGAGAGATTAGATGTTATACCAACTTTATTGTGAGATTTTAAGGCTACATCACTAAATCGCATTAACGCTATGATTCTAAAGCATTTTGTAACAAATAAAGCTATAGTTAAATAGCCGTTTAGAACCAGTTTGAAAGCCTATTACACCTAAAGACGTCGTTAATCCGAAATCCAATTCTGTTAAAGAGGTTCTAAACTTGTCATATTTCCGGTTACTATGAGAATATGGATGGACACAACATAATATGGAACGAAACTGATAATCCAACCTCTTAAAAGTAAAAAAAAAAAAACACTGTACACACATAATTTCTGACCAGAAAACTTGTGGTCAAACATAAAATTCGTTTTAGTGTATCTAGGCAAAGTGCCTAAGTGCAATAGGCAGGCATTTGGGCAATATAATAATTGAAAAAGTAAATTACTAAACATTTAATGAACGAACAACCACACCGTATTGACTAAATACAGACTCTTGATTTTATTTTCATGTAACAACCGCGAGTAACACCACAGGGCACCGCTAGTTACATCAATAACTATCATCCTCTCGGTTCAAGTCTGTTTGAAGTGAAACACGTCGATCTGATGGATTGACGTTAAACTGCAATGTGACCTACATACAGACTTGCAGTTGACAGTTTCATTACTACATGTTCTAGGCTGTGATTGGCTGGGCGAGAGGATCAAGATATTTTCTAGAATGATACTTTTGTATGCTTGTTAAAAAATGAAAAATTTAAGGATATTTAAGAATTTTTTTACAGATTTTGTGCTATTTATTTATTTGGCGACCAACATGGGGCGTTTATATTTTTAAACCAAGTGCCAGAGATTAACAACATTATAAAATAGCATTTAGCAATGACAAGAGAAATATAAAGAATCTAAGTAATCCAAAACATTGTAAATAATAATCATAATTTAATTATATCAACGTTTAAATGATAGAAATAGCACATAGGGATCATGTAATATAATCATATGGATACCTATCTAGTTTAAATTCATTTTGATTTGCGTAATACATAGTTAAACTTATCAAAACTGCAAAAAGTATCAAGATAAATTCAAGGTTTCAGACTAATCTTTCCAAAACAAGCGCACCACCTCGCAAAAGCCTGCAAAAAATAAACACCTACACTACAATCGTACACAAACATACTTGCTATCTCCGACATATCCGTAGACAATATAATCAAGATACATCCAACTACCTTTTTGTACTTTTGAACATTCGACTATGGAGACGACGAAAGATCATAAAGCATGTGCTTTATGATGGTATGTACCTAATTCATCATCTTATTCTTCTTATCGAATGAGAGTGGACAACTCTGGTGTCGAGAGTTTTCAAACCGCCCGGAGGGCCTCTGACTTGGGGTTAACGACTGCCGTACTAGACAAACAGCCGTGACCTACAATTTAACGTGTCATCCGACCAAAAATTCATGATATATACCTATAGGTATATAGCACCTTATGTACTTATTACGTGGGTTTATGTATTGCAATAGTGGTTATCCGTAGTTATGCTGGTGTGTTGTTATCAAAAGTAGCTTAGAATACTTCTAACTTAGTAATTATTGTATAATAACTTTCAGAATTCCAACAATACACATGCAAGCTAAAAATCATGACTGCCACTCTGTTGCGTCATGAAAGACACCCTATGTTTTATCGTAATTGAGACGGCTACTACTTATTAAGCCGTTGCTCTGACATAACCCGCCGAAGGTCTTATGCCTAGTCGTGGAGACCTTAACAGTGGCACACATACATACACGCCTGTTTTTGACTTACGATTAGCAGCAATTAGAAATGCATGTTGTAGTGTGCACTAGTATGACGTTTTTACGCTTTAATTAGTTGTCTAATCGTAACTATGTCGTTGCTCTGACATAACCTGCCGAAGGTCGTATGGCTAGTCGTGCGGACCTTGACAGTGGCATACATACACGCCTGTTTGTGACTAACGATTAGCAGCAGTTAGAAAAGCACGCTGTAGTATGCAAACGATAATTTCAAAGAGATAAATATGCAAATGGCAGGTGTAAAGGCCTATGCCGTGTACTTATTATTCTGTGGCTATATCCATCAGTAAGTGATGTGCAGAGCTAATAGTTAGGTATTTTACTTAGTTACAAGGTGTAGGTGGTGATTATTACTAGTTTAGGCATCAGCTGTCCAAACCTACATTGAATTTTGATTATTGACAACATATCCATAACCCATGTAAAATCTGCTGAACTAATTGTAATAAAACTAACACTGTGTACTGGCATACATTAGAAAAATATGTATGTTACTATAGTTTCGGAGAAATCCGTAGTTATTTTTATGGATTACTAGCGGACCCGACAGACTTCGTCCTGTCTGTTGACTCTTTTACTATTTAGCTAGTTATAAAACGTTTGTATAGGAAAAAGAAAAGGGCGGTTTTTTTTCGTATTTTTCTCGCCGTAAAAACCATCCTTGAACTTCAACGAACATTTAAAAAATAGAGTTGGCCAAATCGGTCCAGGCGTTGTTGAGTTATGCGCTTACCAACACATTTTGCGATTCATTTTTATATATAAGATGTGTCGGACAATAAAGAAATTTATTATTTATTAGGTATATATTATTATTAGTGATCATCTATTTATTTGATAGTGGGATGTGTTCGAAATCTTACAATAGCTTGGTCGTGGATTAAGTACAACTACATATGTAATGTGTATTAATGCAAGAACAACAGAATCAGACCTAAAATTTTGTCTACAGCTACCGGGCAAGAGCTGAGATGAAAAGTCAGGAACTTGGAAAAATGTTTAAATATGTACGACTGTACATACTTATCGTAGTTCAATAGGAGGGCCCTAAAAATAAACATTTTAAGACACAAACTCTAAAATTTGCTTTTTCCTGAAAATAGCTTACAATTCCGTCTAACCTCTATGGAACGCATCCAGAGAAAATCTAAAACAACTGTCAATTTGCCTCAATTATATTATTGTATGAAGTGAAACGACATAATCGAAAGTTCTCACCGATGTTGCTCGAATTATGCACATAATTCATGATCATTGTGCGAATAACTCAGACAAGTGACATTTCCTTTTAGATAAACTGCAAGTGATTGTAAAAGTAGGTACCTATAACATATGTACGTTGGCGTTTTGTGGTTGATATTAAATTTGGTTGTTCTTCTTGGTCATGTTTTCAACTTATGGGATCAACTACAAATCCATTGGGCAGTATCGGTTAACTATTACCCGAAGCGACTGAAATCAGACCTACGAACTCGAACATAGGACTGAAGGCAAAGAATTTAACCGCAAGATGGATTTGAATAAGAAACAGATAGGCATACAGATACACACACACACACACACAGATACACACACACACACACACATACACACACAGAAACGTATAGAGGAAAATGTTTGTCTTTTTCCTCAAGATCAATTGTTGATTCTTGGTGATTTCCAGGTTTATGCGTAATAGTGACAAAATAACTGTCTCTAATGCTTATTACAATCATCACACATCAGTACATCAGTTAAAACATAAGGGTGGTATAACGAAAGTAGCTTTTAACATTAACGTACCTAAATGTATGTTATTATTGCTTGATCTGTGTACAGTTCCTGTGATAAACGAATAGAAATTACAAATGTTAAATTTCAGACTTACTTTGATATGACATCTTAAAACTCACACAAGACTAAAAAGCAGAGTTTGGACAAGATAGCAACAAGATTTCATTTAAAATTCATATTATACTGGGACCGGTTTCAAGAAATTTGGCAACACCATCCACCGGAGGTTCTGCAGAATTTTAACGACATTCTCTTAGGTTAGGAGGGAAAAGATAAAAGCGACAGAAAAATAGAGGCGACGGAAGTGGCATAATTTTTAATAATAGTTGTGTTAAAAATATAACAATAAATCATCAAAGAACCTTTTCATCTTTTGACTGGCCTGTTAGCTTAGTTGGTAGTGGCTCTGCCTTCTAATTTAGGGGTTGCGGGTTCGATTCCCGCTTGACACAAGTATTTATGAAATTTAAAATTTATAATTACTTGTGCTGAGTCTGGTCGTTTGTGTGTATAATAAGTATGTATTTACAAAAGAAAAGTATATAAGTAATATATCAGTACCCACGACACAAGCGTTTGCTTAGTGTGGGGCTAGATGGCGCTGTGTGCAATGTCCCGGAATATGTATATGTATGTATGTATGTATCATGTACATACCTTAAGATTATGGCAAGTGTGGGGTAAAGAAACTTTAAACAAAAATAAAAACAGTTTCAGAGGAACTCTTCATAATTTGTTTGTTATGTAGAAGTAACTACTAACATTTTCTGTAAGCGATCTTCTAAATTATGCAGAACTTTTTTTCTGGTACACGTACAAAGCAATAATAATAATAATTTATTGATTCAAATAATAATGGCAATTTTTGCAATTTCACAATTTCACTGTCTTATTCAAAATTTTGTTTAATGACATGCTCTCTGGCTGCCTCTGTAGGACTTCCTGTGTCGCGGAGCTCAGGGTTCTTCCGATTGTTACCAATTTATAATGACAATTATAGTACTAAACATTCGTGACGTGATGTTGATCGATATTCAATGAATTTAGATGAGTAGATAGGGAACACGCAATCAATAACGCATACGAAAGTAAAATACATAGTATATGCATATGTAATGTTAACAGCGGTGTTACCTGCGCAATCCTGGATAAAAAACTTTCGTGTTAATCCAGACTCTAATCCACTCCGTTGACTGGCCTGTTAGCTTAGTTGGTAGTGGCTCTGCCTTCTAATCTAGGGGTTGCGGGTTCGATTCCCGCGTGACACAAGTATTTATGTATTATTATTTTAAAATTTATAATTACTTGTGTTGAGTCTGGTCGTTTGTATGTATAATAAGTATGTATTTACAAAAGAAAAGTTTAAAAGTATTATATCCGTTGTCTAGTACCCACGACACAAGCGTTTACTTTGTGTGGGGCTAGGTGACGCTGTGTGCAATGTCCCGGAATATTTATTTATTTATTTACCTCCATACCAAATCTCATCTCAATTGGTACTGCTGTTTAGGTGTGAATGTAATAAGTAACACACTCTTACTACAAACTTTTATAATTTTAGTGGGATGAACTGAGATGGGATGGTGGAAGGTGGGATATGTACATTCGTATCTTGGTATAAAAGGTTGTACAAGTACATACACAACTACACAAATGTAAGTACCTGAAACTGTAAGCAAACCTTATTAATGAATAAAGGAGTCGAACCTGAGAATGTAAATTTTTTTGGTAACGATAGACTTATAAAAAGTAAAACCAATGACAGTTGCAAGATTGACAGTTTTAGATTATAATTATCGTTACCATGGAAATAACCGATGGAAAAATAATTGTACTGTGATATCAATGAATTGGAAAATAAGAAATATATCTGTATTCTCATGTAAATCTTTGTTTAGTTATTCTGAGATTAGCGTAGAGCCTACAATAAGTAGATACATTTACATATTCCATACCAGTCAGATATCACAACATCGATATGTTTATCTCGACCATATCTACCAAACAACATTTAAAACAATGAGCAATCACATTCACTTGTCTATCAGCTTCGAATACTGAGGGACAGAAATAGATTATCTTCAAGTGAAACAATACTTGTCCACCCACGACCCTTCTTACATTCAAACCAAGACGCCCATTTCAAACTTAGTTGGAGTCTGTTTAAAGTCAACCGAAATGTGTTTTTTTTAATTCTTGTGTTTTTACTTGCTCGTAGTACTTAATGAATTATTATCTTAACTTTAGTGTAAAGAGTAACCAGTAGGCAGTTTACGGCAATCGTTAAGCCACGTCACGCCCTTGGGGCGGCTTGATAAACTCTCGACACCAGAGTTGGCCACTCTCATTCTATAAGAAGAAGAAGAAGAAGAAGTGTAAAAACGAAAATAATATGTAACGTCATTACTTTTCTAACCACCCGGTTAGAAAAATAATGATATGTAAGTAATAATGTAATAATGATATGTAATGGCGTTACATATTATTTTTGCCTCTCTTATGCATTGTTAAATAAAAAGCAATGTGGTTAAGGCGAGTCGAGCGGCAGTATGAACTATGAACGCCTATGAGTACATTGTGTCATTTTAAAAATTAGTTTAAGATATAACTTCGCCTTAAATTTTGAATAAATATAATATGAGAAAAAACTCAATTATATATAAAAAATAAAAAGTTAATTTCAGGAAATGAATTTGTCACATAGCAAGTCGAAGCAAACTATGACTATGCAAGTAGGACATTTTGTATTAGTTCAACTTCTGACCACGTCAGCAGTAATCACAGCCAGATTTTATACTACTATGCAACCAGCACATTGCTGAGGAAACTTTGAGCTTTGTATGATTAGAAACTTGCTGAATGGGCGAGCAACTGGAACGGGCGACCGAAAAGTTTAGCGACAAATATACTGCATTTCTGTTATAAAATTTAAATTGTTTCAACCAACGACAACTCGCAATATAGATGTCTCATTGTGGTAAAAAAACTCCGAAACTTAACATATTGAAATCTTACCTACAAACCTTAGTAATTAGAAACGCGATAGTATTTTTGTTGATTTTTTGACGTGTGTTCTTCCATCACACCGTAACGGATCACCATGATTTTGCTGATCTAGTATCGGGTATTGAGTACTTATTATCTCGATACACAGCAAGTCAAGCCGCTAGCATCCAGTAGTGTCTAATAAATGTAGGGATTGCGTTAAGTTTTCATGTCGATTGGTTTATCGCATAGGTTTCGTAAGACCAACAATTAAAATACAAATTTTTATGTTTTAAACTGGTGTCTCAGGTGTAAATTGTTAACAAATTTCGCCTTTTCACCGTCGAAAATGTTAAAATGAAGTTTGGAAACGTGACGAGTTGCGAGTTCGACGTGGTTCGACGGCGGCTAACTGCATTGCAGGTGCAATTTTTGGCGGGAAAAGTGAAGCAATTACTGTTATAGGGCTGACGAGCTTTGTAACAAGATAATATTACTAACATTAATTACATAAGTTCAAAAACTCTGTTTATTTTTTTTAAGTAAGGGAAAATAAAATCTTTTTTATATTATTTTATTTATTTTATAGTTGTCTACCTTCTTAATACATTAGTGAACTGTATCTACATTTTGACGTGACAACGTCTTATAAATTGGTTTGCCGGGTGACACTTCAAGAAACTGCGTTACGCTCCGCTCACGTTATGCGCTCACAATGAAAGCGAGTGAGAGGCACGCGTCCCTTCCACTCGGGCATGGTTAGCCCGCCTAAGAGCGAGAGAGACAGACATAAAAAGTGAAAGGCACGCGTCCCTTCCACTCGAGCACAGTTAGCCCGCCTAAGAGCGAGAGAGACAGAATAATAAATATAATATGAAATTCAGTGCGAGATTCTTTGTATAAATTAATGTTTTAAATATAATTCTTTGTATAAATAAATGTTTTAAATTGTTACTATTATTTCATCCTTCTTCCTACTATACGAATGAATATTCACATTAAAATTATTTTACCACTCAAAGTCGTTGTCACGTAAAACTTTCGCCCGTATACCGACTTTACAGGCAACAAATTTTTTTTCTCAAAAAATAAACAGATTGGTCTTTATAATCACATAAAGCTGGTTTTATTTTATTGCTGAGTATGCATATAAAGACCTCTCACCAGAATTGACTAGCATTTTGATAATCATAATTTCGACCAGCAGCAATCGTGTAAGATTTGAGAAGAATTGTGAAAGCGGTCAATTGTGTTTGTGATAAATAAAAGCAAAAGAGATATGTAGGTGGACATCAAGATTAGTCTGAAAAAGAAACCAACAACATGTACCTAACCATTTATTACTGCATAACAAATATAAGAACCATACAAGATTTCATTTATTAAAAAAAAACTGCAGTTCACATTCACATAATATCCGTAGAAAATTACAGTACGCCCTACATTTACCGGTTTAACCAACAAAACTGCGGATTTGCGGAATAATGGCCATTCTTTTATGTGCCTCGGGAAAATAACGAGCCCGTACTTATTTCAACGAGAAAATAAGTCTCAAGGTGGAGTAAAATAAAATAGATATAAATAAAATTCTACTACCTCATGTAAGTACTTATGCTAAATTAGATAAATAAATAGTCATTTTTCACACTTCACTTTAACTTACTTAATTTCTAGTTAGTACCTAAGTTTTTATAAACTTTATCTATAGGTATGTAAATTTTGTGGTAGAAGTTGCCTGTCTGTCAAGGTGGAGTAGCAAAACTCAAAAACAAACAAAGTACTTTTACATATTATCCATGTCCCTTACGTATGTTTATTTGTAATAATTTGTTTATTTGTAATAACTTAGCCTACTTAAGAAAACTATGCTTACCTAGGTATTATTACAGAAGTTCACATACAAAGTTAACCGCATTCACACAACTTTAACTGTTTGGTCACGATACATAGGTTTACGGTAGTAACATCGATTACAATTTTCTGTAATTTAATTTTAATCACGAAAAACAACTATATTGTATATTGTATTAATTACTATGCTTGAAGTTATATTATACATCAATATCTGTAGGTCTGCATTGAAAAAGAGCTTGTTAATTGCATTGCTGTGGTTTTGAAATACATATTCGTATTTGTAGATAACCTTTTACAATATAAATTAATCTTATTAAACGTTCGAGCATTTAAATAATGAGTTATTGTAAGGAAGACAGAAAGAAAGAAAATCATTTATTGGAACAAATTATAGCCAAGAACGTACAAATAAAAAATATACACCAATAGTTAGGTATAATTTGCATTCAATTGGGACACTAATTGGTCCAGTCACTCTATATCTCTGTTTTGTAATTTCTGTGTTTTATGGTGTACATTAAAGTTATATTCTATTCACTTCATACCTCACCTAAAGTTGGGCAGTTCATAGTTTTTTTGTTTCCATCCAAAATTTTGTATGAAAGTTCGTTCAGGTTACTGCTCCTTAAAGACACGGTTATTATCTCTTACATAATCCATGGTTCAGCTATAACTATACATATTATGTACTTAGTGTTGTATAACAATAGTCAGATCTGCATGTAATTGTATAACAATCTATATAACAATAGATAGATAGATAGAAAATTCTTTATTGCAACACACGATAATAATTACAAAGAAAGAAGAAAAAAATAATACTTATACTAGTGCCACAAGTGGCGGCCTTATTGCTAAAAGCAATCTCTTCCAGGCAACCATTGGATGGAAAGGAATAAATAAGAGATAACAGAGGACGATAGGTCATGTTAATAGATGGTTACAGCATTTTATAAATCCGATATGTGTATAAATTTGCGGATATTAAGTGTGGAATTATTTCTGTAGTTTTAGAACTTACATACTTTCTTTATTAGTAAGTGATATCATCTATGGTATAATATATCTTTCATTTCCTAAGTAGTTTCTTACTCAATACCAAATATCTCCATAAACAGGCTCATCCTGTCAAAATATGTTTTGCTTACCTGGAACAAGAAATTTACAATATAAAAAAAAATACAGAATAGAAAATATAATATAGTTGATAAAAGGTATCAAATAAAATATCCACCAGTACGCCGGACTGTCTGACCGCGAAGTCAAAAGAAAAGTGATAAGATTTTTAACTTCAGACCTAGTACGTAAACTTGTAAGAAAATTATGCTCTATCTATTCTTACAAGATTTTCCCGCAGCGCTTTATTTACCACGAAGTCAAAGGAAAACTCCGCCAAAAACATCATAAAACCGTCATACTTTTCCTGTTAAATAATTCACAGCTTCTCGGAAACTTTTCTATGAGAAAATAGGGAATTCGATTGTTTTGTTGTTTACTTTTACTGAGAAAATAAACCTAGCTCATAGATCAATCTAGCGAAGTCGAGCAAAGATCCCAGGGACGGAAAATGTTGGAAGTTTTTGCCCACTTTTGTTCTTTCGAACATCTCTTTGGTACGTTTTTTGTAATGGATGATACAGAGTAGAATATTTTTGCTCTTGATTATTATTTAACAGCTTTCCAATAAGATTGGGTTTTTATTACATAATAGTACTCTTATCATTGCTAAGCTCTAACCATTTTGGAAAGTAGGTTATGGTTTGATGGGATATAAGTGCAGTTGAGTTCCTAAACTAAACTACCAAATAACTAATTCTAAGTAACAAAATAGTATAATAACTTTACAGAATTCAACGCAAAACCAACGTCGATTCATTTACTACAATAATATATAATTACCATATTACGTTACAGTTACATGCTATTACCACACCATTACATGTAGAAAACTATAATTATGTTTTATGCTTTTGCTTCATGCTTAACTGAACACGGCAAGTTTCACATCACAATTTATTGATTCTAACTTTAATATCACATATTATATCAAGTCGGTAATAATGAAGCTGACAAAAGAAAATAGATCTACATATATTCAGTCAAAATCATTTATTGAACTTAATTTTATGTTGTACAAGTTTGTAGCATGTAACTTAAAGACTAAACATTTTTTTTTTTTAACTTGATCGGGTTTGCACTTGACCATAGTTTACCTGAAAGCAGGCAAAGGCTATGGCCTAAGATGGAGCGTGCTTACCCGATAAGAACCGATTCACTCTCGCTTTGAAGATCGCTGGATTATAGTGCATGGGGAACAGTGAGTCAGGCAGGGAGTTCCACAACCATTAAACATTAAAACATTAGGTATTGTGCTACTGTTGTATGCCTGCACCTCTAAACTAAGCATAGCTTGTGTCTTAGAGGTGCATGCTCCCCAGTGGTAATGATACAAAATAAAATTCAGTATAAGTGAAATTCCGTCCTTTTTAATTGAAGCTACAGAATTACTTTTTTCTTGATTCAAGACCACTGACAGCTTTTTATAAAAGCAACACCTACGCTTTTTTTAATAAAGCGCCAAGCAAAGCCTTTTGGGGCAAGCCTATTGTCCGAATAACAGGTTTCGAGAAAAATAAAGGATTAAAAAAGTTCTCCCTCATTTATTATTCCTTTTTTGACGACTTGATAGTATGGCCACGTTGCAACAATGTGCTTTTAAAAAATAAAGCCTTTTTATTTGAGATTTGATTATGACAATGCGTCGAGCGTTATAGTGATTAAAAAGTGTCTCAGATGCAGTTTATAACGGGATTTTTTAATTATGACGCTGAAGTTTTATCTAAAGGCTTTGTTGTGGTTCAACTTTTATAGTACCTTGCTACAGCTATATAATGTGTACAGATGTACTATATAATTGATAAGAGAAGCCTCATAGATCAGATTAGAAATATGTAAAAATATAGCATAAAGTTATAAAATACCCTTAATTTAAATTAAAATTGAAATAATATGTTGATATAAAAAAGTGTTAAACTCTAAGTACTTATTTGGATCAAATAATACACAAGGATTAATTCTAAAAGCTACTTTTCAAAAGCTCGAGCAATGCAATACAGAAGCTTTTTACATTGTTTCTCTGTCCAAATTCTTGATAAGATTAACCAGAACCTTCTCATGTTTTAAGATTATACACATTCGTCTAGTTTTATCTAATCAGAATGCCCGTGTCCCTTAGTTACCATAATACATCATAGTACACCCAAACAGCTTTCAGATATACATACGTAAGGTTAAGTTTTAATTACGGCTTGTCAAGTCTACCTAAGACTATTTAAATACGAAATTAGCGTGACAATTTTACATACGAAGTGACTTACCAATTGCCTTGTATATAAAAAGCTAGAGGCAACCCGCGGTCGGTCTCTCGCGTCGTTTGAAATAAAAAATACTAATGTCACTCTCAAGACACTATACTATCATCATACCGAAAATCAAGATTTATTATCGATCGGTCCGTTACGACGTAAAGCCGAAAAAACTGATCAAATAAATAAAGCCCTACTTTTGCTTAAAAATATTGATATGAATTTTGTAACATAGTTTTGACAACGATTGTAAAAGATTAAAGACTTAACCAATAGACTGTTTAATCAATAGATTGTTTTAAAACACAAAGCAGATAGCGTAAACCTGGGTTTAAAACATAAAACCGGTTCTATTCTGACATATATTGGATCCTTACTGGTCCGCCTACGAGGAAAGGCTTTCACGGACACTAGACAGGCTGTGGTGTGGACTACTTTCTTGTTAGGAACTGTTTTTGCTTAGACAGGCTATTTATCTAGACTATCGTTTAGTTTTTGTGGTTTCTTTCAACCGACTGCAAGGAAAGACAAAATGTCTTTATTCTTTTTTTTTTTTTGATAGAGTATCGACAGCACGGGTGCCTCTGACTTGACTCCTTACTTAATTAATAATGAAGATAAGTAGTTATACTGTTTTTGAATTGCATGATTAACCTGAGTTATACTGCAGGGAGCACCTGGATTCAATCTGCGCAGGACCGGGGCGAGTAGCGTACAAGAAGAGAGGCCTATGCTTAGCAGTGGGCGATAGCAGGCAGATGATGATGATGATGATGTATACCTACTAAAATATTGTTTGACATAAGATATATGAAAGCTAGCTTAGATATTTAAAGGCCGCTGACATATCTTAACCACATACATCACGATGACAAAAGGTAAGTAATCTCTACGTTGTGTTAATTGCCCAAGCAAACTATCTTCAAAACAAACATCCAACCACAGACAACAAACACACACATCTATACAAATACACGGATATTTTTAAACGCGTACAAAGTTCAAAAACCAGTCGTAGAATATTATAATTTTATAATCATCTTCAGCTGAGTCACTCCGTCTGGACGGGTCCTCCCACGTTAGTCTCTAATATGGCGGTTATAGTCCTTAGACCTATTTGTTGAAGTTTAGTTTGGAGCTACGAGTATATACTAGGTATGTTATGATCAAAGATTTAAAGTTTTTTGTATTTTTTTCTGTATAGAAATATCTACTTCGTCACTTGTATGAAAAAACCATAATATGACTATGCCTAGATTTAGAATAAAATCTTATGGTCGTTGTTAAGTCCTTAGAACTATTTGTTGAAGTCTAGTTTGGAGTTATGACTATGTTGTAATCAAAGATTTGAAGCGTTTTTATGAATGTTTTAGTACTTAAACTTTTTGTTTTATATTCTGTATAAAAATATCTACCTGTTCATTTGTAGGAAGGAACTATGATAACTAGATTAAAATGAGAATCTTCACAATTTAGCAATATTAAGAGTATGATAAATGAGTGTATAATATAGGCACAGCTATAGGTATTACCTGATTAGCTAACTATTTAAATAAAATCTGTTTATTTGTTATATTAGGGTTTAACAAAATTATATCGGAATCCCAAGCCTCCCGAACTAGTTTCCACTGTGTCTCGGAAGCCGCTTAAAACGTTAAATTCTTGTTCGTTTATTCATTACAAATATACGATTATGCGTTGGTACGCATATATAGGAGGATCAAATAACCATTTTGTTTAAAACTGGCAACTTTTATGCCATGACACGAATCCAGTATTTAGTTAACCAAACCACAGAAAGCAGACAGACCACTCTAGACAATTCATGAAGATAACAAGTGCACACAACATACATATTTGGTCCCGAGGTAGCAAGTTTTATAGAAGGCAGGTCCTCTTGGATAAACAACCATACACAAACATACTACCTCTCATCCTTGTTTCAACGTTGTGTGGTCCAACACTAGGTTTCTAGTTTATTTTTTAGTTTGATGATTTGAGAAATTTGGAATAGAAATAGAAAAATCTTTATTGAGACACAAAGAACTTTCTTATCAAATAGTATTATCGAAATTTTTCGTTATTTTTATTAGTTTTACAGAAACTTGCATCAGGTATGGTGATTAAGTAAATGAAAATTTAAAAATGGTTTGTTTAGTCTGGTTTTTTTTATGATTTTATTTATTTACTTATCATGCACACATCACGACACAGAACTTAGAGGAACTGATCTATTCTGGCACAACACGATTGTAAACAGATACAAAGTTCAGTAAGTTTAATTAAATTGAAACAACTAAAATAATATATAATACGATTAGTACGATACTTTTATACTAAACGGTTCTCATAAGTCTCAAAAATTATAGATAAGTATATGTATTTGGTAAATAAATAGCTCAATAATTTGATATTCATGCATAGGTTTTGTACCTATTTGTGATAAATACTATTCATATATAAGTTTTTTTTTCTACTGCCAGCATCCAATTCTGGACCCAATTAGCATTTAATCATTGCGTCCCTTTGTTTCCAAATTCCATAAAAACAGGAGTTAAAAGTGTAGAAACACCTCGACTCAATTTCATTATACATTGGAGGGGCTACTCCAAGCTACAAGTATTCTTTTAACATTGATCGATTTGTGATTCGATTAAAAATATTTCAAAAGCAAGAGCGAGTTTATTAATTTGTTAATTTGTCTGATTCTTTCTTCAACAGAGAAACGGATGATTTCTTTGCTCTGTTGGTTAAGATTTCGTATAATGGTTTCATAGAGCGAGAATGGCATTTATTATCTTGTAATCCCGAAAAAATGATAGCTAAAAAGCCACGGACATCCTATAAAAAAGTACGTTTTTATGAGTGTGGCGAACTCTAGTGTGAATAGACAGCAACTAACGATTGTTCTGATGGACTGAGTCACCGCAGCTGACACCACCAAACCCAATCTAAATTATATAAAACTCAAAGGTGACAGACTGACTGACTGACTGATACGAGTATAGTGAACTATCAACGCACAGCCCACACCGCTGGACGGATAAGGCTGAAATTTGGAATGAAGGTAAATGTTATTACGTATAGGCATCCGCTAAGAAAGGATTTTTGGAAATGCCACTTTTAAGGGGGTGAAATAGGGGATGCAAGTTTGACTTCTTAATGCGAGCGAAGCCGCGAGCACCCACTAGTCTATAATAAAATTAAAGCTAATAGTATCCCCCGGCCATCCTGCCGGCCACATTCCCATCATTCCCGAGGGAGGCAACATTTTTTCAATCATTACTGGACAACGTTCATCACGGGGAATGGTCCATAAAAAACGGGTGGCTTCGGTTTGGATACCACAGCAAGTTCATATACCTAGATATTTTTAACAAAGCGAGTGACTTATAAATTGGGCGGTTTTAGAGCATAGAAAACATGTAAAAAAATGTTTATTTGTTAGGAGATAAAAGGATACGTTTTACGTTTCTCATAGATAATTGGTAAATCTATACAATACCCATGGACTGAATTATGAACTTAGATGAAAGCCAAATAATATGCACATTTACATAGACAATATAGAGTTCACTAATCTACGACAATTCCTTGTGATTTGGTGGTTACAAAGTTATCATAAGATACATTTATTAATTTCTATAGACAACTTTGCTTAACTTATTGCTATTGACATTTATGTATTAACAACAAAAAATAAAGAAGGAAGGAAGGTGGATAGATGTAAACATGCTACCTCTAACTACTAAAATAAAAATAATTCAGAAAATCATTATTATTATTAAGTACCTTAAATTAAATAAGTACAATAGAACAACATCCCAAAAGAACAAGCCCACAAAATCGTGACACGCTCCGAATCGCCCGAGTTCTGGCGTGACAACGCAAGCTAAATGACACTTAACTTTAAAGTGACTTTAAAGAGTACGTCACGCATTCATGATTTAAACCGGTCCGAGATAATGGTCGCATTCGGAAACTAATTAAGAGATCTTATGATTAAGTTAGGGTAATCTAGTTTTTATATCGGATATGGAATAATCGTATTTGCCATTGAATGTCTTGTCCTTTTGATTATAAATAGATTTAATCCAGATAGAAGAGTTTCTTGTAGTCAAGTGTTTAGCTGGTTGAAGTCTAAAGTGTCTTATTGTGTAAGGAATAGCTTATTCGTAATGTACGTTACAGGAATTTTATACGACCTTTGGTGTCTCAATATTTGTGATAAGATTGAGTAACAAATAAATACTACTACAAATAAACTGATTTTTAGTAATTATTATATGTGTGCATATGTATTTATATTTTGTTTATGATATGTGAATTAACAAAATCTTAATTTAGTGCTATGTTACTTTCAAAATAAAGAAAACTTGATGTCATAGCACAGGAATAGACCTAGTGTGATATCCAGGGTTTGCTTATTAGTATACACTATACAGTAATACACAAAACCCTAATTTATATAAGCTCCTATGTTCAATCAACCTTAGTGTAAAACTCGTTTGAATGTTGAAATAAACGCTTTTTATGTTGTATGTTTTAATTTTGCAATTCCTTAATATCCTCTCATTTATCAAAATATAAATGATAAATTTATTTAAGTATATATTTTTTCCATCTTTCACGATTTCTTCAGTTTCAAAGCCAGAGCAAATGTATATGTATAGACTGTAAGACAAAAAACACAATAACACCATAAGATTGGAAACTATTCACCCATGTCGCAAGTCATAACCACAAAAAGTTTACGATGATATAAATTATGACATCAACAGGCCAATAAAAGCTTTAATTCTCTGCGACCGAAGGTCACAATAAAAATAATGAAACGCGGATGCCGATAATATACTTATACTAACTTACTGGTAACAAATAACAAAGTCTTAAAAAAAATTGCTTTTTTTAAAAGACTTCCTTACATTCAAGCATAATGCATAACTTCCTTGCATTCAAATTAAAAAAGAAAAATAATCTGCGACAAAATTAAATAAAATTAATAAACAAAATAAATAGGTAAAGATTCCGGGACATTGCGCACAGCGCTCCGTCTTTACTCACAATTCTGCTGATTTTAATAAATAGGTAAAGATTCCGGGACATTGCGCACAGCGCTCCGTCTTTACTTACAATTCTGCTGATTTTCCATCGATAAAACGGTTTATTTATCAATCTAACCTCTTCAAAGCGAGAGTGAATCGGTTCTTACTGGGTAAGCACGTTCCATCCAAGACCGTAATGATTGCCTCCTTTCCCTAAATATATGAGTGGGAAACTAGCTACCGTGTTTGATTGACGTACCGCTGCCGGCACAATACTTACCATCAGGCGAATTGCGGTCAAGTGCAAACCCATTCCTTGTTAAAAAAGAATTAAAGTGTCCGATAATTTTTAGCATATTTTTAAGAGCATTCATCCCAATATCATTAACTATAATTTATTTATGGCGATGACGATGTGTGCAATGTCCCGGAATATTTATTTATTTATTTAAATGTTGGTGTAAATCCTAGGAATCAGTAATTACAGTATTTTTCACAAATAACCCTGTGTAACATACTATAGTATAATAATATCAGATTCTTCGAATGTGTCCTTCAATATACATCGTCAATTAATAATGCGACATGCTAGTGCGCATGTTGAGTTAAAGATCCATATCACATAACATTCATATGTTGACTGTAGATAATGTGCATACATATTGCAATTTTAATCTAGCATCGCATCATAGTTGCGTATCTTATATGCGTTTGGTCTTTCTGAAGTAAATATTGAAGACTGAGTCACAGTGTCGTTTATATACAAGGTGTAACAGAAGGGTGTGACAATATTAAAGAGTATACTTACATATATATCATGTAAGGAGTCATATACCAAAATATGAAAAATTAAATCGCATATATTTTTACCATACAAAAATTAGATAATATTTTTCACTTGATTTCGTGGCAGCCCTAGCGAGAATTTGAATTGAATTTTTTATTGACAAATTAAAATTTGTCAAAAGTCAATGAACGCTCAAAATGATAAGATGTAGGGTTGCAAGTCTTAAAGTTTTAATGAAAGTTCAACTTATGATTACTCGAAATCTATGACCCTTAGAATTCTGAAACCTAGTGGGCTGTATTCTATATATACATAGGTATGTATAGTATAAGTATTGTCACACCCTTCTGTTACACCTTGTATAAATAAAATAAAAAACATTTATTTCAGGCTTAACCCACAGTTACTAAAAATGGTGTTGTTTTAGATGATCTAGTGGTTAAATGCCTAAATGAATAGGTTAAAAAAAATATAAACAGTACAAGTATGTTATAGAGTAATTTAAAAGTTACGACAGTTTATAGGGAATAGTGTACTCGTATATGCTTAGTATCAACACGGTACAATCGCAATACATAACAACAAGTTATTTTGACTGTATTAGAATGATATAAAAAAGTAAATAAAAGAGTTAACCCTAAAAAACCCCAATCTACACAAATATTATATGACCTTCGTCACAAGAAAAAACTGCCAAGTACTTTAATGTCTTCGTGAAAAAACATCAATCAGAATTATGCGTCTTTTCCCCAACTTCTATAACTCTTGGCTTTTGTTGGTGCCACTTTGTTTCCAGTCGGTACCTAATGGATGGGACAAAAAGGGAAGGCTAGATGGCGACATAGCACAGCAAAGGCCTAGCCATAAATTAAGATTAGCTCTATCGAAACAAGCATACCGAAAAGCGTTGACTGGCCTGTTAGCTTAGTTGGAAGCGGCTCTGCCTCCTAATCCAGGGGTTGCAGGTTCGATTCTCGCGTGACACAAGTATTTATGAATTTTACATTTTATAATTACTTGTGTTGAGTCTGGTCGTTTGTATATATAATACCTACATATTTACAAAAGAAAAGTATATAAGTATTATATCCGTTATCATCTAGTACCCACGATACAAGCGTTTGCTTAGTGCGGCTAGATGGCGCTGTGTGCAATTTATTTATTTAGAAAATAACACAAATGTTATACTACTCTACAGTTGGTACGGTGTAGAATAGAACTCAGAGAGAGATAGATTTTCACCCTGAAACAACGCGGGCTAATATTTTTTTTATATGTGAGGTGAAGACAAGTGTCTTTGTGCTTACAAATCATGCGCTTAGGTCAGTCTAATCTGGATCTAAATGTCTATGTCTATGTCTACGAGGCTGTAGAGGGTACAAAGGAGGCCTAATACTCCCCTTTTCTCCCCTCTCCCCCTCTCTTCCTCACACGTGACTACACACTGTCTCGAGAGGAAACTACGGAGGTAGGTATTGATTTGTTTGCACCACTGTGGGTTCATTTATTTCAGTGTTTATATATCACTATGCCCAATACTATACACTATAACCACATATTTACTTTTCCTTACTCTTATGCGTGGTGCTACTATTATTTATTATTCTTTTTCTTACGTTAGATAGGTTTGCGTTTAACTACAGCCCGCCTAATGTTAAATATTGCTTCAGTTTGAGATGTAACACGGTTACCTAGAAGACACTTATAATAATAAAAATGCATGTGTTATTCCGGGTTTAATTTACTTCCATATCAAATGTCATCCAAATTGGTTTAGATGTTTGAGCGCAAAGAAGATAAAAATACCTACATCTAAGCTCGAACTGGATATGATATTTTAATGGTAATTTTAATAAAACTCTTTGTTATTACTCTGAACAATTAATTATTATCTTAATATAATTGGCTCCTATTATGAACTAATTTCACTCAAAACAAAAACCAAGCCTTGACCCGATCCTGACAGTCGTGACACAATTTTACCATCAGCACACGCAACCTTCATTATATAGGTATATAATCATAGACATCTCACACAGTAAACTCCTCGTTATAGCAAAAAAGGTCCACCACACATATGTCAAAGAAAGCTAAGTGATACGTATTCAATGACACATGATATTTCTGCATGCTTATTGCTCAAAGTTGGACGCATGATAGGGCTGAAATTTAATTTATCAGCTGAATATATACAAAAAATCAATTTCAAACCATTTATTGGGTCAAATTAACATGCATAACACACCCATACACTGTTATTTTAACTACATTATTTATCGAATCATTCCTTAGTATGGGGCTAGATAGCGCTGTGTGATATGTCCTGAAATATTTATTTATTTTTATTTATTCACTGGCCATCACAATTACAAATCAACACAATAATAAAAGAATTCACGAAGTCCGAATATACACGGGTACGGGTACGGTCGAGTCACAAAAAAAATCGGTTTTCTCTGCACTGACTCGAAGATGAAGAAGATACTTACGAGTAAGTTTAGTGCAGAATCAACAGAAACAGGCAAACATTGCACAAAATTATACGTATTTCACGACACCTAACTTTACTGAGGTTTTAGTAACTTGTCTCTAAGTAATATAGTCTGTGTACATAATAACACCCGTACGACCGCCACATATGCGAATGACAGTTCATAATTGGATTAGTGAGCGACTCTAATTAACCGAGCTAAATTAAAATACCGTGTACAACATTGCTAAAACCATTTTTTAAATTAATTTGCTGGAAAATGAAACGTTGTACGTTTTTGTACGATGTCCGCGTCGATCGCTGTCCGCAACTTTTGTCGTATTGCAGATGATATTACATGTTTGGTTCGCCCAATGTAATGAAAAAGCTGTATAAGTTATTGTGAGTTTTGATGACTCTTGTGAAGAGAGCTTTGACAAGAAGAATAAACATTCATGGCTAAAAAACCATGTATGGTACCTACAAATAAAAGTCTGACTGGTACTATTCACTCCGGGGCTATATCTATGTAGATTGATTCTATGAAATTAAAAATACGCAAACATTTTTATCCATAGGAAAATATACTTTCCTGCTTAGAACTTTCTATCACGAGAGACGATACAAAATAAAAATCGATAGTCTTATAAAACCCGCAATGCGTTCAAATATCATATAACAGCCTATATGCAATTATACCGGTAAGTACTTAACATAATAATAATAAATGTCAGTCTTTAAAACCAACCTGCACCACATCTTCTCCAAAACACATTTACCTTCAAATACCACTAAAAACATGGCGCATACAAGCAATCAATCTCCCGCGGTGTCTATAAATAAACATACATTACTTACGCACAAACACTTTCGCTCCGTGGCCCTAATACCGAATTAGCGGGCTATTGAGAGCACGTGTCAAAATAAACAGTAACAGTACAGATATATCGGCAGATACCTATTAGGTTGGACAGATTACCCTTGCTGTGATAGATTCTTGTTAGATTAATACCATAACTGGTAATCGAGATATTTTATAGCGATTACCCAATCAATTTGCTTAGTGTGGGGCTAGATGGCGCTGTGTGCAATGTCCCAAAATATTTATTTATTTATAATTTATTTATTTAAACATTATTTGATTTGATTTCTATAAACCGCAATTATAATATAAGTTTGAGTTTCTTGAAGGTATCCACCTACAGAAAGAGCTCGGCAGTTTTTTTAGTAATAAACAATGGCGTACTCTAATGACCACAGTATCTTAGACCCTTCTAAATTCTAAAGATGTCTGACTGGAATGTTGCTTCCTGTGTATTTGAAGCATCCCTGTTCGGATCGGCTTAAAAAAATGCATTTTTGCGATTGCAATCGAAAGCTGTAAGTACTATTATTCCAAATGCTGTCTTTATCAAGATTCTAAAGATCAAAATACTTAATGTGTCTAATCCAAAGCCTATTTGTAGACATTAAGTAATATTCGTTCATAAGTATCTTTTAACGGCAATCTGCGTCCAAAAGTTTCGGTACGCACTCCGTCCACAAAGGCCATCATCCAATGAAGGGCACAATGAAGAGGAAACGTCACTTCGTAGTGTAGTGCGTCAACGACTATCAAACCGAGCACGGGTCCCTATTGAAGATATGTACTCGTTTATTTACATTCAATTTTATTGTCAGAGGCCCTTAGGGCGGTTTGAAATCTTTCACACCAGAGTTGGTCATTCTCAGCGAACTTTAGTTAAATTTAGGTTTCGGGTGTGTGTTTCAGTTTTACAGTATAAAAGTAAACTAAAATGCCCCCTAGGACGTTTACATCATACAAAACACAACAACAGTCCGGAACGTTATAACGTTTTTAAATAAAAGTACTAGGAAAAGCAAATCTTATTATTTTTATTTGAATAATAACTATCGATAAATCGAGATTGATTGGTCTGACATACATAAATCATCGCACTTACCTATTCTGCAGTAAAATTCTGAGATAAGTTGCAATTTTAGAAAGACCAAAGTATTTGCCTAGTCAAACCAAGGTATGTAGGTTTTGTAGTTTCAGGGTTTGCCTTTAACACAGTACTTATATTCAAAACTATTGTAATGTTACAAGCGCTTTAACTCCCTGTACAAGTTATAGAAATGTTTCATCCGATCACCACCACCTACAAAGTAAGATAATCAAGGGCAAAACCTGTCGATGCCCAAGCTAACTGTTCTGGATGCCTTCCCATAATCTAAGACGGGTTCGAGCCTAGAATGGTAGAAACAACTAGAAACTCTCCGTACATGGAGCATCAATTTCGCAATAAAAGCAGGTGCGACAAAGATGCCAGTATCACCAGGCAATTATAGACAATTTAATACATAGACATCTAATTATTAAGTGTCTGGTTACTCTTCTTCTACCCTCGCTATGACGTGTATACAGACCGCGATGAAATCTATCGCACGCCTCGGGTCTCAGCATGCAAAAAGTATGGAGAGTGATTTATCCATGCCGTTATACACGTATTTTAATTTCAATAATTATAAGAACCATTCCATCAACTCATGACAAGTTATAACCTAGAACTATCATTCAATTCAGCAAGTACGTACAAAGTTATATCAAGTGTGATATTTGTACATGACAGTCTGACATTTGGCCACCAGATATATTAAAACAACACCTACACTAGCACTGCAAAAAAAATGTATTGTAAGTAATGAAAAACTGCTAAAACTTTCATTAACATATGTATATTCACGTGAAATTACTTGACATATGTGTACCGAATCGTTGTAATAAGGCGTTTATTGTGATTGATGTCGGTGCCGGCAATTGAATAATTCATTAACTTCGCGAGAATCGAATACGTCTTTTTCTCGAATGGGATTTATGGTTCTCATTTGTTTCGTGGAAAGTTTTCTAGGCTTCTTTGATGTAACGTATTATAGGATTTATAGGTCAAACTAAAGATAATATCCGAAAGCTTAGGGTTTCGGGATATTTCTGTGTTCAACAGACTCGGTCGAGCTATAGTTACGTCTTATATAACTATCATTAGTATCGATTTAATGAAAATGTCAAATAAATGTTGGAAATTAAGCCAAACTAGGATCCCGAATTGAAATGAAGGTAAAACTAAGTCTACGAGTAAACAAATAAAAAAGCAAACTAGGATCCCGAATTTATATAAAGGTAAAACTAAGTCTAAGAGTAAACAGATAAAAAACTTTATCCAACCATCCTAGCACGCCAATAAAATAAATGCAAAACACCGATCAATCAGAGATTTAACTCCATTTATATCACAGCTGCAACTATTATACCCATAACGATTGCAAAAAATACTATAAATATATATAATCCGTTGGAAACGGTAAGCTTTCTAAAGAGCCTATGTATTGTCAGAACACAATGGATAGTCAGTGATGGAACTGAACGGCTAGGTGCAGATGAACTGGGTAAAGTGGACGTAGTCAGGAATTGGCTTTATTTATTAAACTATACTGCCACTTAGATACCGGTCAAGAACCTGACGCCAGCGGATTTTGGGCCTTCCTCTACCACGTCGCCCTTGAGGTTCCCACTGTGTCACGATCCCAGCCCAGCGTTCGGGGCGCATACGAACTACGTGACCCGCCCAATAGGTTATTTAATGAATCCATTTATAGGTTTTTATTTTTTTTATTTCCAAAGGTATCATAGTATCACAGGTGACACAAGGCCGCTTGGCGTCTGCAACGAAGATAAATGGACAGTATTCGCAAACAAGCACGGAGCCCTGTGTCCAAAAAAAATATAATTCAGGGGTCTTCAAATTCGAGAGTAAATAGGTTTCAGTACATCAATATCAACAACTTTTTAATAATAGTTTAGAAATTCTAAGACAAGCGTGCTACATCTTATACTGCAATGGTATCTACTTAACAGTTAACATCAAGCAGGCTGTTGTCAAACGTTAGCCTATTCCGTGTTAAATAAACACATTTAGGCATTTTTTTAGGTAATTTTGAAGCTAAATTGCGTTGAGTACCGTCTTCCCAAGTCCGTCCACGACACCGCTTACATAACAGCTCCTACAATGCCCAATCAAGTGAGTCCAATGAGTCATATTACACATTCGGAGTAATGGGGAAAGTGTTCGCGCATCAACAGCGAAAGTACGCGCTTTTTGTGGTACTTTGCTAAGTTATGGATGCGCATGGATAAATTTTGAACTAGACAAACAAATCAAAATAGGTTTTGTTTACCAAATTAGAAAAAGAAGGTTTTCCACCGAATTCCAAAAGATGTTATCGTTGGGCTTTATGTAGGTACTCGTACCTATGTGATATTGAGAGAATCGGATAAAATATGATCTACTTATTTAAACTTCTAACACGTGTGCCAAATTATGTTCGTGTTGAGTATGTTTATGTGGATGTTATGATTATTTTTTTATTTAATCAGATAACCAATTATGTTTAAAGTTATAGAAAAATCTACATTTTCATATCGGTGCAGTGGCTATTAAAATAGACGTGTTTTGAATTTGAATTTTTAGTGCTAGTAGATAATTAAATAGCGAAAGTGCTGCCTTCAATGACGCGTAGAGTTATTTTGCGCAAACGCAAGTCAATTTTGAAGCGGCTGACTTTTGGCTGGCCTTTGCTGAACCTGTTTCGGAATTTCCGAGTAATTTGCGTACTTACATGTATGCTGATGGATGTATGTAGAAATTGTACAATTAATTATAGATAGGTAATATCTACGTTATCCAAGATAATTCATACCGCTAAAATTTAAGCATTGGGTACACTCTTGTTTCATATGCCCACTAAATAAAATGTCTATGGCTACAAACTACAACCCTTAGCGTAGTTAGTAATTGAGAAATGAGAGAATAAAAATCCATTTAATGGCACGATGAATCTCAAAGAAATGTTCAAACATAAGTTCAAAAACATCTAAGTACATTTCCATCCGTAGAATAAATTAATTTCACAGAGAACCCACTCATTTCCAAGCGAACTTGCAATCACAATATACCGAGCATTAACTAGGTTCGTGTTCTGTGCAATTTCTCTAATGCACCTTAAAATACCTAGTAAAGTACGGACGTTAATTTCCACACTGGGCAGCCATTCTAACGCATATCACGCCCACGCAAGAGTCTAAGCATCTAAGTAATAGTTTCACTCAATGATATGCAGAACTAAATGTGTTTTGCAGAACTAAAATCTTTGCCCTGAGCTATAACGTGCTAGCGATTCTGTAAGTGATTCACTCAGAGGTTAGGCAGCCAATCGCAGAGTTGTAAAAACATGTATCGTGGCTGTGATTGGGTGATAAGATTACGAAGAAAGTTATTTTTTTTATAAGTACGTTGTCTCTGTCAAATATCGAAGTCAATAAAATGCTAAATAATTGGGACAAACTTACAGACTTAATATTACTTTCGATCTTTATAATTTTATTTTCGATATTTTTATACCAATTTATTATTGAAATAATCTATTTTTTGAATATTTAACATTCAGTAATTTAAAACTACCGAATTAAATATTATGTTTTACTTTCTCAAAGTCCTTTATGAAATTTTACATCAGCGAACATAATTAAAATAAAATAAATAAATCAATATTCCGGTACATTGCACACAGCGCCATCTAGCCCCACACTAAGCAAACTTTTTAATTTTTCAGTTACCAATGATTCCTAATCAATTCTGAACCACACAGAGTAAAAAAATAAAACAACTAAATCGAGCGTGCTAACCTTACAGTTTATTTTTGCATTTAACAGAGTTCATTCACCTTTCTTTCACAATACACTGTTATCTTTAGAAATGAACGACGAACTCAAAAGATACAAACCTAATATTTATTCTGTCTTATGAATACCTTCCTAATACCACAGACTCGATTATATTACCTAATATCAAAGAAGAGATAATAGTAATATCTTCCTATCAATTCTTCACAAGAGCATAATTAATACCGGTCATAAAAGAAACATGTTACTCATTGAAAGCGAGAACGAAGTTTTGAATGTTCAAAACCATCAATCATGATTGTTAGACAATTTAGAACGGAGACTTTACTTTTTACTTTCATTGGTTTCACTTCACTAATTCAGTCGTTGATTAGTTTTGCCATTAACTTATTGACCGCGTCTTGGGAATAATTTGAGTGGCATTAATGCATTGCATACGCTATAAGACTTTTCTACCTTTCTTTTTTAACCGACTACATAATAAGGGTGATTATAAAACTGGCTTGTGGAGTGTACTGTACAGGTAGCTGATATAATATTGATAAAATTTACTCATATTTAGGTTCTCTCTAATCTAATTGCAGTGTGTATGTTTGTATGGAATATGGATGTGCACGAATTTTTGGTCAATTTTCTTCTGTCATAAGTAGGTACTTATTTATTAACAAACCGTATCATTTAGTACTAAGAGATTTCGTTTTTGAGCTGTTTGTATTATTACTTAATTACTTACAGTAGTCGCTACCAAAGGATGATTCGAAAGCTTTTGGACACGAGAATTTACTTCTATTACCTGAAAAATAGAAATACATAATTTAGTAGGTACATTTATTTCTTTATAGGTACTAGAGTACCTGTACAAATCTGTTCTGTGTTAGTTTTAGTACTTAGACTTAGATAGAACAAGACAATCGAGAGAAAGCACCAATTAACGGTTAGCACGCGGTCTGGTAAAGGTTGGTGTAATTTATCACCATTATCTGATGGCAACGGGAACTTCTCCCGTCTATGTACAAATAACTACTATACAGGGTTATGTCTACATAGATATTTGTACAACCCTATATTTTATTTTTATGTGTTAGCTATGTAAAATTATTCAAATACATACGTGTGTTTTTTCTGTGATAAAAAATTGAGCATACTAAAGTTTCAGCATATAAAATACTAGTGGAAGCCCGCGGTTTCACTCGCATCATTTTGAGATAAAAAGTAGCGTATGACACTTCTAAGAACTCACACTATCTACATATATGTAAAACCAAAAAACATATTTGCGTTATGAGCGTTTAAATAAACATATAAACAGACAATCAGATAAACAGACAAACAGACAAAAAATCTAAAAACAGCTGAAACGTTCTGTTACGATATTTTTCTAATATCTTCTATGTTCAGATTTTTAACCCTCTTCACCATTATTATATGTGTAGATAGCTATCATCACCACATCGTCTTTAGAAGCTTCCTAAATTATTCTTCTATTTTATTTGTAAACAGCTGTTCCAATTTGGCTAGCTACAAGACAAAGTTAAGGAAGAAGGAAAACGAAAGGGAAATTCCCTTCGCAAGCTTTATATCAATTCAGTATGCAACGACATCGCATGTTATCATCACATGCAGATTGCATGATAATATCGTCACATACACTTCTAGTAGGTACAAATGTTTTATCTTACGAAGTCCAGGGTTCCAAACCCTCTTCTGCTCCAGAGATCGTGGGTTCAGTCCCAGCACAATTCGTTGTCTTTTTTCTATTAACAATGTATGCAAATGCAAGTATGCATTGCGTATGGTGCATTCCTTGTATGATATACATATTCAATTTTATTATAGTAACAAAAGTATAAAAGTAAGGTGTTTGCTTATTATGAGGTTAAATAGCGCTGTGTGATATGTGAATATTAATTTTACCTATACTTAACAGCCCTTTCACACGGGCAGTCCAGTTTTTAACAGGATCCCGTTTTCTGCAGGATCTCGTTTGATGGCGAATGTGTTTATATGCTAGCGTTCACACGAGCATCCCGCATGCGAGATCCTGCAAAAAACCGATCCGGTTTACCAGTTACCTCGAGAGCTGACGCACTGTAGTTATTCGATCATAGTGCGTTTGTCGGCTGACATCACAAAGGTGAAAGTTTGTGAATGCGAATGTTGGTTTATTCTTCACGCTGAAATTGTGGATCCGATTTGATACGAGTATGAATATAGATTTACTTATTTATTCAACGTAGGCATAGCTAGTTTTCACTGTATCCACATAAGAACAGATTTCGTGATATAAAATGTCTGTATAGCTCTATACTAACTAGCGTTTATTCTGTGAGTAAAGCATGAATATACGAGTAGTATAGCCAGTTATGTGATTCAAGCTTCAATGTTTGCAGAGCGTTCAATATTGTACTTCAACAGGGGGCTACTGACGGATTATTCGTTGCATAAAAGCTACTCCTGTTTTCATAACAGAAAATTACAAAAATGATGACAGTTGAAAACATTATAAATCTAATAAAAAAACGGATCAGGCTGTACGCAGCCGGTACGAAACAAAATTGATTATGAACACAAAGCTATGTGGGAGTGCGCTTTGATTACCTAGTTTGCCGGGGAGTTTTCAACTACAGCAGAAGCAAGAGCGTAAATTTTTATGTACACACGTAATGTTTTGCATTAACTAAAAAGTATTTAATGTTTATTCTGGGTAAAGCTTAATTTCATAGTCTGTTCTAATGGTAGCCCCCTGCAGTGTCGTTTACTTCGTTTCGCATTGCGGTTGCTGACGTGATATGCATAAACGCATCTGAAAGCCATTCACTGTATCAGTTCCTAAAACCCGAACAAAGCATTTCTAAGAGTCGTTCTTAATACGTACAGCAGCTCTGTGGAACTCACTCCCGGAGTCTGTATTATTACAATCTGAATACCTTCACAGCACGAGTGAATAGGTTTCTTCTGGGCAGGCGAGCTCCATCTTCGACTTCACCGTCGCTTCCCATCAGGCAAGGTGCAGCCAAACACAAGGCAAAAAAATGGGCTGAGGTTTTATAAATAACTTTTGCTATGTAGAGTTGGCCACTGTCAAACGATAAGATGAAATTTTTGTAATAGTTAATAATAAAATAAGCAAGACTTATAGATATCTGAAGAATAGCAAAAACCCTTTTTCTAGCAGCATAAAAACGACTTTTTAAGCAGACTAGAAAAAGGCTTTTTTTATCGTATGATTCGTTTCGATGAGTAACCAGCTACTATGCTACTCTAGTTAATATTAAGTATTTAGCTAATTAGTAGACCTAAAGCCTGCATAACATTTACAACTAATAGCCACATTGACTCTCAGAGTAGTAGTTTTTATAATCCCGCATGACAACACACTATGATCATTACCGTAGTAGAAAAAAAAATCTTGATAGTTAACATAGTTACCTAGTAATAAGTAGTTATTAAAATCCATAGATTGATGACAAATGACTTCTTTTTGTTCTTCTTATCGAATGAGAGTGGCTTACTCTGATGTCGAGAGTTAATCTAGCCGCCCTAAGGGTCTCTGACAGGTGCTTAATGACTGCCGTACTATGACAAACAGCCGGTACCTACAATGGAATGCTACTTTTCGGTCACCCATCCAAGGACTGACCGCGTCGACCTTTGCTTAACATTGATAATCGCATGCGATTGCCTCCGTTAGCTGAGCTACAGGCGCTTACAAATGACTTATGTTAAACAATGAAATAAGTAGCTTGGCTTCTATAGAACTAACTTTAAACAAAAAAGACAAAAAACAGACAAAACAGACTAAAGACAAATAAGACACTATTCGTATCTCTATCTATCATAGACAGTTGAATGGAGTTGTTACGTCCAATTGATTCCAAATTGAAGTTAACAAACTGCATGGTCTTCACATAGATATACTCGTATCAATTTGATCACACTATATGTTTCAATGCACTATCGATTCGGTCGATTTCGTTTCTATTCATTCGTAGTATAAAAGTATCAAACGTTCTTGAGAGATTAGTATTAATACAAACAATCTCGTAAATAAGATATTGAATCAGGCGTTACTTTGCGGAAATCCATTGTAATGTAACTGGTATATAGAGGAACACACCTAAAAACTACTAAGTTTGTTGTTTGAAGCCGATTAGAGCAGCAGTCGCAGCGGAAGAACACTATACATCTCCAGAGTTTCATTTGTGAACAATCTGTTTTAGTGAGTAAATGAATATTCAATTTTGGCATACATGCTGACAACATGTACCTAAGTTTTTTTTTTTCCGGGACATAGCACACAGCGCCATCTAGCCCCACACTAAGCAAACGCTTGTGTCGTGGGTACTAAATAACGGATATAATACTTATATACTTTTCTTTTGTAAATACATACTTATTATACATACAACAAACGACCAGACTCAACACAAGTAATTATAAATTTTTAAAGTACATAAATACTTGTGTCATGCGGGAATCGAACACGCGACCTCTAGATTAGAAGGCAGAGCCACTACCAACTAAGCTAACAGGCCAGTCAAGTAGTAGTTAGTAAGAAAGATCTTAGTGCGTGTATGTTTTTTATTTGTATGTATGTAGTAAGAATGCATATTTTCACTCCTACTGTATCGACAAAAACATTATTTTTATTCAAAAGAAACTTCATTTCGTCCTTTGAAATAATATACTTTATCTTTCACACATTCAATGTCCATGGTTTTCGTAATTCCATTTGGCCCAAAACCCTGCCATGTGCAGTCAAAGGGTTGTTAACGAATCGAGTTAAAACTGTGTTATTAGATTTGCAATCTAGCCCTAGGGCTTAGACTACATGCCAGCGCCAAATCGAGTTATTGCTGCCCGTAATTTGCTATATTGAAACTCTTCCTATCTGGCTGGGTTTCTGTTGACACCTACATACAATACAGAGCTAAACATGGATACTAACGACCCGCACAGTTTGCTTCAGGCTAAAATTTAAATTTAATCAATGTTCTTACAAAACTTAATAGTTTTCTTGGTATATATTCGAGCATATATAAGTTCGAACATGTAAATTAATAATGCAATGTTTATTTCGCATAAAATAACACAATATATACTAAAAAGTTCAATTTTGTTCTTGCAATTTAGCAAGATATGTCATTTATATCACAGTTAAGCTACCATTTCCTTTCCTGACAACTCAGCACAGAAGTTTCAAGAAACAGTAAAAATAACCTTACCGTCTACATACATTAAACTTACACACGACGACGCACAGAAATCCAGAAATCTCCAAAATTACCTCCACAAGATTTGAAAGTACACGCAACTCGAAATGACCACAAACGAGCCACATTTTCATCAAGACACCGAGCCTGCGCGCGCGCATCAACCTACATTCGTACGTTCGCAGCGACATGGCCATAAATGTCACGACGCCTTGTACGAACAACTGGTTTGTAGGACTTGGGAAACTAAAGATGTGTGTTTAGCTGGATGTAGAAGTAGTATCACGTAGTATTTATACAACCACGCATGGGATTTTTCAGAAAAATGATATGAGTAACCTGCAAGAAGCTTTGTTTGCGAAATTTCGGCAATAAAATTATCATAGACATATTCTGACAGCACAAGTGGCGCCATCAGCCGCTCAGTCTGAAGTGTATAGACTATAGAAATGAGTGTGGATTTTCGCGTCTGGCAGTTAGTAGACCGTAGCCTAGTTGGTTAAGGCGTTCCGGACGGTGATCGGAAATACGCAGGTTCGAATCCTGCCGGTCGTGATTATTTTCGCTCATTTTCCAATAAGAGTTTAATTTAATAAAATTATCATCGGAACGTAACGTGATTAGAATTCATTCAAATACAAATACAAAATTATTTATTAACTGAAAGTATTACATAAAACCATAAAAACCAATATTTACATACTTAGATAGAGTTACGGTTTTTTACCTAGGAAGGTTTGTTAGTGTTCTTGTGAGCCCTGCACTAAGTTTACACTTGTATCGCAGGCGCCCACATCGCTTTGCTATAAGTTTTACTGAATTACGGTGCGGTTTTACTTGCTATGTGTATAACAATATTTGTACATAACTTATAAAAGTTAAGTTTTATTGTCATTAGTTTTATTGTCATTTGTGTCATTAGTTGTCCATTTCTGTTTTATTAGTAAGATTTTTGTAGATAAATTTTGCACTGCACCTAATACCTACTTATGTATCTCTAGCCTTTTCTTTTTATTGTTTGAGAGTGGCTATTTATTTCGGTGTATAGCGTAGCGAAGTCCAACTTCAAAGCCATAGAGTAAGTCCTTAAAGACTTGCAGCAAAAAATTCATAAATGACGCTATTTAACCATCGGAATATTGTAATGATAATTTACAGATTATATTTTTATAAAAGATCGATCTCTTTTCAGTCAAGTCTGCCAACTTTCTACTCCTCGCACCTTACTTACAGGTTACACGTAAATGTCCAACTACAATTTACAGCTGACATTACGAACGAGGTGATAATTTCCATTTGAAAACAAACTGTCGGCACTCGATAGTCGTTATTAGTGATAGTAAAAGCCTTTCCAGCGGCAGTTATTGTCGCATGAACATTAAATTAGGATTTTGGTTATCGATATTTTGTGACTGTATTGTGTCTGTGGCATCCTTTATATTAAATTGTTTACTTAGTTGTGTATGTACCTACTTATTTATAAAAGTAATTTAATACAGAAAGTGTTTGATGGTTTGTTAGGTTTACGACGAATCTTTCAATTAGAAAAACAAATAGCTGTCCCAGAATTTTCGTTAAATCTAGATTTAAACAGTTATTAACATGAAAGAAATGTAAGAAAAGACTCCGACAACCATATCGGGAGTAAGATATACAATATACACATGTATTTATATTTCATAAAAACTCTTGAACCAAACTTTGCAAGTAGGGTAATGTTTGTTATCGTAACAAGAGTAATTTTGTGTTTACACACACAGGTACACACACAAACACATCAAGTGAAATGACATTTTTATTACGACGACACGAGATTCTTGCTCCGCGAGTGAACACTCCCACAGATTGTAGTAATGTGACTCACGTTCTGTATTAAATTCGTAAACCTGCTGAAAGTAATGATTTTTGTGTAAGCTAGGTGGCAAGAACTCTAAAATGGCCATAATTTATATAGTTAGTACTACAGTAATTAGTTAAGTCATGTCAGATATCTTTAGTGCGAATTGTAACCAGAGTGGAAGAAGAAATTCTAATGGAAGGAGAGCCGCCCCATCAATATATGTTGTATGTAGGTTTATAACCACAACCATATACAGAAGGCCAACGAAACCAGACAATGCACTTGTCTTTTGTAAAATAGAAATATTAAAGAATCATAAGTACTTAGTTACAATAATGTGTCCATTTTAGACTTCCACAAAATCCCATCACTCTTTTAAACTTTTAAATGCCGTGCAGCATTTCACTGAATCGTTTTGCAAAGTTCAAGGATTTAGAATGCGAAAATTTACCGCACAGAAATACCAAACGCTATCAAACAATTCCAAACAGCCTTTGTTAAGTTTGTTTTAAAACACTCTGGAAATAATAATACATTTACACACACTCTGTTAAAAATAATGAACAAGTTGAATGAACTCACGACAAGTTACTTATTATAATATGACGTAGGTAATAACAACTACATGTGATATTTCTGAGGAGACTTTGTTTTAGAAAACACGTGTATCACATTAAAATGATTATGACATTTTTTTACAAAAATGTCATTGTTTATTTTTACATCAAGCAAGCAGTTGAAGTGTTTGAACAAATTTTTTATGAACTTTGAATCACAACGTAAAAGGTCACGTTTTATTTAAAATTATAGCACTAAACACCGCAGGGTGTCACTAGTAAAAAAATAAAAGAATAAGAACAAAATAGGCCTGGCAGAACGATTTCTTTCAGACCAATTTATTTAAGCGATAAGGCCGCCAGTTATGGCACTAGTTGTAAAAGTTTTTTTTAATGTTTGAATTTTACTTTTACAAGTGCGTTGCAATAAAGAGTATATCTGGGCGTCATGCGTCAACATAACAAAACCCATGCCCGTCTTGATTAGATCAAAGAGAAAAGGAATCCTCAATACTGGAGTAATTTAAGCAAACGAAGCGCCAGACTTCCAAGGGCAAGGGGGAATAAAATCGTTAACTTTACTCAAATGTGGCTTCTTTTCCTTCCCTGGGGAAAAAGGAAACTTTAGTCGACGTGAGGTCTGGTTCTGGCAGCTTTTAACTTGATTGTTGTAACATAATACTTGGTATACAATTTCCTAATTATCTTCATGAACACTTTGGAAAACGAGCTCGCTTCTACACGTAAAACCTTACATATGGAACCGAAGTAAGGCTGGTTTTTACTAGGTACATACATACGTGTACATATTTCGAGCATTGCAGACAATTCATTGTTTCATCTTAGATGTTTATTATTACATCTTACTATAAGTCGATTGTTAGAACTTCAGAAATATTGCCAAGACACATAGCTAGCAGACATTTTTATACGGTCAAAGCACAAAACAAAAGAAACCCCAGCATTTCTCTTGCATTTATAACATTAGTGCGATTGCATGGCGCATGCGCGAACTCATAAAGGCTGTCTCTTGAAGTGATGGCGAGACATAAAAGCCTCTTTTAACCTACTTCCATGCCTACTTCAGCTGGCGAAGACGTCAGATGCACTCGGAACGCTGGAGTGGATAAACCTAATCTTTGCGCCCGCAATCGATATATTGCGCAAAGGAATATTGACCTGTTTTCTGTAACTCAATAGTTGGGTTTGGGTTGGATTTACGAGTTGTTATTTGCGATAGGTGGGTTAAGGATTGTGTTGATAAGAATATAATTAGAAAATACAAAAGAAACTATAGAAAGGTAAATTTGGTATGACATGAATCTGCACAATGACGCAAGTTAGGTACAGTTTATTTTGTCAAATCATTTTTATCAGATTAGGCATACCTACGTTCCCAATAATGAATGTATGTTTTAACGAAAACGCCCGTTCAAAGTAAGACAAATTCAGTTTTTCATACTCATACCAAAAAAGCGTTTTTCTGTCGAATTTATAACCAGTAAGAACCATATAACATACACAGACTATAGATATGCACTATCATCCATTCATCTACGAAGCCCTTAACAATAAGTTATACCTTCCCACGTTTCCCACTTCAGTCAGTACAATTAATCACTAGATAGAAGTGACTAACTTGAAAGGATAAGCTACAATCGCTCCAGTATAAACTGCAGTGAATTAAAGCTGACCGCATTTGTATGCAGCAGTTTAACTTGATAGGCCTTTTGTTACGTCGCTGTTAATTCATAGGCCGTTCGCTTTAATCTACGGTTTAATTAACGTGATGATTTGTAGGGCTAGACTCGGGCGCAAATGGGTTAAAAAGATAATGATATACCTAACTAGAAGCATAAATGAAATAAATAAGTGCTTCAATAAATGCTGTTTTTACACATCTAATAGATGCTTTGTGAACTTCAGCGGAGAAGCAGCTAGTTTCGAAATACCAAATATATCTAGTTTATTATAGCCAGTCTGTTATTATCACTAAAATATATACGTATAACATTGCGTTTTTCGTCACATAAATTAACTCCAATCTTCTTCGTAGCAAAAAAAGCTCTATTTTCCTCCATACTTTGTCATGTCGACTTTAAGCCTATACAAGCAAAAAAGAACTTTTAGACATACATGTGCAAACCAAGAAGATAATTGCAGAGTTCTTCAAAATACTAAATCCACCAACCAAGTGCGAAAAAAAGGATGAATATTTCCGAGTACTCTGCTCAATAACTGTTACAATCGTCAATCAAGCCATAGTCACTTGTGCGTGTAGATTCATAGAACTAGACCGACCTGTCTCTATCCTGTATTCGTTGTCACACTGTGGGATAGTGGACATATTTGATATTGTATTGGAATGGACAGGACTTGTCAATATAGTATATTTTATTGTATGTGAACACTAACATGTTAACATAAAAGCACTAAGAAACGCATTAAATACATTTATACGAGTATAAAAACATTCATGTTAGCTTAGCACTTACTTGAGAACATTTTTCTTTAAAAAAGTCAACATGTTTTTATTTGTCATTAAAAAAATAAGCATTTTTTAGATCTCAAACAGAAACATATATTCCTACTTGATATAACCTGTAAGTTACTAATTATTACACAATTATTATTAAGTGTACGATTATTACACAATTTAAAGTTGGCAACAAATTACAATTCGTATATTTCATATGCAGTGAACCTACCTTTTTTAAATTGTATGTTTCAAAGATACCTTCTGACAGTTTAATAGACAATATGTACGTAGTTATTGCAAAAAAACTACTAATTTTAACAGTTGTTAATTAAAATATATAAACACTAAACCGGGCATAAAATCTGAGACATGATACCGCATGTTTGTTCGTTGTACTTTATTTGAATCTATGCTCTGTGCGCTTACACAATATGAAAGCCAGTCCATTTCTGTACTAAGTATACTATGTCGATGTTAGGTATTCTATGTGTGATGGTAGATGACAGACAGGTTGTCTTAATAAAAACTATAATGAGTGTGTGGGAAAACACATTAAATCAATATGCCTACTAACTATTATATACTTACATACTTTCGTACTTTGTCTTTTCTATATGTTATAGACTTCTTGGTGCGACCAAGCAAACACGGTTTTTTTTAATAAAGTTCTATTATTGTTCGTTAACTGTGAAGATTGAATGGAAAATATATTTGTTACTAAGTAATAAAATTATTCTATAAATCTTCAAAATTAAAACAAATAACAAATACCCACATGTTTATACAGCGATCTAAGATTATATTAACTATTTTTTAAAAAGATGTAAAGCAAATATTTGTAACCTTCAAGCAGACCGCAAACAATAATTTAATTTAGGAGAAAGACCAACAAAACTTCTCGTCGCCATTAAGTATTCAACACAAGCACTAAGCTCGTGATTCTGAGCTCATTAGAATACCTAATAGCCTTGTTAAAACCTGACATTCAGATGCTGTCAGCATTTATAAATCCGCACCAAAATAATGACCAAAACGCTCCCGCAAATGTACGAAACATCTAACATTAAACCAAAGCACTGAAAACAACGACTTAAAGAACTCTTGACGAGAAATTATGTCTACTACTCACTTAACACTAATAAGACAAAGACGAAAGTTTATTAGAGTAACATGCGTATGCGTTTGTACGTTTTTCAAGATTGACATTTCAACCTTTTTTTCGATTTTTGACATTCATAATTGTATAAAACTATATTTAGTTTTTACCTGAAAGAATAAAGGGATTGGATTGCATTGAAATCTAATTAAGCTACAAATTACAATTAGAAATTGTTAATTGTGTTAAAAAAAGATATTAAATTTTCGATGTATAATGATAGTACCGTATGCCGATTGATAGCAATCAATATGACATTTTGGTGGCCGGATCGTTTCGTATCTTTATATACAGATGTTAGGTTAGTAATTGGAAGTCTCTGAGTAAAATTATCTAAACACAAAACATTGAAACGATGTTATCAGTACCGTTTAAGTTATGTGTCTGGTCGCAAAGCTATAAAAATAACGTTTCACGAAAACCGTATCTTGAGCCATTACGTTACGGTAATTGTTCGCAAAACCGGATAATGTGAAAAAAGGTTACGTCATCGCTCCAGTGCATAGGATTTTCTTTATCGTTTTTGGTTCATTTGTGCAAGTCGAAATGGTAATAACCTGAAGACATTTAAACCTGATGTAGCAGAAACTCAGAGATATGAGAAATGCAATAATAAAATCATCATCATCATGTCAGCCCGTGTTCACCCACTGCTGAGTATAGGCCTCCTCTCCAACGTGCCACATAGTACGGTCTCCAGCCTGTCTGATCCATCTCCTACCTACTTGTTTGGAAATGTCATCCGACCTACGGGCTGGTGGTCTGCCTCTGGGTCGGATACTGTTCCTTGGAAACCAGTGACTGCTCGGGTCCATCTAGAGACATACCTACGTGCCAAGCGTCCTGCCCATCTCCACTTCAACCTGGCAATTCGTATCCCGACTTCGTCGACTTTGGTGCCATGTCCAATTTCGACGTTTGGGATACGATACAATAATAAAATCGACCATAAAAATGTGGATAACAGCGAAAGTGTATTTGTTGTTTTGTCCCTCTTTTATGCCGCAACAAAGCGGTACTATGAATCATTATAATTTTCACCATCGTGATAGTTTATGGTTCGGAACGTAACATAGGATTATATTAAAACTTATTATTTGAAAACAACGGAGTCAAACGCACGAAGCAGACACCCACTGCCTATAGCATTGTTTTCTTACTACTATAATACATTGACGACTCTTTAATATGCGAGATAAATGCAAATTATTTGAGAGACACGATGAAAAAACAATTAAAAATACCTTTGTTTGCGAAAAAGTTTACACGTTAAGGGCATTATGTAGCGACTGCTTCACTAAGCTAGAATTAATCAAATTAATTATTCACTTCATCAAATCCCACAATCTGCAGCAAAAACTTTCATTGTTCGATGGTTCACTATAAAACCCATCTGAGAATAACCATGTCGTAACACAGCTCTCGAAGCGTGACCTATATGATCCATTCTATGATTAGTAAAGGCCAAAAATATTATTATATCGCCACCAACTGGGCAAGGCGTGTAAGTCCTGAACGTGCATTGCATCATGAGTTTATTTGCGGACTTGACACGATCGAAATGCCGCATTGGATGAACTGCGTCGTCTGTTCAGGTCAAAGACTATAAAACTTTCAGCTGTCTGAAAATCAATTTTTGTATTCCGTACCTAAAATACAAAAACGGGACCCTATTACTATAGTCTCTACTGTCTATCTGTTTGTCATCAGGTGAATCCGAAAAACCGTGACAACTAGAATGCTTAAATTTTCTCAAATTACATATAAACCTTTGCAGTCAGGCTGACTAGCGATAATGATGGCACAAATTATACAATAACTACTTTGACATTGAAGTGTATGAAGCGAAATCTGCAAAAGTGACACTACGGTCGAAGGTACAGCATACTTCTGGGATAGAAAAACCTGGAGTCTATCTTATTATACAAAAGACATAAAAACCGTACGTCCTGAGCAATAAGCATCTATCATAATCATCACCAGAAAATAGAATTTATGCCAATATTTGTAACTAATGTAGGTATTACCTATTCAAAAAAACTTACATTTTGTTAAAAACTAATTTAAAAAACGAAATACTAATAATAGAATAAAAACTTAAACTACTTCTAAAACTAAAATACTTAATCTAAAATGCCTGTAGTAGAAGGAAAGGTCCCCAAAATGCTGGCGGCATTTCCGCGTTGTATAGCAATGCTCACCTTTTGAGCAAAGTAGCAGCCAGCATTCTGGAGACCTGTCACTTCCACCAAACGCTTGGCCAGGTCCCGATACAAATCCAACGCAGCTGGACCCCACGGCCCCAATGTCTCCACCGCAAACGGCACAAACAAATAAACGCGATAATGTATTACCTATTAATTTATTACTTGCTTTATTATTATTTAAACTCATTTAAAAACTAAATATATTTCTAAACATTATGAAGCTAATGTGTGTTGGAATTTTCACGCTAGAATGTCACGTCTATCGGGTGTTATATCAATTTCCGCCATTAAATGTTAGTCAACATCAACACATGCCAGTTTAGATCATAATTCTCAAAATAAATAGTTTGGGTGAAAACATCGTAATATTATGTATATTAGCCCATAGCAGGAAGAGCATTTCTATTGTCTTTTAGAATTTGTAAACAGATTTTTTTAAATTATATCTGATTGGTTTCAATGGTTTGGATTTCCTACTGTAAGTTTTGTAGCTAATTACAAAGTCGCTTGTGCGAATGCCGATTGAGGCAACCAGATTCGGCAAATATTACATACATAAGATTGTACTCCAAGTTATCGTAAGCTAAGTTAAGAGAGGGCTGTCAATCAAGCAGATAATGTTTTGTGATATTTTTTACAAATTTGTAAAAAATATCACAAAACATCAACCTATATTGTGAATCTAAAAAACCGTATTGGATAACATGGAAATTGGGTCTTCTTTTAAAAGAACACCACAAAATCATCTCACTTGGAACCATATTGAACGGTGCCGAGCCTATAATATCCGTTTCGTGATTAAACTGAACGAGCCGCGAAGCTGTTATGGATTCAGTAACACATAACTGTCATGCGAAAGATATTTAGAGCAATGGAAATGGTGCTATTGTGGAGATGAGCTCAGTTAAGACAAAGTGATGAATGAGACAATGTAAGTATTGCAGCTAAATTTATGGTGTATGCACGCGTGGTCGTTATGGCAGGGTTTAAAATGTAAGAAGCAGTAGACAATAAAGTGGGGCAAAACCTTGTTGGCAAATATAGCAGATCGTTATTAGGGTCCACTATTGTATGTGTACTTGACAAACTTTATGTTACAAACAATTTTTTTACACATTATGAGTCGGATTTGACGCATCATTCGACTAAAGCGACACCCGCACACGTCAAATCAAGTCGAAGGTGAAGCATGACTGTATTGGAATCGGAATAGATTTATGTCATGTTTTCATAACGTTAACATCAGCGGCTAAATATTTAACAACATGAAGTTTCAGAATAGGTATAGGATAACTGTTAGGGATTTGGCCATTCTTCGCCTGAGCGACACTCGCATAAGTAAAAGCATGTCAAAGCCATGTTTTGGAAAGGTTATGTCATATCATATTTTACAACGAATGAACTCGGAAATGGAGGCACAACATCATAATCGGCCAACATTAAATAAAGACTGACCCAAATAATATAAGCATTGTTCCCATCGCAACAAAACACGAAACAAAAACCCAGAGTACAATGCCAGGGGAGTCTGGCTGTCAGGCTCTAATAAAACAAATGACAAAATTGTGCACCAACGGGACACCAGTTAGCAGGATGGAATAATTTTACCTTATGATCGGGAGATGGGGTCGATCTGTTGTCCACCCACTCTTGTTTTTAGTTTGTTTCCGGCCAAATCTAGACCAATTTACTGTGAATAAGTGTCGCACTGGCAGCCAGCATCCATTGGCTTAAATGATATAGGAATGGACTGTTCTAAGCGCACTATAATGTAATTGTATGCACACGGAGCTCTCTCAGTTTCAAAACAAATTCATTGTGTATCACACTCATGCCTTGTTTGGTGATATCTTGTGCTAGTGCGAAATAAATATGTGTCGAATTATTATTTTTTATTGAAAAACAGGCAAAGCTTGTTCTTTCCTGTACTATGTCGAAGCCAGTAACCCCTCTTACCCAGTACCCAGCTCCAATATGCGCATTATGGAGGCCCCCGCAGCGCTCGGCGCGGAGCCGAGAGTTTAAATTAAAATGCACTCGCCCTAGTTGTTATGCTAATCGGATTCACCGATACAATTCGATTGGAAGATTAAATTGACACTTTTTAACTCGAATAACGTAGGACGTGTCCCAGCATTCAGTAAAAACGTAGTTTTATCCTATGCGGCAATATATCAATGTTTAATGCCGCATTTAGTTGCACAGTCACGACACTTGTTCTGTTAGTAGGTACCCAGCCAGTGTATTGCGAGCTGTAATAAAATATGACTCTTCGCGATATTTCTACTAAAATACGAAACCTGTATTCGCCAGTTTCGCTACTTTGCTTATCGATTGTCATTATTACGATTCTTATCGTCGAGTACACTTATAACGAGAAATATGTGCAAATAACTTTAATGATAAAACAGGAGTTCCAAGGCCACGCCTTGCGGAACGCCAAAACAAATCGCCCACATTTTCTGTAAGTATTTTGTTCGTAGCCATGAAAATATATAATAGTGGCAGTAGGTATTTGACGGCGGTTTGATAAAAAAAAACCATGAGAAACAGTGTTCCATTCATCAAATTCATAAGGTCAACCAGTACTGAATGCCAAAGTCAAAACATTTATTTTGGAGAGTTGACGTAACGTCCATGGATGGTTAACGCTTTAAAAATGTAACGTTTCAAAGTTTTAGCCTCGTTTATGCAAAACGCGCAGGCATTTAGATTTAGGCGAGTATTTACTTCGTTAAAATTGCTAAACATTTAAAACTTAATTATAACAGTATGACATACATACATATGTATATATAGGTATGGTCGCGAGATAGGTCGACTACATCGCCAAAGTCGAGGGTCCAACCTGGATGAGGTCTGCACAAGTTCGACGCTGATGGCACATACAAATACACCCAGCAGTGGTATCCCAAGGGCTGTGGATGCTGATGATGATGACGAGTGACATAATACCAAACGCTAAATACGCCTAACACCTACAAGTTTTGACCTTGATATTGTACTCGAAGGATGAATTAGGGTAATAAATCTTGATTCGCACGCAACCTGGGGAGTGTCGTTCATTATTTACCAGGCAATTAGGAGATTAAAGTGACACTTGTTCTGACGCTCTAAAAATAGAATGGAAAACAAACAATAACACCGCCTTATAAAAAAAAATATAATAATGAGATGTGGATTTCGTACTTCACAAATTTTAAAACTTTTTTTAAGTATATTTTTGTAATTGTGTTACCTGTCGCATTAGTCAAACTTTACTTTGGCTAGATATGCAATATACCACTCGTTTTAGGTGTTAGTGTTTAGTCTAGTACAGGGTGTGCAATACACGATTGTAATTAAAATGCCGTGTTATCAAAATCTTAGTAGGTAGATATGTAAAATTATGTACCTACCTATAATTATTGAAAAATGTAAGTATGTACTTAGAATATAAAGATATAAAATCGTATTTTAATCTTTTGTACGGTTCAGTTCCTCCCTTGCCACAGACGGTCAAATTCGAACAAATTGCGATTTCGCACGAACAATAGCGTTCCTTGTCATACTTACATTGAAATGGTTTTACGCTAGATTCCCATACTATTTCTAAAGTAAAGTACACAGGAAGTGAGTGCATGTGCAACGGTAAGCTTCTATTAACAGCAGCGGCGACATAGACTCAGAAATAGACAGGCCATAGGCAATACATTTCCTTCAAGAATAATATATCAACAAAAGTTACATAATGTGGAAGGACCCACTACGATGTATTTGTCCTAGACATCTCGTATTGATTAATTCTACGGTGGGCAAATGACCTGGACACTTAGTAATTAGGAGTACTACACACATGTATAAGATCTTTTTTTTAACTAGAACGGGTTTGCAATAGGCCATAGCTTGCCTGATAGTAAGCAAAGGCTATGGCCTAAGATGGAGCGTTCTTACCCGATAAGAACCTAATCACTCTCGCTTTGAAGATCGCTGGATTATATTATTATTATCTGCACTATTCTAAGACAGTATCGAGTGTAGGAGTGAACAATACAAACACTTTAACACCAGACATTTAACAACCTAGAGCATCTGGAGCAAAATCCGCACAAACAATACGGCCCAAGGTAGAGCATACCCGTACTGAAATGGAACTGGCATTCAACCACTCTCAGTTAGCTCCCTTATTCCAAAATCGTATACTCCGAGCAGTCTATTACAGTTCTATGTGAATGATCAGCAGTGGCCGGATGGCGTTGCGTGACCGCCGGCTCTGGTCTCAGCGGCCACTAGATTGGCTTATAAAGGCACCGCCTCGGTTGATGCACCGACTAATAAAATCATAGGAACAATGGGCACAAATTTAATTGAACCATTTGATCACACTACCTCTATACAGGAATAGGGGGACTGGCTTGGTTTTATTACTGGTGAATAGTGATTTCCAATAAAGTATAGAAAGACAGGAACACAATACTTGTATTATACACTTTTTAGATGGAAACCAGCAAATCGCTGCAATTTTTTGGTAACTAAAACTAAAATTGTATGCTTTTTCATGAATAATCCCAATGTCTACGCTCAAATCTTGCAATAGCACATATTATTTGCACGTATCTGTATCAAACTTTGTTACGCCACCATAAAAGGTATAAAAAAGCCATAATAAAAACTGGAAACCATGAGGCCGGAGAGCCATGGGCCATTGTCTCGTTTCCACTTGGCCACCCATCTGATGACGTCACGCGTCAGCACCTTCGGATCCAGTGGAGGATAGTCCATGGCTTTGAGATATTGCAGAAAAAGAATGGATTTTACTGCTATTTTAGAAGCGCCCTTAGTTCCATTGTTTAATCTGTTTATAGGTAGGCAATTGCTAGGGTAAGACAGTCTTTAGATGGTCAACCAAAAGTAAAATTTTCGTCTGGTCTTTTCTGTACACACTAAATATAGTTTCTGTACACGCTAAATATAGTTGGCCCCCATCCCATAAAGATGTTCCTGGACTAATCTAAATAGAGTAAAAGTTCAAAGTACAACACCTATTAAGCCATCTCAGATACTTACTACAAGAAGCGTTTTAAACATTTTTAACGCCACAGGTCACCACTCTCACTAACGAGAGAGGATTTTATTGCTTGTCGACTTCTTACCAAGAGACGAGGATAGTACGATCGTCAATAAGATTTCATCGTGAAAGCCTTTCGACTTAATGAAATTCCAGGCTGTATTGAAAAAAAAAATATATATGCTCGATGATCACCCAGGATTAAGTGCAATATCAAATGCTTTGGATCAAACTCCAAATTAGAACACTAATATTGTGGCAGAAACAGTTTGTGTATGAGCATGTTATGTTCCGTTTACACGCTCAAATAGTTGAATCGATTATGACAAAATTTGATATGGTGATAAATTAGAACAAAGGCATTCCATTTGGTGTCGGACGGTTGTAACTCCCAGCTTACCCTGTACGTAAAAGGAAATGAAACAGCTGATCCTGTAAAGCAGTAGTAGCACCAATTAACATTTCAAAGGCGTTCAAACAATTGCATTCATGGTCAAACGAAGCTGCCCTCGGTCGCATGCAGAAATAAACGCGACTATACGCTTTACCTCGCTAAGGGCGTTTACCTTCTATATTTGCCTAAGCTTAGCTAGACCAATTAGAATGTCGTTGCACTCCTGTTTTAAAAACAACATTGCAGTTTATTCGAAAACCATAATGATATGACTGTGCTTTATTGAGATTGGAAGTGGTTTTATTGTCCTTTAAGTAAATCAAATGCATTGTAATGTGAAGGAAGAATAATGGAAGTGTTTTATCAGCATTGACATTACAATTCTTCAATATTCATAATAATTAATATGAACTAAACTATTACTTAGTAGATTTGAGTCGTGTCTGACGAAATCGTTCTGTAACTAAGATTAAATTAAATGCAAATACACACCCTTTCAAAGTTCTTAATTGTCCGTTCGAGACGTATTGAGACACATCATTCGCCGATTAAGAACATGTATCGTAAACCGACTTGCAAAAAATCCAAACAAGCTGTAAATAAAGACATTGCCATAGTGCCCGAGGGGCCAGTCGCCTCGTCCGGAACACAATAACAAAGAACTCCAAGATCGATTGTAGGTCAGTAAACACGAAACTGCCTATTTCCCTCGAGTAAATGTAAACAATTTGCTCGTAAAAGAAACGAAATTAGCCAGCGTCTTAGAAACACAAGTTGTCACTATGATTTAGCGACGAGCGTGATATGAGAAAAAAAAACAAATGAAATTGATCAAACGCAAATGGGACTCGAAAACAGGGATTTGCATCTTGCACAGTTGTCTAAAAGCAACAATAAGTAAAATATTAAGATTGCTGTAATCTTTATTTTTCTGTTTTAGTAACTTACATAACATGATTCAAATACATTCATTTTTTTTCTATACTTTATCTGTTATTATAAAAATATTATCACGCCTGACACAGTAAAAAGTATACTGAACTAGATACAAGAGATCAAACTACAGAATCAAACACTCGTAGATGTCGAAAACCACACTCTAGAACTGTTTTCCACATTTTTATGGCCACTCGAGATTTAAACCACTTTTTCTGCGACTCTATCGCACCTACTTAGGATATAATAGGTGGAAGGAAAGTGGGGATGAGGAAAATCGTAAACCTTCTGAAGATACAACGTAAGAAGATATGCTGCTATTTCTGTAATGACCTAAAGATTGGAAGCAGGTGATTAAGATCTAGAGGTTGAAGCAGTTGTTTGGATAATGTTCCCGAAATAGCACCCATTTGTTATGCAGCAACTACTTACTATTGGTTCCCGATTGATTTATTTCTAACGGGCCGTGTAGTGTAGATGTGTTGGTTGTGATGGTATTCTTCTTACTGATTTTCTTTAGATGTTAAATGGCGCAATTTATCCAAAGTTAACTAAGATAGAGATATACGAGTACATACATCCACAGTGTAGGCTGAAAAGACAAATGACCAATATCCGTAACTTAACGAATATCTTTAATGAAAATGTTGTGGGTAGGTACTTACTTAACATCAACATACGCGAATTATACGTAAGTAAAAACCGTTTAATTAACATATTGATAAAAAGTCTCACGAAAGTTTTAATATTAAAATAGGTAAGTACTTACTTGTCTAAGTTTATTTTCTTTTCCAAGTTATGACATGCTAAATGCAACGATACTACCCTATGTAACAGGCTATAAAATAAAAAGGTCGTGTAAAACTTAGAAAAATTGTCTCTCTCTAAGGCCTAATAACCTGTCTGTCATGTCAAAGTAATCTCATCAGAAGCAAAGTAAATAATAGTAGCTTTAGGCAAGAAATCTCAGATAAACACGCAAAATACGGTAGTGGGTGTAGAATGTAGATAATGAGAATAACAGAGAAGCCTCGACCTTCAATAAATGCCAGCCCAAATTAGATCTCTACTTCCAAGAATGATTTTATATCTCCAGCTGCTTTGCAAAATGTATTGAACCGTATAAATGTTAAATAGTTGGTAAGTATGGTATTTTATGCATAATGTCAATATATGAATAATTACACTTATCTTGGTTCAATAAATAACTACATAAATTTAAGCTGCAAGTAGTAAGATGTTTTGTATTTTCTCTAAAATCACTACGATTAAATATGCAAAATTTCAGTTTTTTTTTCTAACCCACCGCAAGACTTCTGCAGCCCGCCTGGTGTTAGGCAATGCTGAGGTTAGGTTGTAACATGCTCAATATGCTCACCTAGAAAGCATCTATTCACTCTACACTTTGAAGACTCTTATAGCAGTTCGTAGGAGACCACAACCTCTGACAGTTCTTTCACTTTTACCATTGATACTGCAGCTTCCAAAACCCTTTCTCACCGATATACTATGGCAATCATAACAACGTACAACTTTCTCTGCAGATATGAAATGAAAAACAAAAAGATCTGAACACGCCAGCCAATTGAATAGGCGCCGTTGTTAACGAGTTATGGAATTTTAATCAACTGAGATATTCAAAGAGAGAGGAACTTAATAAGCTTCATTGTTTGGATAGGTACGTGGTACTTTTATTTTTAGACTAGTGACCGGGCCAGGCTTTATGAAGGTATATCCTCAATTATCTTATAACTAATTTATTGGTAAAAAAATAAAATAAATTTTACACGTCAATTATTACACAGTATACAATATACGACTAGAGTACTTATTTTGGACTATACAATCATATCCACCAGAGAATTCTGGATAGAAAATACATAAGTTCATCTTCATATAGACTTTTGGAAGTCAATAAGCAAAATTTTCTGTGATCCCATGCTGCTTCTTTTAGTTTCGGATAGTTTTGTCCACTTCTTAATGTCGTCTGGCTATTTCATACATAAGCTAAACATATTAACTAAGTATTTCAAGTAATATGAATTCATACAAATGTCTTAGGGCCTAAGGAAGGCCAGAGTAAGAAAAATTAACAGAAAACGCGTTATTCGTTAATACGCATTTATTTAATAATCTATTTTCAGCTAGCTAAACTAATCTTAATAATGCTAAATATTTGGGAAACATGTAGGTACAAGCCAAGCAGTTGACTGGAGCCTTTGTTAAGTTGGATGATTTGTCAACAAGGACGCTTTACATTTTATATGATAAGAAACAAGAGCTATGAGTCAAAATTAAAAACACTACAGTACCACACATGTCTAAAGAAGTACATATTTCGACTCACGTAGGTACATATATTTTTCGCGTATGCTTATTTCTTACGCAATTCGGGTGTAATCGACATCCATCATCAGAACGTGCGTTCTGGGACCGCGGCTGCGCGCAGACGATAGTTATATTTTAATAATAATACAGTACATATTTAATATTTTTCCTACAATACTTGATGTTCAACAAGAAAACAAAATAACTAGGTATTAAATTAATAAGCCCCGCAGTTTAGATGGTTAGTTAACCAGAGATTTGTGACCAGACACCCGCATTTCGGCTGCTCGACCGCGATTTGACCTCCCATCTGATACAATGAGATCAAAGTGCCTAAGACTGTATGGTTGACTAGATCCAACTGCATAGACAGAAGTAGATAGACTGCTGATTACTTATCTTTTATACTAATCCGTAGTGCAGCGAATCGCTTTAGCAGGTACATGAATGGTGCCAGGCTAACCTCTCGTAAAAACAGCAACTAAAAAACTAATACATAGTACAAACTTCAAATTAATCACTTAGTAATAATATTTATTGGTAAAGCTTTTCAAAATTCATACACTACATCTAGTTACGCCAAAAATTACGATAATCTTCGGCTCCACCTAGGAGTGAAAGAGGACACAACTAAATTAAATCTTACTCACTTTCCCTTTTTTATCACGCCATAATGATTACAATTAATAGACAAATTTAGCAGTTTTTTGCTATATCTTGGATTCTATTGGATATATAGTTGGTCTGACTAAGCCAAACTGTAAGACTAAAGACTAACCGGCTAACTAGCTACATTGTAGTTTCAGATCTCACTTTGTGGCTTTACTACGAGGTACTTCGCAACACGAAAGTTCAGCACAACTTTAAACAAAGTTTCGGTTTAGAGAATTCTAGGTAATGGAAGGTCAGGGAGTTTATGGCTATTTTATATGTATTGGAGAGCTGGGTTACTGAAACTCGAAAGCTGAATACGAAATATTTTGTGCAGATATTTTTATGACCGTCTTTTTCGTCTCTTGCTCTTACACATTTAGGTACAGTGATGATATGTCATTGAATTACGTAAATTCCATAACAGGAGGTATGCTCTAGGCAGTGTCGTATGTGCTATGTCGCTTCTGGTAAACCAATTGGTCAATGCCAGATTGTACAGTTAAAAGTAGGTATTTGTAAGTAAGTACCTACTGGTAATTTTGACAGACATTCGACGCAAAAATTGAACTCGAAAAGATCTACCATTGTGCTCAAAATTAATCTGATTTTACTATCCAAAGGGCACCGTTTTATTCCGACGAGGATATTAATGAACCGAACTGACGCGTTACGTAAGGGTTTCTGTGTTATTCTAGCGTAATAATTGACTTTACTCACGCTAGCCCTTCGGTGTACAAAAACAAAAGGTAGCATCACAGAATAGATAAAGTAACAGAGACACTTAACAAACTAAATAATTATTATGTACCTACACACGTCATTTTAGGGACGGCACAGCTATGGAGGCAACAATCACAGGGTGATTTTTTGAACTCTGAATCCAAAATAAGTACTTACCTATTATTCGATAATTATAATATAATAATAATAATAACAACTTTTTATTGCAGACACTGAGATCCATATCACACACAATCATAAACAGAGAATATATACAATATTATATAGAAAGGTACATTTTAAGTTGCAATTGCTACCCATCGTTCATATGTTGCAGACAGCAGTAAATCTAAAGTAAATAAGCATGTGTTAATTAATGTCTAAAATGTATCATAGAGAAGAAGCAATAAGCATATTATTGCATCACAAGCTATTTTTTACTGACCTATCCACTGAAATGTATTTTACTTTAATGAGGCGTCTACTAAAAGTAAAGTCTTAGCATCATAGCAAAGCCTTATAGTTACCTACTTTCTATAGATAAGTCGATAGCTTCGAAGCGTGCTATCAATTACCAAGGACATTTACAACTTGTTGGTAAACATAGTCAAGAATAGATCGGCTCACGAAATAAAGAAGTGACAAACAGTTAGGTACGGTTTCGTGTTATTTTACCGCTCTTAGGGTGGCTGACATGGTTTATGTCTACATAATCGAATCAGGACGTGCCTTACATAACATACAACTAAAATATACCAACAGAAAAAAGAATTACAAGGCAAGTTGCAGTAATACATGTACATAACCTAGATTGGGCGGCATTATCGCATAGACCGATCTCTTTCAAATGTAAATGCTACATTTCGGTAATTCACCCAGAGACTCAAAACATGCTTTGGTGATCACGCACGAATTCCTCTGTCACCCTAGCAGTGAGCGCTTGTTTTACGAAACAAAACCACAAAAACTATACCTACCTACTGACTTTAACTAGGTACATACATTTAGACTATGCGTATTGCGTAGCTGACTCCCAATCTTGTGGCCACAAAGCCAAGCCTTCTTTCGACCACAGAGGAGTACCTATCACCTTTGGAGGGCTATTAAAAAAGGCAAAAGACCAATTTGGACGTACGCCGTAAAGCATTTTAGCGGCTTCTAACAGCTATTCAAATTACGCAAACGGAAGTTAATTTCCCCTCGAACAAATTACGAGGGGACAGGTTTCAATTTGCTCTACTTAGTGGTATTTTTTTTTCATTAGAATTTTCGCCAAATAACTGCGCTTGGCTGGAATTCGAACTAAAACTGTGGGGATCTATACGATCCTAAAATCATCATGAAGTTAAGAAGTGCTGCACTCAGTCTCGTGAAGAATTATCATGACAGTTCTTTAGCAACTCAATTTATCCTGAAGATGGCTTCAATAACTCACACAGTCTCTTGAAAAGGGAAATCATTTTGGGTCTCAAAGAGTATTTTTGGGAAAAGGTAGATTTGTAGAGCAAGAGCTATTCTTAGTACCTAATAACTATCACCTTTCTGAACAGTAGGTAGGTTACCTACTACTCAAGACTATGCTAAACTACTAAGAATATCTACTATATGCCACAACCTTATCAACAAGAATCTCTCCCTATTTTAAATTATTTGGAATGTATTCTGAACGCATCTTAATGAAATTCCCGCAATCCTTTGTCCTTGAGGGTAGTGACATCATTATGGGCGATAGAAGACCTTTTCCAAGGTTGCGCTTTGTACTCCTTGGTTTATGGCGGTAGTACGTAAGTACTGCGCATTTACGACTATCACATACATACATCTACTCGTATCTGTGGGTAGTTTTGACAAAGTTAGTTTTTTTGGTGCTTTGTAGATTTGGGTAGATTAGTTATTAGCTGTACACATAAAAGTGAGTATTTTAGTTTGTATTTTTGTGCCTTAAGAAAACGTAAAAAAAACATTAAAATAATATTAATAGTTAAGCAAGCCCCAGCACAAGAAAGGTTGAGAAACCCCTGCGGTAGAGCGTGTTTATGCTGAGTTGCCAAGTTCAAAAGAAAATTAACTGTACTTTAGTAGATAATACAAATAACGGATCATAATTATTTTGGTTATGGATGTAAAATGTAACAGTTGTCCTGAAAAAACGCGCACAAAACTCTTCCGAAACTATAACTTGTTCAATCGATATGGGTAGGGCATATTTTGTCACGGCTTTGCCTTTGTGCAGACAAAGCCAATGATCGCATTTCAGCAAATGTGTGTGAATTCAGCACATAATGCTAAATTTGTTATTGAATTGGTTTGTATGGTGTACCTACAAGTTTTACATGCAAATAGACCTGATGTAAAGGCGTGGCCTAGCCAGACTAGTAAAGTTCTAGCTTTATCAAAAGATCACAACAGTAAGCTATTGAAATGGAATGACATAGCGAAATTATTGATATACTCCTCAATCTTTTTTAGTACCTATTGGCTACAGTACTTAAGAATTAGTTACTTGTACTAACACTATGCGTAAAAACTCGCAACTTAACGTATACTATGTACTTAGGTGCTTACTTCACTGAGAGTAACACCAGTAGTTATGTGAGATGATTGCCCAATTTTTTATGTTCCGCCAAAACCAATAGTAATAAAATAATGTTACGGATCTAATGCGACCTTGAGCTCAGAGGTGGGTCGGCGGCAGTATTTTATAGTGACATTCGATTTTATTCGGTGAATCGGTACTGGTGGGTGGCTTTTGTATGGAACATTTTCGCATTTCGTTCGTGTTTTACACTGGAGATAGACCTAGGAGAAGATTACAAAAGAACTTTTTACAAACGGCAAAAGAAAATGAGAAAAATGAATCAGAAGAATACGAAATCTTGTAATCGAATGAGAGAGGCCAACGCTGACTTAGATATTTTTGGGTTTCTGCTATTACTACTGACTGACATCATATATGAGAAATAGCCGGGACCTGAGGTTGGAACAAATTATCGTGTCATCTGATAATAATAAAATAATAATAATAAATATTTCAGGACATATCACACAGCGCCATCTAGCCCCATACTAAGCTTACGTATCATGGGTACTAGATAACGGATATAATACATTATATACTTTTCTTTTGTAAATACATACATAATATACATAGAAACGACCAGACCCAACACAAGTCATAACAAATTTTAATATTCATAATTACTTGTGTTATGCGGGAATCGAACCCGCACCCCTAGATTAGAAGGCAGAGCCACTACCAACTAAGCTAACGGAGCAGTCAGTCTGATCCACGTATGCGGTCAGATATAGGTACTACTTTTAGATCAAACCTGCTGTATAAAGGTAAAAATGATAAAGTAAACACACTTATACAATCTATGCCTGTAAGTCAGGTAGAGCCATACCATTTCGTTTTCCGAAGACGATCAAAGCTGTAAGTAAACAAGTACTTAAATCGAAACACATGGCGCGTAGGATGCTCGAAAAACAGGATGAGCACAAGGCCTCTGTGCGTGAACTAAAACAAACTAGATTGAGACAGGTCATAATACGTGGCCTAGATTAACACATCTTTTTTTACGTACTTACCTATGTAATACAAGGTTTAGTTTGAATGTATTATTCTAAGCATCACTGAAATCTAGGATGTAACTAATCGGACTATCTAATGTGTTTTTACTTCAAAGACACCTTGACTAGATTTCTTACTATACCTAATATTACTTAGTAAATATCAATGTCTAACATAACTATCTCACAAACGACCTTAAAGGAGGAACAAACAGGCACAATCACATACGAGCTTATGCTACAATATTTCTCTTCACTACAAGTTATTGAATACGATATATTTAATCTTTAAAAAGTAATAAGAGTATTTTGTAGTACAATGACATTCCTTGACCTACCATCTGCCAAACCAAGTGTTCTCCGTTTTATTCCGACAAATGGCGGAATTAGGCCGATGCGGCTACGATTGCGACATACTACGTAGTACGTACCTATCTATTAGTAGCTGTACAACATAGCATGCAGTAGACACCACATTAAAGGAAAAAAAAACAAACTCGAGTTACCTATGTTTCTCACGTTGATGCGGGATAAAAAGTGACATTTTTTCACCCAGGAAAACCTTAGGTACGTATGCATACCCACTAAAAACTTGGGATGTTCCACCTCCGCATCGTTGGTCCAGGGCCACGAGAGCGCGGTGCATTCAGGGATGGAAAGAACCTAGCTTATGTGATAAGATTAAGGTGAGATCTATCTTCATATCGAAACAAACTTTCGCATGTAAGTAACTAACTAAGTATATTAGTTTAGTATGTCGCCATAAAGATGTGATAAAGAATGCCTGATGTTACTGTGTGTGTTATCCTAACATGAAAAGTGATAAAAAACACAAGAAGAGAGATTTTCAATGTTTTACCACCCTTCACAAACTTTTGGTACCTAACAAGAAATAACGTGATTGAGTGAGCGGTACGTACCTACAGATGATAGATAGGTAGGTATCTTGAATTTGTATTGTCTATGAAAGTAGTTGTGTAATAATGCAGGCAGATGTTTAGTGTGGGAAAAAAATGGCATACAAAAGAGTCCTGGGCACACCACGTGGCAATGCAGATCGGAAATATCACCAACAATGGATGGCCATTGACAGATAATTCGGAGGGTGGGTCGGATGGGACTACAGTCCACAACTTCAATACCCTTGCCTATGGAGCCCATTAAATTTGATACAGTTCTGATTTAGGAAATAGGGAATACCATATCAAAAGTAGAGTGCTCATTTTGATTATGGGAAAGAAAATATATAGAGCCTATATTTTTTGCGCTATACTAAACTAAGTATAAATTGGCATTTAAGTGGTAAGTTAGTTATCAGCGATTTAAACAATAGCGATTTAAATAGTCCTACTGAGATATTTTTAGGTCTTCTGAATAATGTACTTACTTAAAACCATGAAATTCTGGTTAATTTTCGTAAATTGATTGTTTCTGCATGTACAAAATAACATGAAGATAAAACCAAACTCTACATAACTAGCAAAGCTAAAGCGAAACTTCTATTTCTGTAGCCAGTATGACATACATAAGTAATATATATGCAATGCAGGTGTGCCACAAATAATAACTAACACCTGTGTTTGTACACTATAAGTATATATATTATAGCATATTATCTATTGAGATAGTTAGGTACTATATCAATTATTTGTATAATTATTCTGTAAAATTAGGAAAGAGGAATAGACAAATTTGGCTATAAACTCTTATTAACATTAAGATAAGTGCATAACTAATGACTGAGCAACATTTCTAAAGTTGTTTCTTCAGATTAAGTAAATTCTTAAGTACTTTGGTTAATGACTTATAAACACATACTCACATAAAAGAAGAATGAATAAATTCGGTTCATAAAAAGCAGAGTAATCACTTAATATATAACCACAAAAAAAAACATTTAGAAGAATTGAGAAACTCTTTTTCTGAAGTCAGTTCATCATCATCATCATGTCAGCCCGTGTTCACCTACTGCTGAGTATAGGCCTCCTCTCCAACGTGCCACATAGCATGGTCTCCAGCCTGTCTGATCCATCTCCTACCCACTTGTTTGGAACTGACATCCGACCATCGCTGGGCTGGTGGTCTGCCTCTGGGTCGGCAGTTAATAAAAAAAATATGCAGTCTTCGCTATAGAATCTAGCTATACCTAATTGCAAATGTAACAATCAATGAAGCTGGTGAAGGCAATTAAGAGCAGTTATGTCACTGCAAGGTCTCCACGGCAATGGCAAGCCTGCAATGATGTCATACAACATGGATAATAAAGTCGAACCGGTTTTGAGGTGAATTTTTGCTAGAGATTATATTTTTATGCTTGGTTTTGATCAATGATAACATTGAATATTTACCTGTTTATGTGACTGTTTTGTTTTGCAAAAAGTGTCAGAATGACTGCTCAAGCTTGTTAATGTTTAATAGTATGAATAACATAATAAAACCATCTTGCTAGATTATTTTTAATATGAATAATGACAATAATATCACAGAGACTTACAGTTCAAAATGAACTAGGTGCATATACTAACCATAATTTTGTTTCATGGAGTAAAGTTGTGCTTCTTTCAAAGAGGCAAGCAAATTTACTTCACATAAATTTATTTTCAAATACCTACTATTGCTACTCTAGAAAGATACAGCTAAAACAAACCAATTTGTTTTGCCTAAAGCCTGTAAAGAGGAGTCACAGCATAACAAGAGAAACTTTCATCTTACCTGAGTAATCATATGCAACATAGTTAAATGAAGATGGTTCAAATTATTAAATACCTATTCTAGAGCCTCATTCCATAGATATTGATTTGCAATGGATTTCCACCAAATAGCACTTGAAATTACTGTAAAATATATCCACAAAACTGCTGAATCAATAATAGTCCATTTGACATCACATTATGAGGGTTCAAGAGTAATTGGGGCGCTAGACTGGGTCAATTAGAGTGGCCTTCTTGACACTCCCGTGGGATGGTGCTACAATCTGCTATTTTTGGAGGATTGTTACATGTTTGTGATGTAATTTATTTATTTATTCATACTTGCACATATACAATTTTACAAAAAAAAAACATGTGCCCTGTGGTAGGTATATGAGTGTAGCAAGAGACAATGGCTATAACTATGCTACAAAACTTATGCATATGTTTGATAAGAACTCTACCAACAAATATTTATGTAATCAGGTTGTGCAATAGCCATAGTGTTGTTTATCTGTTTGAACTAAACTCTACCTGATTTTTTTCCATAATAAATCAGTTTTCCTGGCCAGAAACCATGACAGAGGATTAGACCTGGGGTTGGTTGATAACTCTACCCTACAGTTTGATATACTTTTATAAATTAGCTCTTTTAGTGTGATACCTAAGTACATTATTATGTTATGTTCATCCTGCAAATTTGCAGGCAAGATCACATTCAAAAAATATTTTAGAACACATTTTTGAAGTATCTTCTACATCATAATCAAATAGATTATACATACTTATTTTTCCTCGGTATACCTATAATAGTTTTTAATTAGGTACCTACTTATATCTTTTTTATGAGAACTCTTTAGTTATTCGTTATTATAACTTGAAATAAAATGCAACGCATTTCCCAATGAACAATATGAGATGCACTAAACTATGTATTTACCTATTTTTCTACCTAATAACAGTTTCAGCATGCTTGAATATTAAACGCTCAGGAAAAAATACGATATAAAGAAACAAAGAAGGATTCTGCACTTCTGAGCGATCTAGCTTCAAAACTACTCTACCAATAAAAATTTATCAGAAAAAATAGGCCCACTAAAATCAATTTTCGATAGTACTACTTTCTGGATGTCCAAGCTCGAAAACACTCGTCTCTACTACTGCTACTTCTGTAGGTATTCAGTGTCTCTATCGACCAATGAAAATTGTTCAGAAAAAGCTTCACTATTGTTTTGGTGTAACAATTCCGCAATACCCCTAAATAGGTCACATCCCTGTTCAAGTGTAGCCACATTCCCGCCGTCTCCAGTGACGTAAACCTGCGCAAAAATACTGTTACGAACCGCCCTGAAAACAACAGCTGAAACTCTACCTCGATATATGAAATCTTCTAAATAACACTGCCAATTTATATTTGAGAGACACAAATGTAAATAAGGATGTTAATTTTATAGATTAATATCAAAAAACCGGAGCAAATATAAAGGAACCAAGCAGAAAACCGTACCTGTTTACTTTTGTTGTCGATCCCGTTTGCTTTGCCGTCCACAACGGTGCCGTTGGTTTCCTCACTTTTTTCACTTTTCACACCCTCCAGCGCCATCGTGAACCGTTGTTTTATTCACTAACATGCAAGAATTGTGATTGGGGACACTGGTTATTAGTTATTTTTTACACAAATTCAATACGAGCACACACTCCCATAGACAACCGAGTGACAGAAACAGCGACGCGCCGCAGTGCCCGACGCATCGAGCGCGAATGAAAATGCGCGCCGCCTTCCTTCCTTCGCCCTGCCTTGCCGGCGCGAGGGAGAGAGCAAGCGATTCGAAGAATATCCGGGACCTGCCTCCTGAAACGATTTTCAGTGTTTTCCTCTTTTTGGGATTTCATGTCTTGTAATGTTTTTGAATTGGTAATTGGTATGATGTAGTAGCAAATGTAACAAAAGCTAAAACAAAACAAAGTTAGTAAATATTAAGGCCTCGTACCGGTGCGACGAAAGTAAATTAATTTTAATTTGAGTAATATGTCATCAATAAGGTAATATTTTATAATATCACATAATATAGTTTTTTTAATAAATTTATCGCTTATACTAGTCATTTCAATTTTCCTTTATAGTTCCAGTACTTAAAATAAATTTGTAAATTTAACTTTAATATACAGAAAACTCAAGCTTTGCCGCTTGAATAAAAGTGAAAGATTGAATATATGACATTGACGTTGATAACTTAAGTTTTATCCATAGACAACGGAGCGGAAGTGATACCGGATAGTTTTATGAAAGACCGGTTTTGGCAATAGTTTCAAGCGTACCGTATAGATGGCATTTCGATAAAAAGAGTGGTTAAAACAAAGAGATGAGAATCAAAACTCGGGACATAATAATAAACTTACTGCACTACTACATAGATAAATCTCTATCTTCTACTACAAAAATTTGCTCATAAGAATATGTAAAGCACGCAGTATCAATATTTTCAACCCAAAAATAACGACGAAACAAAAAGAGATCTCTCCGGCGGGGAATCGAACCCCGGTCTCCCGCGTGACAGGCGGGGATACTGACCACTATACTACCGAAGACTTGAGAGAAGCGTCGAAATTTATCTATTTTTCATAATGCTAAGTAAAAATTCTTTCAGCCTGTATGACAGTCATCATCATCCACAGATTGTTTTTCTAGAAATAATAATCATGATTATAGGCCTGTCTTCTATTATACTATTTGAGTTTACTTAACAAAATGTTAAGTTATTTCACACCAAATTTGTTTCATTAGGTACCTAGTTCTCCAATAATATTGCTTCGATTGCTATGTAATAAAAATAAACATACCTATATGTATTTCAGGACATATCACGTGTTTATATCTTAATACGAGATTAGCGTCGATTATTTACTTATCTTTATGGGATATACTTATTAACACGCTAACACATTTAAACAATCGATATGATAAAATTTAAAGTACTAAGTTCACTATTTGACAAGGACAATAGATTTTCAAAATGATAGAATCTTATTCATTAATATTATGTATGTCACATACGTACACTTAAAGTTATTACATTATTAAAATCTCAAATACAAATGTTCAGTGTTTACAACACCTCTAAATGTAATTCCAATATTTTCCTCTGTATTTATCACAAAGCAAATATTTCCTATCTATGTAGGTATGTAGGTACGTTCATTAGTTGAACCAGACAGTGCACTATTAAACGATCGGTCAGTTAACACGTCCTATACCTCATAAATAACAATAAAATAATAATAATTACGTTAAAAATAATAATTGGCAATAAATTCTTGATCAAATCAAATCAATTTTACAATTTTGGTATTAATTTTACAATTGAATATAGTTCAAAGTCTGAGTAAAGTGTGTATAAAACTAAAAGCGATCATCAATTAAAAGTAACTACTTACTTACATAATTATTAGTTTAAATAAATACCAATTATTAAATTAATGACTGAGGTGATAATAAAATAGTTTTGATAATAATTTGAAAGAAGTTTTGTGCTGCATATATATGTGAATGAACTTTTTGTGATAACAGATAAGAACTGCCGGAAAAATGATCAAATGTGAGTTTTGGAAGGATTTATTTATTATTATTTTACGTTATGATAAGTATTTATGCAGTGCGTAGTTTACTAATTAAATAATAATTAAGTAAAGTATATACTTTACTGATCGATTCTGGTACTAATAAATACCTCTCTTGATATTTGTATAAGTAGTATATTCGTATGAGGGTGGCTATATGTACTTAGCTAAAGGTACCTCTGGTGTCAAAGTTTTCTAACCGCCCTTAAGGTCTCTGATATGCCTCCGACTGTTTATTATGACATACAGCCCGGACCTACATTTTAACATCTCATCCGACTAACGGTATCTCAAATCAATTAAAATGTAAAGCCACTTCTTGGTCACACATCCAAGGACTGACCGTTTCGACAATTGATTAACATTGGTCATCCCATGTGATTGTCTCTGCAAACTAAGCTACGGGTCCATAAACAAAAAAAATGGTACCTACCTATATAAAATAAACAAACGTGTAATACACTGAATTATGTGATTTCAGTAAATAAACAGGAAAAATGTGTATGATGAACGTAGAAGTTTTAACTTTTAATTGATTTACGCCTTACAATTTATTAAGTTAATACGTATTCACTTATATTAGGCTCACGAAAAAAAAGAACTGGTTATTTAATAGTTACCCGACTGCGTCACACAAAAGAGTTTCTCTTATTCTTTATTTTGTGACGTCACAAAGGTCCATTTTTATCAAGAAGAATAACATTCATTCATTAGTTACTTAAATCCATTCTTTGTTTACTGTTTATCAACTGGTTTCCATAAATGAATAATGCATTGATGAATCAACACACATATATCTATAAAATACGTACTTACCTATACCTACCTGTACTTAGGTGCTTAGTATAAGTAATCAACTTTAACTTGCACAGGGTAACCAGTGAAATAACTTTCATTTACAATTCATTTACCAACATTGACATTACGTACTTCAAGTACATATATTTAGGTTCCGAATGCATTAATTTTAGAAATAAGTAAGTATGCGCCACTCATTTTTTAACAATTTGTGAAAACAATCATTTTTAGCCCTTGTTTAATAAACAAAAAAGTTACTTATAAAGGAAGTTTTTTTTATTGATTTTATGAACCTACTGTATACATATTATACATATATGTATAGGCCTCCTCCCATTGGTGCTATGAATGATATGTTGTCTGGTTTTAGTTACCTTATAGTAAACCTGTATACTTAATGCTAAAGATATTATTACCATAGTGCATATGTATATGACTTTATGTTTAATATACACATTATATACCTACACCAGTAAATAGTTACCACTAGATGACCACAGATCATGTTAATATGGTCTTACGCTATGTATTTCTTACGGTCTTGTATATAGAGCTTAAATTAAACCGTTTTCGTAACATATTGCAGAATATAGAGCTGTATGGAAAATTATCTTTAATGAAAGATTATTAATTTATCGGTTAGCAAAATGTACTTAGCTAATGTTTCAATGGACCTTAATTCAAATCAGTGTAATTAATATTTGTAAGCACATTTTATTAAAATTATCAGCTCTTTCTCTTGCTGTCATATCCTATGTTTTTTTTTTTTTATAGATTAGCGTATCAATACAACTACCTGAATTGCAACTGACGCTGTATTTTTTAAAGGAGTTGGGTTTGCACTTGGCCATAATAGGCCTAATGGTAAGCAATCATTCTAGTCTAGGATGGAACGTGCATACCCTTACCACAGAATATAGAATACACCTTACCCAGTAAGTAAGTAAGTAAGTTGCTAATGGTCACTGGAAAGTCAAAGGCAGGAGATCCCGTGGCCGCAGCCTGACACGTTGGTCCGACTAAATTCGTACCACACTTGATACATCAGTGTATGGAGCGCTGCATGACGCTGTGGATAGAGACATATGACGGAAAATCATCAGAGATAGGCTCATGGATGGTGGTAGTCACGACCCTCAGTATGAGGAATACGACGCGAGGAGGAGGACTCAGTAAGAACCGGTTTACTACTCAAGCTTTGTCGATCTCTCTAGGTATGACTATGAGCTAAGCATTTTTACCGACCAGATGTATAAGTACATTGTAGGTGTTGTACACAACATATTTGCGTAGAAGACAAACAGCTGTCCAATTAAATAAGTTTCTATAATGAAACAGTGCGTGCATTCAATTGATGTCAAGTAAGATCAAGGTCCAAATCAACGATATCGGAGCAAATTGATAGCAGTAATATATCGTAGGTAGTCTGTAAGTGCAAGTCTAGACGTAATATCTGAGTCTGTTTCTAGCGGTGGAATAACTCTTAATAAGCTGGGTCTTAGTTTTTCGTCATATTATAGCAGTTCTTGTTCAAATGGCATTCCATTTTGGGCAGTACCAATATTATAAACTCTCGATACCAGAGTTGGCCACTCTCATTCGATAAGAAGAAGGAGCAGTTGTTAAACCATAACAGAGACTTTTAAGGGTGATTTGAAGATTTTCAAAGTGAAAGGTATTGTGATGTTTTTCATTAATTTGACCATCTTATGACTTTTAACAAAACTGCACGAATGATTCTCTCTCAAAGCTTCATTATCAATTTATAATACAGTGCTAGCCTAATAGATACTACCTATAGATAAACCTAGGGCTTGTAAACAAAAGCCAGCAATGTGGGTTGATTAGCACTATTGCATTGCAAACTGAGTGCAAGGTGACGCGAGAGCGTACCTATGTCATTAACACTAATGGATGGGACAAATTAAATACGCAACTGTACAAGTATCTGATGCATACATTTTATTCATTATCATCATCCACAGCCCTTGGGATCCCACGACTGGGTATAAACCTCCCTTTCTATGTGTCATCTGCGTCGATCTTGAGCAGACCTCATCCATGTTGGACGATATACATTTATGCATATTGTATCGCAAAGTATTTGCCTCTCCGATATAGTTTTTCGCAGAGACTCATTTACATTTGCGAAACAGATACTTAAGCATTTATCAAAATGTTTCTTTGTTTTCAAGGAATGGGTTTGCACTTGACTATAATTCTCATGATGGTAAGCAATCTTTACGGTCTAAGATGGAGCGTGCTTACCTTGTACCGATTCACCCTCGATTAGAAAATCGCAAGATTTATATTTGTATTAATAAAACAATTTAGAGCTTATTCTTATACTGAAAAATTTGGGTTTGTACTATGAGTTTAATTATTAAAAAAAAGTCAGAAGGAAACATTGTCCCGCAACACCAGCCCATCTATGGGACTTGGCGGGGGACAATGGAATACCACCTTATACTGCTAGATGTAACATTTATACTCGTACTAATATACATAAATCTTATAAGCTCTTAATATTTCGGCAGCTGTGTGTTTCAGAATCGATAGTAAACACAATATACATGACAACAACAAACAATTGACAAACAATTGACAAACAATTGACAAATTGACCACTTTCTTATATGATGAAGTTGGCTGTTGGACGTCTGTTTGCCAAACATGGACGGACTATGAACAATCTTATTCCTATATCAAATACACAACAGACAGAAAACAGGGTACAATACCTATAAAACAATACATACCTATATAGGTCCATTCTGATACAAAGCGCATGTCGTTCAACTCAATGCAAACATGTCAATAGAACTGTACCCAAAGTCATAATTCTCAATTAATTTATATAGCATCGTATTCTAATTACTCTACCCATATGACAGCTGATAACAATGATAACACGTCATTGAGTCCCATTGAGATAGATCATCTTCAGTCTTTCACAAATCTTGTCGGACATAAGACGTGTCCGCCATCTTTAGAGATTTACGTAAGAACCGTGAGTTTATTTTTAATTTTATTTAGTCACGAGCTGCATTTACATTGTTTATGAGTTATTACAAAAGGTAATTTTGAAGAATTGTGCCGATATTTTTCTAATTTTTGTTGAAAAGAAGGTCATTATCGAATGATTTGACTGTTTGAAGTTCTGACCTCTGAACCTTTGATAGGGACGTGGTCAAATCGATAAAAATGTGTCTAAAATGTCTTTATTAAGAAACTGGTACAATAGATCTTTGTTTAAGCAATTAGTTAAGCAAAATGCATCCACAAAAACTACAATTTTTAATCACCATTTCATGCATATACCTACTTAAAAGATAGTTCATTCTTTTCCAAATTGCATCATCTTTTTAAAATAATTTCAATGCGCCTTTATTTCATTCTACTCTACCATTTAGTTTAAACTGGACGTAACAAATTAATGATTTCCTTATTCATATCCATCCATTTTCAATATAACATAGTGCTGATGAGCATAAAGAAATCTACTTATCTACTAACTTAACGAAAATCGTAGGTATAGTCCATTCATAAATTCAGAATTCTTATAGATTGTTTTTAGCAATAAGGCCGCATCTTGTGGCACTAGTTTCAATTCTAATTAAATTTGCGTAAACAATAAAGCGTTTTTCTATCTATCTTATTTTCTCAGCTGCAGTAAACGAAGCAATGAAGATCGGATTCATCGGAGGCGGCCGCTTGGCATTCGCTTTGGCTAATGGATTTATATCTGCAGGTACTATTCTTATATACTTACTTACCTGAAGCTGGCACATGTAATGTGAGGCCTATAACCAGCAATCGGATAAAGAAGGCTTTGCATTATGATGATGAAGAGTTAACCAACCAAACTTCGTCTGAGTAATGAAGAAAACTGATAAAAAAATCACAATAGAGAGATTTATGGTTGGTGTACCTATGTATGTCAAGAATCAAGACCCTCGAAATATATATGGGGTACAAATCAGACTTCTGGAATCATCTGTTAAAGAATCGGCTTCCCGTGCCTACCCACCTACATACCTACATATGCCTGCCCGAAAGTCTTCCAATGAATGGACAAGTGATCCTGTTAGGAAGTCACTACCCCCGATAAGGAATCCTGATTCGATTATATCTCCCACTGTACATTTTGGTGTCTCAGTGGACCATTCGTTTTTGTTTATAAATTATAGAAAGATCACATTTTATTGTAAATAAGCATTAAAGTTATTGTGTAAACTGTCTAAAAAGATTAATTTTCCCATTTCAGGTCTAGCAAAACCTGATGAAATCACCGCAAGTTGTCATCCAGCTGATTTAGTCAGCGCTGAAGCATTCAAGGTAAGAATGATTACCAATTAGACACATTCAAAGTGATTAGGATAAATAAAGTATTATGAACTTTAGTGTTTGTAATTCCTCTAATGGTTCGCAAGACATAAATCAGGATTTCTAATGAAAGAGACTACGCCTGTAAATCGTATCGTAAATTTATCGGGCATTTGGGAAAATTAATAACATAACTTCAAAAACTTAACATGCTGTCTGTTACTATTATTTTCAGAGAACAAAAGCTAGAGCGTTTTTTATTATTTGTACTCAAAGAAGATACACACAAAGAAGTACTTTTATGATAATACAGCCTTTTGTTTGAAATGTCTCAACACCATAGCTCACCAGTCTAATATTTACGAATTTACAGAAAAGATATGATTTGGCTCACGATTAAAAAAACTGTCAACACACTATCCTTGACTCTGTGACTACAATACTTGTCAATGCTGATAACAGGCTTATGTATCCTCTATATTGTTAGTGATAATTATTATTTGTACAATACTTATGCTTAACTATTTGACATCAAATGGGACCGCTAAGTATCTGTCATGTTGAAGATTTACTCACGTATGACATGTTATGTATTGATGCTTAAATTGCGTAATATGTCGTGGTAATTAAATTTAATTGTACGATAGTACTTTAACCATAGTACCATACGTACTTTTCACGAAACAGATAAGTACCTTGTATACCTAACCTACTATAGTTAACCAAGTACCTATAGTAAAGTAACTGCAGGAGTTTTTAAAGACATTCACAAAAGTATTTCGTAATTGAATCATCCCTTCTTCATAGTATTTAACGTTTGTTTTGTACCTAAAATAAGATTCAACAATCAAACTTAAATCGTTTACGGTACATATGGATTTTATCTCAAACTGTACGGAACATAAGACATCGGCTCTAACCCTGTGTGGATTTTTATTCATTCATCACTTAGTTATAATTTTAATTTTTTTACTTTTTGTGTCTTTCTATAAAAATAAACAAAATAAGAAATTGGGACTGAGCTCCTGCGGAAATATCTACTCTACAAATGGTTATGTGCTCACGTTTAATTTCTCTTCTATTACTTCCAGGGTCTAGGAGCCACAGCCCTCTTCGAAAACAAGTCAGTGGTGGAACGCTCCGAGGTGGTCATCGTCTCTGTCAAACCTGACGTGGTGGGACCAGCTCTCAAGGAAGTCAGTGGGCTGGCGGCTGCGAAGAACAAACTCTTTATCTCTGTGGCTATGGGGGTCTCTACTGCTACCATTGAAAAGGTTTGTATTATCTATTGAGCTTTGTTATTCAGCTAATCATGACGTGACGCTTATTCTTATTATTCTTATTACGACTTTAACGAGTTTTCTTGCAGTCTGAATGTTTTGGCTCCTTAGCTACTTATTCCGGTCGATACGATCATAATGACATGGTGGTTATCGTCTCTGTCAAACCTGACGTGATGGGACCAGCTGTGAAGGTAGTAAGAGTACTGGCAGCGGCTCTACTGCTACTATTGAAAACGTTTGTTTTGTCCATCGACCAATTGATTCAGCCAATCGTGACCATCTCGTTGTTTTTCACGAATGGAAATGTTTTGATTCCACGATCAAATATGATACACTATACACACTTTTGGATATCAGCTGATTTCTGGATTAAGCTGTAATATTAGGTCTTTACTTCTGAAATTGCCGATTTGTATGACGAAATTGAGAAAAATGATATTTCCATACAAACATTTTTAATGTTTGTATGGAAATGTCTGAACAGATTTAGATGCAAACTTCCCTATAAGTAATATGCACTAGTAATACATTTTTTTATCTAAAAGGTACATAATTAAACAATTGATACAATAAAAATTGTATTTGGAAAAAATATATCTGTAAACAGATTAAAATGTAAGAAAAAACGGCAATTTCATAGGTTTCAAAGACCTATTTCTTATCTTGACGAAATGTATGATCATCACGTATAATATCATGATGTTACTTACCATCTAAAAACATATTAAAAAATCTTTTAATTGCTTTTAAACAAACTATTCTCCACGTACGTCAATTTAACGACCTCTAAGTTAAATCAACAAGAAGTTTATGGTTTTAATGGGTTTGATAAGATAATAGAAGTAAACCTAAATACTATAATATTTGGTGCCGTCAAGACAGTAGGTATTGTTATCTTTGAATAAATATTAGACTGATAAGACGAGCTATTTCTATACCTAATTGGTTACCTAGTTAGCTTACAAATTGCATTGTCTGCATACACTAGGTACGCCTTTTCTAATGTTTGTATCGGTATTTAGAATCAGTCTAAAGTATTATGGCATTAACAGATTTACGAGTAGGTACATAATTGATACGAAAAAAACCCTTCATACCTTGATAAATTAGGCTGTCAAAACACCAATACCTCAATGCATGTCTGCAATATACAAATCGATAAATAATAGGTAAATTGTGCAAATTTTTTAAAATTTTGCTTTCGTTAATAGAAGCTCGTCTATTAGATTTAGATCCTAAGTTACTGCAGTTGATACTTTTTAGTTTCAATATAATTACAATATAATTAATATGTATATGAAAAGAATATGTAATAATAATATATGCTTTTCTAAAGATTTTCTAAGTGCCCCTTTTTTATGTTGTAGTTATAAGTAGTATGTTTAGTTTTTCTTCTCTTGTTTATACATGAAACCTAAAACCCACACATACTAATCTAATTTCCAGGTGCTACCCCCCGAAGCGCGCGTCATCCGCGTCATGCCGAACACGCCAGCACTGGTCCAGCAGGGTGCTGCAGCCCTATCCAGGGGCTCCAGGGCCACAGCAGAGGATGCCAAGCTGGCCTCACAGCTGTTCCAGGCGGTGGGGACCTGTGATGAGGTACCAGAGTACCAGATGGATGCGGTCACTGCTCTGAGCGGCAGTGGACCTGCTTATGTAAGTTGCTATCTCAGAATACAGGTATTAAGTAAGAGTAGGTACAATGTTGTAGCTATCCATTTATTGTAGTGATAAAAAATAGTGATCACAAGAAGGTTCGAATATTTTGAATCTGGGTATAAAGCCACTAACTAGCAGCAAAAGATCTTAGCAAAAGTGTATAATAGACCGAATAATGATTTGCCATTAAATAGAAAGGAATATAATGTCCTAACGTTTTCCTTACTGCCACTTTGTGTGAAGACTGGAAGATGGTGTAGGCTACCTTTTAAACTAACTATTTAGTAAGTTAATTAAACAGTAATAACTTTAAAATTTCCAGGTATACATGATGATAGAATCTCTAGCAGACGGTGGCGTGCGTAACGGCCTCCCGCGTGACTTGGCCCTCCGTCTCGCAGCACAAACCACGCTGGGATCCGCCGCTATGTTGAAAAGTGGCGGACACCCCGCAGCGTTGAAGGATAATGTCACAAGTCCTGCGGGATCTACCGCAGAGGGAACTTATCATTTGGAACAGAACGGTAACTAAGTATAACAATGCTTATTTATACAAAAGTAAATAGTGGTTGAATAGGTACCTATGTTGTGTACATAAAAATCACCAGCCGCCATGTTTTAAAATGGCAAATGCTGTGATAAATGATGAAGTCAGAATCTGTAAATTTTATAATAGTTAAACTATTTGACAATAAGCTGTCATTAACGTCTATGACCATTTGTTACAAAACCGCAAAAAAACGAAGGTGGCGCCGCGACACAGAATACTCTCTTGCCTATTATATATTATTTTGCCTTTATTTCCAGGTTTCAGAGCGGCGGTGATCGGAGCTGTGTCTGCTGCTGTCGACAGATGCAAAGTTGTCAACAAACAATTAAATAACTAACCAAACGCTCGTAGGCTAGGTAAACATTGGAATACAAGAGATCTTTGTAAATACCTAGTTTTATAATGTGCCATATGCTTGTTATTGATGTGAAGATATCTTCAAAAACCCTCACTTATTTTATCTGAATAAAATAATAAGTAAAAAATTGATGAAGTAAAGTTCAGGTATAATAAAAATAAACGCAAGGATTGATAGATTTATGTAGTTCCCAAGATAGCCACTAGGGGGTATTGATCCTTCGGCAAAGTACAATTCTAATTCAGTTATTTAATCGTTATTTGTTATGTGGATGAATAAAAATATGTCTTTATAAATACTGTATTTAATTTATTAAATTTGGTATATAGCACATAACATGCAAGCACATGGCATGCATGGCATGTAAATTGTCCTCTCACTGTCAAATTACAATACTCTACAGTCGGCGCTCGGACCAAGATTTCCTCCAAGAGTCGGCGCCAGTAGCTTTTGGAACATAGTTGCATGCCTAATGGAAACAAAAAAAACAATTTGTTAGTCTTAACGGGTAGATCATAGAGTAATATAATATACCAGGGGTAGACTTTCCATGGGTTCTCTTATTAGTTTGTACGTACGTACATACGAGTGCTAGGACGATATTAATGTTATGGAGCGTAATTGGTTAACAACGCCATCTATTTCTTGTACATAAACTACAGAGAAACATTCGTGTGGGCCGGAACCAGAGATAATATCGTTAATTTTTTTAGGTCTTTCATAAATCTTACCAAATTGACATTGACACTATTGACAGCTGTTATCTTTTATCATCTATGATCCGTTTTTTCAACTGGGAAAACTGGTTTTTGTCTTGGATTGGATTGGATCTCGATTTTCGTTCGTATTCTTCTAAACGGCTCGCGAATAAAATAAAATGAAACGTCACACGTTTTAAATGGAAGAATTGAATCAAATTAGATTACATCCGAGCTGATCGTGAATTCGCGACCTTCCGTATACTTACACTGGGTAAGTATAGCCGATTGTATTGTGATATTTGTGATCTGTTGTCACGCCCGGTCCTTCTGTTTACTAGTCGCAGTCGCGGAGTTCGCCCGTTCATATGTCGGCTTATTACAAACATAAATAGTATGCTTAATAGTGCGAAGGCTTCACAGTATCTGCCTGAGCGGATTTGACCTTAGATTTGCCTAAAGAAAACCAACCTACGCCGATTAATAAAATCGCCACCTACGCGGCAAAATGACACGATCTGTTTCGCACTTCGCGCTACTATGAACGAAATTACACGAAATAATATTGCTCCCGCTTGGTTAAATACAGTGCTATATTAATAAGTTGAAGTGATTGTGGGACTCGAATTTCTTAGCTTAATTGTGACGGTGATTGTCCTTTTGTGAATACAAAATCTGCCCGTCTGAATTCTTGATCTATCGGCGATCAAGGTTGTTCATACAAGCTGTTCTTTCCACTAATTATTTGGTAAGAATCATGCGTATTTTATTGCACTTGTTCGACTATAATTTAGTTCTTATAATAATTAATTGGCAGCTGCTATTTATACCATTGAAATATATGTCAATGCCCTTTGAAAATCTTATCATTGTTTGTAAATATTTATCTATATTGCTACTGGCTATATCAGTGAGAATCCAGTTGAAAATGATAAAAATATCCAATTAGTTTTTGCTGCATTCCAATAATTATAAGAAAGCTGCTAAAAAAACTGAGTCAGTCTGGCGGCGCAGCTATACTACTTCGTAACGACATAGACTACCAAGAAAGACCAGACATAGAAGAACTTTCTACAGAGAGCATTGTAGAATGTTGTGCAGTAGATATACCAAAGGAAAATATGTTACTGATTAATATCTACAGACTAGACCACCACATAAAAACCTTTTTTACATTCATTAATACACTTCTAACAAAAATTAATTCACTTAAATCAAAAAAACACATCATCATTGGTGGTGATTTTAATTTGGATAAAGAAAAATATCCTACACATTATGAAAAATTTATAAACATAATGCTCAAACACAACTTACATTTAATGGTCACCAAATCAACAAGAGTCACACACAAAACAGCTACTAAACTAGACCTTCTATTTACAAATTTTCATGATACAACACAAATTATACAAGTTAAAGACTATGGCATATCGGACCATAAGGCTATCTATTATAGCATCGAATCAAAAAATAAAGAAAAAACTAAAACCACTACACATGTAACAAAAAGATGTTTCAACGAGAAAAGTATGAGCAACTTTAGAGACGCTATTGCAAAAATTAATTGGAATGAAATAATCAACATAAATTCGGATGTTAATGAAAACTACAATCAATTTGAAAACAAACTCAAACATGTCCTTGACCATCATATACCCCTACAAACATTTAAAATCACAGATAAAGCCAAACAATGGATGACGAAGGGTCTTAAAATCTCGTGTAGGCACAAACGAATGTTGCAAATACTGACAAATGAAAGCAAAAGTAAAATATTAAAAGCCTACACAAAGAAATACCAAAAAATACTTAAGAAGTGCGTAAAATACTATAAAAAGATAAACAATGCAAAAAAAATGGAAAAATCAAACAATAAAATAAAAACTATGTGGACCATCATAAAAGATGCTACAAACAAAAACAAAAAAACGGTAGTTAAAAATATAAAACTAAAACAAGATGACAAATTAATAGATTCGCCTGATATGATTGCTAACATCTTCAATGAATACTTTGCATCAATAGGTCAAATTACAAATACGACTCCTATCATTAATACTGCCTATAACTCAAATTCATCAAACTCAATGTATCTGTCTCCGGTCACAGAAAAAGAAATAAACAAAATAATAAAAAACCTTCCGAGTAAATATAGCTATGGTATTGACGAAATCCCTTCTTCCCTCATTAAAATATGTGCAGATGCCTTGACCCCACCCATAACCTACCTCATTAATCAATCATTTATAGAAGAACGCTTCCCGGATCATCTGAAAATAGCAAAAATTATACCTATCCTAAAAAAAGGCGGAAACACCACAGACCCAAGTAGTTATAGGCCAATAGCTCTACTACCAGCCATTTCAAAAATCTTTGAACGAGCTATGTCCGTTCGCCTCTACAATTTTCTTGAAAAATATCAACTATTACACAAAAACCAACATGGCTTTCGCAAAAACTCATCCACAAGTCTAGCAGTATATAAATTCACATGTAGCATATTAGAAAACATCAAAAATAAATATTACACCATTGCCATCCTCCTAGACATGACCAAAGCGTATGACAAAGTCGTTCACAAAATACTGTTAAAAAAACTATCGCAAATTGGAATACGAGAAAAACCACTAAACTGGCTACGCTCATATCTAACAAATAGGAATCAGCATGTGCAATTAGAACATCATTACCATGACCAAAATGCAGTAAAGTCTATAAAGTCAACATCACAAACAATAAACGCCTCAATACCGCAAGGTAGTGTCCTAGGTTGCATTCTATTCTTAATTTATATTAATGATCTCCCCCAGCAGCTAAACTCTCCAAGTATCCTATTTGCGGATGACGTGTCCCTTATATTCAAAAGCAAAAGTAACGAAATCACACAGCAAATAGAAATTACTCAAACTTTTAATAGTTTAAAATCGTGGTTATACGAACATAATCTGGAAATAAACAATAAGAAAACAAAAATCATCCAATTTCACCCATATCAGAAACAACCTCTAGATTTAACTGTTATCCGAAAAAGTCTCAGCCTTGAAGAAGTCAATAACCATAGCCTCCTAGGCCTAACAGTCGATTCAAATTTAAACTGGAAGGAACATGTTAAAAAAATCAAATCTAAACTATCCCAATTTGTTTACGCCCTGGCAAATTTAAAAATCAACACTAACACAGAAACTGCAATAACCGCTTACTACGCCTACGCCTATTCATGGTTAAAATATGGTATACTACTATGGGGAAACAGCACAGATGCAGAATCACTACTCATCATACAAAAAAAACTTATAAGAATAATAGTTAACATCAGACCCAGAGAAACTTGCAGACCTCACTTCATCCGCCTGAAAATACTCACACTTCCATCCATTTACATTTTAGAAGCCGCGCTATTCACCCGAAAACACAGAAATCTTTTTACTTACGATAGCAATCCCCGAAGACCAAACAAATTACTGCTACCCGTACCCAGGTTAGAATTATTCAGAAAAGGCCCAGAATATATGACCATTACGATACACAATAAACTCCCACATGATATCCGAAATGAACCCTCAGAAAGAATATTCAAAGCCAAATTAAAAAATCTCCTAATAAAAAAAAGTTATTACTCAATAGATGAATTCCTACAAGATGATTCCATTTAAAGATCCTAATAATGTAAGTAACTGATCTCATAGAGAATAAATATATTGTAAGTATGCAACAAAATTATATACATATAATGTATGTAAGAATATCGCAATATAATGTCATAGATAACAGATCTCATACATATTTATATTTATCATAAAACTATGTACATAATGTTTACAATTTTTAAAGGATATTATTAAGTATTTAGCCATGTAAGTAACTAAATTAGTATAAGTAAAATAGTGTTTAAGTTGATATTGTAAGAAAAGTGCAATGCCCTAAACTAAACAAGCAACAGGGTCACACAATTCATTTCTTTTAGAATAAGTTCTAAAATGTAATTTTGTATTGTGTATAGCATATATAAATAAATAAATAAATAAATGTCATGGCAGTGGATAGATGCACTCAACTGAATGATGTTCTTATTTGATTCATTGCTTTCACTGACTTAGTTTGGTGTTTATTTTGTGTGAAATCACCACACACAGAGTAACTAAGTAAGAAAATATGATATGAAGTAAGATAATTCTAAAGCTTCAAATAATGAAAAAAAAAACTTTTTTATGTATTTAGTAAGTAAATAATAGTAAGGAATGAAAAGTAGCTTATGATGCTTGTAAGACCTCATATTTACCAAGTACATACTAAAAAGCATGATGATCCATTCAGCCGTTTTTGTGTGATGGGTGTTTAAATAAACTGATAAAAATTCTTAAAACTGTTAATAATTTTATGTCTACCCAAACATTTTTTTGTCTAATAAATTCTATGTACCTACAGATTTTTGACCCTCTAGATTTATTACATGCATATCTATCTATATATGTTTCTATATATGTTTCTATATGTGTCTATCTATATATCTATCTATGTTACAACTTATACACACCATCACATATAAAATTTCACACAATATGTTAAATACATTCATATCATCAGGTGAATTATGGTCAAAAGAAAACCAGTTTTGGTTTCAGACTCCCTCATTTTATCAATTACTTACCTCACATAAAAAACTTGATTTTGCACACTACCCAGTTTTTAAAAGATTTCCCAATAGTATGAGGCTTGAAGTCCACTTTCTAACATGTTAGCCTATTTGGTATGAAATTAGTGTTAGGAATTATGTACATATTAGGAATGTTATCTAGATGTTTAGTCATCTCAAATTGGCACATGTAGTTTATCTGTATTTCTCTGATGATTGGGTTTGCACTGGACCATAATTTGCCCGCATACCCATTCCTTGTTAAAAAAAACTTATTTTCTTTTTTAAAATATATCCTTATGTGCATGTTTTATTTTACATGCAACAGTATGAATATATCAGTTTTGTATGTTAATTGGTTTCAAATATGATGTGGTAAAAAAAGCTCCCAAATGCTGTGTTTATTTGGGATACACTGAGTTACCACATTAAGTATATCGGTTAAATTAATTCTTTCAAAGGTGAACTGTAATTAACTATGTTACATTTGTTAAAAGTCATCTAAACAGATCGATGTCTCAAACAAAACATTTAAATCTATAAAAAAATATAACTAGGTAAGTAGTTTTTTTTAACACGAAATAGGCATATTATATACATTTGACTATAGCCTGCCTGATGTTAAGCACCACTATAGTCTAAGTATATAGTAACTTATTATTTCAAAGTCCAGTTTTTAACTACCTACACATTTTGGTGTTAATTTGTTCAGATGACACAATGAACACTTGTAAATTAAATTGCATCATCACATACTCAAATGCATCTTTTCAGTATTTCCAAGGTTAGTTTTGTTTGAATACAAAGTTATGTTTAGTATGGTGTCATACAAGTTCTAGGAAGTTTACTGTATCTTTTGTGGCTATGTTATAATAGTAATCTAGACAGGTTGGCACGGTACAGCCGAGCTGGTAGAGGAAGGGGTTCCAAAAATGAAACATTTTTATAGAAACCAAGGATGTTTAATCGCCTATATGGCTACGCTAACTCTAACTTACAAAACAATACTTAAAATGAAACTTAGTTGCAATACTACCTGCACAAAAAAAAGGGTCTACATGCACATGTGTGGGTCGGGATCGGACCGCGCTGCAGGACACTGGAGCTGTCTCCAATATTGATGAAAAAAACATTGGTTATTGCAGATGGCAGAACATAACTATCTAGTTTCATATGTGGGTTTGTGATGTGTGAAATAGAAATAGAGGTGGTTTCCCACTAATTGCCCTTGAATTGACACTTTTAGGACTCTATCTTATTATAGACCAAATGTATGGATGGAATAGAAGGAACATACAATACCTGTGCAAAAATTTGCATAATGATGATTGAACTTTTCTAAAATTATTGAACTTGTCAAATATTTAACTATGTATTCCCAAAATATGTCCTTGCATACTATATACCTACATACTATATGTACATTTACTCACATACACTATCACTTTAATAATTAATAAATTAGCTTATATATATGATACCTAAATACTGACTGTATTAAGTATACTAATTATATTCTAGTAAGATTTGTAGATAACCTACAGAGACATATGAACACACTTCCTATAAAATACTGTAGTAAGTGTTGTACTAATCAAAACTCCTTCTCATTTCATGTATCTGAAGAACTGCTTCCACCAGCACCATGGTGTAAACCCAGCACCTTCTATCTCTCACTGACTTCAGTAATCCGTCAAGATAAAGCCATCGGCTCTGCTGTGCTACAAGGGGAGGATGGACGAGAATGATATTATTGTATCTTCTACGGAGATTATTAAAGGTAAGGATAAATATAAAAGCAGGAGATTTGAATAGTTACTTGCAAGATTTTTTGGAAGTTCTTGCAGGACTATTTAACTTGGCCCATGGTTTTCACCAAAATTACTGAAATAAAAAACAACATAGACATAAAACATATTTATTGCAAAAACTTTACATGGTACATAGAAATTAAGGCTCTGCCTTCTGCTGTAGTTAACAACTGTGTTGCAGAAGGCAAGGTCTTCTAGTGGAACATTACTTAGATGTTTTACAATACCTATATGTACATTGTACATACACTTTATTTAATATATTATAATGAACCTTAGTTTCGAAAAAGACATTCAGTTTGTTTTCCCGAAAATAATAATTCTTTCGGGAGTTTTATTACATTATTTTGTGTATATCCTTGAAAACCCACATCCAATATTTCTTCTGACATATGACTTGACTAAAAGATTTGTGACCTTATTTGCTTATATTAAGTTTATTGAATAAAAACTAAGTCAAATATAATGTAGGTGGTAACGGGTTTACTGTTACACTGTAAATAATAATAATAATAATAAAAACGTTTATTTGACCTTATTAGAAAGGAACAGGTAAGTATAGCAGTAGCGAACTTTTAAAAATTTTACTATGAGATAGGGCTTATGACTATACAATAGTTGGTGAACCCTGGACATCAAACTAGGTCATCACCTGTGTGATGATGTCCAGTTATTTCTAATAAACAACAACAAAGCTAGTTGTTATATTAAGGAGGAAAGTTATGAGTTAGTGTGGTTTTACATTGAGCAAACTTTGCACAACACAGCAACAATCTTCCCAAACGAAAAAACGAAAACGAAAAATAAAATAGGTACATCGTATCAAAGCAACTTCTCGTACTTGTGCCAGCAGCACAATATCAAAATAACTAAAATATTAGAAAATTAAACCAATCCTACATAAGCTATATTCGCATCGCATACAACCGTGCTATGTCTTATCGGGAGGAATTTCATTTTCATTGCCGTAAATAAATTGTTCAAAATTCAGACCTTGGCTAGTAAGAACTTAAATATTTTTCATAATTTGAAATGTTTATACTTAATAATATCTTTATCTTTATCTTTAAATTATTTATTTATTTATACCATTTTCAATACGACGCAGTTGTTCATGCAGCATACATACTCATACATATATGTATTATGTATTAGGTTTTTTTCAAAAAAGAAGTTAGATCACAAATTGACTGTTTTTTTCTAAAAAAAAATTCTAAACAATTGGATTTGAGTGAAAATAATCACGATCCACAGGGTTCGAACCTGCGTTATCCTGATTAAACGTCAAAACGCCTAGGTCACCGTCGCCTGACTGCTGTTTTTTTAGTTCTTGGATGGGTGATCAAAAATTGACATGACGAGAGCTTAAATTTAGGTATCATTCATCATGGCATCGAAAGATTATAGTAACGTAAGCAATAAATTCACAGCATCCTTAGTCTTCTTACCATTTCACAGTTTACCATTCTCTTACGAACATTCTTTCTTACTTTTTTAATCAAAGAGTTAATCAGTAAATTCAAAAACCTTGGTACTCGGCAAGGTTTTCCAGAGTTATGTTAAAACAAGCCTCTGGTTGTAGGCGTTTAAATGACCAGATCCAATGGAAATGCCTTTTTATGGCTTATCTGTGTAACGTTCAAATTGGACTTGAATGATGTTCAGTTTGAATATTTTACGCCCAAAAGGGACTGTGATATAAAATGTGTAACCAGTTAAATCAGCTCAAAATACGAGTTGTACTTATGAGTTAAATTATCATTGTTTTCCGATAGAATACATAACTACTTAATATATTACTTACTAAAAATGATCACTAACCGATTTAACTATAAAATCATTATCATTATCACATATTGAATCATTATTTAAACAGGCTCAGTAAAGCCAAGAATGCTTATCCGGCCTTTTGATTGTTTTTTTAAGAATGAAATAATTAAATAAATAAAATGTTTATTGAAGAAAAAATCTATTAAAGAGACACATGATTATTTAAACCTGGCATTACAATATGTATTTTTCCTGTACATATGTATAGTATATACTTAATAATATATTTTAGTATTTATACAAAAACCTCAAATATTACGTTTGATACCATCCATCGAAGACTGATTAACATAACAATGCTGTATCGACAAATGTCAATTTGACATCAACAAGTGTCTGAGAAGGTCGCAGATTCACTGATGCGTCGCCAACGTGTCTGGATAAGGTCGAGATACTCGCGTGTCCAGGACTAGCCTGCATTTTGTTCTATGAAACTGCAAGATGAGTGAATGACGACGGTACTTAGTGAGGTTATGATATTTCTTAGGTTTAGCTTTGTATTGTAGCTCTGTAGCAACATATTAAGCCACTGGTCGTCGGCGGTTGTTAAACCATTTCCGAGGCCCACAGTATCTATAAATCTCTGACATCAGAGTTGGCCTCTCTGTCATAAGAACTGACTGAATGAGCTGAAATGATATGCCAGGCGCATAGGTTAGGCAGAAAAAGGGTAGGATTTTCCGGCTGGTTCCAAATACTGGTTGTGATTATTTTCGCTCCTTCCCAACCAGTTTATGAATAAAATGGTTCAAAACCATTCCATTCTTTTCACACAAATAGAGGAGCTATGTGATGTAAGGATGAAATGATTTAGACCGCCATTTATAAAACTCTTTTTTAATGAGCCTGGTTTTACGGGTTTAGCACTTTTACATAATGATAAAGTCAAATTAATTAACACAGTGTGATTCATCTTCTACCTTTTCTTCTTTCTTGTTATAATACAGTTGTATATGGTCTGGATGTTTTATAAAACAAGTGCATCACTGAATGTCGCCGAATCAGTGAAGCGTTGCTAACTCGCTAAACAATGTAGGCACAAGGTTACATAGTAGGGCTGTAGCTCACTCAACCGTGGGGATTGTAATCTAATCGATTATCATCAACAATCTGTATTACTGCTGGGTATAGGCCTCCTCTTTTACGCAATTTAGTTTTTCAGGTGACTTTGATTATATTATACTAGCTGACCCGGCGAACTCTGTTCCGCCTTAGAGGCAATAAATAAGCAAATTTTAAATTTTATTCAATTCAATAAATAAAAAACGGGATAAAAAGTATCCTACGTCTGTCTCCTGGTTCTAAGCTACCTCCCCACCAATTTTCAGCTAAATCCGTTCAGCCGTTCTTGAGTTAATGGTGAAACTAACACCACTTTGTTATATATATATATATATATATATATATATATATATATATATATATATATATATATATATATATATATATATTATACTGTGTTGCCTAATATAATGTGTCACCCGAAAAACTAAATTGCGTTTAGTAAACGGCACCGGCATCGGTGGGGTATCTCGGGCTCGGAGTTAATGTGACTCCACTACCGACTAAAACCTACCACGATATCCCTTCGTCTCGGCAAGGGCGGGTTTCGCGGGCAAGCGAGAAATCTTCGCATTTGCGGTCCAGTCGTCTGTAGGTATTCCTACACGATTAGCGAAGACAGGCAATAATTTCTACAACACAGTCAACACTACAGTAGAAGGCAGAGCAACACTAAATTGTATCACATTTACTTGTTTACAAATAAATTTTTTTATCTTTTTATTGATGCAGACATTCATCCCGTACCCAAAACCTGTATGAATTGTAATCAAATCGACCGCTGACTGTCCTTAGAAAAGAAAAAAAAAAATTAAATTAAAAATATGTTTATTAACCAATGAAATTAAGCAGAAGCTAATACAGATTTTTCTTTTGTTTAAAAAGTTACTCTTGAAACGTATCGCACCTGAAAATACTGACGCAATGTTTCAGTCATCAGTATAAAAAACATTTCCCCGTGGCCACTTGAACTGCAATATTGCACACACACACGTCATAGCTTACTGACGTCATCGCTGTAAATCCATCGACATAGTATAGATATAGCCTAGGCGTAAAAAAAGTTATGGACTGGCCTCTAAAAAAAAATGACAAAACAGATTATATCACTATCGGATGGCTGGTACCGAATGAAGCATTATTGTTTGTTGTAACATTTTTTTACTCTGTTCGGCCAGGTTTTTCACCATGGCATTTTGAGATAGATTAGAACATGCCTGTACTTATAAATATAAAATTTATTTATTTGACGTACACATTTATAGTTCCAATATCGTGTGACTATGAATCCTCTGACCTCGTGGTAGCCGTTAGACTGTGTTACGAGGCCAGAGTCATCTCCCAATATTATACCTGCAGGTTGTTTCACAATATATGTATTTTCATATCCGAGTCATTGTGAAACACCCTGCTGAAACTGAATAACGCTCCGTGTGTTTACAAGATCATTAGGTCAGTCTATTTTTGTTCTATGTCAACACGTAGATCTAGTTTATTTCCAGTGCTTATGCCTAGGTATAGTACATATGTAGGTAGGTATATAACAGGGCTGGACGCAAAGGTGAAGGTCGCTGGACGGTGCTTTCATTTGCCATAAATAGGTAATAGGATTGCGAGACGGATTTAGATTAGATATTTTTGTACCTATTTTAGGGTGAAAATGGAACTTTTATCATTTTGTCGTGTTTGTTTGTCCGTTCGTATGTCACAGGCATTTTATTCGATGAGATTTAGATAGAACATAATATACATAAGTACTTACTTATATCAATTAGAAAAATGAAAAAAGTTACTTCTTTATGAGTTAAAGTACCACACATTTCTTACAAAAATTACAGCCACCCCGATTGCTTTGCTTCTTATCGAATGAGAGTGGGCCACTACTTGTACATATAATATCATTGGGGCCACTATGGTTATGGGAGTTTATCAAGTCGCCCTTAGGGCCTATGACATGGCGTAACGACTGCTACACTACTATAGCAGAAACCTCACCAAATCACCATACCTCAATCTACTACGCTAATATTCTATAAAACTTACCACAACCTTTACAAACCTATATCTTGTCTAATTCCTAATCTAATTTCCAACAACACTTTTGATTATACTATTCCGGAAGTTCAATAAATTGTTTTGAACCCCCTCACCGTCGTCCCCTTTGTAAATAACATAGTTATGTTGAAATAATACCATGAAATGTTACTTTAACAGTCGCGTGATAGTCCCTACATAAATGTGTGTTAGGTCTTCTAGGAAATAGATTGTTTTATTTATATTAGTAGGCATGTTTTTCAAATTCCGTTTTAAAGTTTTGCTAGAAAAGTTAAAGAGCTACGTGTTAACTGTTAATGTTTATTTCAATGCTATTATTATTGAATTGAACTAAGTACATATAACCAAAACATACTAAAAAAATCGCAGCAACGTGTGTAACATTTTTCCGTTCTTTTAATATGAGTAGGCTTGGTGTCTTTATATTCTAAAATCAAGTAAGCTAGTCCAAATCCCATTCCCTCTATCTTTAAATTGAAATAAATAAATTTTGAATAAAAAATCAACTTCCTTTTTTAGATACATTTTCATCGATTCTCTTGAGCCTTAAGCCAGGATATGGTAATAAATTGGCAAATCATATTGTTGGCATATCCTTTAGGTACTTATTCCTATTATATTGTAAGCTCATATTTTACTAGTGGGTGCTCGCGGCTTCGCTCGCATTAAGAAGTAAAACTTGCATCCTCCTATTTCACCCCTTAAAAAGTGGCATTTCCAAAAATCCTTTCTTAGCGGATGCCTACGTCATAACATCTACCTGCATGCCAAATTTCAGCCCGATCCGTCCAGTGGTTTGGGCTGCGCGTTGATAGATCACTATATCAGTCAGTCAGTCACCTTTGAGTTTTATATATTTAGACTGTGAGTTTTTAAATAAGAGTGACCATGTAACATGGTTCCCTAAGGGATGCCACACGCGCGTACAACGCTATGACTAATATTTGTTGACCATCCCTTTTTATGAGAAGTAGGTAGCCAGGAAATACGAAAAAATCTTTCGGAAATATATGACTAATGTTAATAAGGATAAGGTCGAGAATAAGTTAACGCTATGAAATGGAAATTTTTTAAGGGAAGGTTGTTTGATTGTTCACTTTTTGTTCTATCTTGCGTTGAAATATGGAGCCATCAAGCCAAATCTCAACACAAAGATAAAGTTATTACATACATATACGAGTATGTGTGTATTAGTTTTATGTCTTTGCCTAGTGATGGATCAATTTCGACCTAGTTAGATTTCGTTGTATTAAAACTAAACAAATTCCTAGGCATGGCTCAATCAATATTTTTTTATAATTTTTGAACCAGAACAAAAAAATACTCGTGCACATTTTGTGTAATTTTTATCTTTAAGTACTATTTTGACGTAATTTTAGTGAACGTGGCACCCCTTTATTACTGAAATAAATGTCTTTTAAATATGTCGTTATAGGCTTTTCCTCGGGATCATATTACTTAACAAAATTGTATCACATAATTTATTTGGTGAAATATCAAACAAAGCTATTCAAAAGCAATTCAAAGCCTTCCGCATCGCATTACAACAGAACTATCATTCTATCGCCTTCGCTAACTTTCTTCCCTTCCCTATACAGGGTTTTATGACATAATATAAAATTGTTTATTAGACATAAGTAAGTATAGTTTGTTTAATAGTTTCATAAACACAAGATAAGCTACAAATACATCTTTTTTATTCCAAACTGTTAATATCACAAACTAACTTTTATTTCAGTTAGTACTTCTGTATTGTGTGCTTTTGTTTAGGTAAAGTAATCAATAAAAAAAAAAGACTAAATTAGAAAAAATACATCTAATAAAATATTTTTAACAAAGCGCTTTAAGGACGTAGCTTATAGCATTTCTAGACTTTTACTCTGCCTCGTATTATATTATACACTAGTGGGTGCTCGCGGCTTCGCTCGCATTAAGAAGTAAAACTTGCATCCCCTATTTCACCCCTTTAAAAGTGGCATTTCCAAAAGTCCTTTCTTAGCGGATGCCTACGTCATAACATCTACCTTCATTCCAAATTTCAGCCCAATCCGTCCAGTGGTTTGGGCTGTACGTTGATGGCCTATATCAGTCAGTCAGTCTGTCAGTCAGTCAGTCAGTCAGTCAGTCAGTCAGTCAGTCAGTCACATTTGAGTTTTATATATTAATATTTTTATTTAATAACCTAGTAGTAGAACAGCGCCATGACAATGCGTTTATACCCGGCCCCAATAAATAAAGTTGGTGAATCGACAAAAACTTACTCATGTCTATTCCTTGTCGACTTCCCATTTAGCCGTGTATCGGCTATTGAAAATTTAGGTCATGCATTAGGTACCTACCTATTATGTTTATGCTATATGTAAGTTCTTATAAAAGTGGGGGAGTTTGGTGTCGGTTTTCCATAACTTTCTTATCAGAACAGTTTTCAAATTAAACTGCTTCGGATTTGCCTTTGCGTAAATTTATATGTTGATAATAAGTACTTATCTATTGATTTTTTCATGCTTTAATCTTCTTATTTTATCGCGAAGTAGTAACAAACGCATTAAACTGCATAGTTAGGTATTCATGATTCATATTCAGCAGATATTTTTGCTTCCCATGGATATATTTTTACAATAAAATCCTCATTAAACACGTTTAAGTATTACTCGAAATAAAATAAAAACTGTCAATACATTCCATAGATTCCTAAGACACAAGCTATGCTTAGTTTAGAGGTGCAGGCATACAACAGTAGCATAATATCTAAATGTACCTAATGTTTTAATGTTTAATCTTTAAGTTATATGCTAAAAACCTGTACATCAAAAATTAAGTTCTATAAATAATATTTGTTTTTTTTTTGATAGAAAATTTCACCGAAATATCGTAATACGTTCCGCCCTTACTAAAAAAGGTAAAAGGCAGAAATAAACCACAAAAATCGTAGTCTAGACAAAGTTATTATATCATTAATCATAAACGAAGACATACGAGTAGTGTTTTACTGACTTCGAATATGTAATCACCATATCGCATCAGTTACGAATATGTACCATTAGTTATAAGATACACATGTTATATATATGCGAAGAAAAGGTCATGAATAACCCTTCAGATTTGTTCCATAGGCTTGATAGCTGTATTTTGTGAAGTAGGTACCTCTGATACTATGCATAACAATTATTGTTAGATCAGACACTATACAGTTTTAAAGAATACTTTGAAAATGACTACAGTCAACTAGCAATTGATTCTAATCTTGCTTATAAATTAAGTAATTAACTACTAGGTAGGTAAGGAGTGAGATGCCAAATTGACATTTTAGCCCCTATACAGCTAAAGTGACAGTACCAAGATTTATTTAAATTGACATATTGTATGATTACATACCTATTATTATGTTTGACATGATTTTAATAACAAACATTTTCATTATTTGATTAATAAAACTAGACAATGTAACTTTTAAAATTTTATAAAAACTAAAGGTTTAAATTCAATTTGACGAGATATTGTAATTTGTGTAGCATATTCTGTGATATTAGTACTTATACCTATACCTATGTATGTTACAACTTTACATTATCAATAAAGATTCTTTATCTTTATCTTATCATATAAATGTATATGAAACACTAGGCATTGACGTATTATTACCTAATAGATGAACCCCATGTGTTATCATGTTAGTACTGTAATTATTTTCTAGTATTTACAACTATACAATGTGACGTGTAAAATGGCTTTATGAATAAATGATGATTTTGATTATTATGATTATGATTATCCCATATTCTAATCTGCATCCATAACAAGTCAGTTAAGCTGTTCAAGTATGTTCAAACGTTCCAACCGAAAACCCCTTCAAAAAACATACACAAACCTTTTTTTTGTCTGTATAATATTAGTAGGAAGTAGGATAAAGCGTAAAAAAGTAGAGAGTCCTATGCTCAGTAGTAGGTACGCAATAACGGGCTGATGATGATGATGAAGATAAGATGTCCATCAATGATGAATGAATGCGAGCCTGAACAATGTCGTCCTAATAATAGCCCAATCTAAGGTCCTGTTACTAGATATCGACGTAGAAAAGCAATGGCCCTAAGAACTCACGAGCATTCTCAGTTACAAATAAAGAAACTCTGGGCGAATTAGATGCCCCAAGTGAAGCACCCCTGAAATATATCTAATTTCATTTCACTTCCAAAAATAAACGCAAAACCAGACCCTATATTCTGATTACATGAACACAGCTACGAGTAAAAGTTGTACACTCGAAAATTGTTCGCAATTTCTGCCTACCCTCAAAACATGTTTTGATAAACTCATGAAATAAAGCTTGTTGTATCTCTCGGGCGAGCTTAACTTTATTATACTTAGTCGGATTTTTGGAGGTCGTCAGGTTTTACTGTATATGCGATATTAGAGATAAGAAATTTTAGATAGATTCTCCATAGCGGTATTGTGTCCGGTTGAGAGGTTTTCAATTTGGTAAATATTCTCAATTCTTCTGAAAGTTTTGTACGTTTTTAAAATGACAGGATTTCGAAAATTCCTTGTATGTTTCTAGTTTATATGATTATGTTTGTAAACGCATGCTCCATTTTCGATCATTGAGTCTACATTTGAGGATGGCTATCATTTTGCATTAAAAATATTGCAGTTTAAATCCTAGAAGTTCTTCATTACATAAAAAAAAGATTATTTTGGACGCGATTAACCTGTCCTTTTCCATAGTTTTTTTTTATCATTAATATTAAAATTTTACGTTAGATTATTAGGTCTGCCAACAATGTGTCTCAGTACATATAAAAGCGTTTATATTAAGTCACTCATGAAATATGAAACATCTCGTGGATATAGTTAAGCCTTTATGGCTCATAAACGGACTTCAGCGTGTTGGCAGGTTATAAATGTACCTACCGCTTATATTCTACATGGTTATATTATAATTTACAGAATGCGATATATTTTAAGAAAGATTTTGTCTAGGTAGGTTAAAAAAAATATATCACCGGAATGTTTTTTTTTTAATTAGACCGGGTTTACACTTATTATTTTTGTTATTTAAGAGCGTGCTTACCCGATAAGAACCAATTCACTCTCGCTTTGAAGATCGCTGTTTCTTTACTCGGAAAGGATTCGCGAACCGTTTCTGCGTTTGGCGATTGCAACCACTTGCAACTTATACGATTGGTGCTTGACTGTCATAATAATATTATGAAAGTGTTGAGATTTATCACACACAATGCGCGAAACAAGACAAGGTAGTGTTACTAAGTAAAAGTACTTATATACTTTTAGGCGTAACTAACATATAGCCGTGTATGTATGGACAGACAGAAAGCTCAATTATTCCATCTAGTTGAAAGGAGCTTTCATAAAGTTCGCTTTCATACTTGACTTCGTAAGTTTTCCACTCAAAGCAAGTAGGCTTTTCTTGGAGCTTTTACATCACTTGGTGTTTGATTAATTTTCATGAGTAGCTTGTTATTTTTATTTCCTCTTTTTTTAAAAAGTCCTAAGACATGCAAGGATATTTGTACCATTTTCATAGTTTCAGAAAGTTAATCATAATCAAAATATGTATTTATTCATAAATTCGTAGGTGGGGTTTTAAAACTTCGACGAAGCCAAGTGTTAAGTATTAAATGTGATGTATTCCTGTATATGACGTCATACGAGTAGCTCCCAAACCGATGAGCTGATTGATTTTTGATCTAGTTTGTTTAAAAACCGACTTATGCCAGATTGTCTTAGTAAAATGCAACATTTTTAGATGAATATAAAAATGATTGGAAGAAATACTATTATCCCGTTCAACATCAAGCTGGGGTTTATAAATAGAACAACACATATCCACATCACGTGTGTGTTAGTACATTAACAACGCGCGTAAACCCCCTGTGTATCGATCAAGCATTAGTAAGGTTTCAGGCGTGCGTTAGTGTTTATTACATGTATGGAATGTACCTTTGCTTCCGTATTGGTTTAAGATTTAAATATTATAAATATCTATAATAGACTTGTAAAAAGAAAAATAACAAGGACATATATGTTTTAAGATATCTATTATACCTGTTTTCCCCTTGTCTTACCTTCATTTTGTGAGCCAATTGTGTGTTATAAAAAAAATATGCATTTGAATTAAGTAAATTTTCAATTAAGTACGTTATATTTAACCATAACTAAGTAGTCTAATTTTGTTAGTCTAAACAAACTATTTTTATTTGGTCTGTCGATGCCAAATGTAAACCCACTGCAGGGCATAAGCCTCCCCCTTACAATAACCCCTGTCTTGCACTGTTCCTTTTTTTACACGAGATAGGATATAGCAACGTTATAATCTACGATCTAGCGCGCTTGCCTAGGAGAAACCGGTTTACTCTCGACTCCTCTCTCCTTGTTCTTTGCGAGGCGTATGGTCTGTTAGATGTCACAAATTTCAGTAAAAGAAATAACCACATCTTAGATACCCATCAATCAAACCAAAGCCAAAATCATTGCGAATCCGTAACCGAAATCCATCAGTGGCTTTTAAGCTTTCAGAAAACTTTAGCGATACGATAATGGACTTAGGTAGTTATTTTAAGTATTTATTGCAAAGTAAAAGGTCAGGGAAAGATCTAAATAAAAGGGCACATTGAAAATAAACAAAAGGTCTGAATTGTTATGAAAAAGCTTTTTTATTTTTACACAGATGACATATTTTTTACTAAAATTGTGTTTCTATAACTATCCTTTGTAGACCAATTGGTATATGGGAAAGCAGTATCGGGTATAATAGTTTTTAGACAAATCATCATCGTCTATGTAAGCCCTTTATCGCCTAATGCTGGGAATAAGCCTCCTGTCTTTTACGCCAATCGCTCCAGTCCTTCGATGATTCTATCCAAATATACCCTGCTCTTACATAAAGTGACCTTAGTCACAATAAAAAAACCATACAGCAGTAGCAAACTAATATTGTTTTGATCAGTCAAGCAGTTTTCATTCATAAAAGAGAGAAAGCATCTACTGCTGAACTGATGCTGTACTCATTATTTAGATGTCCAATTTGGTTAAGCCATTCAAGCGTGTAAGAGAAACGACATGCATACACACTTTCTTCTTTATATTTATGTATGTTTGGTATCTATGTATACTGAAAGATATTTCAAGTGTCTTATTGATTTAGAGAGATGTTTGAGAGAAAATGAACTAGGTGTTTCTGACACCTTTCACGGATTTGTCGCCCTAAAGAGCGACATGTTTTAAGCTTTACACAATCCCTTTTTTATATAATATAAAGTAAAAAAAAGTAAAAATGTGTTTATTTACTATTTGAAAACCTATCATTACATTTTCATATTTTAGTCATTACCTAAACTATGTTAGCTTCTTAAATGCATCGTGCATATTAGTGGCTACGTTAGATATAATACTATACATATACCTTTTTGCTTTATAAACTGCTGTTAAAAGATTGCTAAAAATAGTTAAGAGTGGTGTGCAATACAGAATAATCAGTGGATCCCAAACTAGGCTCTTGCCTGTATCTTGTGTGACCATGTTTAAAATTTCATGAAACAATATACTTGAGTTATTCCAACCTTAGTATCGGTTGTATTGTAAAAAATTAAAACTGTAAACTATTATACTTACTATCTCATATTGATCTACCAATTTGCTACTTCAATCATCATTTTCAAACCTTAAAACATACATAAAAAATTGGTCCCATCCAACACACATTACATAGGTACTTCAACCTTGCACCTATTCAACCCACCACTAGAACCATAACCACCGATACCGAATAAAGACCATGACCTCAGGTAACCACTTCACCTATTGTAGTTAACCTCACCTCAAAACTTTGTACTCGACTGCTGAAACTTAATTTCCTATTTGAACTGCGGCGCATGCGATGGAAAAATAGACTAACCTACCTTCCAGAGAGTCCTAACTAATTGTGCGGTTAAGAAACTTGTTTTTACAAAATAAAAAAATAAATAACAAAAAAATAAAAAATTACTTATTGTCATATAAAATGTACACAAACAATATATCTCTAAAGCACCGTACTGGACGCCGGTGCGTCTTTGTTACGGTGATTATGGCATGGGTTTGCACTTGACCATAATTCGCCTGATGGTAAGCAATCATTGTGGTCTAGGATGGAATGTGCTTACCCAGTAAAAACCAATTCACTCTCGTCTTGAAGATCGCAAGATTATATTACGCGGGGAACGGGGAGTCAGGCAGGGAGTTCCACAATTTAGCAGTTCTCACTATGGCTTAAATAATTTTGTATATATTTTGAATGGTAGACCCTATTACTTCATTAAAATATAGCCTTTACCCTTAAAATGATATATGCTTTGCTTTAGTATATGCGACAAGTTAAGGGTAGGCTGGGTTGAATTTGGAAAATTATTTTGCTTATATGAATTATGTAATCATTTTGATTTGTCATGTGCGTACTAAAAGACACCCGTAATTCGTTATTTTCAGCCTGAGTAACGGTGACCTAATTTGCAATCAGAAATCATAGAAAAAAAAGTTTATTAAAATGGGTATAGTAAACAAATCTTAAAACGAAGATTTTGTTAGTATAAGTAATGTCGAAGTGTATTCGTCATAATGAGGTGTCTATAAGTGTAATTTTCGTTGGCTAAGGGTGTGGTGCGACTGCCAGCGTGACCTTGATTACGTAATCGTATGCAAAGCTCGGGTGTGGCCCAAGGACGAGCGTAAGCGATTCACGAGTAGTAAGTCCAGTTATTAATTCATTAAAAGGGACGCGTTAACGACTTGTAGTAATCGTGTTTTAATTACAAGACGAGAGGCGTTTTTAATTACTCTTTAATTAAAATTTCGTCCGTAAGTCTTTTGGATAATTAATACCGTCCTTGCAAGTAAATAAAAATTAGAAAGTAGATGGATTCTACGATCCAAATGGATTCTGGCTTTCGATATTAAAACGCGATAGTATTCAAATTCAGAGATTATTTGCGTTCTACATCATTCTTCCTCCTCCTTGCGTTGTATTACTTTTACATTTTTTCATTGCGTTGGGTCTTCTGCAGAATACATCATGGTGGGCGCCCAGTTCCTTCCAACATCATCATTTTATGTATATATCTATTATCTTATGACTCGGACCATACACAAAACTTCGCTTCAAGTATAACACGAAACTGCAATTACAGGCACTTGACGTGCAACAGTGCAGCTCGTGATAACACCCTCGCCTTAATGCAGTTTTCACAAATTTAGCGCTTAAAGCACCGACCCTTAATTAAAATGCAGTTTGGCAAAGATTAGAGTGTGGGAGATGTGAAATGAGATTTTAGAATGTTGAATGCCTAAGTTTGGCTATTATGTTTAGAGAATTTAAGATATTTTTTTTAACTTTGGCCAGGAACGCATTTTATCACCAAAAACGATGCCTTAATAATTATTGTGGTCTATGGTGGAGTATGCTTGTAAGGATTTGGAGTTGGCTTTTACAAGTACATACCATTTATTGGTATCACAAAATATTACACGTCACATCTATTCCTATGAAATAGCTCGCGGCTACCCACGTACACCGTTAGGCGCTTAGTTTTTTCTATGTGCTAGTGTGATGTGTACACATGCAATGCATTTACATTATTATTACGTAGATAAAGGCCTTCTGTCTTATTCCAAAACGTGGTTAAATATTACTCTAGAACTTTAAAAATAAAAAGTCTATAAATAAATAAATATTTCAGGACATATCACACAGCGCCAACTAGCCCCATACTAAACTTACGCCTGTATCATGGGATGGGTACTAGATAACGGATATAATACATGTATACTTTTCTTTTGTAAATATGTACATACTTATTATACATAGAAACAATCATGTTTGTTAACTTGAAACCACAACAGTACTATAAAAACATTCTTTAATGTCTATTCTCGGAATTCTACTGATAACTCGACTATAAATATTAAAAAGGCACCCAGATTCGATCCGCCCTAACCATTCTTAACTGAACATGACCTAAACCGAAATAAAACATTGGTACGACATGTCTCGACTCTCAATATCGCAATATTCTATGTCGAGTATTTTGGGTCTCAAATAAATTTTACTTTTGTCTTTCCCTCAATACGTCTTCCATTTTGATTTACGAAGCCAGTAAAAAATGTATTTACATAAACATATGCGATTTGTACATCTGTTTCGATTGTAGATTGAGTGATTCATTTCTTTTATTTCGACATTTATCTAGTTTAGATTTGTTTATGTGTCTAGTGAAACCTACTCATTTTTTGCGGATCTTCAATTTTCCTCATAAATGTAGACAATCTTACGTAAATATTACCTAAATCATATTTAGTTCATAAGAATGAATGAAATATATTGTACAGACATATAAGCCTAATTAAAATCAGATTTGTCGGTCCTCTTTGAAAATGTTCAAAGGTCGCCGTCGCCATTTTGTCGGAGCCCTAAAACCTTTATGCCTCGTGCATAGTAAAATCGCAAAAACCTAAATAAAATGAGGCAAAGTATTACACATTACGACCTCATTCCGATGTTCGCATAACTAAAGTACGCTTTTAAAAAGAACATTGTCGGAATACTTCAACCCTTTGAAACGTAAAAAGGGTATTCCTTCGGCAATCTGATATTTACCCGGGTCATGGTTAAATTACCTACTCCATTGTTTTTCATGCATTTGACCTTGGGAAGGGAATTTTAAAATACACGCCTGATAAGCCACACGCGTGCTTTAGTATTTTCTAGGGGGTTGATTTATTTATGAAAGCCTGCAGTTATTTATTGGAAAATGCAACAGAAATGTGGTTGTAGTATTTTTATAGCTTTGTTTGCGTAACTCGTATTTCTAAATTTTAATTTCATTTGAAAGATTTGTGGATCGTACTAAAAAATCGGGCGTTTTGTATACGATTAAGACTCGCCCTTCATCTAGAAATTGATGTCAAGAGAATGAAGAAGAAAAAAAAAATTATACAAATGAAGTAAGAGCTTCATCTAGTAAAGTAATTGAATATCGTGTTAAATATTTTGTTTCAATGAAGTTAGCCGAATTTTATCCCCAATTAAGGAAGGCAGCCGGCTGGAGCGCTTCGAACATTTGTACAAACAGACTTAATTATTCACAAATATTTGATATTGCGAACTCGCCAGTTTATATTTAGCGCGTTCTTGAAAGGAAGTTCTGCGAAAACTGTCTTCGCTTTAACGTGAATATATGTAGAGTTTCCGTGTTACGGAATTTCCTATTTATGAACAGATATTAACTACGTCTACAGCCAAATTTTGTTAATTTACAATAATATAGAAAATCAACTACTCAAAAATTATTATGCAAAAAATAAGTACCTTTTATGTGTAAAACGACAAGTGTTCTTGTAAAACGATTAGTGTGACAACATATTTGTGGCCCCAATAAAACAATTTTTCCTCACATTCCTAAACATATCAAAGATCATTGACGTAAACACAAAAGACAAGAGGTCCTAATACGCTGCCCTGCGTAACTACCTCGCGAAAAGTTGCTACTTATGGATGTTTTTTCGCTCGTGACAAATGATTCTAAATCCGATGCTACTGTCTAAACAGATGGTCCATGTTGGCAAATGGATCGATCTCACATGTAGGCTGTGGATACGGTAACAGACCTTATAAGGGATTGGTCGTCTGCCCACTGTTTGAAGTTAAACGGCCTTATAATCGATTGAGTAGATGGCAATGTCTTGTTAGAGTTTCTTGAATTGAATAGGATGAGCATATAATTTTATTTACGAATTGATGTGACTACTTTTAAAAGATAAACTAACTAAGAAATTTCTTATTGAGGTATTTAGACAAAACACTTTATTTTAAGGGTTTTTTTTAGTAATCATAAAATCCAAAGACTTAACGATATGTAATCTCATTTGAAAGCCAATTCTAATACTAAACATACAGGCATGCTTTGGTAACAACATAGATAGTGCGGTGGTCATTCTAGGCGACTAGGTTAAATATTTTATTATTCAGTATCAGAAGCTTGTTTAATTAGTTTACAAATCATAAACTCCTACTATATTTCTAATTTAGCATGTCTCCACTCGTATACTTATTTTTAGTTCAAGAAATCCCCCACGTTTTAGAACAATGCTCGGCCTCTGCATATCTAAATCTAAAACAAAGATCAACTTTGCGAAAATACGAGTAAAAATCCATGCAGTTCTTTGCCCCCTCGTTCTACGTTAAACATCTTTTTTATTATGACATACAACGTCGTGATATCTTTTTATTCATCAAGACGTCTCTACGATCTAAATCGAGATTATGGTAAATGCAATATGAATCCGAATAGATCATGCATGCGGCTTATGAGCCGTTGAAATATGGAACGCCTTGTGTCGCCCGATATCTGATTGAATACTGATCCGATTTGTGAATCTGAATGTGATATGGAATCAGTCTACGCCATTATTGGAACAAAGACTATCTATGCACAGACAGATAAATCCTTGCTTAGCTTTTGAAAAAATTTGAAACTAGAAATAATAATGGCCTAAATCATCTCTTTGAAATTCGACTAAAACCTAAAAATCAACAATTCGGTTTAAATTTTTAAATCCAGACTTCCTAAATAAATCTGTTATCAATCCATGAGATATTGTCAGATTTGGATAACATTTGAGTATGATGATCTCTTGGATTATGTTTTTAGACACGTGTCCCAATTTCCTTTGTATTCTGTTTGTATGTTATATGTATATCTATAAGTAGGTATGTTACATTTACAATCTAGGGAACAGTGCAAGTTTCATTAGAGTAATTATTGAGATATGTTTAAATACATGTGACAAAACAATGAAGTCAGTTATATTGAACTGTTTAACGATACCGATTCGAGGGTAGAATAGATATTATTCTATATTACCTACCATTTTTGTAATTACTTTAAGAAATACATTTAAAATAGCACTCATTAAAATTTCTACACCAGCTTTCATAATATATCAAGCAGTGCTTAGTACTTGCACATAGACTTACGATTCAATTTCTATTGAAACTTGCTTTAGGCCAAGGAGGGTAGTCTAAAAGAAATAACTTAGTCTGAATGGATAGTTGACATGCAAAGCTAGGACGCGCACCCCTTTGTAATGTGATTTGAAACATTCTGGGTTTAGACTAAGAGATAAGGCATAAATAACCTGCTTTATACGAGTACCGGTTATATTTGATCGAAGGAGTACCCTAATCATAGACAGAAAAACAATTTATTTCTTCTGTGAATTTACTACTTTCGTGAAACATTGTATCAATATGTAACTAAAACGGTTTTCACTCACGTGTAATTCGCGTTTGTTGTTTACGCGTTTCGGGTGTAATGACATCCATCGTCAGAACGTGCGTTCTGGGACTGTGAGTCGCGTAAACAACATACGCGAATTACACGTGAGTGAAAACCGTTTTACTTACATATTTTTTTCTGTGATTGTAATTTTTGAATCAATAGTAAAAAATAAATTACAAGAAAGAAAGAACTAAACGACGAAAGAAGAAGAGAAAAGAACATCAATTACGAGTACAAATAAGAAATTGATTCTCATTCATTATTTGTTACTCATACATATAGGTGAAATTTATTTGTTGGTCTGTTTATTCCCATTTTCAAGCCGCAACGGATTTTGTCTTCGTTTGGTGACATGGTAATCTATCCCAGAAATGATATAGGATAATTTTTATCCCGATATAGGAATACACTCAGTGCATTGTAAGTCAGATGGTCACACTAAGTCATACCTAAATATACTCTCTCCAATTCAAACTAAACCATAGGAAAGTTTGCCGTCGCCTCCTAGCCTCGACGATTCATTAATAATTTGCCAACTTTATTACATTACTTTATGAACTTGTTGTACAGTTGTTGTGGGTAACTCTCTTCCACTATTAAAACTATGAGCTTTCATATTTCAATGGCCGCAATCTCGGCTATAGATGTCGCAAACATTCTGGGGTAATTGTGTGATGGAGGAATTTGTGGGGCTGCTTTTAATTTTAGGTTGAGTAGGTATTTTGGTTAGAGAATTACTTAGTCGTATTAATACAAACATATTTAATACCTGTGGTAACGATAAAAGCGTTATACTTGAACTCGCGATGTCCCGCGATGTTGAAGCGCCCGTAGCTCAGCTAGCGGAGGCAATCGTATGCGATTACCAATTTTAAGCAAAGGTCGACAAGGTCAGTTCTTGGATTGGTGACTGAAAAGTGGCTTTCCATTTTGTGACACGTTAAATTGTAGGTCCCGGCTGTTTGTCTAGTACGACAGTCGTTAAGCCATGTCAAAGGCCCTAAGGGCCACAATCCACACACTCAAAATATAGTCTTTAGTCGTTTTTAGTGTGATGATATGTGATTAATTAAAGTTATAGATCAAACAATCAGTCTAAAAAATAAGAATATTTTATAGTACTTAATAACTTGTTCCGAAGATACCCTATTACCTATAAATATGTTACTTCAATGCTCATAACTGTCGAAAAAAGTGATATGTAACCAATGATCCAACTTTTGCCCAACAAAAAATAAATAAACGAAACTTTTATTCGGATCCAGTTAATTTAACTACCAGCAAAAAGCAAAGACATTTCTCACGCTCTAAACTTTTCCGGTATTTATATTAAAAGTTTTCATTGCGGTTTATATTTTGATAATATTCTTTCGCCACGGAATTGGGTTAAGATTAAGACCTTCCTAACTTGATAAACTTTTTGCACAAATCATAATGTCACTAAGTTTCTACGTATTTCCTTAGATTTTATAGTGTTTCTTGTATGTCCAAATTTCGTGCTGTCCTGAAAATAATTGCTTTTAGTGATAAGACCGTCAGTTGTCGCACTAGTTCTACGTGTTATTTTTACCCCGGTCAACCCTTTTAAAGAAAGAAAATGAAGGACAGTTTTGCACAACTTTATTCATCACAACAAAAAAACAACCATATAAACTGCCCATCTTCTTCTTATCGAATGAGAGTGGCCAACTCTGGTGTCGAGAGTTTTCAAGCCGCCCTAAGGGCCTCTACATGGCTTAACGACTGCCGTACTAGACTAACAGCCAGAACCTACAATCTAACGTGTCATCCGACCCACGGAAGCGCCCAAAATGGAATGCCACTTTCAACCTTTGCTTAACATTGGTAATCGCATGCGATTGCCTCCGTTAGCTGAGCTACGGGCGCTGAGCTACGGCCCATAAAATAGATAAATTCTACCGCAACACAGGACACATCTAGCTCGATGGACATATCACAAGAATTTTAGTCAAGTGTACCCATAACTATTAAAAAAACCTGTTTTTACAGCTTTTACAAAACCTGGTTGCAAAACGTATCTGTCATTATCGAAATTGCCCTACAATCTTTTTAACCAATATCATAACTCAAATATTTCTTTCTCCTTTCCAGACAGACTATACTTCGCAACCCTAAAGACGGAGTACAATCCGAAGTCGACACGGAACAGCAAATACTTTCACATCGAAGATGATATCGTCTACGAGAACTTCTACTACGACTTCGGCCCCTACCACCTCTGCCATCTGTATCAGTTCTGCAACAGACTTACAGATGAGTTGGAAAATAATCCGAAGAAGAAGATAGTGTTCTATACGAGTAACAATGAGACGCTTAGATTGAACGCGGCCTATCTTATTGGGAGCTATCAGGTATTTTATAAATTCACTATTTATGCTAAAGTCCGCATGAGAGTGCCTAGCTCTGGTGTCAAAAGTTTTTAAACTAGGGGCCTCTGGCATACAAAATACAAATACAAAATTAATTGATTTGCCAACAATCTTAGGTTACAAAATTTTTCAAATTCTCTTACCTCGAGGTAGCCGATAGGCCGTGTTACGAGGCCAGAGTCATCTCCAAATATATTTCTAATTTAATGTTGGCTTTACGACTGCTTTATGCAGTAACCTACGATTTAATGCTAAGTAAGGAATATGCTAGTGAGTATGATTTTGAATATCAAAATAAACTTTTGTAATACTCGTATGTCTTCTCATAAAAGAAATCAGTTTTCCTACACAATAATTTTACAGATTGATAAATTCGCCATGAATGATAAGCAACGCTGTATTCTATTTGTCTAGCGCGCTTGCCTAGTACAAATCGATTAATTCTCAACTTGAAGACCGACAAATTATAGTTCAAGGAGAACGAAGAATCCAACTAGAAGTATCTTAAACGTCGTCTTTTTAAAGATCCGTAAACAACTGTGATAATCCTTCAAAGATCATTAAAGTACTTGTAACGAAACACTAAACGCCACAAGACTCAACGTTTTCAATGCCATACCTATAACTCTCTGACTGGGTAAGCCAGACAACAATGGTTATTTTCCTATACGAGTCTACGAATAATTAATACTGTAGGATTGTAACTTATTACAAAATTTCGCGTCGAAAATGCTTCCATATTTCATCTCTCTCTCACACACCACTTGCATACAAACCTTGCTTGTGATTGGTTTGATCTTAATAACTGGTTGGATCTTAATAACCAGCGTCCGCCATCGCATGCGGCATCAGCAGATATAACAGTCGTCGTCAGTCGGCAGACGTCAAGCCATGTCAGAGGCGCTTAGGGTGGTTTGAAAACTCTGACAACAGAGATGATCACTCTCATTCGAACTTACTTACCGAATGCTTGGCCGCAGTTGGCTGTTAAAAGGTTAAGTCCCGCCCACCAACTCAACCGTGGTGGCGCGACGACGGTTGATCAATTGATCATCTCGTGGAACTGTGTCTTTGGCTCAGTTACGTTTTTTTAAACTTGACTAGTTACAACAAAAAAGTAGCAAAAAAATCAATAAGTCGCAATAGCACTAAAAAGTTACATAACAATGCTGGAAAGTAAATACTAAATTATACGACTATTTCAACATAGAAATTGAGAATATAATAGCGTACTTAAATAATGAAATAGTAATAAACATAAGGAAATAGTAGATATGTCATACAAAGTGATATATTGTTTTACAATGTATAAATAAACAAAATTGTAAACAAATACAGTACTTACATAAGGTCTCTGACACAATCAGAGTTGTATAATGAACAAAAAAAAAAACACGTTGTAGTTTACGATATAGCGCGCTTGCCTGCTTGCTTACTTGTCTGCTTGCTTTTACGTTTCTATGAAATCCATTATTCGTAGATACGAGTACACTACTGCGCGTCTATTACCGTCCTACGTACATCGTGCAAGTGTATTGGACAATTGTAGCGTGGGATCGCGCTTAAATACGCAATTAGATTCGGATTACACTATAGACTAATCTTATTAATTTGTTTGTATGGATCATTTTTATTTTAGTGTGTTGGTTACTAAAACTGTACGCCTAGAAATTGCGAGTCATTGATTGGGTCGCAGCGCATCGTTGTTAGTTGATCAAATGTCTTGTGCTCGTTATTGTACACCCCGTCTAGTCTTTTTTATGATTTCCTCTCCATCCTACGGTTGCCTGGAAGAGATCCGGAGAGATAAGGCCGCCATTTGTGGCTTTAGATTTAAATTTTCTCTTTTTGTATTATGTTTTATTTTATTTGAGTGTCCAATAAAGCATTAATCTATCTATCAAATATACAAAATATCTACAATCGTTTATCGATTCGTAAAATATAAACCTACCTATATAGCCAACAGAGAACAGACCGTGGTTGAATGGTTAAGGCATTCTGGCGTTTCCAGAAATATAATATAGTTGAGAATACTGCCGGTCGGTAATTATTATCGCTCAATTCCAAATAAGTGTTTAAATACATGAATTTTTTGACAACTAGCGGGCGCCCCGCGGTGTAACCAGCGTTAATCCAGGACAAAAACTACCATATGTGTTAGTCCAGGGTCTAATCCACCTTCATTACAAATTTTATGCAAACCTGTGCAACCGTTTGATCGTAAAGAAGTAACAATCATACACACTCACACACAAACTTTCACCTTTATAATATTAGTGTGACATTAACCACAGAGCGAGTGTGGCTCAGCGGTTCCAGTGTCTGCTTTTCATCCAGACGCACCCTGGTTCGAATCCGACTCCGAATCAAGTTATGTGTGGATTTGCACTCGCTTAACGGTGAAGGAAAACATTGTGAGGAAACCGACATTTTTGAAGACCACAATATCCGAAGACATTTGTCTTCTGTGAAAGGACCTGGGTGCCCACCACGATGTATCTGCCCAAAAGAACTCCCCTAACGAATTTATTCTGCGGGGGAGTCACGACCGTCAGTCATGAGGAAATAAGACTCACAGAAAGTGACATTAACCTGTAATTTTCTCCATCCACAGGTAATCTACCTAAACTCAAGTCCGGCAGCAGTCTACAAACAGCTAACAGAAGGCTCCGATTGGACCCTTCTCACTTTTCGAGACGCCTCGGGAGGCCCACCACTATTCGACATATCTCTTCTAGACGTACTGCATGGCATCAAAGTGGCTCACGAAGCAGGCTTCTTTAATTTTGACCATTTTGATGCAGAACAGTATTTGTTTTATGAGGTAAGAATCTCTTTCAAGTTGTACCGTCTCTATGAGGTAAGAATCTCTTTCAAGTTGTACCGTCTCTATGAGGTAAGAATCTCTTTCAAGTTATACCTTCTCTATGAGGTAAGAATCTCTTTCCAGTTGTATCTTCTCTATGAGGTAAGAATCTCCTTCTAGTTGTTTTGTCTCTGACATTTCGAGATGCGTCGGGAAGCCCACCACTATTCGACATAATATATCTCTACTAGACGTACTGCACGGCATCAAAGTGGCTCATGAAACAGGCTTCTTTAATTTTGACCATTTTGATGCGGAACTGCATTTGTTTTATGAGGTAAGAAATTAAGAATACATTATAATCGATTTGTCTGTTCTAAAGGGTACGAATATCAGTGAAGTAGTCTTCTAAGTTACACGCATTTTATGAGATAAGAATCTCTGTAAATCTGTTACCTATTCTATGAGGTAAGAATCTTTTTTCTCTTCGTGTATTTCGAGATGCATCGGGTGGTTCTCCTTTATTCAACTTATCTACTAGATGGCATCATAGTATGAGTGAGCGAGAAGAAAATAAAGTTTTGCCACAGAGTACATAAGTACTCTTGAATGCTTTTATACATCAATATGTAACTAATGCGGTTTTCACTCTAGTATAATTCGTGTATGTTGTTTACGCGTAATACGGTTTTCACTCACGTGTAATTCGCGTATGCTGTTTACGCGTAATACGGTTTTCACTCACGTATAATTCGTGTATGTTGTTTACGCGTAATACGGTTTTCACTCACGTATAATTCGCGTATGCTGTTTACGCGTAATACGGTTTTCGCTCACGTAAAATTCGCGTATGCTGTTTACGCGTAATACGGTTTTCACTCACGTGTAATTCGCGTATGTTGTTTACGCGTAATACGGTTTTCACTCACGTTTAATTCGCGTATGTTGTTTACGCGTAATACGGTTTCCGCTCACGTATAATTCGCGTATGTTGTTTACGCGTAATACGGTTTTCACTCACGTGTAATTCGCGTGTTGATTACGCGTAATACGGTTTTCACTCACGTATAATTCGCGTATGTTGTTTACGCGTAATACGGTTTTCACCCACGTATAATTCACGTATGTTGTTTACGCGTTTCGGGTGTAATGACACGCATTGTCAGAATCTTTTTGTACATTACAATAATTAAACCAATTATTCCTTTCCAGAAAGTAGAAAACGGTGATCTGAACTGGATCGTCCCGGGCAAGATGCTCGCATTTTCCGGCCCCAACCCCCGCTCGCGGCTCGATGCTACCCGCTACCCGCTCCACTCGCCCGAACACTATCACAACTACTTCAAAACACACAACGTCACGACCGTCGTACGACTCAACAAGAAGACGTACGACGCGAGGCAATTTACACTGCACGGGTTTGAGCACAGAGAGCTGTTCTTTGTGGACGGATCTGTGCCGTCCGATCTGATCGTGAGCCGGTTTATAAGGATATCAGAGATGGCTAAAGGGGCCGTCGCTGTGCATTGTAAAGGTGAGATATTTTCTTACTTACATATATCGATTTCAAAGGAAAAAAATCAAATTTTGTTTTTTTTTTTGGGATAGATGTGTTACTTTTCCTGGTTGTAAATGAATTTATAGACTGCTATTTTTGAAGGATAGGCTCAGAATAACAGACAATGAAGTAGGCTGGCCACATTCATTCACTAGAAGATGCTGCATGAATTGTCAATTGACCACAAAATTTCATCACGAAGTTACCTTCTCCGATACCGCGGGAACCCGAAGTTCTAGTCTTCAGCTTCTCCCGCCAGTCAGCAATTTCAATGTTGAGGAAATCCAATTCCACTGCGCCCTTTCAACTATATCTTTGGCAACGGACCGATGGCATCATATAAATGTAATATTCTTCAATTAAAGTAATCATGTTGTAACAAAGCCATGTTGAAAGCGAGTGTGGCTCAGCGGTTCCAGTGTCTGCTTTTCATCCAGTTTTCATCACTTGTATTTTCAAGTTATGTGTGGATTTGCACTCGCTTGACGGTGAAGGAAAACATCGTGACGAAACCAATACCGTGCTTAAGGACCATAATATCCGAGGACATGTGTCTTCCGTGAAAGGACCTGGGCGCCCACCACGACGTATCTGCCCAAGAGAACTCCCCTAACGAATTAATTCTGCGGCGGAGTCACGACCCTCAGTAACAAAGTTCCTTGTGTGTTTGCAGCGGGTCTGGGTCGCACGGGCACCCTGATCGCGTGCTACATGATGAAGCACCACGGGTTCACGGCGCGCGAGGCCATCGCCTGGCTGCGCGTCTGCCGCCCCGGCTCCGTCATAGGACACCAGCAGTGGTTCCTGGAGAAGTGAGTGTTTTATTTAGAATAAAAAGTATTTTAATCAGTCGGGCATTTAATCATCAGATCATCTATAAAGAATCCCGCTCAAGCGAATAATGTGGTCCAAGATGGAGCATACTTGTACCTACAGGAAAGGAACTGATTCCCAAATGACTAGAGTTATTCCGCCGTCTGCATCTACACGTGACGTGATGTTTAAGAATACCCACTTAAAAATCAAACACTGTTTTTGATATGTATATTCCACCCTATCTTCTGAGTATGTAACATTGTAGATCTATTGTTTTATTTTTAACATTTTATCTTGTTTATTTATATTGTGTATCGAATTTGTCGTTTTTTAAACTATAACTGATGACTTAATATTAATAATTGACCTTTTATTATGGAATTATGAATAAATTTATTGTATTGTACACTATTAACACAGAAATTGCCAGTATTTAGAAAAATCACGTGCATGTTGATCCGCCCGTACATAAAAAGTAATTACAATAAATAAAAAAACCGTTGCTTACTTGAAAGTAGAGTGCTTATACTATGACGCGTGAATCATTATTAGTCATTTCAGCACTATGTATTTGACTAGTGTAAAGAACTACGATTTGCTGATCAAATTTATCTTAAAATGATACTTTGGGATAAAGATAAGATAAAAAAGATAAAGATAAAGAATCTTTATTGATAATGTAAAGTTGTAACATACATAGGTATAGGTATAAGTACTAATATCATAGAATATGCTACACAAATTACAATATCTCGTCAAATTGAATTTATAACATTTAGTTTTTGTAAAATTTTAGAAGTTACATATGTCTAGTTTTATTAATAAAATAATGAAAATTTTTGTTATTAAAATCATGTCAAACATAATAATAGGTATGTTATCATACAATATGTCAACTTAAATAAATCTAGGTACTGTCACTACCTAATACGCTCAGGACATTTCCTTTTAACAAACATAATCTCTATCTCTTCCTCTTCCAGCGTGCAGTCCCGCATGCACCTGGAAGGCGAGGCGTACCGCCGCCGCCACAACATCACGTCGCTCCCCGTGTTCACTCGCGGCATCTACTGCGACCTACCCCCGCCCACACACACACACACGCACACTCACACAGCCGCGCCCTCTAAGGACAACGAGGAACAGATCAAACCCGTCTCCTTGCAGAGTATACTGCACTCTAGCAATAAAGCAAAGGTAACGTATTAAATAATTCAAACTCAAAATTATAAAATACCAAAAGAAGTGTTTTGATATTTTTACCCGTCAAAATTTTTTTTTTTTCTTATTCTCGTCAATTCCACATCCTGAGTCTATGTTCCTTATTCGAAGTTACATAATACTTCGTAGATGGTAGATAGGCTTCAAAGTGTGATTGACACATACTAGTGTGGCCAACTCTGATGTCAAGAGTTATCAAACTACCTTCAGGACTTATGACGTGCCTATCAATCAGTACCACAAATAAAATCAAATTAGTAGTATCTTCGCAACTCTCTGTGAATACCACAATGATTTTAGCCAAGTAAGCAATATTTTTATTCATGCTCTCAGATGCCGAGATAATCTTTATTGTAGTTTCATCTCATACCGACATTTTTAATTTCCAGCTCGACAATGCAAACGCCCTCAACGGCAACGAAACCGACTCTGAAAACAACGTCACAGCCGTCATCGGTAAATACAAGACCACGCCCAGTCCCATGCTGCCAAAGACCGTGTTCACGCCCAAAATGAACTACATGCTTCCAACCAACAATATAAGGAACGCAAACAATTCCAACCTGAAACAACCGCCAAGAATCATCAACTCGTCGATAAAGTCTCACTACGCGCAGAAAACATCAACTTTCCCGCCGACAAGGAGTGCCAACTCTCAAGTGAAGTTGACGGGAAGTGTCAAACCGTTCACAGGGAAGAGTTCTTTCCACGGACAGAGGGCCAATCTATCCAGACCAGTAGGATATGCGCACGGTTCGAGCCCACTAAAAACTTTTACTAGAAAAACTGTTACTGTCAGCAAAATAACCACAAACGATACCAATACGGTCACGTCACTGACCAATGTGACTTCAACCTTATCGGCGTTGACGGAAAACTGCCATTTGAACGGCAAGAACCGCCTACCATCCGATCCTAACCTCAAAACCGTGACCCAGAAACCGACCCCCACAAATACTCGTAAGAAACTCATCGTGCGGTCCAACTCTAATTCGCGAAAGAAACTGCCAAAAAGCACCGCCAAGACTGGTCTCGAAGCGAGTCAGGAGCTGTCCTCCAGTGACACTAATGTCACCAACATATCGGCCGACTCTCTAGAAACCCCGTTTAGGTTCAGACGGAAACGGGACAAATCTAACAGCCCCGAACCGATGGACTGTCTGTCTAACTCTGTGATCACAGCCGACGTGACCCCCGACAATATAGACGAAACGAATAACTCCCAAGGCAACAAACTTTACAAAATAAAGGCCCTAAGAAAGAAATGCCCCGCGTTCAGTGTTAGCCTACTTAAAAAGGAGGGCATTCAGACTCGGTCGAATAGCTGCGCCAGCAACTCGACTGTCAAGAAGAAATGATCTCTGTTTTACTACAGAAGCTAGTTTATCGCACGTCTTAGAGATTATATATGTATAGTAAAGAATGTGCATAGCACATGATGTTGTATCGTGGACTTTTTATGTTGATAGATTTGTTTGGACGCTTCCTAACTGTATATCCTATTTGTATGTAAATAATGGACTGATTTTATACCGAACTCATATCAGAATGTTATCCGCGTAATAAAAACAATCGGTACAATGCGTCGCAAATATTTCGCCAAGGAAACCTGCCGGGTGGATATTAGTTATTGGTTACTTTACTAATCAATACTACTTTAAAACTACAGGACCTACACAAGAAACAGTAAAAAATAACTTGCATACTGAATTTGACTATTAATTAAGGCGAAATCGAATTTGTCTATTCTGGTACACTTTACTCCGATTTCTAGAACGAAATTTAGTTTGATTCCCCACTAAAACAAATTGTACGCGTTCTCATTGGTGGATTTTAATTTTTCTGCCAATAACGGTGCGCTAAGGGGTCGTCCATTAATCACGTGAGAATCGAAAGGGGGGGGGAGGGGTCCATAAAAAAGTCACGAAATATCACAAGGGGGGAGGGGGGGTGTAGTGACATATCACGTAACCATTCTGTTTACCGCTAGGCATTATTGTAATATTTGATTTGAATAAAAGTAGAAAATTAAGATTCTTTGTAGGTTTAAAAATACACGTGATATATGGGGGGAGGGGGGGTTAATCATAAACATCACCATGTATCACCACGGGGGAGGGGGGGTTAAAAAATGCCAAAAAAAAACATCTCGTGATTAATGGACGGCCCCTAACTCGATTGATGAGAGACTTTAACTGATCGTCTTTCCAGAATCCGGAGGTTAGTAAGCTCAGAAATAGATAGATATAACTCTTTATTGTAACACACATACAGAAAAAAAGACGAACAGAAACACAAAACACTTAAAAAAATAGTGCCTCAACTGGCGACCTTGTCGCTAACATATTTCTTCCAGGCAATCGTAGGAAATGAAACTGTATTCAAACGGCAGCAGTGCCATATTGACTTCGCGTTGTATGTGTTGTATGTTCAAACAAATCTACCAGCCATTTTAAATGTATAGAGATTGTTTATGCTAAATGTCGTGAACCCCACGTAGAAGCCTCTACATAAAGTTTAATCTCATCAGACTGTTTGTAATGTTCTATACAAGTTTTAGTGCGGAGTGGTCGATTGATTGACTAACTTACTTTTTAGTTTGTCCTCTCGACTAATAGAGGGCGCTTTTATTAATTGTTTCATAAGTGCATTTTTATGACTTACTTTTTCAGTGAGCCTGTTTTTTTTAGTTTTTGCGCATATTTTAATGTTTTATTTGACAGTAAGTTTAAATGATATGGTATAAAATTATGTTTTTATACACATATATTGTATCAGATTAGACAATCAGTCGATCGTATAGTGTAAGAAGAAATATTTTTGTAGTTTAATAAAAGTTTATAAGTGATGAACCAATGCCATCTTGTTTAGCTTTTATTGAGCTTGTATACAACTTATTTGTATAGTTTTTAATTTTAAAGTGACCCTGATTCATTTGATCTTTCATTGAACTAAACTAATGCATGCTACTTGGTTCTTTTATCAAAACAGACAAGCAATAAATAGGTACTAATAATTTTATTATGATTGTTATAAGACCCAAAGTTTTTTACTATCAGAGATTTTATAGTTCTAAACTTGAGGAATCACTTATAATATATATGGCATACTTAGCAAGCACCTGCAGCTGCACGATGCCCAGTTTGGTTTCCGAGCTGGGTTATCGACAGAATCTGCGATCTTGTGCCTCAAGCATACTGTCCGGTACTACACAGATCGGAAAACACCAGTGTATGCATGTTTTCTTGATCTTTCCAAAGCATTTGAGTTGGTCAGCTATAAGGTGCTCTGGAGCAAGATGAGGACGCAGACCAACCTCCCTGAGGAAGTCATTCGAATTTTTGATTATTGGTACAACAACCAAACCAACGTTGTGAGGTGGGCGGGCGAGTTCTCCGATGCGTATGGATTGAAATGTGGAGTAAGGCAGGGGGGGTTGTCCTCGCCCCGCCTTTTCAACCTGTACGTGAACGGGCTTATAGAGGAGCTGAGCGCTGCCAATGTCGGATGTTCTATTGACGGTACCTTTGTTAATAACATCAGTTATGCCGATGATATGGCGCTGCTGGCGCCCTCTGTGAGCGCGCTCAGGAAACTCCTCAACATCTGTGAGGTTTATGCCGGGACACATGGCCTCAGGTACAACACTAAAAAGAGCGAACTCCTCGTGTTTCAGTCGCGCGGTTTTAAGATTTTCAACGTTCCGCCATTAACACTAAACGGAGTTCCACTGGCGAGAGTTTCGCGTTTCAAGTACCTGGGACACTGGGTCACGGGGGACCTCTCTGATGTTGAGGATATCGAGAGAGAACGTAGGGCGTTGGCTGTCAGGAGCAATATGTTGGCTCGTAGATTTGCACGATGTACGGCAGAAGTAAAGCTAACATTATTCAGAGCATTTTGTCAGTCCTTCTATACGTGCAGTCTGTGGGCCACATATACGCTCAAGGCAATCAACGCGCTACGAGTGCAGTACAACAACGCGTTCAGGATGCTGTTGGGGCTGCCGTGGCGCTGCAGTGCGTCGGGGATGTTTGCGGATGCAAGGGTAGATGGTTTCCACGCCGTACTCCGCAAACGGGCCACCTCGATGCTCAGCCGCGTCCGGGGCAGCACTAACAGCATCCTGCGGGTTGTAGCTGCCCGACTCGACTGCCCCATCATCAATCACGCCGCACAGCTACACATGTTTTACGACCCTTTCAAAAAGAAAATATTAGTGGGTAACAAAGTATTTTAGAGTTTGACATTTTTTATATTTTTACTGTAATCTTTGACATTTTAATTTAATTTTATTTTTATTAGTAGACATTTGATTTTAATAACTCGGTATTTGGTTTGATTAATGATTATTGTTTGACATGCCTGCTATGTAATAATTTTAATTTAATTTTATCTTTTATGTGTATGGACTCAAGGTCTGAAATAAATGACATTTATTTATTTATTTATTTATAGTTTATTAGACGAGATTGATGCTTGCTATCAAGTATATGTTTGGATTTGGTCCTTTTTTATATTATGGTTTTTAGTTTAAGTGATACAGCAGAATTAGAGTCACGACCTAATGTTAAATGTTTTGTTAATCTGTTTTAGTTTAAGTATAGTTTTGGTAAAACTTGTTAAGTTGCTTAATTTTCGCTAGATTTTAGCAATTGCCATTTGTTTTACGTCCTAAGATGTATTATGTTAAACTATGATTATGAAAAAAAAAAATTAAACGTTAAACGGAGAAAACCACAAAATTTCTGAATTTTTTTTTAGTTTGTGTTCAGAAAATTGCGATAGTGGCTCCTCCAATTTGAGTGGAATTTGGTAAAACTTCATATATTTTATTTTCATAGTTTTTTTCTGGCTGAGAAAGAAAGTGTATGTAAATAGAAGTGACGCTGATATATTCTAAAAGAAAAATATTACTCCCTGTTATGTTAATGTAATCAAATGTTATCAACTATATTAACAGGGTTCAGATGCTCTTAGCAAAGACATAAAAGCTATACCTACGTACAGATAGGGTACTATTTCTATGTATAATAAGTATGTTTATTTATTTGAATAATGGGCGAGCAGCAAAAAAAAAAGTATTTACAAAAGAAAAGTATGTGTATTATATCCGTTACCTAGTACCCATGATACAAGCGTAAGCTTAGTATGGGGCTAGATGGCGCTGAATGATATGTTCTGAAATATTAATTTATATGTATTTGCTTACTTTCATTTTATTTATAAGTAACATTTTTTACATATGACTGTCAAGAAATTATTTACTGTTTTTTTTACACATGACAGTCAGAAATTTGTCCAAAAAGTCGTTTGAAGCGACACCCGCACACACGACGCGGCGACGTTGTGGTTCAAAGTAGAACTTGCATGCAAAATTAAACTGGTTCACAAATGAAGGCACTGTTTTTATTTTACTAGCCAATAAGAGTCAAGTCACGTTAAACGTTCTATATTGTGATTGGTGATTGTATTGGTATTGCTTTTATGTCTATGCTAAGGCCATAAAAAAAATATTTTCTAGCAAATTGTAAATCATATTCCTGTAAATGCAATGTTTCTTTTAATTTTTTTGTTACTTTTTATTAACCAACCGAAGTGACGGCTAAGAATCCATTAGTTTCATTTATCTTCATTTGTATTTTTACAGTAGGTAATTTTTTTGTAATTTTTTTTCTAACTGTTTACCAGCATTTTACATATTGTTTAACCCAATACATTAAAACAAATCAACTTTTTCGTATTTTGTGCGAAAATTTGAGGTTATAATAGTTTTGTGCTTAACCGTCACAAAAAGCTGTTGTTTTTGGTAGCAGTGTCGCAAATGTCATAAAATAATTATATTTTATACAAATATTTGATTATTATTATTACGCTTTAAGGTGCAGCTTTGAATTACTTGGTTGTGGCAACATTGTTCCGGTTTTATTTCTAATGGAAAGTTGTGTAAAGAAAGGATTGCTATTAAAATGTTATGTTTGGACCGGTTTCAAACCGTTATAGTTACGTTTCGAGTGTGATTTTAAAATCGGCAATTTTAGCATACAAAATATGGTATAGTAATATCATTTTAGTACTTACAGTTTTCTTTTATTGTTTCTACATTATATCACAGATGTTTATTATGCTTTACAAAGTATGGTTTTAGCTTATTTCAAAGGTTTTGGTTTCGGTAACGACCCACGCTTCTGTTGTGAAAATGATGGGTGGTCGCAAAGTAAATTTTATTTGAGAGTGACGACGCCTGGTGTCTCTAGTTTTTAAACCGCTCCAGAGTCTCATGATATGGCTTAATGTCTATAAACAAACTTAATTTAGTTTGACCTGAATTAAAAAATACAGGCCTAAGTTTAACAATAGGTTTATTAACTTGAACTAGACAACTTAAGCTAAAATATGACTTATATAGTTAGTTCTCGAATAAAAATCATTGAAATAAGCTAAAGAATATATATTTTATAGATACATATATCCTACATTTTACACAATATTTTTTTATGTTGGTGCGACGGTAAGATGTCTTCGGGACCAGAGTGTTTGTAATTAGGTACCTATATAGATTTTGTATACTTACTTGTGTTGACATTGTTGCGTAAAAAGTATAATTTTTAAAATAGTTTTTATTACTTATAGTTTTGTTGTGATCTGGTATCTAATGAGTTACTAATGTATATGCACTACTACCTACTAGATACTTGTATTAAATAAAGGTTCACCGAGTTTGGTGTTCTGATGCTTGTGCTTATTAAAAAATAAAAAGATATATTCCAAATTTATTTAGTTGTTTCATTGTAAGTACATATTTAAGAAAAATAAACTATATACACATCACACACATTAGCATTTAGACGATTTAACTGCTTAAGCACATTTTAGTTTCAAGTCATCGATCAATCTCATCCTAAATGAAAAACGGTGCTAGTTTCAACATTTATTTAACAAAATATCACTGGTTCCACATAGACTACCATCATCCTACTGTCTTCATTAAGAGTTTTGATTGACTAAAACCACAGATAACAGAAACAAAGGGAGATAGGGTAAAAGGGCCCCGTGAGAAAGCATGCGGTGCAAAACGTACCTCATCGGCTCACCGCTTGACGTCGACGTGACGATAGGAAAACAAAGTTATTGAACCATTGCTTGGTTTGTATAAGACGTATAACAATAAAGTTCAAATGCCGCAATGGATGATTACGCATAACATGCAACTGACAACTCTTGATCGAAATGCAGCCGCTGCTAGCGGTCGTTGCGGACAGTGGGTTTCAAACAAAAATGTCTAAAAAGCAAATCTCCCTTTTTTTCTGTTATCTATGACTAAAACTCATTTTAGTTCAAGAATAATGAGTGTGACAAATAAAACTCATTAATTCCGAACTAGAACTCATTATTCTCCCTAGAACTCGTACTGCGAGACGATGATGATGAGTCTGGCGACCGCGCTGCCGGCGAACTGTCCTCGCTGGTACAGAGACATGGTCAGCTCTAGCTCGGCTACCTGGGGGCCTTCCAGCGGACACAGGAGGGAGATCGCGCAGATGTTGCCTGATGGACGCATGCTGGAATGATAAAAACGGTTTTCATAGTAATTGCTGAAGGTAGAATTGATAATTAGTAGATGTTTATTTAAATTGTCTGATTGTTTGCCAGTTTCTTATCTACTCGTAAGCGAATGAGGCTTAGCGTTTGAAAAACCTGTTTTACAATCAGACGCGTCTGAATCAAACCCAGCCCTACGTGACTTAAATTACAAGCTTTAGTGTAATTTTCGAGGAAAATATATTAAGAAATCCGACATGTTAGAGGCCCGCAGATATTCGAGGATAGGGTGTCATCCATGGAAAGTTTTGGGCGTCTACCATGATGTCCTAGCCAAGAGAACTAAACTAAGTAACCAAGTAAAATAATTTTACGGGAAAGTCACGACCATCAAAGTCGAGGACATAAAAGTTGTATATCTACTTACTCGAAGCACCGTAGATCAGCTTGCTTGACGCTCGGCGATGCCTGCACATTGACCATGCGCATCTCGAAGCTCACCACCGAATCAGACCACGACGGACCGTGCATTGTGAATAGATCCACCTGGACACAGACAATATTTTGTAAGTTAATTTTGAAGATGGAGCTAATTCTTTTAGAGTACCTAGTACTTATTCCAAAAGTCCTAATAAAGCATATCTATTAAAGAAAGCAACCCTTCCAAAGCTTCGTGTAACTTACTTACAAGTATAGTTAACATGATTATTATTGGTACATACGTGACTTTTATAAAAGGCAGTGAAAATCATGCCATCTTTTCCCAAAAATGCAGGAACTACATTGAGTAAAAACGAATGGAATGATCTTCTCCGCTCTTTATAAAAGTCACATTTAGTTCGTATATGGTTACGGGTGACCTATACATAGACACAGTCGCTTGTGCTCTCGTGTGTAAAAGAGGTACTTACACTTCCCTGAGGCAAGTAGATGTTAGCCACGAAGGTGATGAAGTTGTAGCTGTACGTGCTGGGCTGCTGCAGGCACGACCAGTCCGACACGCGGCACGACTGGGTGATGCGGACGCAGCGGCTGGGGATGGAACAACAAGATAATTAAAGAAAAGAAAACATAATATTTCTAATTTTAATGATTTTCAGTGATAGGCGCCCGTAGCTCAACTAGCGGAGGCAATCGCATGCGATTACCAATGTTAAGCAAAGGTCGACACGGTTAGTCCTTGGATGGGTGACCAAAGGTCGGATGACACGTTAAATTGTAGGTCCCGGCTGTTTGTTTCGTACGGCAGTCGTTAAGCCATGTCAGAGATCCTTAGGGCGACCTGAAAACTCTCGACACCAGAGTTGGCCACTCTCATTCGATAAGAAGAAGAAGTGATAGTTTGGTTGCGGACGATGATGGCAGATGGAGCAAATCTATAAAATCCCATTCGTTAAAAAAGAGTGAACATACATAGCATGTAAAACTATTAATATGCACCCTCTTGTCGGTCGAAGGAACAGTTGCACATTTGTCAAGCCGTTTGGTAAATCTCGCGGCTTGGTTAGGTAAAGTGCAGGAACTTAAGGCAACACATGTCAAAACAAGTGCAAAATAGGAAGTAAGTATGCATTGGATATCCAGGATTATTATATACCGTTTTCTGAGTTTTGATTTTCCAGCGGTAGCATACTTAATTCATGATTCAAGTCGCCCAGTGCGGGTACCTCTACCTATCTACTGGTTTTAATATAGATATCATGATGAAACTTACTGTTTGGACTCCAGCCGGTATCCGGATGGACAATCAATGTGGTGACAGTGGTAGCTGCCCCGTGTGTTCTGGCAAACCCAGCCCGGGTCGGATGTTCGCGCGCAGCTCGCTTCGCCTGTCTCACACTCGTCGATATCTGTAAACATTAAGGAGGAGCTTAGGTATTTTATGATCTAATTTCATCAAGATCTCTAGAGTGAGACCTACGAGAATTATCATAAACTGAATTAGATTGACAGTCAGAATTGGTAAAATTTATATAATTGGCTGTCGCTGATTCGCTGATGTATTTCGTATGGTTCGACATCTATGGGCTAAGACAAAATGCTAAGCAACTAGGGTGCCCTGACTTACTCAGGCAGGGTCTTGTCAGGAGACTAGCCCAAGCTTTTTGTGAACAGTTCGTAATTCATAATTCAATTATTCTTTTGCGAACATGGTTATTTACAAGATCTTAAATATAAAAATAAATTTAAATAGTGCTCCATATTCCGCCTGCAAGACATGCAAAGTTTGTTAAGTAATTTCAGAGGATTATCACATAACTTAAAACTTACTGCATCATAACGGAGTCCAAATATCATACAGAACATTGATTTTACCCTGCATCAGGTACAACCATATTGTTTTTACAGTTGTGCTGATTTATGGATAAATCATCATCATCATCTTTACTGTCTAAGTAACATAAAGACCTACCGATACAGCTTCTCTGGTCATCACCGAGCCTGTACCCAGCGGGACAAGAGCACCGATAACTTCCTGGCTCGTTCACACACTCCCCGCCACACAGCTTGCCTCGCAAACGGACTGACGACCATTCTTCACACTCGTTCACGTCTATGCAGGTCCTGCAGTTTATATAAAAAAGTTGTGAATGAATGAATTAATGATTTAGTGGTCTGTGAAACTAGGTGCTAAGGTGTTACAGTATAATATTAGTAAGGTGTTTAATTAGGTAGTTATTCAAAGAAACTAGATGTAAGTAACTGCATAGTAGATGTGCGCTCGCTTTATGGATGAAAATAGCTTGTCACTTCATTCCACACCCACCATCTCAACAAAAAAGTCACAATGGTCCATGGCATGAATGTACCGTGAAAGAAGAATAATGTGAAAGTACGAGTATGTACTTTCACATTAATAATAAATATAATAAGATACAGAAAAAGTTGCAGGCCTCATCTTCCTTTGAAATTTAAGTATAAGGTACAATCCCCAGGCACTGTTGTCTTCAATGTTACTTGTAAATGTGAACGTCTTGTCCAGGTATTTAAAATGGGCAAGCGCACACGGTCATATCACTCAAAATACAATAAAACAGACAAATCTCCAAATTGAACATGCAGCAAGTTATCATTTTATTTTGTTGGTTTTACATTGCGAATTATCAGACAAAAATACAAAAAGAATTCCGATACCGGGAATCGAACCCGAGCCTCCTGGGTGAGAGCCAGGTATCCTAGCCACTAGACCATATCGGATGCTGACCGCTCAAGTAAAATTGTCACACAAAAGCGACAAGTCTACAATCTTATTTTTAGTTTGTTTCAGTTTCGCGGTTGACTGCAGATGTATTTATATCTTGTCCGTCTGAAACAGTGCTCCAGATAATGGAGCTATCTTTATGACCACTGTTGTGATACGATTTTATTTGGAGCTATTGGAAAATGTGTTGTGATTTTCGAAGCAGTTTTTATATCATAAGTTGAGAAAAGTTTTTGATCCGTACTAAAAAAAAATATCAGTCACAGAAAAAAATATATATTATTATTTACTCGTATTCATAATATTGTAAATAAAATAGCAATATAGAATTGAAACAAATTTTCCTGTGAATTAGCAATCTCTTTACCTGCTATCATTATCCAGTCGGTACCCCCGTTTGCAGAAGCACCGGTAGCTCCCCCAAGCGTTGGCACATCCCTGGTGGCACACCTGAGGAGTCTCAGCACACTCGTCCACGTCAACGCACACCTTTTCGTTGGTAGGAGCGTTTCTGAACCCTTCTGAGCACTGGCAGCGGTAGGATCCCACTGTGTTCATGCATTGAGAGTTGTAGGAGCAGGGCTGGAATGAGAAAGAAAGTGGTTAAGAATCACTGAGGCAGCTTTAGTAAAATGCCGAAATGGATTGGAATATGGACGAGTATACACTAAGTACAATCATAACCTGACACCAATGGATTTCTTTTCTTTAGAGGAACGACTAATTAGTTTGTATCGCAAACAACCAATTTGGTCTTTAATTTCTATAGAAAACATGAAATCAAGTTGATACGCTCCGCACTGTCTGTTCTTTGCCCGACATTAACAAAGCAATTATACAAACACTTATCATATGCAATCCCTAGTTCTTTCACAAATCTGTCGGTATAACTGTTGCACTGGCCAGAGGTTACTTGAGAGTAAATAAAGGAGGGCTATGTGTTACATACACTGCCATGGCTGCACTCGTCGATGTCCACACACTCGTTCTGTCCGAGCAGCCTGTGTCCCGCGGCACATTGACACGAGTATCCTCCGTAGAAGTTCTCGCAGCGCTGCTCGGGACCGCACGCTGAACTGTTGGTGGCGCATTCGTCGATGTCTGAGAAATAACAAAGATAATAGAATGAAAAATAAAAAAGTTTAAGAGTTATATGAAGCTTGCTAGCTAAAAAAGATACTTTTGGATCTCAATCAATACGTTTACAGTCAAAAGTGATGCTGCGAAAGTTCAAAAACGTCAGGGCATACCACTCCGTGATGTAGAAGACAATATTAGATGCGTTATATCACGTCTTATTAATTAAGAAGGCTCTAGTTTCGAATTTCCAACCATATCCTATAATCCAATTTCAATAGGGTAGCAGGTTACTGTAGCTCCATATTTTGTATCTTGTTAAAGGGAAGTCTGATATAACCACGAGCTTTGTTTGTATTAACTACGAAGACATTTGTGTCATTTGCGAAAATATTATTGATTTCAAAGATAATTACTAAAAAAAAAAGAAATATTTACCATAGCACCGTTTATCAGGAGTCAGTTTATATCCCCAAGGGCAGGCGGTCATGAGAGACCCGTTGTGTGGGTCTCTGCTGTAGGTGGGTCTGGGCGACCAGGGACCTCGTTGACCGTACTGGGCACCCACTGTGATCACATTGCTGCCGGGCTCGGAGGGTTGGCGGGATGCTGGCTGGACCGGTGGGACTGGAAGATACAACATTCAGATCCTGTCAGATCCATTCATTTGAACGAATTCGAATCGATCTTTGGTAAGTATCGTCTCATCACTAATGGTGGTTACAGAACTCATATAAAACTGTTATATTTACACTGATGTGACGAATTTCGCGACATGAAATTTCAAGATTGAACAAGACATTTTGATTGCATTGAACTGTTTTTGCTGTAATAAATAAATAGCTGGCGTGGTCTTTTCAATCCACTTCAAAGAAATGAGTAAAACTGCATCTAAGTAAAGGTTTTTCTGTTATTTTGATTGGATGAATCGATTCTGATAATCCATACTGTAAGGTGCTGTAAGTCTTGAGTACTAAGCTGATGCTTCCCGTACAGTTTCATTTAAATTTGGTTAAGTTCTAATCATAGTATCGTAAAACGTAAAAACCATAAAATCGTATGTTTTGTAATATTATTTTGTTATCGTATGGCATTTTAAAAAAAAAAGGAAGATAGAGTGCAGAGTAGAGATTAATCTCTACTTAGTGTTTTTAATACGCAATCGCATCTGCAGTTAAGGTATTAAAATCTTCCATTCGTCCGTCATACTTGTAATATTTAAACTTATTTACTCACCATATTGTGGCTTCTCGTTATCAGCCCGGCACCTGGCACCACACATGCATCTGAACCCTCCCTCGATGTTCACACAATCTTCCTCTCCTTCACACGTGTCCTTATTCAGCACGCATTCGTCGATATCTAAATAAAAAAAAATATAAAAAAAAACCGGGACATTGCACACAGCGCCTTCTAGCCCCACACTAACCAAACGCTTGTGTCGTGGGTACTAGATAACGGATATAATACTTATATACTTTTCTTTTGTAAATACATACTTATTATACATACAAACGACCAGACTCAACACAAGTAATTATAAATTTTAAAATGCATAAATACTTGTGTCACGCGGGAATCGAACCCGCAACCCCTAGATTAGAAGGCAGAGCCACTACCAACTAAGCTAACAGCTATCTAGTTAATAAAGGGGTACTACTATATGGATTTAATTTGTATCAATTCATTCGTAGGCAGTGTGACGTTGAAAAACGGCGTGCCTACAATTTCTGGGATCTCTATATAGAATAAGAATAATAATAAAAATCATTTATTGAAACATGAAACTTACATCAGACGAAAACAACCAAAAATATATAATAAACAAAATATAAGTCAATTAAAAGTTTCATGTCACAACAATGTATATTGTATATAGTTCGCGATCTTTAAAATCTTTCTCATGTGACGCATTTTTCTATTTATATGTTTATTGATCTTGGGAGGTAGTTTGACTACATTTCAGAATACAGAAGTACACGCTACAGATGATTTATTTATTTATTAATACTCACCGATACATTTCTGCTGGTTGCTATCGAACCGGTAGCCCAGCTCGCAGGCGGGCGGGTAACGGCCTGCGTACGTTGTGTGAGGTCGGTACGGATTGTACGCCCACTCTGGAGTTGACACTGCAAATAAAATCATAAAAGTAAGAGTCACATCTGCATATTGCGAAAACATTAATTGTACTACACTACTCTTTGCTCTCAGCTTTGACTATGCTATGATAACCATTTCTTCCCTTATGTTACAATCATGTTACTCTATCTCTCATTTGCGTTACTCTGGCTGTCTGTCACCTGCGTTGCTCTAGCACTCACTTGCGTTACTCTGTCACTCACCTGCGTTACTCACCGCAGGCTACACACTACACAGTGACTGGTAGTGTGCACCACGCACCAGCCGTCATCTCCTCGTCTGTACCCAGCGATATATTCCCTGCCTTGTTGATACATTGTGAAAAATATTTGTACACACTCAATCTTTGTTCTCATATGTGATGTTCTTGATACTACTGTCTTCACTAGCGTTACTATATATTTCACTTTCTTTACTATTGTCGTCTTCTACGATACTAATATCTCCCCTATGTTACTATTATCTCTCCTGCGTTACTCTAGCTCTCACCTGCGTTACTCTCCGTAGGCTTCACAGTAGTACTGGTAGTAGTGCTGGTAGTGGTGATCACCGCGCACCAGCCGTCGTCTCCTCTCTTATATCCGGCGATACATTCACACGAGTACCCGCCGGCCTTGTTGATACATTGTTCTAAACTACCGCAAACGTGGCGGGAGCTTTTGCATTCGTCGATATCTGGTGAAAAGTAAATAAGTTTTTATATTGGTTTTCCTCTCTTCCCATCTGCTTTAAACCAAACTTTTGGTCGTAAATATTGTGATTCGGTAGACATTCACTTTTACTTCAATTTCCTTGCTAAAAAACAAATAATGTCCAATACAGTCGCTAGCCCAAAAATCGGTTATAGGTTTAGGTTTACTCCAACTGACATGAAAAAAATTGAAAAGAAAATCCGTTTTTAAATCAAATTGGCACAAAAAGCATATTATACTTGCAGAAAATATTCAAAAGTCAGTGAATCTCTTTAAAAAAGGAACCTAATTAACTTTATACATTTTATACTCGGGCACAGAAGAGAAGTATTATGGAGTTGGTACAAAATGGACTCACCGATACAGTTTCCGTTGATATCAGTCTCATAGCCAGGCAAGCAGGATAGCGCTTTGGGATCCAAAGGTTTGTTTACGTTGATGCTTTTATCTATGATCATAAGAAATGGTGTTACAAATTTGGCAAAAGGAATCTTTGGTTGCTGAATTATTAAATCTACAAACATTTTATATTATTTAATTGGGTTTTGTCAAATGTGTTTAGTAAAAGATACATATTGTTGCATTAATTAAAAAAATGGCCTTACCAACGCAATTGCCATCTGCATCCTTTTCAAATCCATAAAGACAGTGGACCTCATTGGGATTGAATAGATCATCAATCAACTCATTTCTCTCAGTAGTTGTAGGAGGTTGCGTGGTAGTTTCTCTAGGAGACTCTGGTCTCCATGTAGGATAAGCTGGTCTTCTTGTAGGAGAGACTGGTCTTCTAGGGTAGGCCGGTCTCGTTGGATATGGCCTTGGTCTTTCGGCTGTTGACGGTCTTGTGCCGAAGGGATCATAAGTAGGTTTGTTTTCTGGTGGTGTTTCTGCTGTGTTTTCTGGTCTTTCTGGCTCAGGGCTGGCAGTTGTTGGTAGAGGAGTTGGAGTTGTTTCCGGTATAACTGTAGTTGGTTGAGTGGTTGAAGAAGTGGTGTAATATCTTCTATCCGGGTAGATGTATGATGGTCTTGAAGGTCTGGCGGTTGTGGGAGTTGCTGTAGAGGGTCTGAAGGTGGGGTATACAGGCTCTCTTGGCCTTGGAGGTAGCTGAGTTGTTGGCGGAGCAATGATTGGAGGGAAAGTTTGGCGAGTAGTTGGTTGGACAGTTGGTTTAGTCGTTGGTGGAGTCGTAGTGGTTGGTTTGATTGTTGTTGAAGTGGTTGTAGAGGGTCTGTAGGTGGGAAATACATGATCCCTTGGTCTTGGAGTTGGACGAATGGTTGGTGGAACAATAATTGGAGGGAAAGTTTGGCGAGTTGGCTGGGCAGTTGGTCTGTTTGTTGTTGAAGTTGTGGGCGCGGGTTGTGGTTTATTCGTTTCTGGATATTTGTTGTCTGTTATGTTTTCACTGTAAAACAGAGGAAGAAGTTGTTATAACCTGCATTTTAATTTTTTCATCAATATTACAGTTACTTTCTTGGTACCTGAGTAACATAAATTCACAATGTATATAAACATTAATTTTACGTAACAGACTACGAAATAAATAGTCCAACCAAATTTAAGGTTGCTAGATTACCTATAATAGTCTGCGGGAAATAGAGTCAGGCAAGGAGCTCCATAACTTGACAGTACGCACAATAAAAGTGGAAGTGAATCGCATACGGTTCTTTGGAACGTGGACCAAGAAACTGTGACATTCTTCATGTACCCTAGCTCACAAAGATGTACAAAAATACTTATAAAAATCAACTTACTTAGAGTCATAATATTCGTAGTCATACGCGGGGGCTGGAGTGCTGGTGGTAGATGTAGACACAGTAGGAGGTCGGCGCGTGCAGGAGAAAGAACCCAGAGAGTTCTTGCAGTGCAAGCCTGGACCGCAGTTGTCTAGCTTCAGGGCACATTCATCTATGTCTGGAAAAAAATATGTGAAAATATGAATTAGAAGCTTATAGTAGCAGAGGACGTATTGTTTCTTAAGTAGACACTAAAAGTATATTTTACATTTATTTATCCAAAAAAACTTACATTTTGTTAGAAACTAATTTAAAAAACTAAATACTAATAAAAGAATAAAAACTTAAACTACTTCTAAAACTAAAATACTTAATCTAAAATGCCTGTAGTAGAAGGCAAGGTCCCCAAAATGCTGGCGCATATAAGTATAGGTATATTTATATTTCAAGTATATTTTGTTTCGCTAAATGAATTAATGGTTTAGAAAGCCATATCAATCATTGGGAATCATAAGAACATAAGGAATGATTTTAATAAAACTTGTCATTTAATATTCCTTGAGTTCAAACCTATCAATGTCACTCTTGGTTTTCTTATAAACCTCAGAGATATAATAATCCACATACCTTTGGAAGCTTACATAGCATACTTAAATGTTATCAGATATTGTATCAGGCGTTACTTTGCGGAAATCCATTGTAAATTAAACTCTGGAGAAATATAAAGTGTTCCGGAGAAATATGACTGCTCAATAACCGACTTTAAACAACGGTTCAGGAGCAGCAGCAGCGGAAAAACACTATATATTTATCTAGAGTTTCATTTAAATGTTATCATATTCTGAGACTATCAAATATATACAGCTCAAACTTTTTTAAAAGTCGATTAAAGCAACATCTGTCGGTTAAATCCAATCCTTACCAACACAAGCAGCAGACGAGAAGTCCAGTTCAAACCCATTCTTACACCTGCACTCGTGCGCACCGAACGTGTTGATGCAGTTCTGGAACTGATCGCACAGGTGCGTGCCCTCACGGCATTCGTCTATGTCTGTAATAGACGGAACTTATTGAACAGGAGTTTTATTTAGATTTATACCTAACTCTAAAAAAGACTAATCGAATCTCTATTCCCCTTGAACTATAATTTGTCGGTCTTCAAGTCGAGAGTAAACCGGTTTCTTCTAGGCAAGCACGCTAGATCGTAGATTATAACGTTGCTTCACATCAGGCAAGTTGTAGACAAGCGTGAGCCTATCTCATGTAAAAAAAAACTAAGCTGTAGCTTAACTAAAATAAGTATATTTTGACTGCTGTTTTGCCGGGTGCCTCATCAAACAAATTTGTAGTACTGGGCAAAGAACAATAATGAATGAGAAAAGTTAATAAGGTCTTTGATTTTCACCGGGATTAGGATAACAAATGCTTTACAATGTTAAAAAAACAGCGTCGTAAGGGTTCATTTTGTTGTTTTTATTTCATGTCAATGTTATGGGTTAAATATTAACAATCATAGAGTATACCTTCACAAACTTTCCCACCAGGCCTCAGTCTTGTTCCCTCTTGACATGTCTTGGTAGCCAGCCTGTAAAAAAAGTTTAATGGCTTTAGCAATATCTATTACTATTAATTTATTATTACTAGATAAACCCTGTTACCAATAAATTACGAGCACGAGCATATAACTTACTTGGGCAGTTGACTGATCTTTGACTTGCAGTTGTAAGCTCCCGGCAAGTTGATGCATACTTCGCTTCTCTTGCACACTTCGCTGCTTTCTTCACACTCGTCGATATCTGCAAATTGTTAACTTTTAGTTTACTTAAATCAAACAACTGAGTTTGCTTTAGCGCTTGATAAAGCCGCGTCAATAGAATCATTAAGTAATGCTAAGTCAGCATCATACGTTTTTTTTTTTATAAACTATGTTTAATGGCTATACATAAAAAGAATCTATAAGACAAAAAAAACATTATACACATGATAAAATCTAAATTTACTGACCGATCTTGAAAGTTTTTCCAGGTTTTTTATTTTTTTTTATTGACATGTACTTAACTGCTGTTTGTTATAAATATCTGAATCTAAATCTCTCTAAGTCTCTTTCTTTTAAGACTCTCTCAAATTATACATGTAAAATATTCTACTGAATGACTATGACACTGGCAGCGTGGCCCTTAAGTATTTTCAAAACCTAAAAACGACATGCATAAAGTTCTACGAGACTCGTCCGGAAATATCTCAGTATCAGTTTATCTACCTTCACAGATGCCAGTGGCAGAGTTGACCTTGAATCCCGGCGCACACCGCTTCGACACATGGTCCTGGCAGAAGAAGCTCCCGTGCGTGTTGATGCAGTGCTGCGAGAGGTGCTGGCAGTCGTCTGTGTTCTCTTTGCATTCGTCGATGTCTGTAATAGACGTGGACGTTAATATTTTAGACATTATTTTGAAAATGTATGGCATTAGTACCAACAGCAATCGTACACTCATGCGTTCTTGACAAGACTCTCTTAGGAAATTTATTGCTCAGAAATGTACTTTATAGAACTATCTTTACAGTTTATTATTCATCTTTGTATTATATTTCCTACATAATGTCATAACTAGAATCTGCTGTTGGTCCATTTTCACAGTCACATGGTATAAATTGTCTTCACAAAAATGCTATGACAGATATCTCTTAGACATGTGGTTCCTCACACACCAACTTACTTCGTCTGCGTGCTGCCGCGGTCCCAGAACGCACGTTCTGAATATGGATGTCATTACATCCGAAACGCGTAAACAACCTACGCGAAATACGCGTGAGTGAAAACCGTTAACATACTTACCATTTTTTTTTTCTTTTTTTTCTACAATCAATATTACTGCTGATGTAGTCTGTGCAATTGTTGTTGTAAAGTGTGCACTCTATTAAATGCATCTCCTAATATTCAATTGCCCAATGTCAGTCACTGGCTACCACGACCTTCCTCTTTAGCCTTGGTTCGCATCTTCAAGTCCTTAGGTTCTGGGCGAGTAAACATACCAACTTCCTTACCAAAACACTCATCATCCTCTCCATCCCTGAACCCTGGCGGGCATATATCGCTCCTGGGCGCTGGAGGAGTAGACGCGGCGGCCTCTGTGACCGGCGCCGACGCACCCGGTACTGCCTCCTCGAAGGGCTTGCCTGGCTTGCCGCCACACTTGTACCCGCCGATAGTGTTCTCGCAGAGGTATTTGGGGCAAGGTGGTCGGGGCAGCTGGCATTCGTTGATGTCTGAGGAAGTAATTTATATTTATTATTATTAGTTTTGATTAGACAGTCGTCATTAGTCAGAAGTATAATACTGAATCAAATAGATTGATTGCTTGATTATTGCTTTATTGGACACACAAATAAAATAAAACACAACACAAACAAGAAAAATTTTAAATCTTATGCCACAAATTGCGGTCTTATCGCTAAAAGCGATCTCTTCCAGGCAACCGTAGGATGGAGAGAGGAAATCATAGAGAATAATAGACGGGGTGTACAATAAATAGTGTTTAGTTACACTTTATTTTTATAACGACTTTTCAATAAAGAACATTACTTATGTTATTTTTTCATACGCTACATTCGAAAATAAACGAACAAATCTGAAAACACTGTTTGTATATTGACTCGTTTATTCAGAGTGATTACAAAGGTTTTAAGTCCGTTGTAGTTTGATCATTACAGTCCTAAACTGGCAGTTAAGAGTAATTCTATCACAAAGTGGAATGGTTGGTAGTAATAGAACGGATGGAAAAGAAAGCATCCTTACCATCGCACACCTGGTTGACGACATTCCTCTTGAACCCAGGCGGGCAGCTCAGCCCCACATCCCTCTTCTTGATGGGCACACACTTGAAGGCGCCAGGGATGTTGTGGCAGACAGTGTCCTCTACTGTGCAGAGGTCGTCTATTGCTTCTAGACATTCGTTTATATCTGGAGGACAAATAATAGTCATTGTAAGTACCTATTATAGAAGATCAAACGAATCTTATGAGATGCTTGAACCACCACATCCAATTTAATTCTATGATCTTTAAAAAATTAAAAGATTTCACGCCTCGAGAATGCAATTGCATTAAAGTTGAAAATGTTGCACTTCTTACAACTTCGGAAACAGCGTCTGAGATCACCGCTAGAGTCGCTAAAGTACTGATGGTTCCAAATATTCGTATAATTAGCACACCTCACCAATTAGCCGCTAGGATCGGTAACAGATCGTAAGATTTAAAAAAGCAAAAGTTAAGAATTACCTGGCTATGGCAACATAGTGGCTGAGTCAAGTGTCAGTGGCACATGCTTAATAAAGTTGATCGGAAACATAGATAATTTCTTGAGTTTTCAGCCCGGTCTCATGTAAAGTCTAGTCTTACTCACCAACACACGATTTCTTATCCCCCTGTAGTCTGTATCCTTCCCTACACGAGCACCGCACCACTCCTCCCTCATCATCACAGTTATGTTGACATCCACTATTCTTACAGCTGGCTTTTGGTTTTTTCTTCTCTGTGGTGGTTTCGATTGGCTTGGGTGTGGTTGTTGGCTTTGATGCTGCTTTCTGGAAAATAACCAATGAAATAAATATGATGGAATTTGACCAAATATAACCAAAACTTATAATAGATAACATATTTCTTGTGAAAAATATTATATAACAATCTGTAGTTTGAATTTATTGTAACGGCCATATTGTTATACAGAGTTAGTGAAAACACGTCTGTCTCCAGAGTGTAGCCAACGATTCTTCCAAGTTACTTCCTGCCATATGTGTGTTTTTCATGTAGCCCTGTATACATGCAGGCACTCCGTCCGCGCTCCGGCCCCGGTCGTGATATCTAGCGAGGTGGGACGAGTTCCTTGGTTGTATTACCTGATATATATCTTTCTTTTGGTAAATAGATACTAGATGAAATAGTAGACTGCTATAAGACCGACATCTTTACAAAAATATACATGTGTATTATTAGCTGCAGTGGAGATTAACATTAAGCGAGCTGTAGAGTAACGTCAGCCTACATAATATAGCAAGGAACTCGTTAGCCGACCTGTAAAAATGTTGTTGTATGTAAGTGAATAAAGGCATTTCACAGCGGGGCGCCCCCGCGTCCCCGCGTCCCCGCTCCGCAGTATTCCGGAGCTACCTGTCCACAGTTATATACTATACTTACCGTGTTGCCTTCAAATCTACAATAGTTTTTTTCCAATAAAATGTCTAAGTGTATATTATTTGTCCTAACATTTATACAGTAACAAATTCAAATCGCTCTTGGCATATGGTCAACCTGTAAATAGATATTATTTGAGACCTCAAAATGAGATAAGATATTCTATTCACCATACAGCACTGATGGTACGCCTGCTTCCCGAGCGCAGTCTCCGGACTGATCCCCTCCACGGAGAGAGAGCCGCATTCATCCATTCCCTGCGTCTCGCCGGTTATCTTACCGATGTTGCACTCTTCACAGCATATCTGCAATAAGAAAATATAATCATCATCAATAACTCCGAAAAAGAGAAGAGGTGATACTCTTTTATTATTTTTCATCGTACATTGATTTGTACGATGAAAAATAACATCAATGAATGAATCGGTTTTATTCAGTTGCAAGTTGCTTAACATCAGGCGAATTGTAATCAAGGATGAGCCTTTCTATCTGGTTTGAATAAAAAAAACAACAAGTTTGGAAGTTTGTGAAAAATATCTCTACTGCAATCTAGAAAAAACATATTTCGTGTATTTGCAAAAGCCTGATTGATTTACTAAAGGCGCCCGTGAATGATTTTGCATAGGTACGTTACTTAGACTTACCAAAAACGGTGTTTAGGATTTTAAAAAGGTTTATTTGCATTTGGGCTAAACAAACCACTTATACCTTTCCAATCTCTGTGCTGGGAGCACTACATCGCTTCTCTGGCACAAACTTCATCCCAGCATCACAGTCGTCTTTGTTCCTGTAATAAGAATGTAATTTGTACTACATTGACGTTAAAATACTGTTTTGTCAAAATGTAAGTTTGCGTGGCGGCAATGTAAATGCTCTGGTTTTGTAGATATTTAAAAAAACATGTTTTTGTAAAGTGGCGCCATCTAGCGCCCATAGAACGTCAATCTTGTCACGCTACTGGATCATTAACGTTGCCATTCTGTAACCTGTTCTCAAATTCAAGCTCAATTCCTCACGGGAAGGCTTCTGGTATGACGTGACGTTATCAGACACTACTGATGTTGAATACTCAGATTTGTGGATAGCGTTAACATAAAAGATAAATAATATAATTGACTAGTGTTTCTCCTTCTTTAATTCCATTCCTCATTACGGAGGACTTGAGACTCCATCCGGGATTAATTAATTAGGGAAGTTTTTTTAACTACAACGGGTTTGCACTTTGCCATAGTTTGCCTGATAGTAAGCACAGGCTATGGCCTAAGATGGAGCGTGCTTACCCGATAAGTTTTCGTAATGTGTTATTCATAAACTAAATAAATAATAATAATAATAAATATAATAAATATTCCGGGACATTGCACACAGCAAAACAAACTAGCAAACTAGTCCTACTCTAATTAGTACTCACTTGAAATATTGTTCGCAGCAGCTCTTGATAGCTTCCTTGCAGGTGGGTTCCTGGTCTGACGTGACGTCATCCGGCACGGCTGACGTCGAGCACTCCGCCAGCGATGCTGACGTCGACGTCAGACCTTCAGCGTACAACCAGCATGTTTCTGTTACTTCTGTTACCTCGTCTGATGATAGAGCTGAAATAGAATTAAAATTTTATTTAATTTGTACAAATTCATGATGGGAGAGGATCTGCAACAACTCCGTGCTACCGAGGGGCAGGAGAAGGCGCAGAACCGAAAGTGGCGTCTCTTTGTGTCGAAGGCCAGGATCCACTTTGGGTCGCAGCGCCACATTAGTCCTTCCCATTCCCATTAAATTTACACATACATATATCTAAACATGTGTCTATATACTATGGGATAAAATCCGGATAGGTATGTATTTAAGAATTATGAGCAAGAAGTAGATGAGTGCAAATTGCCAATGTAATGCAGCTACTTATAATAGAACAAAGTATACTGAATGCACCACAAATAGGTCGCGTAGGTGTCTCCGTGGAGCTAGGAATCTAGGTATTTGTCGTTGGACAACATTACATTGATTATAAAATACGTATTCTAGTACCAGTGGGGAGAATGGATTATGTCTTAGTCTTGTTACTGAAGATTTTCTAAATGCCTTTTTATATAAGTAATAGTACCTATAGTTTTGTAAGTAAGTCGTGTGCTTCTCTCTGTGAGTCGTATTTCCTCATAACTGAGGGCGTGACTTCCCCACAGAATTAATTCGTTATAGGAGTTCTCTTAGGGCCGGATTCGAACCAGGGTGCGTCTGGATGAAAAGCAGACACTGCAACCGCTAAGCCACACTCGCTTACATGTCGTGTGCTTAGTTTTCCTTCTTATTTTATTCATTAAAGTCGACGCCATGTTTTTGCTCCACACTGTCTTAATTTCCGAACTTTATATATTTGTAATGTGAATTATGGGTATAAACCTGAATTAAAGACATTTTATTAATTTATTAAGTTGTTTAAAATTTTTGTTAACTAATTTAGTTTCAGTAATAAAACTAACAAACAGGCAGACGAGGAGTAGGTCGTCCGGCAGCGAGATGGGTCGACGACATTGTACGAGTCGCGGGTTCTCTATGGATGAGGTTTGCACAAGATCGACGCAGCTGGCACATTCAAAGGGAGGCCTATACCCAGCAGTAGGATAGAAAAGGCTGTGGATGATGATGAACTAAACTAGTTGCGTGCGGATTTTGTTATACGTATTTCTCTAATGAAATCAAATCTATTTTCACCAGGTTCACATTCAAAACCAGCTACAATCCACGACAATGCTAAATTTTGAATCGAAACCTCTGAAAGGGCAACAAAGTTGTCTAAATAGAAAATAGTGATGCCCAGCTCTTCATCTTTATTTAGGGCCTTGAAATAGGAAATAGGAATAGGAATAAAACCGATATACCTTCATATGCAACTGGCGACAGAAGATTTAGAAACCGCCATATCTAAATAGAACATAAATATCTAAATTCGTTCGAAATTGGCGAGCTTGAAGCACCATCAAAGCGAGTGTGGCTCAGCGGTTCCAGTGTCTGCTTTTCAGCCCAACACCAATGACTTGTACTTTCAAGTTATGTGTGGATTTGCACTCGCTGAACGGTGAAGGAAAACATCGTGAGGAAACCGACATGTTTGAGGACCACAGAAGAAAACTCCCCTTACGAGTTAATTTTGCGGGGGAGTCACGACCCTCAGTCATGAGGTAATACGATTCAAGAGAGAGTCTACGACTACTGACTATGCCGAACATCCGGGACATTAAAATAAAGGCTAAAATATAACGCCCCTTTACATAATACCCATAATATTAAGCGACGGTCCAAATAGTGCCTGATCCTGTCCATACTAACACGCTCCACAAACAAATTAACGCTGAAATTTTAATTAAAACGAAGCGATTAACTGACGTGATAGTAAGCGGCTTACTCATAATCCTGGGACGGTAGTTTAATTAGGAGTTGGCCTGTAGTATACATTATTAAACGAAACATCTTTGCATTTCATTTTGCCGGCGGGAAACAATTTGGCTAAGCGGAAAGGCCTTTTTAAGTGCACCGAAAAATTTTCAGCTCATAATTACGAGAGGTACCGTGGAAATGCTTTCAACGGAAGCAAATAACATGTTCTTTCAAACATATGTACTTATTTGGATTTATTGTGTATTTTTTTATTTTAACATAAGCATATAAAAACAAATAAATAAAAAGAGATAAGAATAAATCAAACATATTAAATCATTTGAGGCATATTAAATTATCACATATTTATCATTTTTCCCTTTTTTTATTTATTAATGAGGTTGACTTAAGTATTATACTTGGCGCCACAATTGTACAATGTTAAAATTATGTCAATATTTATTTCTACACTAATTGCACAGCAGCGAAACTACACATGGAAGTAAATCTAAAAGGTTGCCTGGAAGAAATCGCCTAAGGCGATAAGGCCGCCCAATGTGCATCACTTTAATATATTAAAGCTTATTTCCTGTTTTGTTATTTCTATGTTTTATGGTGTACATTAAAGATATATTCTGTTCTGTTCTGTAAATAAGTTTGTAAAATTCTTATATAATAAACCTAAACGAAACTCAACCTAACTGTAGATCATCTCATTAACTTCTTAGAATTACAACCTTTATCCCATCATGTAATAGTATCCGATTACAATTGTTGATTAGCCTACAAATAGCTACTTCCATTCACAAGAAATAGATAACGAATAAACAGACACGTTTCATGATCAGCACAGTCATATGTGACAGTTTTAACGATTGACAGGTATGGGGCATGGTGGTGAAATACTTTAGGTTTTTTTTAACCTGAAGCGCCCGTAGCTCAGCTTGCGGAGGCAATCGCTTGCGATTACCAATGCTAAGCAATTGTTGACGCGTACAGTCCTTGGATGGGTGACCGAAAAGTGCGTTCCATTTTAGGCGCTTCTGTGAGTCGGATGACACGTTAAATTGTAGGTCCCGGCTGTTTGTCTAGTACGGTAGTCACTATACTCACTATCATTCGATAAGAAGAAGAAGAACATGAGATAGACTCACGCGTGACTACAACTTGCCTTATATCTACGATCTAGTGCGCTTGCCTAGAAACCGGTTTACTCTCTCGTTTACTCGGTTTAACCGGTTTTAGGTATTTTTTCTCAGAATATTAAAGTAGGATCTTACATGTTACCTAAAAGAGTACGTACAGTAACGCTAGAACTAGGCGCTAGTATCAATACAATGGCTTTTAGGATTTCATAAGATATATATATATTTTTTTAATTTTACAATTTTTGTTCATTTCCTGACGAAGTTTGAGAAAATTTTGGAGATATGATGTATTCTTGCAAATTTCTAAGGGTCTTAAAACATATACATATGTTATATACGTATATTCATGCCTTTAGCTACCTTGTATGTACTTTTCTTAAAGCACTTGGCTAATGAAAGAAAAGAAAGAAACATTTATTAGGGCAGTTTTTAAAGAAAAACAAACACTATTAAGTAATGTTATGTGTACCCGGCACATAATACAGAAGTACCTACTATTACCCAGCCCAGGGTATATTAAGGTTCACTATATCTCCTAGCTTTACTCATAACTCTCTCTGTGAGTCGTATTTTATGACTGAGGGTCGTGACTCCCCTGTAGAATAAATTCGTTAGTTATCGTTTTTACTTATAACACAATACAGTTCATCGGGTTGTTATACCATTGTTTTTTTATATTGAGTTTATATTGAGAAGAAATTACCACAGAGGATTAGCCGAAATAGACAAAATATACCTAAGTAAAACGTCAATCGTAAAATGTACCGCCACAGCGGCTTGTGGGTCAAATATTTGTTGGTTAAAATAAGCCAAGATTATAATGCCTTGGACAACGTCCGAGATTAAGAACATTTAATAAAATATATATATATATTTCCGCTCCCGCTCCGCTTATCAACTAACTCACCGCCTATAAAACACTTTGTTTACAAATTCTACAGCTCCTTGATAATCTCGTCGACCTCGCGGATGATGCACAACTTCCAATGAAATCGTGAAATTATCTCCATGTTGTTGTTTCTCTTAGCCATGTTCCAAATTTATTATTACAATTTATAAATTTGTTAGTGCATCGGTTCCTGGTCCACTCGACTAGACAGAAGATTAGTGGTTACAGTGAAATAAGTTAAATGAAACTCTGGAGAAAATAACGTAGTGTTTTTCCGCTGCGACTACTCCTTAACCGGCTTTAAACAATAATCTCTCAAAACCACCAGAGTTTCATTTACAATGGATTTCCGCAAAGTAAAGCCTGATACAATATCTTATCGATACCTTAATTGGCAAACCAGCCAACTCCACTTAATACCAAAATTTTTTTTATCTGTGATTTGTATCGTAACGGTCACTAAGCGTGAAGTTTTAAGTCTCTCCTTTTTTTTTTTTTTTTTTTTTTTTTTCGTGGAGGAAATGCATTTACGCATCCCCGCACTCTCCCCGGGGGGGGCAGCGGGGTATGTCGGGCTCGGAGCTAATGGGACTCCACTACCGACTAAAACCTACCACGATGTCCCTTCACCTCGGCAAGGACGGGTTTCGCGGGCAAGCGAGCAATACTCCTCCGCAATTCCCGTCCCAACCGCAGTCCACTGTCCAGGTGGACCCGCCTCAGGAGGACACCCTCCCTCTTGCTGCGCGAGTGATGCCCAGGGACATCCGGGCATCAACTCCTCGGGAGGCCCTTGTCCCTGCTAGGGGGTATGGGATGCCCCCGCATCCCACGCCCCAGGGTCTCCTAGCGGAGACGGAGTCCGAGCACGAGCGGCTCGCCTCCGTGTCCGTCTTCTGCGGATCGGATGAGCGGCAGGATTCACCTCCCGCTCCCGCTCCTCGGCCTCCCTTTGCGACATCACCGTCTCGCAAAAAGAGGCCACCGCATCCCATGACCTCTCGTCGTCAGCCATCTTTCGCAAGATGGTCGACAAGGAGAGGTCTGTCCCTACTACCGCGATCAGGGATAATCGCGGTCCGAGCTCCGCCGGACATGTCTCGAGAACGTGCTGCGCGGTATCTTCCGCGCAGTCGCACCGATGACACACCGGGGTTGGCTCCCTACCGATTCTGTGCAGGTACCTCCCGAAGCATCCGTGCCCCGTGAGTACCTGCGTCAACCGGAAGGTGAGCACGCCGTGCTTCCGTTCCACCCAATTCCTTAGGACAGGCCGTATGGCCTCAAGGAAACGGGTGGCTCCCTGGCCTCGTCGTGTGGACCTAGCGAGGATACTATCCTGCCAAGTCCCCACGGCTGCGCGTTTTGCGCCCCTCCTCCAGCGCTCCACCTCCTCGTGGAGGGGGCACAGGCTATGCTGACGCACTTGTGCGCGGCGCCAGTACACCTGCGCCAAGACGCCAGCCTCTAGGTCCCACGGGAGGGACCCTGCAAGTATGCAGGCCACCTCATGTGAGAGGGTGCGATACCCTCTGCACATTCGGATGGCCATACTTCTCTGGGGCCCGCGTAGCAGGGCGCGCTCTTTTGTGGAGAGGGACCCGGCCCATATTGGGGCTCCATATAGCGCCATGGAGCGCACAACCGCCATGTAAAGGCTGCGGCAAGTAACCCCACCGCCTCCTATGTTAGGCAGCAGGCGGGTCAGGGCCGCAGTCACACCAATCAACTTCGGGGACATCCTCCTGAAGTGCTCTTCGAACCTCCATCGCCCATCAAGTACGATGCCGAGGTATTTAAGTCTCTCCTGAAAAATTTTCTTAAATGGAGTTGCCAATTAAGGTATCGTTATGTAAAATAAGTTGACCAAAAAAAACATTTTGAAGAATTGGGATCCTGGATTCCTTTTTTTTTATGTGAACGTTTATTTATTTAGTTATTCCCCTTTTTCACCGGCGATTATACTTTTTTAATGTTATGATCACGATATGAGCTTGTATTAAAATATTTGCAATCAAATCTGGACCGGTCTCTGCCTTTTATTTTAGCCATGAAGCGAACTTCGATTCACCACTTAGATCCACTTGCTCAACGATTCTTAAACGCATTTATAGACAATTTAGTGCATTTAAAAGTCATTGTTGAAGCTTTAATCTCAAGCTTTCCAAAAATTGCTTTCAATTTGCAACCTCTTTACAAGAATAGCTTTGAAATGTAGTATTTTTAGACTACCTAAAATCCAGACAAGAAAAGAGCTCCATCAAAATGCATGTTTTCCCTTGTTAGCGTAACATTTTCCGCGCCATTTCTGTGAAGCCATTTCATGGGAGATTGGGACAGTTTACCTTCACAAAAGAAGACTAAATGGCTTAGCCTAAAAATGGCTACAAGACCTAGATTAAGGGTGTACGGTTTCATAATATTGAGGGAACAAAGACCAAGTTAATGTTGTAGATATTATTTTAAGATACGTTAGAAAAAAATCGCGTAAAAAGATTGATTAAATATAGAGAAAATAACAACCTATTTTTTATATCTACAAATATTGAAATTTGTCTATTTACATTGTTGTTGTATGGTAAGGATCTCTTTTTGTAATAAGGGTGCTCACTTTACCCCTAATTTTATTACTCCTAGATTTCCGAGGATATGTGTCTTCCGTGGAAGGACCTGGGCGCACACCACGACGTATTTGCCCAAGAGAACTCCCCTAACGAATTAATTCTGCGGGGGAGTAACGACCCTCAGTCATGTGGAAATACAACTCAAGAATAACTCCTAGATGGCTACTTCATTTATGTACTATGAATAATTCTATATATAAAAAATGTTGCAAATTTTCGTGCTAAATAACAAGACAAACAGCAAAAAACTCGGTAACGAAATTTCTATATGGCGCTACCGATTTTAGCATTAGGCTCATCCGGAAATAACATCAATCTGACACCTTTTGGGCAGCAAAATCGGTCATTGGCTGGTCATCGACACCTGTCTAGCCTAGTTGAAAGCCCTTAATTTCCCAATAACTGCGAATAACTGATACTACAGAGGCGTAACTTAACCAAAAAATAAATGCACAAGATAATTAACTGCCGCCGCCGCGGCTGAGTTGGTGGGCAAGTCAATGTCGTGTTTTAGTACCTAACTTAAGCAAAAACGTTAATTTGACAGCGGTAACGGTTCAGTTTCGTTTCATAAATGGTTGAACTTTGGTCCGGACTGTTAGCGCCATACGAAATTTGATCAACGTTTTGGTTCAGTTGCGTTTCAATTGAGGTTCATTTGTGATTTATGAGCGCGATCGGCCTGCAGGCTTTTACCCTTTAACGATCAACTGCGATCAAACGTTTGGCAGCAGTCGGCTTTTTCCGGCATCCAGTGTGTGACAGAGATGAAATATGGAAGTACTTATTTTCGACGGAATATTTGTGAAGAGTTACAATTCCATAGAATTAATTATTCGCAGCCCAGCAGGCATTATTTACTCGTGTTAATTGATAGATTATACACTTCGAGGGCTTCGCGAGTTCAAGTGACCGGGTTAAATGGAGTGACGTCATTGGTATGTAGGCTTGTAAGTTTTAAAGATAACTAGTGTTGCAAAAATCGTCTAATAATATCTTAAACTACATTGGCACTTAACATCAGCCCAGTAACACAGTAGAGTACTAATAGTCTAAAGTAAGCTGTAGTCACGTATCCCACCTTTAACAAAACTTATCTCAAAAGCTACTGAACTGATTTTGATACCACTCATACTCAGGCTTCGGTCGTGGTCCACCTGCTTAGTTCACCTAGGTGGACTACGGGCACTTTTTCTTGCCGGTGGTTCACCTTAGTTCACCTAGGTCTTACTTACAGTTCAATAAGTTAAACATGCTTTATTTTATATGAAAATATATATAACCCGATATAAACATATCGGGTATCATCAATTGACAAAATTGTGAAGAAAATAGAATTTGTCATACATACATACTTATTTAACCTTTTTATCTAATTCTAGGAATATCTTAAATATATAATTAGAACGCATTAACAATCTTAAGTTATTACTAACTAACTTGTTAAGTTGTTATTAGTTTTAGTTATTAATATATAGGTGCAGACTCGCGATATTTACTATCACATAAAAATGTTCGACGCGAAAAATCGCCAATTTAGGGTTAAAGTTACTTTAACGTTAAAGTTACTTTAACGTTAAAGTTACTCTTCAGTTCTAGTTTTAATTAAATCGTGAAACGTAACTTTACTCTTTCCATTCGCTGAATAAAATAAAACAGCATTTTTATGCATCGATAATGATGAAGGAAATATGATTCATGCCTTGAGAACTCATTTCTATTTACTCTGTTCATTAATAAACTGAACTTTTACTAGAATGCTAGTTTAACAATTTAGGCAGCAATTAACTAGATATGTGTGAATTCAAATTTGTGAACGTACTTTAGTTACTTTTTTAGTACCTACACTAGTGTATGCCCGCAGCTTCGCTCGTATTATTTCAGGATAAAAAGTAGCCTATGACGCTCCTAAGACCTTATACTACCCACATACCAAAAATCATGATGATCCGTTCCGCTGTGTTTGCGTGATTAGCATTTAAATAAACTGACGAACAGACACACAGATAAACGGACAAAAAATAAATGATATTGTGGAAATATGTTGTGCTGTCAATCCGAAGTATCTCCAAATAATTTTTTTATGCCATCAATGTTCAGACTTTCGACAGTCAAGCATTTCAGGTTTAAATAAATAAATTGATTGAATTGATTAGGTAACCAAAAGGGACAGTATATGTGCTGTAATGGCACTACCTCTCTAACGTAGCTGTTGGAGCAGACCGTTAGGCTATTTGGCGACAGATTTTACCTTTAATGGTGGTTGTGGTGGTCTTGCTCACAACTCTCAAACTATTAATAAATAGGTACTAGTAGGTGACTGCAGGCACATACAACCGGCTACATTTCTATGATCTATAGAATTTTAATTCTATGTACCAATGTTGGTGAGTAACAAAAAAAAACTTGAAAAGTAAGTTGTAAGCGTGTTTGTGCTTTTCATCCTGATGCATCCCGCTTCGAATCCGGCCCTACACAAATGAATTGTTGTTTATGTGTAGATTTGCACTCGCTTAGCGGTGAATGAAAACTTCGTGAGGGCCACAATATCCGAGGACATGTGTCTTCCGTAGAAGAATTAACGTTTTCGTATTAAAATAATTTTGCGGGGGAGTCACGACCCTCAGTCACGAGGAAATACGACTCAAAGAAAGAAGTTGGAAAGTACTTGTTTAAATGTTATTTTTACTAGTCATTTAGGTAATTGTAAAGGTACTTGAAGCATTCAAAAAATCACGTTTTCTTTATCATACACTTACTTAACTCACCAAGTCACTTAAGTTAGTTAAGTACCTACAACCAATTCGTAGAATTCTGATAAGCGACTCGCGAATTCGGTTAGCGACCGTTGATGTTTCATTGTTTAAACAAGTGCGAATCACATTCATTTCACAAAACAACTTTGTGCTATCAAAAATATCAACTCACCTCGAACAAAACACACGGATAACGCACAAAACACAAATATTATCACCAAAAACTTCATTTTCGAGTTCAATTAAAGTTTTGTTAAGTTAATTTTTAAAAGTTCCGATCAACTTTTCCGCGTAACATTGTTAGCGGCCATATTTGTGAGTACGTTTTCTTGTGGACCGTCAGATAGGTCAGGCGGAGTAGAACTGATAACATTTCTGCGCATGTTCTGAGTTATTCTATCTGTTAGTAAGTATATCTATGTTGTCGGCAAGACGCAGGCCAGAGGGCAGATCAGAAAATCTAAATGGGTTAGTTATTATTGGATCGTAAACAGGATTTAAATTGGTTTTAACACGGCTAACACTTACGTCAAAATATACAAAATTTCAAATGGTCAACTTATATTTTGAACGTGAATACCTGGTCTCAACAACGTGTTGTAAAAATTCCTTACGGAAACTATAAGTCCAAAATTTAAATTCTCAGGGATGATTGTAATATTGCTGTAGAATTAGACACAGAGACATAATTATCTAACCTATTTATTGGCTGGAGTCAAGGTCTCTAATAGATAGAAGATAAGAGTAGTATAGTGTTGGATTCTTGACTATTTGAAATATAGATATGATTAGCAAATAGTTCAAAATTAATATTCTTTTGTATCGGGCTAATCTATACTATTATACTATACTATCCAAGCCATCCAGTTGTGGAACATGTTGCCATTGCCTGTTAGGCAAGCTATTTCAAAAGCTAGTGTATCATCATTACTTATCATCCATATAGTATTATGTATTGTATTGTTTATTATTATTTATTAGTGTATTATCTGAGTTTGTATTGTGTTACTGAACTACTGGTACGAATTGAAAAAATCTTTTTGTATTGTATAGACCATTTATCGAGGAAGGCTTTAGGCTATATAACGTCACGCTGCAACTAATAGGAGCGAAAAAACAATGGAAAATGTGGAAAAAACGGGGAAAATTATTTATCTTTGAGGGCTTCCGTTGCGTGCGCTGCGAAAACGGTTCAAGTCGTGGGTAACAGCTATAATTAAGAAAGCTGAAGAGGTTGTTTAGGTTGTATTATACTCGTCGTTACAACTTGCTTAAAAGCTATTACATTATTCACTTGCCTGTCTAATTCCAACCCAATCTAACCTGCCCCTAAACTGGCTAACCAAATTACCAAGTGTCATATTGCAGTTAGTTTATGGAGTAACAAACCATTCCAACGCCTCGAGGTTACGACTATCACTGGACTAAACTAGACAGTTTAATTCCACAGGGTTTGAGATGTTAGTAGGATTATTTTGGTGAATTGTTTGTTGAATTCCTTATGATTCTTATAGAAGTCTTTAATATATATAAATATTTGACTTGCACTTGCAGACCCTTAGTGCCAGATTATGTATAATATTCTGTGCTGCCAGCGACATCTTTAAACGGGAAAAAACCTGGCTTATTCAATTATACAGGCCACGATATTGTGTTTCATGGCATATTTTAACGGGAAATTAGGCACTATTAGGTTCATGCATAATAAGAATCGCCCGTTGCACAGCTGGCAGATGCAATCGAATCCGATCACCAATGTTAACCAAAGGTTTACGCGATCAGTCCTTGGATGGGTGCCCAAAAGGTGGCATTCCATTTTGGGCGCTTCCGTGGGTCAGATGGCACGTTAAATTGTAGGTCCCGGCTGTTTGTTATAGTACGGCAGTCTTTAAGCCATGTCAGAGGCCCTTAGGGCTGCTTGATAAATTCTCGAAACCAGGGTTGGCCACTCTCATTCGATAAGAAGAAGAAGGTACATAGTTCATGTTACGGTTTTGCGAATAGTTACTTTGTACAGAATTATTATCTATAATATATTAGATAAGATAAAGACCTGAATAAAATAAAATAATAAAAGTGGTTTATTTTGCATTATACTTATGAATGACGTAACATTGTATGGGAATCCAAAGGCATCTGTCGGATGCCGATGCTTCTCCCAGTTTAGCTTGACATTGAATACATTACTTTTTAATTTTACAAAGATTTTGGGCGTTTTTAATCTTAATCATATATAGTATACTTTTGTATATCAGGAACTGATTCACATAAGTGCTAAGGGATGAGAGAGTTCTCACAACAAAGTCCCATAGGTCCAGTCCACATTCTAATTGGCATTTCATGAATACTAGAAACTGTTTTACTAGCTCCGTAACTTTGATATTAATGTTTTACTTATTTACAGGCCCTTTTTGTTGTGGTATGTACAGAAAAGTTGAGATTTGTAAAAAATGTTTCATTATATTTGAAGATACATTGCAATTTCTTCTCTTTACTTCTTTCCTTTTTTTAACCTTAACGTTTTAAATAAAGCAAAGCAAAGAATAAGATCCAATAAAAAAGTGTCTTTAAAAATATACTAGATAATATAACAGTTGAAAATTCACATTTATATCCGTATTTTAAGTAAATTAAAGAAGAATAGACCCACGAGCTTTGTAAAATGGGCGACCGCGCCGTAATGGGTCAAGTGCGAGAGATAAACGGACAATTGCCCAATCTGGGGATAAAAATAATTAACTCAGAATAAACAGATAAGTATTGTAAGACACTACAGGGTTACTTATTGCTAACTTAACATTAAAACCTTTTAAATGCGGCTTTGATTCGCTGCCAGCGATTATTGTTCAACAACGTATATGTAAATATTGGAGAAAAAAATGTTTCCCTATATTTTTGGCTGGCGGATCAATAATTTTCTTACATAAAATCGCTGGGTTTTGTAAAAAAAAAAATTAAAAAGTTGATTAGATAACTTAATATTTAAGCAAGTTTAACCGCCATTCTTCAGCTGGAACGGCTGAGACGATTTGTCCGAAACTCGGTGTAGGGATAGATTAGAACATTGGTTAAATTAAAGGCTACTTTTTATACCAGACAGATAGGATTAAAATTTTTGCCGTGGCGTTGTCCCCGTACCGGGGACACGTCCACCGGGGACTACGGGAAGGAACGAGGCTATCGAGGCACGGGACCGGTGTGAACTTGGCAGCCAAAGTTAGCAGCCTATAACCCGAACAAATAAAGATGGTCATTTTTGTGAAGTTAGCAGCAACGGCTTATGGAGGCTGCTCAGTGATCGAAATCAAATAATATCAACAGATAACTTTAAGTAATGATCTAAGATAAAAAACCTTCCTATATATTCAATATAAGTACTACAAAAAAATGAGTAAATTGAACTATTGCCTTCAAGTACCTATTCCATCAGTAGAGGAATAAGAAGGTCGATAGCCAGGTTCCGATGGTACTCAATCAATGCGCTAGACATCTAGGTATGCATTTCGAGCAACTAAGATGCAGATTTCAGAGGATTAAGGGTTAAAACTCACTAGCAGCCAACGAGAGATACGTTAAAAAAATAATTTTGAGATTTTCAAACAGTCCGTTGAGGGTTAAGAAGGTCGATAGCCAGGTTCTGATGGTACTCATTATATGCGCTAGACATCTAGGTATGCGTTTCATGCAGTTTAAATGCAGATTTCAGAGGATTAGGGGTCTAAATTCACTAGCAGCCAAAGATATATGTAGATTAATAAAAAATATTTTTGAGATTTTCAAGCAGTCCGTTGAGGGTTAAGAAGGTCGATAGCCAGGTTCTGATGGTACTTATTATATGCGCTAGACATCTAGGTATGCATTTTGTGCAGTTTAGATAAAGATTTCAGAGGATTAGGGGTCCAAATTCGCTAGCAGCCAACGAGAGATACTTTAAAAAATTAATTTTGAGATTTTCAAACAGTCCGTTGAGGGTTCAAAAGGTCGATAGCCAGGTTCTGATGATACTCATTATATGCGCTAGACATCTAGGTATGCATTTCGAGCAGTTAAAATGCAGATTTCAGAGGATTAGGGGTCCAAATTCGCTAGCAGCCAACGAGATATACTTACTTTAAAAAATTAATTTTGAGATTTTCAAACAGTCCGTTGAGGGTTAAGAAGGTCGATAGCCAGGTTCTGATGGTACTCATTCGATGCGCTAGACATCTAGGTATGCATTTCATGCAATTTAAATGCAGATTTCAGAGGATTAGGGGTCTAAATTCACTAGCAGCCAAAGATATGTAGATTTGTAAAAAAAAATTTTGAGATTTTCAAACAGTCCGTTGAGGGTTAAGAAGGTCGTTAGCCAGGTTCTGATGGTAATAATTCGATGCGCTAGACATCTAGGTATGCATTTCGTGCAGTTAAGATGCAGATTTCAGAGGATTAGGGGTCCAAATTCACTAGCAGCCAAAGATATATCTAGAAAAAAATAATTTTGAGATTTTTAAACAGTCCGTTGAGGGTTAAGAAGGTCGATAGCCAGGTTCTGATGGTACTCATTCGATGCTCTAGACATCTAGGTATGCATTTTGTGCAGTTTAGATAAAGATTTCAGAGGATTAGAGGTCCAAACTCACTAGCAGCCAAAGGTAGAATTGTAAAAAAATAATTTTGAGATTTTCAAACAGTCCGTTGAGGGTTAAGAAGGTCGATAGCCAGGTTGTGATGGTACTCATTCGATGCGCTAGACATCTAGGTATGCATTTTGTGCAGTTAAGATGCAGATTTCAGAGGATTAAGGGTCCAAATTCACTAGCAGCCAACGAGAGATACGTAAAAAAAATAATTTTGATATTTTCAAATAGTCCGTTGAAGGTTAAGAAGGTCGATAGCCAGGTTCTGATGGTATTATGAAACATGCTAGTCATGTACCTAAACACTAAAACCTATAAACAAGCCTAGTCCCTTGTACCTAAAGAAATATGGACGTATTTCGGCCGCCCTCTTTTATCTTCTAATCTCGGGGTTGCGGGTTCGATTCCCGCTTGACACAAGTATTTATGAAATTTAAAAATTTATAATTACTTGTGTTGAGTCTTGTCGTTTGTATGTATAATAAGTATGTATTTACAAAAGAAAAGTATAGGACTATATAAGGAAGTATACTGGGCTCTGATAGGACGAGACTCGCGAGAACGTGACAACGCATCTCATTGTTTATGCTGGGCATCGTCACATGCCTAATAATAACTAGTTATGAAACTTGGCTTTAAATTTTTGGGGTGTAGTCTTCAAAATCCAATCGTTGACGATATAATGTTAAGTAAATTGCTGATTGCTGGTATCAACTAAGATACTAATATTGTATTTTTTTTTAATCTTAAAAGGGTGCAGAATTAAATGTGTAATTCAATACAATAACAATTTATATGAATCTAAAACTGTAAGTAAGAATGCTTTTGAAAATTCTCAGTACTTTTGGACGATCACTTTTTAGTTTTATTTTATATTTCACAAGTTTACATATCTTATTAAACATTTCAGTCAAATTTATACTTTCGTTTGTGTAACTTTTTTTGGCTTTAATGTGAATGTTTGAATCGCTTTGGAATTAATATATTTGTTTAGTTGAGATTGTTTGTGATATTATTTTTAAATGATTTTTAGTTTGTTTGCCTATAAATTACATATGAGTTTTCGCCACAGATCAGATTTCTCACTCATGCTCTGTTCAGAGATTTAAAACTTATTTTTATACAATAAATTGTAGATCCCGTCTGTTTGACATGGTACGGCACTCGTTAAGCCATGTCAAAGTACTTATAAGGCGGCTACAAAACTCGACGTCAGAGTTGACCTCTCTCAGTGCCTTCGAATCCCAATGCTGGGTATAGGCCTCCCTTTGTATTTGTCATCTGCGTTGATCCTGTGCAGATCTCGTGCATGTCAGACCCCCGACTTAAACCCTTGGATTCTGTCCAATGAAACTTTTTTAGGAATAATTAAGTAAGGAATGTATGTTTGTATGTTTCCAGCAAACAAGCGTACGCAAAATGCTTAAAAAGCAGGTAGTGCCACACTGGAAATTTAAAAAAAAAATAAGTCTGCGTAGCACCAAGGTATGGATTGACGTTAAATTTCCTCCCGCGGAGCGCATCGTGATGTCAACCCCATACATTGGTCTCTCTATACCATAAGTATGCGTCAGTACGCTCACTAAAATACGCCTCTTTTCTAAGGGGGCTGGATCTGTCATCCATGAGTAGATACGTTTAAAATTAATACTAGACAGTCTCGTACTTTGTTGTCCAGGCTTTAGAAATGTGTTTTGCCACAATAGACATCAACGTAGGTATTAAGTGAATTGGTAATAATTTTCAGTACTTTTTGACGCAGGGCTAAATACTGGTACACAGTGACTGAATTTGTTTTTATTTTCCCAAGTCGATTGCTCCTTGCTTGAACTCGGTCAAAATAAAAAGCAAAGTACCCTAGACCTATATGGAGGAATAAATAAAACAAAGATTTTATAAATAAATATGATTTGATTACATTTCATACATTAAAATAAATTATTTCACATTTTTAATGAGGTGATCATTCTGACAAACATAATTGCTTACCTACATCTCTATGACGGGCAACTTATTAAAATAAATTTATTTTATTTTACTAACTAGTTAATTCAAATTACAAAGAATTCGTATCTAATGCCTGTGTTAAACCCTAACTTTCCTATTTACTTTCCCGTATATTTCCGGGAATGCTTCTTTACAATGTGGCAGTGAATTCCTCACTTTGTCATACAACGTGTGGTCAAACATTTTGCGAAATTCTTCTTCTGTTGTAAATGTGTCTGCGTATAGCATTTGGAAACCTTCGTTATCTATCACGAATTTTTCTATGCGACGGGTGGAAGGCTCCTGAAAAGAATAAATTATAGGTACAATTAAGTATTTTAGAGGATGTATGTTGTATTTTTCCGTGGAAGGACCTGTGCGCCCACCACGATGTATCTGCCGAAGAAAACTCCCCTAACGAATTAATTCAGCGGGACAGTCACGACCCTCAGTCATGAGGAATACGACTGAAGAGAGATGTTGTATTTTTTACGTAGTTACTCTTAATTCAATATTATTTTTTTGTGGGAATTAGAACCTTTTCCTTATTTCAAGTCAAAAAGACGCGAAGAAAAAAGATGACCAAGATGCTTTTTCCTTATGAGAGTCACCGGTATTTTGGTGTTCGAGTGAGTGTTGCTGGCATGGATAACGACTGCAGCGCCAAACCGGAGCCTATAACTTAACTTCCGACCACCCAACGCTCAAAAAGGATTCCACTTTTTGGTCATTAACTCAAGGATTTACTGCTTCAACATTTTTTATTCGTATACCTCTATATATTTCTCCAGAGTTTCATTTGCGTATACGTCTGCCAGATAAGCTTCAGTAAGTCCGTGGGATGTTCTGTCTAAGCTCATAAAATAAAGCAATCTTCAAAGCGAGAGTGAATCGGTTCTTATCGGGTTAGCACGCTCCATCTTAGGCCATAGCCTTTACTTACCATCAGGCAAACTATGGTCAAATGCAAACCAGTTTTGGTTAAAATAAAATCTATGGGTGCTTCTTCTAGCACTTAATATCTATTAATCAGTATAATTATAACTAAATGTAAACTTACAGTGACAAATCCTTTAGCTTTAGGCACTCCATAGACCCCAATATCCACGAACACGTGATCCTCCTTCACTCGCAGCTGGCCTGGGTTGTTGAACACCTTGAATGGACACAGCCAGATCGGGTACACCTGGAAATTATTATAGACTTGTTATAAAAGGGTTCGTAGCTTATATTTGTGAGCTCCTTAGTGTACATTTAAAGAGTGAGTAAAAGAAATCAATTACTTATATGAAACTAGAAAAATTGTAACAATAGTTTGCCTCAAGTAACAACCAAGCATTTGATTAATTGAATTGTAAATGCATATATTTAGCCTAATTAACGCATAGGTGTGCCTTAGCCGCTTTAGTTGTATGAAACACGGTTTAAAAATTACTGGACACAATAATAACAATTACCTCTAACATTACTACGAGAGCTGCTTTTAATCTCTCCACTAGTAACAGCATATTTTGATTGTCATGAGCTCGGTTTTACAACTCTGCTGCAGGTTGGGTCAGCTTGAGGAGAGACACTTCTGGCGGTATCAGACAACCAGATATCTGGCAGAAATACTTACTACAATTCTTGTATATTCCTTAACAGAGGATAAACACCAATGCTTATTGGAAAATCAAGAGCGAGTCATTCTCTTACATGTCAAAATTACCTCAAACTCCTTATGAAAGACTTCCAACGCTGATTCCAGTTTTTCCACTGGCAGTAACATGTCTTGGATGACATGGGCGCGGTTATACAGCTCTGTGACTGCTGCAGGTTGGGTCAGCTTGAGGAGAGACACTTCTGGGGGCATCAGCCACCCGAACAGGACGCGGAACAGCCACATGTTGCCGAAGGGGACTATGTCCTGGAATATATAAGGAAGCAATCAAGAATCAGTTATGATGTTAACTTATCGCGCATACAATTTGTGCTCGTAGAACACATCTATCATTTATTTGGTGAAATTTGATCGAAAAAAGAGGTTTACCTACTTTATATCTACGTATTTAAGTTATATATGTTAGATTATACAGAATGTAGAATATTTTAACGTTATGGCTATCAGACTTGTGACTACCAGGCAGAGTGTAGTCGTAACTACAACAAAGATACTGTCGAAGGTTTTGCTTGTACTGGAATGAAGCTGGATCTCGTATAAAGATGCCGGAGCAAAAAAAACACGTATCTGTAAGGCCTTTCCTACACAAGGCTACGCAAATCTTGGATACTAATGTTGTATACTACTTATAGTATCGTGTCGCGAGTATCGAGTAGCGCACGGTCCGTACACACGGCATTGAATCGCAAGACGTGAATTGCTTATTCAGCCAAGTAGGATATTTCTCCACCTCAGAAACAAATTTAATATTACGAAGGGGCTAAGGCCCTTTGTATACAAGGCTATTCAGCCACTACTAACGTAGCGGCTAAACAGATCACTCACAGAAACTAATTTAATATTCAATAATTGCTCCGCCATTTTGAAAATCGCTGCGACTTATATGGCGTCGACCTCGGATATAAACAAACCAAAAAATTACCTGCAGCTCCCAAAAGAAGCTCTTAGTATGTCGATGGTAGTAGTCTCTAAGCGGGATGTACTCCACCACTGGCTTCTTCCTCTTCAGGTGTTTCTCTACCTGCTTGTAGAACCACTCTGCGTGCCACGCGCCGATGCGGTTCAACTGTAATGATAGGGTAGACTTTAGGAAATGGTTCGATATAATATTTTTTCCTTAATTACATACGTATTTCAGTCTCAAAGTTGCAAGTTAATAATTAATTAGGTACTTTTTAAACACGCGGTTTGTATTACTGCAAATTAGGTTGAATGAATAAATTAATACAGAACGTGTTCATCTAGTCAAACCTGTTAACTTAATTATCTTTTTGTCATTCCTTTTTGTTCCTAAATTTCAGATAAAATCTAATTTCTAATACTTAGATGTACATAGCAAATAAACTCCTTGGATAACTCTGACATGTTGTTGTACGAGTTATACTGGATTAAGAGTCTATTTTATGTCAATACTAAAGTATAGCCCAATCAGCACAGTCTTTAAAGAGTTAAATAGCATCAAAGAGACTTTCTAACTTTCTTATGCCTCACATTATCAGTCCTATCTTATAATCTAATTCATCAATGATCCTGCTTCCATCATCACCATCCCCCCCTACCTTCCCATCCCTGCCCACGTCCTGTGCCATTTCCCCCAGCATCACCACCCCAGTGTGCTTGGTGAACACGAGAGCCTCCACGAACTGATGCGGGTGCTTCTTGCTCGACTCCAAGATGAATCTCTTAGATAACTCTGACATGTCGTTGTATGGATGGTATTGGAGGCGGACGTATCTGAAATGTGGAGATGGAAATAGTTAGTGGATAATTGTTTTTAAATTCAAATTCAAATTCCTTTATTTATCCTTTCAAGGTGTGCGTACATTTCTATTTACATCTGTATTGCTGCAATTTGTGTTGTACGCTGAGGGTTTTCTGTACATCATACTAGATATCTTTCGACTCTGTATTATGATGTACCTACAGTTTCCCCGCGCCAAAACGTCTGTCTCTTTTGCATATACACCTTATTTTATATTTACATATTACAAATTACTACTTAAATATTAAAACACAATACAAAAAGTGAATAAATAAATTTGACTTTATCCTGTACAAAAATTTTATAATATATTTTATCTACACTAATGTTGTAACATTCTACTTATGTTTTCAATACTTGACTTATAATTACTACTGTTATAGCGCAGACAACAAAACACTCAATTTAAGCAATTTCACATGATGGTATAATATCCACATCGATATCGTAATATATCATTATAACATCAATAAAACGCGACCAACCTGATTGCAGGGCTAATCAGGTTGGTCGCGTTTTATTGATCATTGCTCTCATTAGTTAGATTTTAATGGCGGCAAAATCACTGTGACAATACACGTACGCGTGAATTTAATTTAATAAATTAAGTTAGAATGTTACAACAATAGTGAAGATAAAGTAGTGTATGCAACTGCATATAACACGGGTATTAAAACACTAGTTACTATTATGAAACTCGCTGCGCTCGTTTCATAAACTCACACTCGTGTTTTAATACCCTTCATTATATGACAGTTGCATAAACTAAGTACTATTTATACACTATTTTTTCGAGTGCTTCCTAACCTGTCTGTCACATCCCTTTATAACACTGTTATTGGTATGGAATGAATTTATGGAAAACTGGTGTTTCCTAAACTGTCACACCCTTTTGTAATACTGTTACTGAGAGTTTCATTAGTAACCGGTAGAATCATGAATGCAATTAATTATTTATTCAAACAATTCATTTGAACACCGCCATAGAACAAAATATATCACTCGTATCTGATAACGATTAGTTACGTAGAAGACGTCGTCGATCAATTAAGACACATTTTTTTCATGTGATATCATGTAATTCTTTGTGTTACATAAACAAAGAGTTACATATCACTATCATATACACATACGAGTATGTATTCTTGTATGTTGGCATTTCAGTTAAGATTTATCTACCTAAATACATTTTGTATAAATACCATGGCCACCCTATTGTCTAGTTAATAATTACCCCTTCAGGAGGTGTGACTCCCTGTTCCTCACGAACTATAAATAAATTAAACAAGCGATCTTCAAAGCGAGAGTAAACCAGTTCTTATTGGGAAAGCACGCTCCATCTTAGGCCATATCTATTGCTTACCATCAGGCATACTATGGTCAACAGCAAAACCCGTTTTATTTTAAAAAAAAGTGACTTAGAAAGAAAGAAAATGATTAGACTTACAGCTCAATCAGGTATAAAAAGAGGGAATCTACCATTTTATATATCATGTTACATAGTACCAACGTATTTAGGTCCTACCTACTTAGTTTGAATGCTGAGTGTAGGTAATTTTCTAAAATAGATTTTCTACGTACTTCATGGCTGGAATGACTTTCATGACAGCAGATGTTAAAAATCCGAAGGTGCCGTACGACAACGGCACTGCGTAGAATAAATCTGGATTTTCATCCTGAAACATGCAAGAAATAGTCGAATAAGTTATTATAAGAACATTAACAGAAACTCTGCTAACTGATAAGTTATTATTTTGATTTACAATAATAATACATAAAAACAAAGGAAGAAAAACTGAACATACTAACTTCTAACTACAATTTTATTGTAGAATGTGAGAAAATCTTTAACAAAAAACTTAAAGATAGTCCAGGTGCTCCAGCCCACTGATAAGTTGATATTATGCAAAACAAAATATTATACAAAAATGCCATTTGTAATGTAAATCCTGTGGCAGAGCATAAAGAATAATGTTTGTAAATAAAAACAACTTATTACTACTTATTTTGGTTTTTATACAAGAAAAAATGTTGTTATTAATATGTAACAGTATTACAATTATTAAAATAGTACAATTTCTTTTCCATGTACCATGTCATGTTTAAAGTTTTTAACACTGCAGTTAAGTAAATAAGTTATAAGTATTATAAGATAAGTTTGAAGTATAAATGACAAAGCATTTGTTGGATATTGTGTGTGATGGCGTAAATTTAAATAGTTTTAAGTATTGATATGCAAAGTTCAAGAAAAAATAAAAGACATTAATTGAAAAAAAAGAAGTTCGTTTCATATTATAAGCTGACACTACTAAAACTACACTAAAACAGTACAGTTACAGTATTTTAGTTTTAGTATCAGTGTAAAGATACGATTTCTATAATGCATGCAATAAATGACTTCTTTTCTATTTACTTCCATGAATGTCTAAACATGTATTAGCAAAGTGTAAAGTAAACCTCTCACCTTACTACAAGTAACAACAGATCCATCAGCCAGTACCAGTTCGTACTGCGTGCAGATATGCTGGAACAGCCCATGCTGGTGCGAAGATGTTTCCACGCCTGTACCCATCACCAGGCCGCCCACTGTAAGCTGGTCTAACTCTGGTACGACGGCCAGAGCCAGGCCGAGGGGTTCGAGGGTCCGAGATAACTGGCCCATTGTGACTAGAGGCTCGCAACGAACTGTCTGGAAAATAATAGAAAAAACTTTTTGAGGCTACATGAAAAAATTAAGTGATTTTTGGCCCTTTTCACGGATAAATACTTTAGGTTGGCTTTTGTATAGTCCGGTAAAACAGTGAAGGATTTAAGGAATGTTCTTTTGTACGATGACGCCTAGATAAGGTACCAGTTGGGTCTATTGTCCCGAAATTTGGTAGATATAGCATCATCAAGCCGTAATGAGTTCAACAACTCATTACGGCTTGATGATTAGCACTGTAAGCTGGTCTAACTCTGGCACGACGGCCAGAGCCAGGCCGAGCGGTTCGAGGGTCCGGGATAACTGGCCCATTGTGACTAGAGGTTCGCAACGAACTATCTGAAAAAAGGTTTGAGTATCTTTTTAGGAGTATGGTCTGGTAAAAGACTGAGGGATTTTAGGAATGTTCTTTTGTACGATGACGACCGCATAATGTACTAGTTGGGTCTATTGTCACTTGATTGGTAGATATAGTATTAACAAATCGTGATGATGTGCTAAGAATATCACTATACATGACTTTCTACGAGTTGATCTAAAATTAATAAATTTCAAGGTTTTTTTTTTAAATTTGCGTTATTTTATTTCAAAGTCAACGTCAAATCGTTTATTGTATTACTGTGTTTGCAATTACATTTTTATGATATTTGATTACTACTAGAGTGCTCCTCCTCCTTGAATCTTCCTATCGTATTCCTCATTATTGAGGGGAGTCGTGACCTCCACGCTAGATTACCACTGATGCTATCTTGACTGTATTGCAACGAAATGAAAGATTCAAAAAAAAATTCAAAATTATTTAATTTTCATAAAAATGCACACATACAAGAATATCTCTAAAGCACCGTACTAGACGCCGGTGCGTCTGTGACACGGTGATTAGCACCTTCCGGGGTCTTATCCCCTAGATATATATCCTTATTAGATAATATATCCTTATTATATCCTTATTAGATAATATGATAACTTACATCATTACTAATCAATAGATACGCTGGCTGTCTATTAATGATTTATGATGAAAGTTATCTATAATATATAGTATATATATATATATATATATATAGTCTTAAACTCACAAGTGTCATTGCAGGTGTAAATCGATAGTAAGTAGATATCATATTTAAAAAAATATTAGCACGCAATCCACTACACCTGACAAAAAAAACTCTCAGAGGACTTGATAACCTCCTTTTCTTGAAGTCGGTTAAAAGTGTGACCGCATCTGTGGCTCGCGTAGATATCGGTTTGTTTAGCCACGAGCGCAGTTGCAACGTAACATTAATATTACCAGAAGTTAAATAGATATCATGCCTCGTAGAAAGAACTCGGCCAATGATGAAAAAGTAGTGATTAAAAATAGTAAATAATAGAGGCCCTTAGGACGCCTTCATAAACTCTCGACACCAGAGTTGGCCACTCTCATTGGATAAGAAGAGGAAGTGAATAAAAAATACCTTCTACCAGTAAGAATAGAGCGATAGGGATTTATGAAACAGTGGTATTTTTATATCAGAATATGCCTGACTACCTACATAATTAACTATTTATTCTCAAGTCTGGGTCAGTTTTTGTAAACAAGTTTTTAATAGTTGGGAAACAAACTTTCAACAACTGATATATCACAACAAAATGGCCATGAAAATTTTCTTTTCCAGTGTCTGAATACAACGCAACCTCTATTTATCCAACACAGTGGCTACAAATTTAATAGAGTATGCTCATAACTCAGAATACAGTCCTGTATTCTGAGGCTCATACATTAGATTTGACCGTTTGGATAAAAAACATCATCAGAATTTTAAATATCATGTGATAAACCTATGGAAAATAGCCCGTTTGATGTCACTTGGGCCAGAATAAAAGCTGTGGATTGAGCATCGTGATATATTTTTTTTAATCTGAAACGCGTTTGCTCTGTACCAGTTTGCCTAATGGTAATAAATAAATGGGGCCCGAATGGGGCCCAGTTTATTTCTCATAGGTACTCAACGGCCCCAGACAATATAGATAAAAATATCTATTACCAACGAGATCCACTTTGAAGTTTGATTTTTTAGTGCCGAGAGTTTATTAGGGTTTTTGACTTAGACCAGTCAGGACTCTGTGCTATCACAAACAGCCGGGAAAACCAAATAGTCTGACTTAAAACAAGTAAAGTAGTTGCGTGATCTTCTTAGATGACACTCAAATCAAATCATACCATAATCATTATTGGAGACGAAAGATGGTGCGTATAAAATGTTTCTTATAATCTTAGGTGTTTACTTATTATTCTGCCAGGAACTTTTATATGACACTTGTCTTTTAAATTGAGATTCCGCACTGTAGTGTAGCCCAAATAGATCTTACCTATCTCGTAAAGATAAATTAATGTGACGTTAAGTAGTACGCCCTAATTTCCCTATAAACAGAGTAAATGTATATTTAACATCTATGTATATAAAAGAAAGTAATGTTAGTTACACCATATAACTCAAGAACGGCTGAACGGATTTATCTGAAAATTGGTGGGGAGGTAGCTTAGAACCAGGAGACAGACATAGGATACTTTAAAAAAAACGGCAATTTATAAAAAAAATCTGCGTATTTATTGCCTTAAGGCGGAACAGATTTCGCCGGGTCACCTAGTTTAAGCTAATAAAGAAATTCTTACCAAATCTTCTTACCATATTCTTAGTATTGACATCGAGCACATCAACAAGGTCGACCTTGATGTTAGTGGATGTCTTCTTGTACAGGCCCTGGCGGAAGGACATGGTCTGCCAGGTGGGTCGCGCCGTGCAGAGCCGGGTGCTCCGGTCTCCGGCGAGCCATTGCTTCACCTGGAAATGAGAGTAACGTATTTTATAATCATGCCTTACTGAAGGACATGTCGATCAAATCAAAGAGAAGGCAAGCGTCATGTCGTGTCGTCAGGTCAAGGAATTGGCCGAAAATCGAGGAGAATGGCGCATAATCTACAGACAAGGGCATCGCTCTAAAATTTTGAACGAATGAACTATCAAGCAAATTGCAAGTTCTAGTAAAAATGTATGATTGTCGTTCTCGTCTTGCAGTAGGTCTCGAAATAGAGAACTGTGGTACAGCGATTGTAGCAGAAAATATGTACATATGTAAGTATGTCCTGTGATTGTTAACAGATTTGGATAAAGATTGATATGAAGATGTATTAGACCCTGGATTTACACTATTTTACATCGTTAACACCAGTCTGAGGCTAATTTCTAATAATACAGAGCAGGCATTTTTATCTTCGACCATAGCGTCATTTTTGTGTGAGTGTCGCTTAAATTTTGCATAAAATAAATAAATAAATATTTCAGGACATATGACACAGCGCCATCTAACCCCATACTAAGCTTAAGCTTGTATCATGGGTACTAGATAACGGAATACATATATACTTTTCTTTTGTAAATACATTCTTAATATACATAGAAACGACCAGACTCAACACAAGTATTAACAAACTTTAATATTCATAATTACTTGTGTTATGCGGGAACGAACCCACGCCCCTAGATTAAACTAACAGAGCAGCAAATGAACAAATAACCTTGTTTAGGGACAGATACTTAATAATAATAATAGGTCTTTATTTCAGACAGCAGGGTCCATAGGAAGGTTCACACACAAAAGTACAATATAAAGGCATAAAACAAGATTTACTTAACTAGCAACTTCACAAAAATACAAAAAAAACACCACATACTTGTCTCTGGACTTCTTTGACCTTCTTATCATGCAGTTTGGGTGCGCTGTTCATCTTAAAGACCAGATAGTTCCTGAAGGTAGACCACACCTTCCACAGCATTGACATCGGCAGCAGGAAGGTGATCACGATGATCCATCTGTACTCTACTATCACGTACTCGAGAAAGGATTCTGTCTGCAGGGATGCCATTTTCTGTTGATTTAATGGAAAATGTAAGTAAGGCTTCTTCTCTCATACGGCAGGCGTTAAGCGGCAGCCCACTTAGACAAGAGGCGTATTTTAGTGATCGTACTGTCGCTCACTTATGAAATAGCAGTACACGTTCCAATAATTTCAAGAAATGTTGTCTGTTAATCTGTTTCTCTGTACGTCTGTCTATTTAAACGCTTATTATGCAAAAAATCTGAACGAATCATCATGATTTTTGATATGTAGGTAGTATGAGGTCTTAGAAGTGTGATGGGCTAGTTTTTATCCTGAAATAGAATAGAATAGAATATAACTTTAATGTACACCATAAAAACACAAAAATTACAAAACAGAAATAAACATACTTAAATTAAAATGTTGCACATTAGGCGGCATTATCGCCTTAGGCGATTTCTTCCAGGCAACCTTTTGAATGGACATAACTTAGAATTGTAAACAGGCGGTGTACAATATACATATATCTTATTTATATTATTAAATTAATTGAAAGATACAATACACACTCAATCATATAGGTTATTAACAATACACATACTCAATACAACTTATACACATTATACAAACACTACATTACACAATACTTATAATATATGCTATAATGACGTTAAATAATGTTGATATATCATATTTTGGAAAATGTTCAGTGACTTAGCCTGCCTTATGGGCAGGGGCAACGCGTTCCACAGAAGGGTGGCTTAAAAATAATAAAATAATTTGAAATAATGCGAGCGAAGAGCGGGCGTCCACTAGCAATGCAATAAGTCCGCCATTTGTGGCTGTAATATGTTTTGTATTGTTTTTAGAGTCCGATAAAAGATACTTTACCTGTAGTTTTGTAGGTAGGAGGCTTAGAATGGAATTTCCTGATAATATTATCTTGAGAATTTATCAATTAATTCGGTGTACACCTGTGTTACCTGTGTTACTGTCATAAATTCGATTGATAAAATCGATGATGGCTACAATATTTATCACCATACTAAATCCAAGATCAAGAACGACTTATGTACTTCATAACTAATTAATATTCAGTATGTGGTCACAATTTAAAGTGAAGCTAATGTTAATGAGATACAGAGTTTTTTTTTTGTTAATGGCTTTTGCGAGATACAGAGTTAGATTACTTTTATTTTACTTTTATGTCAGGAAAAGGGCAAATTTAAACACGTCATATTTTCTACACTTTTGACTTTGATATAATTAAAATAGGTAATTAAGATTTCGAACAAATTTGAACCTATAATATAATAATCAAAGTTTGATATACCTATAGGTATCATTGATTATGTATGATTCCGTTATATAATGATTTAACGGAATCATAACGGAATCGTCAAAGATAGATTTGTAGATGAATATGTTCAGTTATCACCAATTCGGTAGCAATTTTTTTTTTTATTGTAATAAATAAATATTTCGGGACGTTTCACACAGCACCATCTAGCACTTAGCAAAAGTTTGTGTATATGGTGCATGGTGTGATAATCCCGATGTCTGTTGTTCACGAATAAAGGAAATCCTCCTTATCGAGTCGTAATACTCATTGCCTGTCTTGACTCCATTGCAGAAATAATAAATATTGAAAAGAATCTTGGGCATACTAAGTACTAACATACTATAATATTATAAAGCTGAAGAGTTTGTTTGTTTGTTTGTTTGAAAGCGCTAATCTCAGGAATTATGTCTATATTGTCTATCTTTAAGGTTAACTCACTAAAACCGTTTTTATGGTAATAACTATTCCACGCGGACGAAGTCGCGCGCACCAGCTAGTTTACAATGAATACCTACTCAATAATATAATATCATACCGTTATGTAAGAGTGAGTTGGTAGGATCCTCATTTACGTCAGCGGAGCAACTGATCATCGTGATTATTTGTATGAAGATAGTATGGAGCCCGAGAATGACGTAGCCTATATAAGTATTATGTATATTAAAATAACTTGGATGAAGCAACTGTCGGCGACCAGTTTTAATGTTTTTTTTAATTAAAAAGGGTTTACACTTGACAATATGTAGTTTGCCCGATAGTAAGCAAAGACTATGGTCTACGATGGAGCGTGCTTACCCGATAAGAACCGATTCACTCTCGCCTTGAAGATCGCTGGATTATAGTGCGTGGAGAACAGGGAGTCAGGCCGGGAGTTCCACAACTTTGCGGTACGAACAATAAAGGTACTTTTTTTAGAGGCGTATCGCTTCGTGCGGGTCTTAGGAATTTTCACCATAAACCGGTGTCGTCCTGCCGTATATTCGGTCGAGTGGTCCTTTGATGAAATTGTGCAAATTAAATCAATAGCAGACCAAAGATGCTGCATCTACGTCAATAGAGGTTTATAATTAACATATTCATGAGGTAAACCACTTTTTAAATCTCTGAATAGGCTTTACATACATTATACAGGATTTGCTGATATAAATTAATGATAAATTTTTGCACTACTATATGTATAAGTATTTATATAATACGACAATATTTTAAAGATGTGATAATGGAAGAATTGGGTAAAGTTTAAGTAAATATTATAAATTTTCAAGTAACAGTTTAACTTGCCTAAAAATCAGTTTTGTTGTTTTTGAGACATTGTTTAACAAACCTAAGTACATATACACAGATGTCAAGGCGTATTATGTCAGTAAGTATAAATTATTTCAAATTACCACTTGTATTTTTCATTAAATACCTAATCGTAAGTAATCATCTCATGCTGACAAGTTTACAAATACAAATACAACAAAATACAAAATTTATTTATTTCCATTTTACAAACATAACCTTAATTCTATTAACTTATTTTAAGTAGGTAAGTAAATGACTATTACCCGCAGTGAGTGAAAGGTTCCTAAGTGATTACGCGAGCCCTACACTAGGTTTATTTACAAACTTCTTTAAAACACATGGTTTATGTAACAGTATATAAATACCGCCAATATATAAAAAGCCAAACTTAGACAGCAATACAAACACAAAACAGGTTTAGATGATTTCATAGATATTTGCATTCAGTTATTTTTTTTTAATATCTGGCTTGCCTTAGTAACAAAATATCAGCAAATAAATAGGTAGGTATACCTACGTTACAATAAAAATTTGGACTTACCGGTATTTTTATTCCCTTTTTTAACAATTTTGAACACGCACGACCTTATCACTTCATCGTTTTAGATAAACTGCTCGACTCACTTGAGTCTCGCGTCGCGACAGACTAGTGTGGAGCCACGAATGGCGCCGAACGCGCCCGACTTCAGCCGAGCGCATCGAGTTGACTCCGCAATGGTTGATGCGAGCGATACGGCGGAGCTGTCAAAATAACAATGATTAAATGAATTGATTATGAATGTTAATAAAATAATAAATAACTCGTTAACAATTATTATTTGTTCTTGTGTAATATTTGCTGACAAATAGTTTATTATTTTATTGAAACTAAAAACCACTTGGAATTGATTTTCGGACGGGTCCGCGCGTTCGGTCAAAATCGTTCTCGCGGATCCCGTCGCACTTGCAATTGATTTTAATGATTTGTATTATCGTTTCCACACCACTATAAGAAATTATTTTTTATTATATTAGTACCATAGGTAGCATACCTTCTCACCAATCTCTGCACACCTGTGATATAGCGTATAGTTATTGTTATCTATTTTCCGAGATTTTGCAAACTGACCTTTTACGAAGTAATCAGTCAAAATACTTTGTACCCATTGTTATTTTTTTTATTGTTCGTAAACAAGGATTAAACACCTGCGCGAAGGTGTTTAATCTTTTGTGGTGTTTAATCCTCCTTAAGAAGATTTGTGGCTACGAAAAAACCAAAACAATTACCTAATGTTGTTATTCGTATAGTTCCACGTATCCAGAGAGTGAATGTAGGCCTATCGGGGATACGACTATAAAAATACGCGCCAATATTATCTACTTCTTAGAGTGGTGTGGAAACGATAATACAAATCATTAAAATCAATTGCAAGTGCGACGGGATCCGCGAGAACGATTTTGATAGAACGCGCGGGCCCGTCTGAAAATCAATAAAATCAATTCCAAGTGGTTTTTAGTTTCAATAAAATAATAAACTATTTGTCAGCAAATATTACACAAGAACAAATAATAATTGTTAATGAGTTATTTATTATTTTATTAAGATTCATAATCAATTCATTTAATCAAATTTTGACAGCTCCGCCGTATCGCTCGCATCAACCATTGCGGAGTCAACTTGATGCGCTCGGCTGAAGTCGGGCGCGTTCGGCGCCATTCGTGGCTCCACACTAGTCTGTCGCGAGACTCAAGTGCTCGACTCGACTAGATTTAACTAGAATGAAAAAAACACTGATTACGCGAAACACGTTTGATAGTAATTTGGACCTTATAAGCTACTCCTTAGGCTTAAAATGCCTTGCAAATTGGAAGGTCACGTCCGTAATTGGCGAACCATTTGTGTTAGTTTAGAAGTAGTCGTTAAGGCTAGTAGGTATATCCCAGCCCGTAGAGGGAGTATAGTATATAGTATAGTCCAGCCATTTCGACATTTGAGGAGGTGAAGTAGGCGGTGAAGTGAAGCCGGGGAGGAATAGTTCGCGCAGCGGCCGTCGCGGCGGGGCGTGGCGTGGCGTCACTCTATCGCTAAGAACTCACGGAGCGGTTTTTTCAAGTTTCTATCTGTTTATTAAGATCGAGTAAAAATTGCTTAAAAATTACGTTTGTTGTATGGGAGCCCCCCTTTTATATTTACTTTATTGTTATTTAATTATTTATTTTGAAAGGTTATATACTTACAAGCAAATATTCTGTGAAAATTTGAAACGTCTACATACATGTTACAGTTTTTAATATTGAGCCCCCTTTTCATATTTACTTTATTATTATTTAATTATTTTTTTCAAAAGATAATTACAAGTAAATACTTTGTGAAAATTTGAAGCGTCGACCTGTTACTGTTTTTAATATTGAACAATATTGAGCAATTTAACTAAGGCAGACGCATTGGATTAAGTCTGTAAGGCTTGTACTTATGTAGGTAATATATTATATAAATAATTAAATTTTGCAGGATATTTTTAATTTTTATCGAATGTCACTGAAATTACAAAGCAAATTAAAACATTAAGTAGGTAATCACTTTTATCGTTTAGATAAAAGGGTTAATAATATTCGTCAGTTTTATCGTATTTAGATAGAATAGTAGATAATTACTTACTTTGTTGTAAATTGTTACCATGCCGATAAATTATTTAAAATTTGAATTAGCCGAAGACAATTTATGGAGCTACCTTATCTCCTCTTTTATATAATCTATATACATCTCAAATATTGAAGTATGTAAATACATCACATATTAACATTTTACAATTTGCCGATGACTTACTTCTATACTCTGAAAGTCAAAATTTAAATATGGCTGTAAATCACTTGAACTCTGCACTGCTGAGAACAATGATAATGTTCAGAACATCACCATTGTTATGTGCATCATGCGACAGCGTAATTAATTACTTGGTTACTCGTATACTAGTATGTTAGGTCCAAAAGCACGTAGGTAAGAGCATTATAAACAGTTATTGCCACATTGAGGTAAATGCTGTTAAGTCCTACCACACGTAAGTAAGAACATTACATACAGTTACTTAATGGACATTAACATAATTATGTAAGGTCCAAAAGCACCAAGGTAAGAAAATTATATACAGTTACTGCCACAATTAGATAATGCTGCTAAATCCAAACACACCTAAGTAACAAACAACATTACATAGGTACGGTTACATCTAATATTTACATAATTTGTTTAAGTCTAAGCGCACATAAATGAGTGATAACAATATGTAAGTACTAACAAGTTAACAAATTCAAAGATAGAAAATTGTATTTGTACGGTTACTACCACATTTTAGCGAGAAAAACATGAAATAAAAACCAGTATGCATATTTAAAACGTGTTTATTTAGTAATGTTAATCATAATAATAGTGTATGGGAGTGCTAAATCAAACATATTTACAAACAGTAGTAGTCCTTAATCTTAACCTAATTCTGATAACAACAAGTCTTAAGGCTCATTTAGACGGTACCATTTTCTTGTACATTCAAGTGCAATAATTGTATGCAATTAATTAATCGCAATAATTGAATTCAAGAATGGTAAGCAATTGTTTAAACACAGATTGAAATTGTAAAATTGTACGCAACTATTGCATGCAATTCTTAATAACAAATAATTCCTAGTGTCTTTTGTTTACACCAATACAATTATGTTAAGGACATTATTGCTTTCAAGTCTTGACTTGTCTAAACACAGACTTGTATGAACCTGTATCATTTTCTGGCGCGTTGCTTCAAGTATTGCACATATTTGCGTTGGCAAATACATCATTCAATTGTTGAAGGTTTTAGAAGAAAGGTGTTATTTAAAATGAGTCAAAAAGTGGTTAAATTCGGTTCTGCTGACTGTACCCTGAATAATTCTGACAGTGTACCCAATGAATCTCCAGTAGCCAAATATTTTAATGTTATTTCTAGTTTGGTTCGAGCTGGAATAGCATTACGCATTGTTGTATTTTGCCTTTGTATAGAAGAACCAATTTTATCTAATAAATAATAAAACTGGGCTCTGTTCACACGAAACATCTTCTTAAAGTCATCTTCATTTTCTGTTTGTAACTCCACACAAAGATTGTTAGATGCTCCGAGAACCTCTCTTCTTGCTATCCATTTTTTGACCCAACACCTTCTTTTACGACGTTTTCTCAATATTTCTTGCCTTAGTAGAGCAGCAACAATCAATACACCCTCACTAACTGCACTCATATTTGCAAATGAGAACGTAAATCCAGTTGAATGCGAAAATTGCATAAGAAATTATTGCATGTGCTGTTTAAACCAAGAACAGTTTTGAATGGAAAACTTGCATCCTGCTTGCTTTACTAGCAATAATGTGACGTGTTGTTCAGACGATGCAAGTCATTTATTTCTAGGCAATTATTGTATTCAACAGGCAAGAAACTTGTATCGTGTAAATGAGCCTTAACGTCCATCTAAGAGTCACATAGTAATTTAAATCCCGCATAACAGTTAACGTTTTAGGAACAGGTGCTATAAGATTGTCATAACTAACCATAATACAGTCATTTGTTCTTTTGACATTGTAGGCAAAAAACCTAAACCAGTATTCATATTTAAAACGCGTTTATTTAGAAATATTATTATCGTTACATAGTATAGCTTATTTATATGTAATAGTGTGTAGTCCTAAATGAAACATTTATACGCCTCCGCTCTCCCACCCGGCAAAACTATAAGTATAATTTAAATATGGGCTTTAAGTATTGCTATTTAGATATATTTTACATTGACAACATAAATTCTCGCTCGCGGCCAGCGAACCGCTTGCTAATTTATTTGCGAAAGTAAAATGAATAAAATGTCTTCTCTGTTAACCATTTTTAACCCTTATTTTAAAAGCTATTTTTTTTTTGTTATTTGTGAGGTATGAAATTTAAGTAAATGCTTTTTATAAGATAATACAGAACAATAATGCCGTGAGCAGCCATCTTCTCCACAGATAAAATCTGATTTATCAATCGAACCTTTGCACTCTTTATAGTGTACTATGAGTTTTTTAATAGAGACATGTGTCTTTTTACAGTAATAGCAAGTAAACATGATCACAGCAATTCGAGGTCGTTTAATAACACGTTGGTTGCCTGGTGGGGTTTATCAAAAACAGTTTTGATTTTATAAAATCCTAATTGAATCACAAGCCACAAATCCACACATTCATCAGGATAACAAGCACCAGTAGCATGAAAGATTTTGAAAGCTGCATCGACAGCCGATATCAATGTTGAAAACTCGTAATATATGTCATTGATAATAACATAAGCTGACTGTATTTTATCCAACGACTCACCGACATATAAAACGAATGGTTGCAATGTCCTACCCAATCGTAGCATTTGAGTACGTCTTAGTTCTACGACAGAACCAATGTCAGCTGAAGATGCAGCCTGTGTAATGAATCCATCCCGGATTTCGCTGCGAGAAGGTTTCCAGTGATGTTTCCCTCGTTTCCTCGATTGAGAAGACCCAATCACGAACGCAAGAAGCACTAACGCCGCATTAGTTAAAGCATCGGTATCACCACCTTAAAATAAAAAAGTAAATTAAATGCATATCACATGACTTATTTTGCCTCATTCAAAAGTTATAAATGTTATAATTATGAATTTAGAAAGTTTTAAATTGTTAGAATTGTAGAATGATATTTGGTTTTGTAAGTATATGTTTGAGTCGTTAAACCTGTGGGTGTGAGCAGGTCGTATGGTCGATGGTAGGTAAGAGACCCGATGGGCTGATCTTGGTGCCCCTATCTACTGCAGTTAGTAATCATAGCGAAGTATTCTTACCTTTAGCAAGTGCGATGTAATTTTGCATGATTTGTTTGATGTCTTTGTCTTTGGTTTTATTGCACTTATCCAAAGCCAGCTCTATTATTTTTTCCTTTTTCAGTAGAAAATAAAAATAGAGATTATTATCTGAATCTGGATAAAGATGAGCAAAATCTTGAAGTAGCTGTAAATAAGCAAATAATTAGTTAATATTAATAGTTATCAGTTAATATTATTTATCTTTCAGTTTTGCAGCCCGTAACATTGTTTAATATAATAAATTAAAAGCAAAAAAACTTTTTAATTAAAGCTTTTATTTAAACGCCTAAAAAGAAAATAATTTTTTCCTTGAAAATTATAACTATTAACTTGTATCCTCATTAAGTATATACAATTTATATGATCATAAAAGCTTGTAGCGTTGTTGAATATCTCTCAATGAGCCCTTTCATTTAATACCCATAATGTAGAAGTGCATTAAAAATAACTTCTCTAAAATAATATCTTGGATGGTCCGCCATATTGGATTTAGAATGACGCCAAATTATTTTTCATCAACTAAGAAAAAGATGATAGGTAACTTCCAAACGACTGAACCGATTTTAATGAAACAGTGCTAAAACACTCTTGATCAGCTCACCTATCAAACAAAAAAAAAAATCTAAATCAGTCAATTCATTTAGGCGCTACGATGTCACAGACAGACATACAGATAAACTCATACACAGTTACCTACACATATACACAGACACGTCAAACTTATAACAACCCTCGTTTTTGTCGCGGTTAAAAATCAAATCACTTACCAAAGTGTAACCCTTGGGCTGCTTTAATGCAGGGAATTGTTTTATGTAATCAGATATGTTCCCATTTCCCTCCTTTACCGGCTTTAATCGTATATCAACTGTGGCTTGCCAATATAACTCGACCATATGCCAGGGGTCCACAGCATTTTGAAGCCAGCTTATCTTCTCTTGACTAGTGTCGTCTGCTGTAAAATAAAAACATTTTTATATCATCATGTACCATTTTTACACTTTTTGTGCCAATTACACTCATATATGTACCATAAATACTATAATATTACCTGCTTCAGAGATTTCTGTATCAGAGACTGGCACGTCGATTTTGTCAGTCGATTTACTGGAGGAGCTAGATCGACTTGTTCCTGGCAACTCACCACGTGCTCTCAGTTTTCTTCTGCGGTTTATGTAAGTTTCATATAACTTCCCACTGGAGTTTTTCTTTATTTTTGCAAATCCTTCATATGGCGAATAATATATAACATTACTTTCTTTTGGGAACAATTCCTCTATATCTGCTGCGAACTCTTTGAATTCCGCTGCAGATATTATATATATTATCTATTCTAATAGTAAGTATACTAAATGCTGAGTATACTGTATGCCAAATGCTGTCAATGTTGCTGTTGCAAATACTGTTTTTGTAGTCTCACTTTTAAGATGCTTTTAACCTGCAAAAGAAACGAAGAAAGAATAGTATACCTATCCCCAGCTGTTTAATTTTGTATGAACTATGAAATGAATATGTCTTATTTTTTATATAGAACTGACATTTTAGCTCCTGTACAGCTAAAATAAGAATTTTAGGGTAATATATTATAATGTTTGACATAAACAAATTCTATTAATTGACATGTATAACATTTTTACAATCAAGTATATAAGTTGGACGAGATAATGTAATTTCTGTAGTATATTTAAGTTATTAAGTTATACTTCAATGTAAGTTGCAACTATACAGTATCAACAAAAATTCTTATTATTGTTATTCTTATATAAAATAAGATGCTTACCCTGTTTCCTTTTTCTGTGGCTCTCTATTAATAAATGTTTCAGAAGGCAGCTCTATGACTTCGTTTGTTTGATTTTCACTTATTATTGTAGCTGTGCTGTCACTATTGGCTCCATCCACTTCTAATAAATCGCCAAATTCTGCTATCTGCAAAATGTTACAACAATTAAGCAAATCCATCAAATATGAATTATAAATACAAATGTTTGTATGATATATCTTGATAAGCAGTGATAGCTAAGTGGGGTGCATATCAACACAAAGTTAAAGCATTTATATTTCACATATATTTATTATAAGACACACTTTAAATATGCAGAGAGCAAAAACAGCATATACTAAATAAATAAATAAATATTCCGGGACATTGCACACATCGCCATCTAGCCCCACACTAAGCTAACGCTTGTGTCGTGGGAACTAGATAACGGATATAATACTTATATACTTTTTTTTTGTAAATACATACTTATTATACTTACATACAAACGACCAGACTCAACATAAGTAGGTAATCATAAATTTTAAAATTCATAAATACTTGTGTCACGCGGGAATCGAAACCCCAACCCCTAGATTAGAAGGCAGAGCCACTACCAACTAAGCTAACAAGCCAGTCTAACTCCCAATACAACACTCGTTGTAATATTTGTAGCTGAGTATTATTTCCAAAAAGTACCAATAGGTATAATGCTTGTTAGCTGCGTAGCAAGTAACATGTGTCCAGTTAAACAGCTATTTTTCAGCATAAAGAACGCTGTTACAATTTAAACAGATAATATAGGTACAGCTTTTTGCTGTACATCTTATCTTACACATCTTTTCGTAGCACTATAGTAGGATATAATACTCTGATATGCAGCACATCACAACTGCAAACAGTTTCCATGTGGCCTCGGTAACAGCAGATACCTACCTATCTAGAATTTGTGTGCTACTTGGGTAGGTATGCTTGCATTTTCAATGTTATGGGTGGATTATGCTATTATAAATAAATAAATAAATATTTTGGGACATTGCACACAGCGCCATCTAGCCCCACACTAAGCAAACGCTTGTGTCGATAACGGATATAATACTTATATACTTTTCTTTTGTAAATAGATACTTATTATACATAAAAACAACCAGACAACACAAGAAATTATATATTTTTAAAATGCATAAATACTTGTGTCAGGCGGGAATCGAACCCGCAACCCCTAGATTAGAAGGCAGAGCCACTACCAACCAGTGAGCTTATACTTGTACATTATAATATCATTGCTACCAACTAAGCAAACAGGATAGTCAAAATTATGGTAGGTATAAGTATGGATAATTTATGTACCTTTCTTTGCTGTAATTGCCATTCTTTCAGTACTTTCTTAAATCTCATCTGATGTCCAATTATAGGAATAAGCTGTTGGACTCCATAATCATCTAAAATTTCTAGCGTTTTGTCGTCGATGCAATTATCTGCAAGAAAAAAAAAACATCTGTTTGAATCTATCTATCTATAGTCCAGGAAGTAGCTCACGTATGTAAAATTACCGTTAGTATTCGCCAAGTAGGTATATAAGGAATGGTACGACGCTCGTGCTTATATTATTATTTTATTGACTGTAGCGAGTGTACGGTATACAACGAGCGATACAACTGTGAAGATCGATGTTAACGTAGTTTTTTGTAGCTCATTAGACATTATCAATACACTATCACAACACTTAAGATTGCACAATTAGAAGTCGCACGTATCTATCCTAATCGGTTTGTACTTAATTTTCCGTTACTAGAAACATTTAGAAATGTATACTGGACTGGAGTTCATTACAAAAATAAAACATGTACAACATTTGTACTCCACTCCCGCCAGGTTTGAAAGTTCCACTACTACTTCCACTTTTTTTATATGGCTTCTGGGTTTGAAAGTTGTTCTTGCTATGATGATGACGCAAGCGCAACGTATGTAGCGGCGTCATAGCTGCCATGTCGAGAAAATTTATTGCACGATAAATCATTTACTTGATTTTACAAAATTTCTGGTTATATATCGAAAAGTAATTAAATAGCCCTATTGATAATATTATTGCACGAAGTACAATATGTAAAAAAATCAAGTTATTACAATATCAACATTAAAACGGAAAAGTTTTGTCAAAGTGACGAAACCTTTTTGCACGATAAATCATTTAGGTACTTGATTTTACAAAAATTCTGGATATAGGTATATCGAAAAGTAATTAAATAGCCCTAATGATAATATTATTGCACGAAGTACAATATGTAAAAAAATCAAGTTATTACAATATCAACATTAAAACGGAAAAGTTTTGTCAAAGTGACGAAACCTTTTTGTCTTTTCGATATCCCTCGAGAACTGAAATATGTTTAGCAGCAAAGAAGTATCTTCTATGTTTAGCAGCAATAGGTTATTGTACCAAGCAGTTAGACAATAGGTAGGAAGAGAAACATCAAAATATAACAAATTTTACTTACGTAAATCCAGTGGCAAAGAAAAATAAAATTTTCTTGTGATCCCACTTCTGACCTATTATCTCCTGTTATCTACATAGGTCAGAAATAGAAACGCAGCACATCACTTTAAACTTGTTTCCTTTATTCTCAGTACTATTTCGTAAATTATAACATTGAGTTCCGTTTTATCTGCCTGTTGGCAACCGTCTGGCGCCTCGCCCGCCGGCCGGGCCGCCAGCCAGCCTCGTGGCGCGTCGCTCGATCACCCCACCAACAGTCGGGCGTGATTGGATTGCCTCTAATCTGTTTGGATATAATTTTAATGTAAAACGACTCTTATAAGATTATTTAAATTAATTGGTTACTGCAAGGGAAGCTGTTATAGAGACATTTGTAAAGGGCAATGTGAGAAGTTACTTTTGCTTATTAGCTTTATGTGTGTGAATGTAAGTAAATTGTAAAAGTACCAAATTATTTAATATTATCATACTTACACAATGTATTATTTTTAAGTCCCTACCTAACTAGATATTAAGTAGGTGCCTAAGTACTTATAGGTAGATACATAACGTTTGAAAATACAGTGCATTGTACATAGGTAGACAGGTGATATAGAACTAATCTAGGTACCTAGTAAAAGTATTTACTTATACCTACCTACTTAAGTTAGTAAATAAATGTTTTACATCTAGGTATGTGACAAACAAATAGGTAGGTATGTACCTAGGTATAAAGTTAATAAACTAGTTAGGTATTCTTTCAAAATTCCTTGACAGGAAGTAGGTACTAACATAAATTACTATGTACCTACCTACCTAGGTACTTATTTATTTATAGCAAGCACCCTAGATAAGAATATAATGTATAAAATAACATATTTCTGTATAGGACTCAACACAATAATACCTAGTGTACCTACCTACCTAGTTTGAATAATTTGAAAATGAGCGTTTGTAGTTATAGGGTCCTTGTCATGATAGGAACCTCCGTAAACAAAACAAAATGAATAGATCAAAATATTATTATAAATGCATCCATTTATAATAACTACTATTTTGTGCTAGGTATAACTAAGCTAAGTAACTATTAAGTACCTACACTAAAAGTATCATTTAGGAACCACTGGTACCAAGTTTTTTACATCAGTGCATCAAAATAATATTGTCAATATACCTAGTTAGGTACTTACCTAATAGGTAGGTAGGTACTTAATTACTTAAGTATGTAAATAGGTAGATAGGTACCTACTATGTGGATGTAAATTTCCATAATTTATCAAAACGAATCTGTATCTGTACTGAGATATCATCCGATAAACAGTTAAGAAGCCTAGGTACCTATAGTTACTTACCTACCTTGGTAAGTAGGTACCTATTTAGTATGTTTGTGAATAATTAATCTGTGAGATTTTCACAATTTCTAAGGGCACAGACAGAAATTAGGTATTATATTGTGGGTAGAATCTATTAGCATAATAATGAACAGTCGCTTTGCAATAGGAGAATAGGTACTTACCTACCTAAGTACTAACATTATAAAATATACCTTATAACAAAGAAAACAGATAAAGGTGGTACCTACGTGTAGGTACTCCTAGTACCTATAGGTAGGTATATTTATTTAAATTATGTAGGTAAGGCATTAGTACCTATCTAAGGAGGAAGATACCTAATAAGTAGGTAGGTACCTACCGCCGAGCCGCAGCATTCCGGCTTAAAATCTGCCTTCGAAAATCAATATAGGTACTTACCTAAGTACCTACTTATACCTAATAACTTGTTGGGAAATTGTTACCTACCTGTTTCAGTCACTTAGGTACTTACGAAAAAACACTATGTAGGTATCTATTGTTTTAGTTTTGTAGGCCATAGGTACTGTCTGTATTCTATGGTCAAGGAATTTACCTACTTTATTATTTTCGATAAAAAGTAACTACCTACGCTATTTATTTCCAACATACAAATCTTAGAATAATGGCAAAGGTCATTGACGGGCCGCGGTACTTTTTTGGTCCACAAAGACTTTGTACTCTAGGTACCTACTTTGTGGCATTACGTACTAGATACCTACTTCCTTTTTTTATGTGCTATGGTCATTGCGTATATTTACATAGGTAGTAGGTAGGTACATGAATGGATATAAATAATCTCGCCAAATACATTTAATTATTAGTAGTAGTAGGTAGTAATTTAGTTAGTTAGTAATTTAAATAACATTTTGCAGATACCTACTTAGCAGAATTTGTCTGCAGCGGAATTCAAAGAGTTAGCAGCAGATACCTATAGAAGAATTGTTCCCAAAAGATTTAGCACTCCCATACACTTTATTATTATGATTTCCTAATACGAGTATGTTAGGCTCAAGACACATCAAAAGTGCGTCGAAGCGCAGCGAAACGGAGCGCGGTTTCAGTGTCATGAATTTAAACTTTATCTTCATTACTATAGTGCTTATTATCGCATGAGAAACTCCATTGTGGAATTTGCCGGAATTCCAGCGGATCCGCGCGACTCGTTCGAGTTTGAGATTTAAAATTACTATGTGACTCTAAGATGGACGTTAGACTTAGTGTTATTAGAACTGGGTTAAAATAGGACTAACTACTTAAGGACTACTACTGTTTGTATAGATATTTACAATACAATACAATAATACAATACAATGTAACTTTATTGCACACCAAAAATAAATTACACATACAATATGAAATGAACTTAAACTATAAATGAATGCACAAGTGGGCGGCCTTATCACCTTGAGTGATCTCTTCCAGGCAACCTTAGCAAGAAAAAGGTGACAGAAATCAGTTTGGTCGGTGGCGTACAAATAAATAAATAATACTATTATGCTCCAAGATTTTAGTATAAATATTTTTATTTATTTATTTTTCCGCACAGACTCAACTAGTAAGTACAAGTAGGTAGGTACCTACTCGATACGTCTTTTCATTTCGATACCAAGTAGGTACCTACGACCTACTACGAACGACCCAATTAAAAAAAACCGAACAGACAGACAGAGCGTCTTTCACCCCAGTCTCTCAAATTCTTGGGCAATCTTGATGATAAAAGTTTTGTTTGATATTATATAATTTTGAGTAGTAGGTATCGATAAATGATTTGAGACTACTGACATTACAAGGACGTACTACTACACTACTACACGTTACAAGGAGACGTACTGCGTTATAAATGTATGAAACACGTTGTCATGCATTGTTCTCCTTGTGTAATGCTTCCACACATTTATAATGTTGTAGGTATACACATTGCCATGTAATTGTTTCTTTTAGTAAAGCCTTCACACGTTACAACGTGTTTCATGCATTGTTATGTGCTTTACCTCTTATTAATGCACCCGGAACATTCAAATGTGTTCTGTGCGTTTCGAAATGTTAACTCTGCAGTTTACCACAAAGAGTTTCAAACTCATTGTAACGTGTTTTGCTACGTTGTACAGGGACGAAGCCAAAATAATGTGGAGCATACATTGTAATGTGTTTAGCTCATTAAATCTTTGTGAACGTCACGTTACAAGGAGACGTACTGTCCAGCTAACGTTATAATGTATGAAACACGTTGTCATGCATTGTTCTCCTTGTGTAATGCTTCCACACATTTATAATGTTGTATACACATTGTCATGTAATTGTTTCTTTAAGTAAAGCCTTCACACGTTACAACGTGTTTCATGCATTGTTATGTGCTTTACCTCTTATTAATGCACCCGGAACATTCAAATGTGTTCTGTGCGTTTCGAAATGTTAACTTTGCAGTTTACCACAAAGAGTTTCAAACTCATTGTAACGTGTTTTGTACGTTGTACGGTGCCGAAGCCCAAAATAATGTGGAGTATACATTGTAATGTGTTTAGCTCATTAAATCTTTGTGAAGGTCACGTTACTTGGAGTCGTACTGTCCAGCTAACGTTATAATGTGTTAAAAACATTGTAATGTATTTATTTCATTATATGAATCAACACACATTATAATGTGTGTTAGCAGTTTTGTAATGTGAATTATGATTAAGGTGCAGTCATAGAATAATGCGTAGAAGTTTGTACATAATGGTTAAATAACATTGTTTGGTGTTTTGATCTTGAAGTAATGTACTGGAAACAAACCAAAGAGATTTACACATTATACGATATCTCTCTCATTATAAGTACTGTGACACATTACGACACATTATGAAACTATTTCGCATTACAAAAAATAGTAATGTTTAAATCTCATTATAAATTGTATTGGAAACATTATAAATGTGCATAGCTCATTATGTTATGTTGAAGTATCTCTATTACTGCGTGGTCGAGATAGCACATTATAAAACTACTTACGCCAATGTTAATTTCTCGTTGGCGTAAGTACAGTTCAGCATTATTCATGTTCATTGCTACGTGTACGTAGTTGTCTGCGAACACATTTTTGATTTTGTGGCCGACACAAAACGTAATGAGCTTTGGACTCATTATTACGTAGTCATCAACTAAAATAAGTATAATTCCTACTTAATTTAGTAAAATCCGCCAACTCCTTAGGTAATGTGACTTTTCCCAGTGAACATTTTTCTCAGTGTACCAATTAATAAAAATTATTGTCAATAGATCGACTTCATTGAATCTGCAGAAAGATTTGAATTATAAAGTTGTTTAGGAAGGAAGGCACATCTTGATCGGGTTCAAAACTGTGTTTATGTTAAACAAGTTTATAAAATGAAATAAAAAAAGTACTGATTATATGTTGTATGTGTTTTATTAATCTACATACTAGCTGCGCACCGCGGTGTTACCCACATTAATACAGGGTCAAAGTTAACCTATGTGTCAGGGCCTAACCTAATTCCATACCAAATTACTTCCAAGTCGGTTAAGGCATTTGAACGTGAAAAATAAACGAACATAAACACATTCAAGCTTTTATAAGATTAATGGTTTTATGTTATTATTACTTAATTAATATGCCTCTATTAATTAAGTATATATTACTTAATTATATGCCTCTTTAATTTTACGTGAGAACTCTCGGAATAAAACAAAAAAATAATAAGTATTTGTTTAAGTGTCGAGTTCTGTAACAGTGCTTTTACTGTTACTGTTTTATGATTATCTTTGAATCGATTATAATTATTATTTTCTGTTTGGTAGAGCCAATCAATCCAAAAGATCTTTTGCCGTAACACGTGGCTCAAAAAAGCGAGCAACGCCTGATTAAAAAATACTAAAAAGCGAGGAATAATTATTAAAAAAAATAACGAATGAAGTATTTTTTTACAAAGAAATTATAAATGTTTTAGAATCTACATAAATAAAATTATCAACACTTTGTTTGTGGACTTCCTGTTAATAGTTTTAAAGAATCATAGCGTTGCAAGTCAATAAATTGAGCGTCTGATTTGAGCATGCGCCATCAAACCTCCACTTGTAGCTTACATTATATCAAGTTTTAAAGAAACTTTCTAACACACTCGATAGTTTACTATTCTATTTATTGCCATAATAGTTCTGTTTCACGTTCGTATTATATTAAATCAGATTGGATTTGAATTTACCTACAAGATTATTTCCGGTCTTGTACCGTAACCGGAAATCTTCTCCTAAATTCAAATCAAATTCAATTATGGTTTTTGGTGTTTAATATGATACCTACAAACATTAAAGATAAGAGAAACAAATTTAATTAAGCTTTTATATATTATTAACATATTTGTTATGTTTTAAATAACTTTAAAAGGTTTTCTGACTAAATTCTGTAGTGGCGCAAAGTGAGCGGAGCGTATTCTGGCTCAGTGATTGGTCCGCCCCCACATTTTCTGCGACTGGATGTTGGTGGAAGGGATGCGATGGCTTCCTGCTTCACGGCGCGCGATACTCAGCTCAGTCGTTCGAGAGTTGCCTACGCGAATACATTTCGGCAGGTGTCTCTGCCCAATTTTCCTTCGACAGTTTGGAACTTCTGAAAGTTTTCGCGGCATCGATGCCGCTACTACATCCTGTGAGTGTTTAATTAATTTTTTTAAATTTGGAATGTCTAAATGTCGAGAATACCAATTTGCTTGGTAAGATATATAAATTCTTGAATTTTAACGGTTTTCACAACTTTTAAGATTAGTTAAAAGTTGATTGCAAATTTGATAACGTTTTTTTAATATTCATAGGATAATAGTCGCGGGGGCGGAGGCCCCAGCGACGTGCCTCAGCGGCCCTACCGGTCCATCGCAGAGATACTGGACTCCATGCGCCCGGAGTCTGTTGGAGCGCCTGTTGTCGCCAGAAATGTGAGTACCTACAATTTTACACGATTTTAGTTTTATTCAATTTGGTCGTTAGTTCGTTTCGATTTCAAGGCATTTTATTTCCTAATAATTTATTACGTAGTTTCCGCGAGCGTTAAGTGAGTTATTAAACATTTTACTTCGTAGCTTGGCTGTTTTTTTACGTGAAATAACTAAGCGTTCGTTACATTGTAAGTAGGTACGTAGTTCGCCGTGTTCGATTAATTTAGACGTCTCGCCACACATTATGTCAACGTCAGATGTCATGGAGAAAATCTTCGCGGGATTCTCTATGACTCTGGCAGTTCCGGTTCCCTCGCAATTCCGGACGGTGAGGTTTAATTCAAAAGTATAAAACACTGGTTGTAAACGCTATTTTTAGGACAAAGTTGGTCCTTCGCGTCCGTTTTTAAGTATTCCGCGAGTGAAATCGTAAAAGTGAGGTGAAATCACCGCAACAACTAAGAAAGTTTTGCACGGTAAAACACCGCAAAAACTGTAAGTAAGCCGTTTTTTGTTGAAATCACGAACTTTTGTTGATTAAATACATGTGTTTACAAGTGATTTTGGACATTTACACGATAAAATTACGATTAGGCATCAATTTTTTTTTCCCCGAAGGTTCCACAGAACTACCGACGTTTCGCATACTAGGCATAGCATATTTCAAAAATGGAAGATATTTCACAGTTATTTTCGTGCCAGTACGATAGATTTGAGCAATTACAAAGGGCACAGGTCAATTTTGGCAAAGCTTCGAAGAAAACATTAACAGTTAGCTACATAGAAGCGCGATTACAAAACTTATTTATTTATTTATTTATTTATATATGCTATACACAATACAAAATTACATTTTAGAACTTATTCTAAAAGAAATGAATTGTGTGACCCTGTTGCTTGTTTAGTTTAGGGCATTGCACTTTTCTTACAATATCAACTTAAACACTATTTTACTTATAGGTACTAATTTAGTTACTTACATGGCTAAATACTTAATAATATCCTTTAAAAATTGTAAACATTATGTACATAGTTTTATGATAAATATAAATATGTATGAGATCTGTTATCTATGACATTATATTGCGATATTCTTACATACATTATATGTATATAATTTTGTTGCATACTTACAATATATTTATTCTCTATGAGATCAGTTACTTACATTATTAGGATCTTTGAATGGAATCATCTTGTAGGAATTCATCTAGTTCTTTTTTTTTCATTCTAGTTCTGAGTAATAACTTTTTTTTATTAGGAGATTTTTTAATTTGGCTTTGAATGTTCTTTCTGAGGGTTCATTTCGGATATCATGTGGGAGTTTATTGTGTATCGTAATGGTCATATATTCTGGGCCTTTTCTGAATAATTCTAACCTGGGTATGGGTAGCAGTAATTTGTTTGGTCTTCGGGGATTGCTATCGTAAGTAAAAAGATTTCTGTGTTTTCGGGTGAATAGCGCGGCTTCTAAAATGTAAATGGATGGAAGTGTGAGTATTTTCAGGCGGATGAAGTGAGGTCTGCAAGTTTCTCTGGGTCTGATGTTAACTATTATTCTTATAAGTTTTTTTTGTATGATGAGTAGTGATTCTGCATCTGTGCTGTTTCCCCATAGTAGTATACCATATTTTAACCATGAATAGGCGTAGGCGTAGTAAGCGGTTATTGCAGTTTCTGTGTTAGTGTTGATTTTTAAATTTGCCAGGGCGTAAACAAATTGGGATAGTTTAGATTTGATTTTTTTAACATGTTCCTTCCAGTTTAAATTTGAATCGACTGTTAGGCCTAGGAGGCTATGGTTATTGACTTCTTCAAGGCTGAGACTTTTTCGGATAACAGTTAAATCTAGAGGTTGTTTCTGATATGGGTGAAATTGGATGATTTTTGTTTTCTTATTGTTTATTTCCAGATTATGTTCGTATAACCACGATTTTAAACTATTAAAAGTTTGAGTAATTTCTATTTGCTGTGTGATTTCGTTACTTTTGCTTTTGAATATAAGGGACACGTCATCCGCAAATAGGATACTTGGAGAGTTTAGCTGCTGGGGGAGATCATTAATATAAATTAAGAATAGAATGCAACCTAGGACACTACCTTGCGGTATTGAGGCGTTTATTGTTTGTGATGTTGACTTTATAGACTTTACTGCATTTTGGTCATGGTAATGTTGTTCATAGGAGGCCTATGTTTAAAAGACAACTAATGGCTGAGAAAGAAGAAATGATGTTCTAATTGCACATGCTGATTCCTATTTGTTAGATATGAGCGTAGCCAGTTTAGTGGTTTTTCTCGTATTCCAATTTGCGATAGTTTTTTTAACAGTATTTTGTGAACGACTTTGTCATACGCTTTGGTCATGTCTAGGAGGATGGCAATGGTGTAATATTTATTTTTGATGTTTTCTAATATGCTACATGTGAATTTATATACTGCTAGACTTGTGGATGAGTTTTTGCGAAAGCCATGTTGGTTTTTGTGTAATAGTTGATATTTTTCAAGAAAATTGTAGAGGCGATCGGACATAGCTCGTTCAAAGATTTTTGAAATGGCTGGTAGTAGAGCTATTGGCCTATAACTACTTGGGTCTGTGGTGTTTCCGCCTTTTTTTAGGATAGGTATAATTTTTGCTATTTTCAGATGATCCGGGAAGCGTTCTTCTATAAATGATTGATTAATGAGGTAGGTTATGGGTGGGGTCATGGCATCTGCACATATTTTAATGAGGCAAGAAGGGATTTCGTCAATACCATAGCTATATTTACTCCGAAGGTTTTTTATTATTTTGTTTATTTCTTTTTCTGTGACCGGAGACAGATACATTGAGTTTGATGAATTTGAGTTATAGGCAGTATTATATATTTTTTTTTTTTTTTTTTTTGATTTTTTTTTATTTTTTATTTTTTTTATTTTTTTATATTTTTTTTTTTTTTTTTCGTAACTATTTGACATTTTGTATTATTATTTTAAGTTGTGATTGACATTATGGTATTGGACATCTGTCTGAAATAAATGATTTGATTTGATTTGATTTGATTAATGATAGAGAGTCGTATTTGTAATTTGACCTATTGATGTAAAGTATTCATTGAAGATGTTAGCAATCATATCAGGCGAATCTATTAATTTGTCATCTTGTTTTAGTTTTATATTTTTAACTACCGTTTTTTTGTTTTTGTTTGTAGCATCTTTTATGATGGTCCACATAGTTTTTATTTTATTGTTTGATTTTTCCATTTTTTTTGCATTGTTTATCTTTTTATAGTATTTTACGCACTTCTTAAGTATTTCTTTGTGTAGGCTTTTAATATTTTACTTTTGCTTTCATTTGTCAGTATTTGCAACATTCGTTTGTGCCTACACGAGATTTTAAGACCCTTCGTCATCCATTGTTTGGCTTTATCTGTGATTTTAAATGTTTGTAGGGGTATATGATGGTCAAGGACATGTTTGAGTTTGTTTTCAAATTGATTGTAGTTTTCATTAACATCCGAGTTTATGTTGATTATTTCATTCCAATTAATTTTTGCAATAGCGTCTCTAAAGTTGCTCATACTTTTCTCGTTGAAACATCTTTTTGTTACATGTGTAGTGGTTTTAGTTTTTTCTTTATTTTTTGATTCGATGCTATAATAGATAGCCTTATGGTCCGATATAGGTTCCTAACGTTGGTGTATGATAAATTCCAGGGTCATCGAAAGCCGCGTCTCCGCCCACACCCTGGGATTCGAGCCCGCAGACTTCGGGTACGAGACCAGACGCCGCAGGGTGTTTCATGTTTCCTGCTCGGTGCTGACGACATCAGCTCGTGAACTTCCCCCAGCGCGTCGGGTTGGAGATCCGAGCGGTTCAGTGAGCCTGCTACGGACAAAGACATATTTAGAGTCCCGAGTTGACGCTACCCTCATTTCGTTTTTGTTAATGAGATTCTGATCGTGACCTAGATTTGTTGTGTGAGTTTTCCCTCGGTAGGGGCCCATACCGAGGTTTATTGCATGTTTGTAACATATTCCATTTTGAACTTTTAATCCGTGAGCATTGGCCAGCTCGTGGATTGGATGTTTGAGAAGGACGAGTAGTCTTGTTTGATCAATAAAAACTAACAAATTAACGGTACTTGGTTACGGTTACATACAGTGGGTTTTTTGAATAATTTTTGCCTTTGTCCTCAGAAAACGGTAATGATGGTGAAGGCACTGAATGTTTAGATCCAAGACCAGGGGCTTACGCGCACTCTTCGTGTGCTGTTGCGCGCCCGCCTGGTGCGCTACTGCGCGCACTCCAGGTGCGCTGCTGCGCGCGCTCCTCGTGTGCTGTTGCGCGCACTCCTGGTGCGCTGCTGCGCGCGCTCCTCGTTTGATGCTGCGCGCGCTCCTCGTATGCTGTTGCGCGCACTCCTGGTGCGCTGCTGCGCGCACTCCTGGTGCGCTGCTGCGCGCACTCCTGGTGCGCTGCTGCGCACACTCCTCGTGTGCTGCTGCACGCACTCCTGGTGTTATTAAAAGGGTTATATATCAGGTAAGTGCGGGAGGATTTTATAAATCTATCTCCCAAATTTACGGCGGTTCCTAACGTTGGTGTATGATGAATTCCAGGGTCATCGAAAGCCGCGTCTCCGCTCACACCCCGGGATTCGAGCCCGCAGACTTCGGGTACGAGACCAGACGCCGCAGGGTGTTCCATGTTTTCTGCTCGGTTCTGACGACATCAGCTCGTGAACTTCCCCCAGCGCGTCGGGTTGGAGATCCGAGCGGTTCAGTGAGCCTGCTACGGACAAAGACATATTTCCAAAGTAAGATCTGTCCATTTTTATTTCGAGTCCCGAGTTGACGCTACCCCCATTTCGTTTTTGTTAATGAGATTCTGATCGTGACCTAGATTTGTTGTGTGCAGTTTTCCCTCGGTAGGGGCCCATACCGAGGTTTATTGCATGTTTGTAACATATTCCATTTTGAACTTTTAATCCGTGAGCATTGGCCAGCTCGTGGATTGAATGTTTGAGAAGGACTAGTCTTGTTTGATTAACAAAAACTAACAAATTAATGGTACTTGGTTACGGTTACATACAGTGGGTTTTTTGAATATTTTTTGCCTTTGTCCTCAGAAAACGGTAATGATGGTGAAGGCACTGAATGTTTAGATCCAAGACCAGGGGCTTACGCGCACTCTTCGTGTGCTGTTGCGCGCCCATCTGGTGCGCTACTGCGCGAACTCCAGGTGCGCTGCTGCGCGCACTCTTCGTGTGCTGCTGCGCGCACTCCTGGTGCGCTGCTGCGCACACTCCTCGTGTGCTGCTGCACGCACTCCTGGTGTTACTAAAAGGGTTATATATCAGGTAGGTGCGGGAGGATTTTATAAATCTATCTCCCAAATCTACGGCGGTTCCTAACGTTGGTGTATGATGAATTCCAGGGTCATCGAAAGCCGCGTCTCCGCCCACACCCCGGGATTCGAGCCCGCAGACTTCGGGTACGAGACCAGACGCCGCAGGGTGTTCCATGTTTCCTGCTCGGTGCTGACGACATCAGCTCGTGAACTTCCCCCAGCGCGTCGGGTTGGAGATCCGAGCGGTTCAGTGAGCCTGCTACGGACAAAGACATATTTCCAAAGTAAGATCTGTCCATTTTTATTTCGAGTCCCGAGTTGACGCTACCCTCATTTCGTTTTTGTTAAAGAGATTCTGATCGTGACCTAGATTTGTTGTGTGTAGTTTTCCCTCGGTAGGGGCCCATACCGAGGTTTATTGAGTGTTTGTAACATATTCCATTTTAAACTATTAATCCGTGAGCATTGGCCAGCTCGTGGATTGGATGTTTGAGATGGACGAGTAGTCTTGTTTGATTAACAAAAACTAACAAATTAACGGTACTTGGTTACGGTTACATACAGTGGGTTTTTTGAATAATATTTGCCTTTGTCCTCAGAAAACGGTAATGATGGTAAAGGCACTGAATGTTTAGATCCAAGACCAGGGGCTTACGCGCACTCTTCGTGTGCTGCTGCGCGCGCTCCTCTTTTGCTGCTGCGTGCGCTCCTCGTATGCTGTTGCGCGCACTCCTGGTGCGCTGCTGCGCGCACTCCTGGTGCGCCACTGCGCGCACTCCTGGTGCGCTGCTACGCTCACTCCTCGTGCACTGTTGCGCGCACTCCCCGTGCGCTGTTGCGCGCACTCCTGGTGCGCTGCTGCGCGCACACCTGGTGTTCTGCTGCGCGCACTCCTGGTGCCCTGCTGCGCGCACTCCTCGTGTGCTGCTGCACGCACTCCTCGTGCGCTATTGCGCGCACTCCTGGTATTATTAAAAGGGTTATATATCAGGTAGGTGCGGGAGGATTTTATAAATCTATCTCCCAAATCTACGGCGGTTCCTAACGTTGGTGTATGATGAATTCCAGGGTCATCGAAAGCCGCGTCTCCGCACACACCCCGGGATTCGAGCCCGCAGACTTCGGGTACGAGACCAGACGCCGCAGGGTGTTCCATGTTTCCTGCTCGGTGCTGACGACATCAGCTCGTGAACTTCTCCCAGCGCGTCGGGTTGGAGATCCGAGCGGTTCAGTGAGCCTGCTACGGACAAAGACATATTTCCAAAGTAAGATCTGTCCATTTTTATTTCGAGTCCCGAGTTGACGCTACCCTCATTTCGTTTTTGTTAATGAGATTCTGATCGTGACCTAGATTTGTTGTGTGTAGTTTTCCCTCGGTAGGGGCCCATACCGAGGTTTATTGCATGTTTGTAACATATTCCATTTTGAACTTTTAATCCGTGAGCATTGGCCAGCTCGTGGATTGGATGTTTGAGATGGACGAGTAGTCTTGTTTGATTAACAAAAACTAACAAATTAACGGTACTTGGTTACGGTTACATACAGTGGGTTTTTTGAATAATTTTTGCCTTTGTCCTCAGAAAACGGTAATGATGGTAAAGGCACTGAATGTTTAGATCCAAGACCAGGGGCTTACGCGCACTCTTCGTGTGCTGTTGCGCGCCCGCCAAGGTGTGCTACTGCGCGCACTCCAGGTGCGCTGCTGCGCGCACTCTTCTTGTGCTGCTGCGCGCACTCTTCTTGTGCTGCTGCGCGCACTCCTGGTGCGCTGCTGCGCGCACTCCTGGTGCGCTGCTGCGCGCACTCCTGGTGCGCTGCTGCGCGCACTCCTGGTGCGCTGCTGCGCACACTCCTCGTGTGCTGCTGCACGCACTCCTCTTGCGCTATTGTGCGCACTCCTGTTGTTATTAAAAGGGTTATATATCAGGTAGGTGCGGGAGGATTTTATAAATCTATCTCCCAAATCTACGGCGGTTCCTAACGTTGGTGTATGATGAATTCCAGGGTCATCGAAAGCCGCGTCTCCGCCCACACCCCGGGATTCGAGCCCGCAGACTTCGGGTACGAGACCAGACGCCGCAGGGTGTTCCATGTTTCCTGCTCGGTGCTGACGACATCAGCTCGTGAACTTCCCCCAGCGCGTCGGGTTGGTGATCCGAGCGGTTCAGTGAGCCTGCTACGGACAAAGACATATTTCCAAAGTAAGATCTGTCCATTTTTATTTCGAGTCCCGAGTTGACGCTACCCTCATTTCGTTTTTGTTAATGAGATTCTGATCGTGACCTAGATTTGTGGTGTGTAGTTTTCCCTCGGTAGGGGCCCATACCGAGGTTTATTGCATGTTTGTAACATATTCCATTTTGAACTTTTAATCCGTGAGCATTGGCCAGCTCGTGGATTGGATGTTTAAGAAGGACGAGTAGTCTTGTTTGATTAACAAAAACTAACAAATTAACGGTACTTGGTTACGGTTACATACAGTGGGTTTTTTGAATAATTTTTGCCTTTGTCCTCAGAAAACGGTAATGATGGTGAAGGCACTGAATGTTTAGATCCAAGACCAGGGGCTTACGCGCACTCTTCGTGTGCTGTTGCGCGCCCGCCTGGTGCGCTACTGCGCGCACTCCAGGTGCGCTGCTGCGCGCACTCTTCGTGTGCTGCTGCGCGCGCTCCTCGTATGCTGCTGCGTGCGCTCCTCGTATGCTGTTGCGCGCACTCCTGGTGCGCTGCTGCGCGCACTCCTGGTGCGCCGCTGCGCGCACTCCTGGTGCGCCACTGCGCGCACTCCTGGTGCGCTGCTACGCACACTCCTCGTGCACTGTTGCGCGCACTCCCCGTGCGCTATTGCGCGCACTCCTGGTGCGCTGCTGCGCGCACTCCTGGTGTTCTGCTGCGCGCACTCCTGGTGCGCTATTGCGCGCACTCCTGGTATTATTAAAAGGGTTATATATCAGGTAGGTGCGGGAGGATTTTATAAATCTATCTCCCAAATCTACGGCGGTTCCTAACGTTGGTGTATGATGAATTCCAGGGTCATCGAAAGCCGCGTCTCCGCCCACACCCCGGGATTCGAGCCCGCAGACTTCGGGTACGAGACCAGACGCCGCAGGGTGTTCCATGTTTCCTGCTCGGTGCTGACGACATCAGCTCGTGAACTTCCCCCAGCGCGTCGGGTTGGTGATCCGAGCGGTTCAGTGAGCCTGCTTCGGACAAAGACATATTTCCAAAGTAAGATCTGTCCATTTTTATTTCGAGTCCCGAGTTGACGCTACCCTCAATTCGTTTTTGTTAATGAGATTCTGATCGTGACCTAGATTTGTTGTGTGTAGTTTTCCCTCGGTAGGGGCCCATACCCAGGTTTATTGCATGTTTGTTACATATTCCATTTTGAACTTTTAATCCGTGAGCATTGGCCAGCTCGTGGATTGGATGTTTGAGATGGACGAGTAGTCTTGTTTGATTAACAAAAACTAACAAATTAACGGTACTTGGTTACGGTTACATATAGTGGGTTTTTTGAATAATTTTTGCCTTTGTCCTCAGAAAACGGTAATGATGGTAAAGGCACTGAATGTTTAGATCCAAGACCAGGGGCTTACGCGCACTCTTCGTGTGCTGTTGCGCGCCCGCCTGGTGTGCTACTGCGCGCACTCCAGGTGCGCTGCTGCGCGCACTCTTCGTGTGCTGCTGCGCGCACTCCTGGTGCGCTGCTGCGCGCACCCCTGGTGCGCTGCTGCGCGCACTCCTGGTGCGCTGCTGCGCGCACTCCTGGTGCGATGCTGCGCGCACTCCTGGTGCGCTGCTGCGCACACTCCTCGTGTGCTGCTGCACGCACTCCTCTTGCGCTATTGTGCGCACTCCTGTTGTTATTAAAAGGGTTATATATCAGGTAGGTGCGGGAGGATTTTATAAATCTATCTCCCAAATCTACGGCGGTTCCTAACGTTGGTGTATGATGAATTCCAGGGTCATCGAAAGCCGCGTCTCCGCCCACACCCCGGGATTCGAGCCCGCAGACTTCGGGTACGAGACCAGACGCCGCAGGGTGTTCCATGTTTCCTGCTCGGTGCTGACGACATCAGCTCGTGAACTTCCCCCAGCGCGTCGGGTTGGTGATCCGAGCGGTTCAGTGAGCCTGCTACGGACAAAGACATATTTCCAAAGTAAGATCTGTCCATTTTTATTTTGAGTCCCGAGTTGACGCTACCCTCATTTCGTTTTTCGCGCACTCCTGGTGCGCTGCTACGCACACTCCTCGTGCACTGTTCTCGTGTTCCATGTTTCCTGCTCGGTGCTGACGACATCAGCTCGTGAACTTCCCCCAGCGCGTCGGGTTGGAGATCCGAGCGGTTCAGTGAGCCTGCTACGGACAAAGACATATTTCCAAAGTAAGATCTGTCCATTTTTATTTCGAGTCCCGAGTTGACGCTACCCTCATTTCGTTTTTGTTAATGAGATTCTGATCGTGACCTAGATTTGTTGTGTGTAGTTTTCCCTCGGTAGGGGCCCATACCCAGGTTTATTGCATGTTTGTAACATATTCCATTTTGAACTTTTAATCCGTGAGCATTGGCCAGCTCGTGGATTGGATGTTTGAGATGGACGAGTAGTCTTGTTTGATTAACAAAAACTAACAAATTAACGGTACTTGGTTACGGTTACATACAGTGGGTTTTTTTGAATAATTTTTGCCTTTGTCCTCAGAAAACGGTAATGATGGTAAAGGCACTGAATGTTTAGATCCAAGACCAGGGGCTTACGCGCACTCTTCGTGTGCTGCTGCGCGCGCTCCTCTTTTGCTGCTGCGTGCGCTCCTCGTATGCTGTTGCGCGCACTCCTGGTGCGCTGCTGCGTGCACTCCTGGTGCGCCACTGCGCGCACTCCTGGTGCGCTGCTACGCTCACTCCTCGTGCACTGTTGCGCGCACTCCCCGTGCGCTGTTGCGCGCACTCCCCGTGCGCTGTTGCGCGCACTCCTGGTGCGCTGCTGCGCGCACACCTGGTGTTCTGCTGCGCGCACTCCTGGTGCCCTGCTGCGCGCACTCCTCGTGTGCTGCTGCACGCACTCCTCTTGCGCTATTGTGCGCACTCCTGTTGTTATTAAAAGGGTTATATATCAGGTAGGTGCGGGAGGATTTTATAAATCTATCTCCCAAATCTACGGCGGTTCCTAACGTTGGTGTATGATGAATTCCAGGGTCATCGAAAGCCGCGTCTCCGCCCACACCCCGGGATTCGAGCCCGCAGACTTCGGGTACGAGACCAGACTCCGCAGGGTGTTCCATGTTTCCTGCTCGGTGCTGACGACATCAGCTCGTGAACTTCCCCCAGCGCGTCGGGTTGGTGATCCGAGCGGTTCAGTGAGCCTGCTACGGACAAAGACATATTTCCAAAGTAAGATCTGTCCATTTTTATTTCGAGTCCCGAGTTGACGCTACCCTCATTTCGTTTTTCGCGCACTCCTGGTGCGCTGCTACGCACACTCCTCGTGCACTGTTCTCGTGTTCCATGTTTCCTGCTCGGTGCTGACGACATCAGCTCGTGAACTTCCCCCAGCGCGTCGGGTTGGTGATCCGAGCGGTTCAGTGAGCCTGCTACGGACAAAGACATATTTCCAAAGTAAGATCTGTCCATTTTTATTTCGAGTCCCGAGTTGACGCTACCCTCATTTCGTTTTTGTTAATGAGATTCTGATCGTGACCTAGATTTGTTGTGTGTAGTTTTCCCTCGGTAGGGGCCCATACCCAGGTTTATTGCATGTTTGTAACATATTCCATTTTGAACTTTTAATCCGTGAGCATTGGCCAGCTCGTGGATTGGATGTTTGAGATGGACGAGTAGTCTTGTTTGATTACCAAAAACTAACAAATTAACGGTACTTGGTTACGGTTACATACAGTGGGTTTTTTGAATAATTTTGCCTTTGTCCTCAGAAAACGGTAATGATGGTAAAGGCACTGAATGTTTAGATCCAAGACCAGGGGCTTACGCGCACTCTTCGTGTGCTGCTGCGCGCGCTCCTCTTTTGCTGCTGCGTGCGCTCCTCGTATGCTGTTGCGCGCACTCCTGGTGCGCTGCTGCGTGCACTCCTGGTGCGCCACTGCGCGCACTCCTGGTGCGCTGCTACGCTCACTCCTCGTGCACTGTTGCGCGCACTCCCCGTGCGCTGCTGCGCGCACACCTGGTGTTCTGCTGCGCGCACTGCTGGTGCCCTGCTGCGCGCACTCCTCGTGTGCTGCTGCACGCACTCCTCGTGCGCTATTGCGCGCACTCCTGGTATTATTAAAAGGGTTATATATCAGGTAGGTGCGGGAGGATTTTATAAATCTATCTCCCAAATCTACGGCGGTTCCTAACGTTGGTGTATGATGAATTCCAGGGTCATCGAAAGCCGCGTCTCCGCCCACACCCCGGGATTCGAGCCCGCAGACTTCGGGTACGAGACCAGACGCCGCAGGGTGTTCCATGTTTCCTGCTCGGTGCTGACGACATCAGCTCGTGAACTTCCCCCAGCGCGTCGGGTTGGAGATCCGAGCGGTTCAGTGAGCCTGCTACGGACAAAGACATATTTCCAAAGTAAGATCTGTCCATTTTTATTTCGAGTCCCGAGTTGACGCTACCCTCATTTCGTTTTTGTTAATGAGATTCTGATCGTGACCTAGATTTGTTGTGTGTAGTTTTCCCTCGGTAGGGGCCCATACCCAGGTTTATTGCATGTTTGTAACATATTCCATTTTGAACTTTTAATCCGTGAGCATTGGCCAGCTCGTGGATTGGATGTTTGAGATGGACGAGTAGTCTTGTTTGATTAACAAAAACTAACAAATTAACGGTACTTGGTTACGGTTACATACAGTGGGTTTTTTGAATAATTTTTGCCTTTGTCCTCAGAAAACGGTAATGATGGTAAAGGCACTGAATGTTTAGATCCAAGACCAGGGGCTTACGCGCACTCTTCGTGTGCTGTTGCGCGCCCGCCAAGGTGTGCTACTGCGCGCACTCCAGGTGCGCTGCTGCGCGCACTCTTCGTGTGCTGCTGCGCGCACTCCTGGTGCGCTGCTGCGCGCACTCCTGGTGCGCTGCTGCGCGCACTCCTGGTGTGCTGCTGCGCGCACTCCTGGTGCGCTGCTGCGCACACTCCTCGTGTGCTGCTGCACGCACTCCTTTTGCGCTATTGTGCGCACTCCTGTTGTTATTAAAAGGGTTATATATCAGGTAGGTGCGGGAGGATTTTATAAATCTATCTCCCAAATCTACGGCGGTTCCTAACGTTGGTGTATGATGAATTCCAGGGTCATCGAAAGCCGCGTCTCCGCCCACACCCCGGGATTCGAGCCCGCAGACTTCGGGTACGAGACCAGACGCCGCAGGGTGTTCCATGTTTCCTGCTCGGTGCTGACGACATCAGCTCGTGAACTTCCCCCAGCGCGTCGGGTTGGAGATCCGAGCGGTTCAGTGAGCCTGCTACGGACAAAGACATATTTCCAAAGTAAGATCTGTCCATTTTTATTTCGAGTCCCGAGTTGACGCTACCCTCATTTCGTTTTTGTTAATGAGATTCTGATCGTGACCTAGATTTGTTGTGTGTAGTTTTCCCTCGGTAGGGGCCCATACCCAGGTTTATTGCATGTTTGTAACATATTCCATTTTGAACTTTTAATCCGTGAGCATTGGCCAGCTCGTGGATTGGATGTTTGAGATGGACGAGTAGTCTTGTTTGATTAACAAAAACTAACAAATTAACGGTACTTGGTTACGGTTACATACAGTGGGTTTTTTGAATAATTTTTGCCTTTGTCCTCAGAAAACGGTAATGATGGTAAAGGCACTGAATGTTTAGATCCAAGACCAGGGGCTTACGCGCACTCTTCGTGTGCTGTTGCGCGCCCGCCAAGGTGTGCTACTGCGCGCACTCCAGGTGCGCTGCTGCGCGCACTCTTCTTGTGCTGCTGCGCGCACTCCTGGTGCGCTGCTGCGCGCACTCCTGGTGCGCTGCTGCGCGCACTCCTGGTGCGCTGCTGCGCACACTCCTCGTGTGCTGCTGCACGCACTCCTCTTGCGCTATTGTGCGCACTCCTGTTGTTATTAAAAGGGTTATATATCAGGTAGGTGCGGGAGGATTTTATAAATCTATCTCCCAAATCTACGGCGGTTCCTAACGTTGGTGTATGATGAATTCCAGGGTCATCGAAAGCCGCGTCTCCGCCCACACCCCGGGATTCGAGCCCGCAGACTTCGGGTACGAGACCAGACGCTGCAGGGTGTTCCATGTTTCCTGCTCGGTGCTGACGACATCAGCTCGTGAACTTCCCCCAGCGCGTCGGGTTGGTGATCCGAGCGGTTCAGTGAGCCTGCTACGGACAAAGACATATTTCCAAAGTAAGATCTGTCCATTTTTATTTCGAGTCCCGAGTTGACGCTACCCTCATTTCGTTTTTGTTAATGAGATTCTGATCGTGACCTAGATTTGTGGTGTGTAGTTTTCCCTCGGTAGGGGCCCATACCGAGGTTTATTGCATGTTTGTAACATATTCCATTTTGAACTTTTAATCCGTGAGCATTGGCCAGCTCGTGGATTGGATGTTTAAGAAGGACGAGTAGTCTTGTTTGATTAACAAAAACTAACAAATTAACGGTACTTGGTTACGGTTACATACAGTGGGTTTTTTGAATAATTTTTGCCTTTGTCCTCAGAAAACGGTAATGATGGTGAAGGCACTGAATGTTTAGATCCAAGACCAGGGGCTTACGCGCACTCTTCGTGTGCTGTTGCGCGCCCGCCTGGTGCGCTACTGCGCGCACTCCAGGTGCGCTGCTGCGCGCACTCCTGGTGTTCTGCTGCGCGCACTCCTGGTGCGCTATTGCGCGCACTCCTGGTATTATTAAAAGGGTTATATATCAGGTAGGTGCGGGAGGATTTTATAAATCTATCTCCCAAATCTACGGCGGTTCCTAACGTTGGTGTATGATGAATTCCAGGGTCATCGAAAGCCGCGTCTCCGCCCACACCCCGGGATTCGAGCCCGCAGACTTCGGGTACGAGACCAGACGCCGCAGGGTGTTCCATGTTTCCTGCTCGGTGCTGACGACATCAGCTCGTGAACTTCCCCCAGCGCGTCGGGTTGGTGATCCGAGCGGTTCAGTGAGCCTGCTACGGACAAAGACATATTTCCAAAGTAAGATCTGTCCATTTTTATTTCGAGTCCCGAGTTGACGCTACCCTCATTTCGTTTTTGTTAATGAGATTCTGATCGTGACCTAGATTTGTTGTGTGTAGTTTTCCCTCGGTAGGGGCCCATACCCAGGTTTATTGCATGTTTGTAACATATTCCATTTTGAACTTTTAATCCGTGAGCATTGGCCAGCTCGTGGATTGGATGTTTGAGATGGACGAGTAGTCTTGTTTGATTAACAAAAACTAACAAATTAACGGTACTTGGTTACGGTTACATATAGTGGGTTTTTTGAATAATTTTTGCCTTTGTCCTCAGAAAACGGTAATGATGGTAAAGGCACTGAATGTTTAGATCCAAGACCAGGGGCTTACGCGCACTCTTCGTGTGCTGTTGCGCGCCCGCCTGGTGTGCTACTGCGCGCACTCCAGGTGCGCTGCTGCGCGCACTCTTCGTGTGCTGCTGCGCGCACTCCTGGTGCGCTGCTGCGCGCACCCCTGGTGCGCTGCTGCGCGCACCCCTGGTGCGCTGCTGCGCGCACCCCTGGTGCGCTGCTGCGCGCACTCCTGGTGCGCTGCTGCGCGCACTCCTGGTGCGATGCTGCGCGCACTCCTGGTGCGCTGCTGCGCACACTCCTCGTGTGCTGCTGCACGCACTCCTGTTGTTATTAAAAGGGTTATATATCAGGTAGGTGCGGGAGGATTTTATAAATCTATCTCCCAAATCTACGGCGGTTCCTAACGTTGGTGTATGATGAATTCCAGGGTCATCGAAAGCCGCGTCTCCGCCCACACCCCGGGATTCGAGCCCGCAGACTTCGGGTACGAGACCAGACGCCGCAGGGTGTTCCATGTTTCCTGCTCGGTGCTGACGACATCAGCTCGTGAACTTCCCCCAGCGCGTCGGGTTGGTGATCCGAGCGGTTCAGTGAGCCTGCTACGGACAAAGACATATTTCCAAAGTAAGATCTGTCCATTTTTATTTCGAGTCCCGAGTTGACGCTACCCTCATTTCGTTTTTCGCGCACTCCTGGTGCGCTGCTACGCACACTCCTCGTGCACTGTTCTCGTGTTCCATGTTTCCTGCTCGGTGCTGACGACATCAGCTCGTGAACTTCCCCCAGCGCGTCCGGTTGGAGATCCGAGCGGTTCAGTGAGCCTGCTACGGACAAAGACATATTTCCAAAGTAAGATCTGTCCATTTTTATTTCGAGTCCCGAGTTGACGCTACCCTCATTTCGTTTTTGTTAATGAGATTCTGATCGTGACCTAGATTTGTTGTGTGTAGTTTTCCCTCGGTAGGGGCCCATACCCAGGTTTATTGCATGTTTGTAACATATTCCATTTTGAACTTTTAATCCGTGAGCATTGGCCAGCTCGTGGATTGGATGTTTGAGATGGACGAGTAGTCTTGTTTGATTAACAAAAACTAACAAATTAACGGTACTTGGTTACGGTTACATACAGTGGGTTTTTTGAATAATTTTTGCCTTTGTCCTCAGAAAACGGTAATGATGGTAAAGGCACTGAATGTTTAGATCCAAGACCAGGGGCTTACGCGCACTCTTCGTGTGCTGCTGCGCGCGCTCCTCTTTTGCTGCTGCGTGCGCTCCTCGTATGCTGTTGCGCGCACTCCTGGTGCGCTGCTGCGCGCACTCCTGGTGCGCCGCTGCGCGCACTCCTGGTGCGCCACTGCGCGCACTCCTGGTGCGCTGCTACGCTCACTCCTCGTGCACTGTTGCGCGCACTCCCCGTGCGCTGTTGCGCGCACTCCTGGTGCGCTGCTGCGCGCACACCTGGTGTTCTGCTGCGCGCACTCCTGGTGCCCTGCTGCGCGCACTCCTCGTGTGCTGCTGCACGCACTCCTCGTGCGCTATTGCGCGCACTCCTGGTATTATTAAAAGGGTTATATATCAGGTAGGTGCGGGAGGATTTTATAAATCTATCTCCCAAATCTACGGCGGTTCCTAACGTTGGTGTATGATGAATTCCAGGGTCATCGAAAGCCGCGTCTCCGCCCACACCCCGGGATTCGAGCCCGCAGACTTCGGGTACGAGACCAGACGCCACAGGGTGTTCCATGTTTCCTGCTCGGTGCTGACGACATCAGCTCGTGAACTTCCCCCAGCGCGTCGGGTTAGAGATCCGAGCGGTTCAGTGAGCCTGCTACGGACAAAGACATATTTCCAAAGTAAGATCTGTCCATTTTTATTTCGAGTCCCGAGTTGACGCTACCCTCATTTCGTTTTTGTTAATGAGATTCTGATCGTGACCTAGATTTGTTGTGTGTAGTTTTCCCTCGGTAGGGGCCCATACCGAGGTTTATTGCATGTTTGTAACATATTCCATTTTGAACTTTTAATCCGTGAGCATTGGCCAGCTCGTGGATTGGATGTTTGAGATGGACGAGTAGTCTTGTTTGATTAACAAAAACTAACAAATTAACGGTACTTGGTTACGGTTACATACAGTGGGTTTTTTGAATAATTTTTGCCTTTGTCCTCAGAAAACGGTAATGATGGTAAAGGCACTGAATGTTTAGATCCAAGACCAGGGGCTTACGCGCACTCTTCGTGTGCTGTTGCGCGCCCGCCAAGGTGTGCTACTGCGCGCACTCCAGGTGCGCTGCTGCGCGCACTCTTCTTGTGCTGCTGCGCGCACTCTTCTTGTGCTGCTGCGCGCACTCCTGGTGCGCTGCTGCGCGCACTCCTGGTGCGCTGCTGCGCGCACTCCTGGTGCGCTGCTGCGCGCACTCCTGGTGCGCTGCTGCGCGCACTCCTGGTGCGCTGCTGCGCACACTCCTCGTGTGCTGCTGCACGCACTCCTCTTGCGCTATTGTGCGCACTCCTGTTGTTATTAAAAGGGTTATATATCAGGTAGGTGCGGGAGGATTTTATAAATCTATCTCCCAAATCTACGGCGGTTCCTAACGTTGGTGTATGATGAATTCCAGGGTCATCGAAAGCCGCGTCTCCGCCCACACCCCGGGATTCGAGCCCGCAGACTTCGGGTACGAGACCAGACGCCGCAGGGTGTTCCATGTTTCCTGCTCGGTGCTGACGACATCAGCTCGTGAACTTCCCCCAGCGCGTCGGGTTGGTGATCCGAGCGGTTCAGTGAGCCTGCTACGGACAAAGACATATTTCCAAAGTAAGATCTGTCCATTTTTATTTCGAGTCCCGAGTTGACGCTACCCTCATTTCGTTTTTGTTAATGAGATTCTGATCGTGACCTAGATTTGTGGTGTGTAGTTTTCCCTCGGTAGGGGCCCATACCGAGGTTTATTGCATGTTTGTAACATATTCCATTTTGAACTTTTAATCCGTGAGCATTGGCCAGCTCGTGGATTGGATGTTTAAGAAGGACGAGTAGTCTTGTTTGATTAACAAAAACTAACAAATTAACGGTACTTGGTTACGGTTACATACAGTGGGTTTTTTGAATAATTTTTGCCTTTGTCCTCAGAAAACGGTAATGATGGTGAAGGCACTGAATGTTTAGATCCAAGACCAGGGGCTTACGCGCACTCTTCGTGTGCTGTTGCGCGCCCGCCTGGTGCGCTACTGCGCGCACTCCAGGTGCGCTGCTGCGCGCACTCTTCGTGTGCTGCTGCGCGCGCTCCTCGTATGCTGCTGCGTGCGCTCCTCGTATGCTGTTGCGCGCACTCCTGGTGCGCTGCTGCGCGCACTCCTGGTGCGCCGCTGCGCGCACTCCTGGTGCGCCACTGCGCGCACTCCTGGTGCGCTGCTACGCACACTCCTCGTGCACTGTTGCGCGCACTCCCCGTGCGCTATTGCGCGCACTCCTGGTGCGCTGCTGCGCGCACTCCTGGTGTTCTGCTGCGCGCACTCCTGGTGCGCTATTGCGCGCACTCCTGGTATTATTAAAAGGGTTATATATCAGGTAGGTGCGGGAGGATTTTATAAATCTATCTCCCAAATCTACGGCGGTTCCTAACGTTGGTGTATGATGAATTCCAGGGTCATCGAAAGCCGCGTCTCCGCCCACACCCCGGGATTCGAGCCCGCAGACTTCGGGTACGAGACCAGACGCCGCAGGGTGTTCCATGTTTCCTGCTCGGTGCTGACGACATCAGCTCGTGAACTTCCCCCAGCGCGTCGGGTTGGTGATCCGAGCGGTTCAGTGAGCCTGCTACGGACAAAGACATATTTCCAAAGTAAGATCTGTCCATTTTTATTTCGAGTCCCGAGTTGACGCTACCCTCATTTCGTTTTTGTTAATGAGATTCTGATCGTGACCTAGATTTGTTGTGTGTAGTTTTCCCTTGGTAGGGGCCCATACCGAGGTTTATTGCATGTTTGTAACATATTCCATTTTGAACTTTTAATCCGTGAGCATTGGCCAGCTCGTGGATTGGATGTTTAAGAAGGACGAGTAGTCTTGTTTGATTAACAAAAACTAACAAATTAACGGTACTTGGTTACAGTTACATACAATGGGTTTTTTGAATAATTTTTGCCTTTGTCCTCAGAAAACGGTAATGATGGTGACGGCACTGAATGTTTAGATCCAAGACCAGGGGCTTACGCGCACTCTTCGTGTGCTGTTGCGCGCCCGCCTGGTGCGCTACTGCGCGCACTCCAGGTGCGCTGCTGCGCGCACTCTTCGTGTGCTGCTGCGCGCGCTCCTCGTATGCTGCTGCGTGCGCTCCTCGTATGCTGTTGCGCGCACTCCTGGTGCGCTGCTGCGCGCACTCCTGGTGCGCCGCTACGCGCACTCCTGGTGCGCCGCTGCGCGCACTCCTGGTGCGCCGCTGCGCGCACTCCTGGTGCGCCACTGCGCGCACTCCTGGTGCGCTGCTACGCACACTCCTCGTGTACTGTTGCGCGCACTCCCCGTGCGCTGTTGCGCGCACTCCTGGTGCGCTGCTGCGCGCACTCCTGGTGTTCTGCTGCGCGCACTCCTGGTGCGCTGCTGCGCGCACTCCTCGTGTGCTGCTGCACGCACTCCTCGTGCGCTATTGCGCGCACTCCTGGTATTATTAAAAGGGTTATATTATATCAGGTAGGTGCGGGAGGATTTTATAAATCTATCTCCCAAATCTACGGCGGTTCCTAACGTTGGTGTATGATGAATTCCAGGGTCATCGAAAGCCGCGTCTCCGCCCACACCCCGGGATTCGAGCCCGCAGACTTCGGGTACGAGACCAGACGCCGCAGGGTGTTCCATGTTTCCTGCTCGGTGCTGACGACATCAGCTCGTGAACTTCCCCCAGCGCGTCGGGTTGGAGATCCGAGCGGTTCAGTGAGCCTGCTACGGACAAAGACATATTTCCAAAGTAAGATCTGTCCATTTTTATTTCGAGTCCCGAGTTGACGCTACCCTCATTTCGTTTTTGTTAGTGAGATTCTGATCGTGACCTAGATTTGTTGTGTGTAGTTTTCCCTCGGTAGGGGCCCATACCGAGGTTTATTGCATGTTTGTAACATATTCCATTTTGAACTTTTAATCCGTGAGCATTGGCCAGCTCGTGGATTGGATGTTTGAGATGGACGAGTAGTCTTGTTTGATTAACAAAAACTAACAAATTAACGGTACTTGGTTACGGTTACATACAGTGGGTTTTTTGAATAATTTTTGCCTTTGTCCTCAGAAAACGGTAATGATGGTAAAGGCACTGAATGTTTAGATCCAAGACCAGGGGCTTACGCGCACTCTTCGTGTGCTGTTGCGCGCCCGCCTGGTGTGCTACTGCGCGCACTCCAGGTGCGCTGCTGCGCGCACTCTTCGTGTGCTGCTGCGCGCACTCTTCGTGTGCTGCTGCGCGCACTCCTGGTGCGCTGCTGCGCGCACTCCTGGTGCGCTGCTGCGCGCACTCCTGGTGCGCTGCTGCGCACACTCCTCGTGTGCTGCTGCACGCACTCCTCTTGCGCTATTGTGCGCACTCCTGTTGTTATTAAAAGGGTTATATATCAGGTAGGTGCGGGAGGATTTTATAAATCTATCTCCCAAATCTACGGCGGTTCCTAACGTTGGTGTATGATGAATTCCAGGGTCATCGAAAGCCGCGTCTCCGCCCACACCCCGGGATTCGAGCCCGCAGACTTCGGGTACGAGACCAGACGCCGCAGGGTGTTCCATGTTTCCTGCTCGGTGCTGACGACATCAGCTCGTGAACTTCCCCCAGCGCGTCGGGTTGGTGATCCGAGCGGTTCAGTGAGGCTGCTACGGACAAAGACATATTTCCAAAGTAAGATCTGTCCATTTTTATTTCGAGTCCCGAGTTGACGCTACCCTCATTTCGTTTTTGTTAATGAGATTCTGATCGTGACCTAGATTTGTTGTGTGTAGTTTTCCGTCGGTAGGGGCCCATACCGAGGTTTATTGCATGTTTGTAACATATTCCATTTTGAACTTTTAATCCGTGAGCATTGGCCAGCTCGTGGATTGGATGTTTGAGATGGACGAGTAGTCTTGTTTGATTAACAAAAACTAACAAATTAACGGTACTTGGTTACGGTTACATACAGTGGGTTTTTTGAATAATTTTTGCCTTTGTCCTCAGAAAACGGTAATGATGGTAAAGGCACTGAATGTTTAGATCCAAGACCAGGGGCTTACGCGCACTCTTCGTGTGCTGTTGCGCGCCCGCCAAGGTGTGCTACTGCGCGCACTCCAGGTGCGCTGCTGCGCGCACTCTTCGTGTGCTGCTGCGCGCACTCCTGGTGCGCTGCTGCGCGCACTCCTGGTGCGCTGCTGCGCGCACTCCTGGTGTGCTGCTGCGCGCACTCCTGGTGCGCTGCTGCGCACACTCCTGGTGCGATGCTGCGCGCACTCCTGGTGCGCTGCTGCGCACACTCCTCGTGTGCTGCTGCACGCACTCCTCTTGCGCTATTGTGCGCACTCCTGTTGTTATTAAAAGGGTTATATATCAGGTAGGTGCGGGAGGATTTTATAAATCTATCTCCCAAATCTACGGCGGTTCCTAACGTTGGTGTATGATGAATTCCAGGGTCATCGAAAGCCGCGTCTCCGCCCACACCCCGGGATTCGAGCCCGCAGACTTCGGGTACGAGACCAGACGCCGCAGGGTGTTCCATGTTTCCTGCTCGGTGCTGACGACATCAGCTCGTGAACTTCCCCCAGCGCGTCGGGTTGGTGATCCGAGCGGTTCAGTGAGCCTGCTACGGACAAAGACATATTTCCAAAGTAAGATCTGTCCATTTTTATTTCGAGTCCCGAGTTGACGCTACCCTCATTTCGTTTTTGTTAATGAGATTCTGATCGTGACCTAGATTTGTTGTGTGTAGTTTTCCCTCGGTAGGGGCCCATACCGAGGTTTATTGCATGTTTGTAACATATTCCATTTTGAACTTTTAATCCGTGAGCATTGGCCAGCTCGTGGATTGGATGTTTAAGAAGGACGAGTAGTCTTGTTTGATTAACAAAAACTAACAAATTAACGGTACTTGGTTACAGTTACATACAGTGGGTTTTTTGAATAATTTTTGCCTTTGTCCTCAGAAAACGGTAATGATGGTGAAGGCACTGAATGTTTAGATCCAAGACCAGGGGCTTACGCGCACTTTTCGTGTGCTGTTGCGCGCCCGCCTGGTGCGCTACTGCGCGCACTCCAGGTGCGCTGCTGCGCGCACTCTTCGTGTGCTGCTGCGCGCACTCTTCGTGTGCTGCTGCGCGCGCTACTCGTATGCTGCTGCGTGCGCTCCTCGTATGCTGTTGCGCGCACTCCTGGTGCGCTGCTGCGCGCACTCCTGGTGCGCCGCTGCGCGCACTCCTGGTGCGCCGCTGCGCGCACTCCTGGTGCGCCGCTGCGCGCACTCCTGGTGCGCCGCTGCGCGCACTCCTGGTGCGCCACTGCGCGCACTCCTGGTGCGCTGCTACGCACACTCCTCTATTACTGTTGCGCGCACTCCCCGTGCGCTGTTGCGCGCACTCCTGGTGCGCTGCTGCGCGCACTCCTGGTGTTCTGCTGCGCGCACTCCTGGTGCGCTGCTGCGCGCACTCCTCGTGCGCTATTGCGCGCACTCCTGGTATTATTAAAAGGGTTATATATCAGGTAGGTGCGGGAGGATTTTATAAATCTATCTCCCAAATCTACGGCGGTTCCTAACGTTGGTGTATGATGAATTCCAGGGTCATCGAAAGCCGCGTCTCCGCCCACACCCCGGGATTCGAGCCCGCAGACTTCGGGTACGAGACCAGACGCCGCAGGGTGTTCCATGTTTCCTGCTCGGTGCTGACGACATCAGCTCGTGAACTTCCCCCAGCGCGTCGGGTTGGAGATCCGAGCGGTTCAGTGAGCCTGCTACGGACAAAGACATATTTCCAAAGTAAGATCTGTCCATTTTTATTTCGAGTCCCGAGTTGACGCTACCCTCATTTCGTTTTTGTTAATGAGATTCTGATCGTGACCTAGATTTGTTGTGTGTAGTTTTCCCTCGGTAGGGGCCCATACCGAGGTTTATTGCATGTTTGTAACATATTCCATTTTGAACTTTTAATCCGTGAGCATTGGCCAGCTCGTGGATTGGATGTTTGAGATGGACGAGTAGTCTTGTTTGATTAACAAAAACTAACAAATTAACGGTACTTGGTTAAGGTTACATACAGTGGGTTTTTTGAATAATTTTTGCCTTTGTCCTCAGAAAACGGTAATGATGGTAAAGGCACTGAATGTTTAGATCCAAGACCAGGGGCTTACGCGCACTCTTCGTGTGCTGTTGCGCGCCCGCCAAGGTGTGCTACTGCACGCACTCCAGGTGCGCTGCTGCGCGCACTCTTCGTGTGCTGCTGCGCGCACTCCAGGTGCGCTGCTGCGCGCACTCCTGGTGTGCTGCTGCGCGCACTCCTGGTGCGCTGCTGCGCACACTCCTCGTGTGCTGCTGCACGCACTCCTCTTGCGCTATTGTGCGCACTCCTGTTGTTATTAAAAGGGTTATATATCAGGTAGGTGCGGGAGGATTTTATAAATCTATCTCCCAAATCTACGGCGGTTCCTAACGTTGGTGTATGATGAATTCCAGGGTCATCGAAAGCCGCGTCTCCGCCCACACCCCGGGATTCGAGCCCGCAGACTTCGGGTACGAGACCAGACGCCGCAGGGTGTTCCATGTTTCCTGCTCGGTGCTGACGACATCAGCTCGTGAACTTCCCCCAGCGCGTCGGGTTGGAGATCCGAGCGGTTCAGTGAGCCTGCTACGGACAAAGACATATTTCCAAAGTAAGATCTGTCCATTTTTATTTCGAGTCCCGAGTTGACGCTACCCTCATTTCGTTTTTGTTAATGAGATTCTGATCGTGACCTAGATTTGTTGTGTGTAGTTTTCCCTCGGTAGGGGCCCATACCCAGGTTTATTGCATGTTTGTAACATATTCCATTTTGAACTTTTAATCCGTGAGCATTGGCCAGCTCGTGGATTGGATGTTTGAGATGGACGAGTAGTCTTGTTTGATTAACAAAAACTAACAAATTAACGGTACTTGGTTACGGTTACATACAGTAGGTTTTTTGAATAATTTTTGCCTTTGTCCTCAGAAAACGGTAATGATGGTAAAGGCACTGAATGTTTAGATCCAAGACCAGGGGCTTACGCGCACTCTTCGTGTGCTGTTGCGCGCCCGCCTGGTGTGCTACTGCGCGCACTCCAGGTGTGCTACTGCGCGCACTCCAGGTGCGCTGCTGCGCGCACTCTTCGTGTGCTGCTGCGCGCACTCCTGGTGCGCTGCTGCGCGCACTCCTGGTGCGCTGCTGCGCGCACTCCTGGTGTGCTGCTGCACGCACTCCTCTTGCGCTATTGTGCGCACTCCTGTTGTTATTAAAAGGGTTATATATCAGGTAGGTGCGGGAGGATTTTATAAATCTATCTCCCAAATCTACGGCGGTTCCTAACGTTGGTGTATGATGAATTCCAGGGTCATCGAAAGCCGCGTCTTCGCCCACACCCCGGGATTCGAGCCCGCAGACTTCGGGTACGAGACCAGACGCCGCAGGGTGTTCCATGTTTCCTGCTCGGTGCTGACGACATCAGCTCGTGAACTTCCCCCAGCGCGTCGGGTTGGTGATCCGAGCGGTTCAGTGAGCCTGCTACGGACAAAGACATATTTCCAAAGTAAGATCTGTCCATTTTTATTTCGAGTCCCGAGTTGACGCTACCCTCATTTCGTTTTTGTTAATGAGATTCTGATCGTGACCTAGATTTGTTGTGTGTAGTTTTCCCTCGGTAGGGGCCCATACCGAGGTTAATTGCATGTTTGTAACATATTCCATTTTGAACTTTTAATCCGTGAGCATTGGCCAGCTCGTGGATTGGATGTTTAAGAAGGACGAGTAGTCTTGTTTGATTAACAAAAACTAACAAATTAACGGTACTTGGTTACAGTTACATACAGTGGGTTTTTTGAATAATTTTTGCCTTTGTCCTCAGAAAACGGTAATGATGGTGAAGGCACTGAATGTTTAGATCCAAGACCAGGGGCTTACGCGCACTCTTCGTGTGCTGTTGCGCGCCCGCCTGGTGCGCTACTGCGCGCACTCCAGGTGCGCTGCTGCGCGCACTCTTCGTGTGCTGCTGCGCGCGCTCCTCGTATGCTGCTGCACGCACTCCTGGTGCGCTGCTGCGCGCACTCCTGGTGCGCTGCTGCGCACACTCCTCGTGTGCTGCTGCACGCACTCCTCTTGCGCTATTGTGCGCACTCCTGTTGTTATTAAAAGGGTTATATATCAGGTAGGTGCGGGAGGGTTTTATAAATCTATCTCCCAAATCTACGGCGGTTCCTAACGTTGGTGTATGATGAATTCCAGGGTCATCGAAAGCCGCGTCTTCGCCCACACCCCGGGATTCGAGCCCGCAGACTTCGGGTACGAGACCAGACGCCGCAGGGTGTTCCATGTTTCCTGCTCGGTGCTGACGACATCAGCTCGTGAACTTCCCCCAGCGCGTCGGGTTGGTGATCCGAGCGGTTCAGTGAGCCTGCTACGGACAAAGACATATTTCCAAAGTAAGATCTGTCCATTTTTATTTCGAGTCCCGAGTTGACGCTACCCTCATTTCGTTTTTGTTAATGAGATTCTGATCGTGACCAAGATTTGTTGTGTGTATTTTTCCCTCGGTAGGGGCCCATACCGAGGTTTATTGCATGTTTGTAACATATTCCATTTTGAACTTTTAATCCGTGAGCATTGGCCAGCTCGTGGATTGGATGTTTGAGAAGGACGAGTAGTCTTGTTTGATTAACAAAAACTAACAAATTAACGGTACTTGGTTACGGTTACATACAGTGGGTTTTTTGAATAATTTTTGCCTTTGTCCTCAGAAAACGGTAATGATGGTGAAGGCACTGAATGTTTAGATCCAAGACCAGGGGCTTACGCGCACTCTTCGTGTGCTGTTGCGCGCCCGCCTGGTGTGCTACTGCGCGCACTCCAGGTGCGCTGCTGCGCGCACTCTTCGTGTGCTGCTGCGCGCACTCCTGGTGCGCTGCTGCGCGCACTCCTGGTGCGCTGCTGCGCGCACTCCTGGTGCGCTGCTGCGCGCACTCCTGGTGCGCTGCTGCGCGCACTCCTGGTGCGCTGCTGCGCGCACTCCTGGTGCGCTGCTGCGCGCACTCCTGGTGCGCTGCTGCGCGCACTCCTGGTGCGCTGCTGCACGCACTCCTGTTGTTATTAAAAGGGTTATATATCAGGTAGGTGCGGGAGGATTTTATAAATCTATCTCCCAAATCTACGGCGGTTCCTAACGTTGGTGTATGATGAATTCCAGGGTCATCGAAAGCCGCGTCTCCGCCCACACCCCGGGATTCGAGCCCGCAGACTTCGGGTACGAGACCAGACGCCGCAGGGTGTTCCATGTTTCCTGCTCGGTGCTGACGACATCAGCTCGTGAACTTCCCCCAGCGCGTCGGGTTGGTGATCCGAGCGGTTCAGTGAGCCTGCTACGGACAAAGACATATTTCCAAAGTAAGATCTGTCCATTTTTATTTCGAGTCCCGAGTTGACGCTACCCTCATTTCGTTTTTGTTAATGAGATTCTGATCGTGACCTAGATGTTGTGTGTAGTTTTCCCTCGGTAGGGGCCCATACCGAGGTTTATTGCATGTTTGTAACATATTCCATTTTGAACTTTTAATCTGTGAGCATTGGCCAGCTCGTGGATTGGATGTTTGAGAAGGACGAGTAGTCTTGTTTGATTAACAAAAACTAACAAATTAACGGTACTTGGTTACGGTTACAGACAGTGGGTTTTTTGAATAATTTTTGCCTTTGTCCTCAGAAAACGGTAATGATGGTGAAGGCACTGAATGTTTAGATCCAAGACCAGGGGCTTACGCGCACTCTTCGTGTGCTGTTGCGCGCCCGCCTGTTGCGCTACTGCGCGCACTCCAGGTGCGCTGCTGCGCTCACTCCTGGTGCGCTGCTGCGCGCACTCCTGGTGCGCTGCTGCGCACACTCCTCGTGTGCTGCTGCACGCACTCCTCTTGCGCTATTGTGCGCACTCCTGTTGTTATTAAAAGGGTTATATATCAGGTAGGTGCGGGAGGATTTTATAAATCTATCTCCCAAATCTACGGCGGTTCCTAACGTTGGTGTATGATGAATTCCAGGGTCATCGAAAGCCGCGTCTCCGCCCACACCCCGGGATTCGAGCCCGCAGACTTCGGGTACGAGACCAGACGCCGCAGGGTGTTCCATGTTTCCTGCTCGGTGCTGACGACATCAGCTCGTGAACTTCCCCCAGCGCGTCGGGTTGGAGATCCGAGCGGTTCAGTGAGCCTGCTACGGACAAAGACATATTTCCAAAGTAAGATCTGTCCATTTTTATTTCGAGTCCCGAGTTGACGCTACCCTCATTTCGTTTTTGTTAATGAGATTCTGATCGTGACCTAGATTTGTTGTGTGTAGTTTTCCCTCGGTAGGGGCCCATACCCAGGTTTATTGCATGTTTGTAACATATTCCATTTTGAACTTTTAATCCGTGAGCATTGGCCAGCTCGTGGATTGGATGTTTGAGATGGACGAGTAGTCTTGTTTGATTAACAAAAACTAACAAATTAACGGTACTTGGTTACGGTTACATACAGTAGGTTTTTTGAATAATTTTTGCCTTTGTCCTCAGAAAACGGTAATGATGGTAAAGGCACTGAATGTTTAGATCCAAGACCAGGGGCTTACGCGCACTCTTCGTGTGCTGTTGCGCGCCTGCCTGGTGTGCTACTGCGCGCACTCCAGGTGTGCTACTGCGCGCACTCCAGGTGCGCTGCTGCGCGCACTCTTCGTGTGCTGCTGCGCGCACTCCTGGTGCGCTGCTGCGCGCACTCCTGGTGTGCTGCTGCACGCACTCCTCTTGCGCTATTGTGCGCACTCCTGTTGTTATTAAAAGGGTTATATATCAGGTAGGTGCGGGAGGATTTTATAAATCTATCTCCCAAATCTACGGCGGTTCCTAACGTTGGTGTATGATGAATTCCAGGGTCATCGAAAGCCGCGTCTTCGCCCACACCCCGGGATTCGAGCCCGCAGACTTCGGGTACGAGACCAGACGCCGCAGGGTGTTCCATGTTTCCTGCTCGGTGCTGACGACATCAGCTCGTGAACTTCCCCCAGCGCGTCGGGTTGGTGATCCGAGCGGTTCAGTGAGCCTGCTACGGACAAAGACATATTTCCAAAGTAAGATCTGTCCATTTTTATTTCGAGTCCCGAGTTGACGCTACCCTCATTTCGTTTTTGTTAATGAGATTCTGATCGTGACCTAGATTTGTTGTGTGTAGTTTTCCCTCGGTAGGGGCCCATACCGAGGTTTATTGCATGTTTGTAACATATTCCATTTTGAACTTTTAATCCGTGAGCATTGGCCAGCTCGTGGATTGGATGTTTGAGAAGGACGAGTAGTCTTGTTTGATTAACAAAAACTAACAAATTACCGGTACTTGGTTACGGTTACATACAGTGGGTTTTTTGAATAATTTTTGCCTTTGTCCTTAGAAAACGGTAATGATGGTGAAGGCACTGAATGTTTAGATCCAAGACCAGGGGCTTACGCGCACTCTTCGTGTGCTGTTGCGCGCCCGCCTGGTGTGCTACTGCGCGCACTCCAGGTGCGCTGCTGCGCGCACTCTTCGTGTGCTGCTGCGCGCACTCCTGGTGCGCTGCTGCGCGCACTCCTGGTGCGCTGCTGCGCGCACTCCTGGTGCGCTGCTGCGCGCACTCCTGGTGCGCTGCTGCACGCACTCCTGTTGTTATTAAAAGGGTTATATATCAGGTAGGTGCGGGAGGATTTTATAAATCTATCTCCCAAATCTACGGCGGTTCCTAACGTTGGTGTATGATCTGTGATCGACTAGGTTTACATTATCTGTGTCGTTGAACAAATATACTTACTCTCAAAGGAATCGCACGCGTTTTACTCCAAAACCCTACAAGCAAGGCAAAATCGACCTAAATACAGTGAACCGAAGGAATATATTCGAGCAGGATGCAAAAATTTGCCTTGCATTTTTTCCGGAGAACGCCATTGTGTGTGCTAAAAAATGGAAGACGCAATTACATTGTGAAACTGAAAAGTAATTGCGAAATGTCACAAATATCTGCAAACCTTGATTTCGTGCTACCTATCTGTTGAGATCTGTTGGTGGCTTAGAAAATGTCGAAAGCGGAAGGACTTCAAATTGAAACCACGAAGGCAAAGTTAGATGACATAATTAACGGCATCAAGCGATCGTATGAAAATTTCAAGAAATGCCCAAAGGTGCGACGCACAAGTGCGTACGCAAAGGTTCGCATAGAACATCTCACACAAAACTGGGCAAAATTCTGCGAGTACTATCAAAACTTGCCATTAACGGAACAACGTGCTCATACGCAAGAATACGGTGAGGTCGAGGAACTTTTCCTAACCTACAAGACTGACATGATGGAAGTGATTGAAGCCAGTATAGTTCAGAATAACACATCGGCGGCGTCGACGTCGGTGGATGGCATTCACTGTCACACTGGAGGAGTCAGTCTTCCGAGGATTAGCCTACCAAAGTTCGCCGGAGGTCATGAAGATTGGCAAGGTTTTGAAGACACCTTTGTATCACTTATTGAATCTAACCAAAATTTATCTGATGTCCAACGCTTGCATTACCTGAAGTCGTGCCTCACAGGCGAGGCCGCTGCTGCAATCAAGTCGTATCTAGTGACTGGAAGTAATTACAAACCTGCCTGGGATTGTTTAAAGAAAAGGTACTGTCACAAAAGATTAATAATCAACGCCATTATGAAAAAGATGTTTGGTGCCAGAAGGATTTCATCTCAGTCGGCATCACAGTTGAAAACACTGATTGATACCAGCCGTGAATGTCTCACAGGCATAAATAACTGTGGAATACAAACCACTGATTGGGATCCAATAATAATCTATATGATATCACAGAAGCTGGACATTCAAACTCATAAGGAATGGGAGGATTATGTAAGTAATAATGGCAGTGAGCTACCATCTTTAAAGAACTTATTCGATTTCATTGAAAGAAGAATACAAACATTGGAATTGACTACAACACCCACAAACAAGTTAGTACTCCATGCTTCAGCTGCAGCGGAGCAAATAAACAAATCAAGGATAAAGGATAATATTAAGATATGTGGATATTGTGATGAAAAGCACTTATTACCTAATTGTAACTTATTTGGTAAGTTGGCACAACCAGAGAGGAGCGATTTTGTAAAGGGTAAGAATCTTTGCTTTTATTGTTTGTTGCCCGGACACTCTGTCAGATTCTGTCGTTTAAAGGGTTCTTGTAAGATTTGTTTACGCAGGCACCACCCCCTGCTCTGTTCAAGTAAGTCAAGTGCTAAGAGGGAAGCTTCTGAGCCCAAGGCCAAAGTACAAAATACAGAAGTTTCATTACACACACACTTAAACACAGAACTTTTAAACGAAGTAAGTGAGCCTAGTGAAGTCAGTATGCAAGTAGCAGTAGCTACCTTATTTACTTGCATGGACTCACCCGGTCTGCTGGCCACAGCATTAGTGCCAGTCAGAGACGGCTCAGGAAATATTACAATACTACGTGCTATCGTAGATCCAGGGGCCCAGGTAACACTGATAAGCGAGAGGGCAGCTCAACGATTGCGCTCAGAGAAAAGTCCCATACAGGGACATGTTTCAGGTACAGGGTCAGCAAAGTCAGCTGTTACACATGTAACTTCCTTTGAGATTGTTCCAGAGGCAGACCCAACATTCAATCTCAAAGTCATTTGTTATGTGACAGCCGGTAACATTACATCATTCTTTCCCAAAAAATCTGTTGATTCCAGGAGCTGGCATCATGTACAGGGATTGAAACTTGCAGATCCCAGTTTCGACCGTCCGGGAAAGATAGACCTGTTGCTGAGCTCAAAGGTGTATGGCAAGATAATAAGAAGTGGTGTCATACACGGAGAACCTGATCAACCGACTGCGCAAAATACCAGGTTAGGTTGGATTATTTTTGGTGAAATAGGCGAAGATAGGCACAAAGAAGCACTTTCTTTGCACATACACACTGATCTGGATAACATGCTGAAAGGCATGTGGGAATTAGAGCCTACAGAGAGAAGAAAACTCACTGCAGATGAGAGGCTCTGCGAGAAGATATATGAGGAAACACACACCAGAAACAGTGAAGGCAGGTATGTAGTTAAACTACCATTTAAGACACCAACACCAATATCAGTTCAGGGGGAGACTAGAGATATAGCATTGAGAAGATTACAGCAACTGGAAAAGAAATTCCAGCGAAAACCTGAACTGAAAAGTGAGTATACTAAGGTCATGAAGGAGTATTTAGACATGAACCATATGGAACCAGTTCCGGAAGATGAGATGAAAAATCCAGCTGTGTACCTTCCACACCATGCAGTGGTGAGAGAAGATAAGGATACTTCAAAAACAAGAGTGGTTTTTGATGCATCAAATAAAGGTACAAATAATGTTTCGTTAAATGAAGAATTACTGGTTGGACCTCAGCTTCAAGATGATTTACGGAATTTAATTATGAAATGGAGAATGAAAAAGATTTGTTTCATTGCAGATATTCAACGAATGTATAGAGAAATTTTAGTAACTAAGGAGGACACAGACTACCAACGCATACTGTGGCGGGACAGTGATGAGCAAGAAGTACAAGACTTTCGTCTGCTGAGAGTAACCTTTGGGACAGCCTCAGCTCCTTACCTAGCGGTAAGAACTTTGCAGCAACTTGCAGAAGATGAAGGAAAACATCATCCCGCAGCAGCTAGAACAATAAAGGAAGATTTCTTTATGGACGACATGATGTCAGGCCAAGACACAGTAGAGACCGCGTTAGAAGTAGCTCAAGCTGTAAAGGACATCCTCAAGAAAGGAGGTTTCACTCTGCACAAGTGGGCTTCCAATAACCTCAATTTCCTGCAATATTTTCAACCTGATGAATGTAGTACACATGTAACACATGTCAACCTTGATCTGCAAGGTATGGTCAAGGCACTGGGCATAGCCTGGGATGTTGGTCAAGATGTGTTCCAGTATCAACTCACTCTACCATCAGTACCCAAGATAATCACAAAGAGAGTTATCTTATCTGAGCTGCAGCGACTATTTGATCCTCTTGGTTGGCTGACGCCAGCAATACTACCTGCAAGAATAGTCATGCAAAAACTATGGTTGAAGGGAATCAACTGGGATATAGAAGTGGATGACCAGCTGAGAGAAGAATGGTTGAAGATTCGACAAGGATTTGAGAATCTGAAGGAAATAGAAATACCTAGGTGGTTAGGAACAACCACAGAGAGACTGAAAAATGCCACAATACATGGATTTTCAGAAGCCTCAACAAAGGCATATGCAGCAGTTGCTTATATGAGAGTAGAAACAGAAGATGGAGATATCAAAACTGGAATTATAGCTGCAAAAGGACGAGTTGCACCTGTAAAAACAGTGTCGTTACCTAGACTAGAGCTTCTAGGCGCTTTAGTACTATCAAGACTTCTAAAACAAATAAGAGAAGCAACTGGTTTGTCAAGTGACAAAATATATGCTTGGACAGACTCGACCGTTGTACTGTCGTGGTTGAACGGCGATCCCGGAAGGTGGAATGTCTTTGTCAGTAACAGAGTAGTAGAAATACTTGAAAATATGGGAACTAGTCGATTCTATCATGTTGTTTCTGAAGAAAATCCTGCAGATGTCGCCAGTAGAGGCTCGTCTCCTTCCGCACTTGCACAGAATCATCAGTGGTGGAGTGGACCGTCATGGCTGCAAACAAACAACATTCCTTTCAGCAAGGATAAGATAGAAGATACAAACCTAGAAATGAGAAAATGTTTCCACACCATAGTTGATATCAACGAAGAAGAGAAGATAGATTTGAAAGAATTTGATACATTGATTGAACTTCAAAAGGTATTAGCTTTTGCTAGAAGATTTTTAAACTACAAGAAGACAAAGACAGAAGATCCTAAGGGAATGACAACAAAAGAGCTAGAAGAATCTTTAGAAATTATGATAAAAAGAGTTCAGACAGAAGAGTTTGAAGAAGAAATTTTGAGACTACAACAAGGGAAACCTGTTAAAAGGACAAGTAAATTAAAAACTTTGAATCCATTCCTTGATTCAAAAAATATACTCAGGGTGGGCGGTCGCCTAAGAAACACAGATTTACCTGAGAAGGAAAAACATCCTATTATCCTAGGACACAACAATGATTTGCTTCCTCTGCTCATCAAAGATGCACACAAAAGAACACTACATGGAGGAGTTCAACTCACCTTGACTTACCTGAGATCCCAGTACTGGATTTTAAAAATAAAAGGTTCTGTACGACCATACATACATAAATGTCTTGTATGTGCAAAACAAAGGGCCAAGGCTAGAGAGCAAATTATGGGTGACTTACCAGAGGCTCGTGTAACACCTGCCCGACCATTCAAAAGGGCAGCAGTAGACTTTGCAGGACCATTTGAGATATTAATGTCAAGATTTAGAGGAGCTAAAACATGTAAAGCTTACTTGGCAGTATTTATTTGTATGGTAACACGATGCATTCATCTTGAATTAGTGGGATCATTGACTTGTGAAGGATTTATAAATGCTTTCAAGAGATTTGTAGCAAGAAGAGGACGATGTGCTCATATGTGGAGCGATAATGGTACCAACTTGGCCGCTGGAAACACAGAGTTGGCCAAACTATGGAAGGAAGCTCAGTTAGATTTGCCAGAACAACTACAGCATTTGCTGGCCGAAGATGGTACTCAGTGGCATCATATACCACCATATAGCCCCACTCTAGGCGGACTATGGGAGAGTGGTGTAGCTTCAGTGAAATACCATCTCAAGAGAATACTAAACACTAAAATGACATTTGAAGAGTTTTCAACTGTCTTATGTCAGATTGAAGCTTGCCTAAATTCTAGGCCGTTGTGTCCCACTGATTGTGATGACCCTGATATAGTAGAAGTTTTGACCCCAGGACATTTTTTGATAGGCGAGTCATTAATTAATGTTCCTTCCCCAGACCTGAGTGAAGTTCCAGCTAGCAGACTATCTAGGTGGCAGCATTGTCAGCGTGTAGTACAACATTTTTGGCGTCGTTGGCAGCAGGAGTACCTGACTAGGCTGCAGAACAGACCTAAATGGCATCGCCAAAGGCCTGAGTTCAACATCGGAGACATTGTACTGGTTAAAGAGGATAACCTCCCACCAGGTAAGTGGTCAATGGGTCGCATAGTTCAGAAACACACAGGGAATGATGGAGTGTGCAGAGTGTACAGCTTAAAATATCATGGTAAGATTACACAGCGTGCTGTCTCTCGGTTGTGCCCACTTCCAATTAATGATGAATAACTTGCATATAATTTGATGCTAATGTGTACAAATTAACTCTAGTTACCTATGAGTTTACTTATAGATTCTAACTACTTCAAATGAAACAATGTATGTTTATGATAATGTTTATTGTTTACAATACATGCAAGGCTTCATATAAACAAGTAAATTGTACTTACATTCGATTGATTTACCTAAAATGTTTTAAAAATGTATAATTTGAACGTTTTCTACCTGATGTTTCCTTAAAAGGTCATAAAAATCTGATGATTACAACTTATTGTAATAATATTTGATTTCACATTGTAACTAGTACTTGCAATTTTGTGCAGCCTTTATTGTGATCTTGTGTACTTGCTGAACTTGTATTTACTCATTTCGGCTGTAAATAAAGTTATAGATTTCAATATCATTTGCTGTAAAGATAAATTTATACTAACCTCTGATTTATTCAGATTTCATACATAAATTTGGTACTTATCATTAGCTGTAAGGTTGAATTGTTAGTTAGATATGACTATTTATTACTTGAAATGTGTAATAATATATTGCTAAATTCGGTACAATTTGTGAATATTTCAAGAAGGTATAGTAATTCCAAGGATAAATTGGATTGCAGGTAATGTTTACTTACACTATTTCATAGATTATGTATAAACGGTCAATTGTCAAAAGATTATCAAATGTCAAATTGAACGATTAGGGTCAACGCTCACCATACTATTGTATCAAATTACGGTTTTTTGGTGGTAAATTCAATTTATATTTTGTATAGCTTTATAGAAAAACTACGTTTTTGGTGGGCGGTATGTATGATCTGTGATCGACTAGGTTTACATTATCTGTGTCGTTGAACAAATATACTTACTCTCAAAGGAATCGCACGCGTTTTACTCCAAAACCCTACAAGCAAGGCAAAATCGACCTAAATACAGTGAACCGAAGGAACAGTTGGTGTATGATGAATTCCAGGGTCATCGAAAGCCGCGTCTCCGCCCACACCCCGGGATTCGAGCCCGCAGACTTCGGGTACGAGACCAGACGCCGCAGGGTGTTCCATGTTTCCTGCTCGGTGCTGACGACATCAGCTCGTGAACTTCCCCCAGCGCGTCGGGTTGGTGATCCGAGCGGTTCAGTGAGCCTGCTACGGACAAAGACATATTTCCAAAGTAAGATCTGTCCATTTTTATTTCGAGTCCCGAGTTGACGCTACCCTCATTTCGTTTTTGTTAATGAGATTCTGATCGTGACCTAGATTTGTTGTGTGTAGTTTTCCCTCGGTAGGGGCCCATACCGAGGTTTATTGCATGTTTGTAACATATTCCATTTTGAACTTTTAATCCGTGAGCATTGGCCAGCTCGTGGATTGGATGTTTGAGAAGGACGAGTAGTCTTGTTTGATTAACAAAAACTAACAAATTAACGGTACCTACTTGGTTACGGTTACATACAGTGGGTTTTTTGAATAATTTTTGCCTTTGTCCTCAGAAAACGGTAATGATGGTAAAGGCACTGAATGTTTAGATCCAAGACCAGGGGCTTACGCGCACTCTTCGTGTGCTGTTGCGCGCCCGCCAAGGTGCGCTGCTGCGCGCACTCTTCGTGTGCTGCTGCGCGCACTTCTGGTGCGCTGCTGCGCGCACTCCTGGTGCGCTGCTGCGCGCACTCCTGGTGCGCTGCTGCGCACACTCCTCGTGTGCTGCTGCACGCACTCCTCTTGCGCTATTGTGCGCACTCCTGTTGTTATTAAAAGGGTTATATATCAGGTAGGTGCGGGAGGATTTTATAAATCTATCTCCCAAATCTACGGCGGTTCCTACCGTTGGTGTATGATGAATGCCAGGGTCATCGAAAGCCGCGTCTCCGCCCACACCCCGGGATTCGAGCCCGCAGACTTCGGGTACGAGACCAGACGCCGCAGGGTGTTCCATGTTTCCTGCTCGGTGCTGACGACATCAGCTCGTGAACTTCCCCCAGCGCGTCGGGTTGGTGATCCGAGCGGTTCAGTGAGCCTGCTACGGACAAAGACATATTTCCAAAGTAAGATCTGTCCATTTTTATTTCGAGTCCCGAGTTGACGCTACCCTCATTTCGTTTTTGTTAATGAGATTCTGATCGTGACCTAGATTTGTTGTGTGTAGTTTTCCCTCGGTAGGGGCCCATACCGAGGTTTATTGCATGTTTGTAACATATTCCATTTTGAACTTTTAATCCGTGAGCATTGGCCAGCTCGTGGATTGGATGTTTAAGAAGGACGAGTAGTCTTGTTTGATTAACAAAAACTAACAAATTAACGGTACTTGGTTACGGTTACATACAGTGGGTTTTTTGAATAATTTTTGCCTTTGTCCTCAGAAAACGGTAATGATGGTGAAGGCACTGAATGTTTAGATCCAAGACCAGGGGCTTACGCGCACTCTTCGTGTGCTAATGCGCGCCCGCCTGGTGCGCTACTGCGCGCACTCCAGGTGCGCTGCTGCGCGCACTCTTCGTGTGCTGCTGCGCGCGCTCCTCGTATGCTGCTGCACGCACTCCTCGTGCGCTATTGCGCTCACTCCTGGTATTATTAAAAGGGTTATATATCAGGTAGGTGCGGGAGGATTTTATAAATCTATCTCCCAAATCTACGGCGGTTCCTAACGTTGGTGTATGATGAATTCCAGGGTCATCGAAAGCCGCGTCTCCGCCCACACCCCGGGATTCGAGCCCGCAGACTTCGGGTACGAGACCAGACGCCGCAGGGTGTTCCATGTTTCCTGCTCGGTGCTGACGACATCAGCTCGTGAACTTCCCCCAGCGCGTCGGGTTGGAGATCCGAGCGGTTCAGTGAGCCTGCTACGGACAAAGACATATTTCCAAAGTAAGATCTGTCCATTTTTATTTCGAGTCCCGAGTTGACGCTACCCTCATTTCGTTTTTGTTAATGAGATTCTGATCGTGACCTAGATTTGTTGTGTGTAGTTTTCCCTCGGTAGGGGCCCATACCGAGGTTTATTGCATGTTTGTAACATATTCCATTTTGAACTTTTAATCCGTGGATTGGATGTTTGAGATGGACGAGTAGTCTTGTTTGATTAACAAAAACTAACAAATTAACGGTACTTGGTTACGGTTACATACAGTGGGTTTTGTGAATAATTTTTGCCTTTGTCCTCAGAAAACGGTAATGATGGTAAAGGCACTGAATGTTTAGATCCAAGACCAGGGGCTTACGCGCACTCTTCGTGTGCTGTTGCGCGCCCGCCAAGATGTGCTACTGCGCGCACTCCAGGTGCGCTGCTGCGCGCACTCTTCGTGTGCTGCTGCGCGCACTCTTCGTGTGCTGCTGCGCGCACTCCTGGTGCGCTGCTGCGCGCACTCCTCGTGTGCTGCTGCACGCACTCCTCGTGCGCTATTGCGCGCACTCCTGGTATTATTAAAAGGGTTATATATCAGGTAGGTGCGGGAGGATTTTATAAATCTATCTCCCAAATCTACGGCGGTTCCTAACGTTGGTGTATGATGAATTCCAGGGTCATCGAAAGCCGCGTCTCCGCCCACACCCCGGGATTCGAGCCCGCAGACTTCGGGTACGAGACCAGACGCCGCAGGGTGTTCCATGTTTCCTGCTCGGTGCTGACGACATCAGCTCGTGAACTTCCCCCAGCGCGTCGGGTTGGAGATCCGAGCGGTTCAGTGAGCCTGCTACGGACAAAGACATATTTCCAAAGTAAGATCTGTCCATTTTTATTTCGAGTCCCGAGTTGACGCTACCCTCATTTCGTTTTTGTTAATGAGATTCTGATCGTGACCTAGATTTGTTGTGTGTAGTTTTCCCTCGGTAGGGGCCCATACCGAGGTTTATTGCATGTTTGTAACATATTCCATTTTGAACTTTTAATCCGTGAGCATTGGCCAGCTCGTGGATTGGATGTTTGAGATGGACGAGTAGTCTTGTTTGATTAACAAAAACTAACAAATTAACGGTACTTGGTTACGGTTACATACAGTGGGTTTTGTGAATAATTTTTGCCTTTGTCCTCAGAAAACGGTAATGATGGTAAAGGCACTGAATGTTTAGATCCAAGACCAGGGGCTTACGCGCACTCTTCGTGTGCTGTTGCGCGCCCGCCAAGATGTGCTACTGCGCGCACTCCAGGTGCGCTGCTGCGCGCACTCTTCGTGTGCTGCTGCGCGCACTCTTCTTGTGCTGCTGCGCGCACTCCTGGTGCGCTGCTGCGCGCACTCCTGGTGCGCTGCTGCGCGCACTCCTCGTGTGCTGCTGCACGCACTCCTCGTGCGCTATTGCGCGCACTCCTGGTATTATTAAAAGGGTTATATATCAGGTAGGTGCGGGAGGATTTTATAAATCTATCTCCCAAATCTACGGCGGTTCCTAACGTTGGTGTATGATGAATTCCAGGGTCATCGAAAGCCGCGTCTCCGCCCACACCCCGGGATTCGAGCCCGCAGACTTCGGGTACGAGACCAGACGCCGCAGGGTGTTCCATGTTTCCTGCTCGGTGCTGACGACATCAGCTCGTGAACTTCCCCCAGCGCGTCGGGTTGGTGATCCGAGCGGTTCAGTGAGCCTGCTACGGACAAAGACATATTTCCAAAGTAAGATCTGTCCATTTTTATTTCGAGTCCCGAGTTGACGCTACCCTCATTTCGTTTTTGTTAATGAGATTCTGATCGTGACCTAGATTTGTTGTGTGTAGTTTTCCCTCGGTAGGGGCCCATACCGAGGTTTATTGCATGTTTGTAACATATTCCATTTTGAACTTTTAATCCGTGAGCATTGGCCAGCTCGTGGATTGGATGTTTAAGAAGGACGAGTAGTCTTGTTTGATTAACAAAAACTAACAAATTAACGGTACTTGGTTACGGTTACATACAGTGGGTTTTTTGAATAATTTTTGCCTTTGTCCTCAGAAAACGGTAATGATGGTGAAGGCACTGAATGTTTAGATCCAAGACCAGGGGCTTACGCGCACTCTTCGTGTGCTGTTGCGCGCCCGCCTGGTGCGCTACTGCGCGCACTCCAGGTGCGCTGCTGCGCGCACTCTTCGTGTGTTGCTGCGCGCGCTCCTCGTATGCTGCTGCGTGCGTTCCTCGTATGCTGTTGCGCGCACTCCTGGTGCGCTGCTGCGCGCACTCCTAGTGCGCCGCTGCGCGCACTCCTGGTGCGCCGCTGCGCGCACTCCTGGTGCGCCACTGCGCGCACTCCTGGTGCGCTGCTACGCACACTCCTCGTGCACTGTTGCGCGCACTCCCCGTGCGCTGTTGCGCGCACTCCTGGTGCGCTGCTGCGCGCACTCCTGGTGTTCTGCTGCGCGCACTCCTGGTGCGCTGCTGCGCGCACTCCTGGTGCGCTGCTGCGCGCACTCCTCGTGTGCTGCTGCACGCACTCCTCGTGCGCTATTGCGCGCACTCCTGGTATTATTAAAAGGGTTATATATCAGGTAGGTGCGGGAGGATTTTATAAATCTATCTCCCAAATCTACGGCGGTTCCTAACGTTGGTGTATGATGAATTCCAGGGTCATCGAAAGCCGCGTCTCCGCCCACACCCCGGGATTCGAGCCCGCAGACTTCGGGTACGAGACCAGACGCCGCAGGGTGTTCCATGTTTCCTGCTCGGTGCTGACGACATCAGCTCGTGAACTTCCCCCAGCGCGTCGGGTTGGAGATCCGAGCGGTTCAGTGAGCCTGCTACGGACAAAGACATATTTCCAAAGTAAGATCTGTCCATTTTTATTTCGAGTCCCGAGTTGACGCTACCCTCATTTCGTTTTTGTTAATGAGATTCTGATCGTGACCTAGATTTGTTGTGTGTAGTTTTCCCTCGGTAGGTGCCCATACCGAGGTTTATTGCATGTTTGTAACATATTCCATTTTGAACTTTTAATCCGTGAGCATTGGCCAGCTCGTGGATTGGATGTTTGAGATGGACGAGTAGTCTTGTTTGATTAACAAAAACTAACAAATTAACGGTACTTGGTTACGGTTACATACAGTGGGTTTTGTGAATAATTTTTGCCTTTGTCCTCAGAAAACGGTAATGATGGTAAAGGCACTGAATGTTTAGATCCAAGACCAGGGGCTTACGCGCACTCTTCGTGTGCTGTTGCGCGCCCGCCAAGATGTGCTACTGCGCGCACTCCAGGTGCGCTGCTGCGCGCACTCTTCGTGTGCTGCTGCGCGCACTCTTCGTGTGCTGCTGCGCGCACTCTTCGTGTGCTGCTGCGCGCACTCCTGGTGCGCTGCTGCGCGCACTCCTCGTGTGCTGCTGCACGCACTCCTCGTGCGCTATTGCGCGCACTCCTGGTATTATTAAAAGGGTTATATATCAGGTAGGTGCGGGAGGATTTTATAAATCTATCTCCCAAATCTACGGCGGTTCCTAACGTTGGTGTATGATGAATTCCAGGGTCATCGAAAGCCGCGTCTCCGCCCACACCCCGGGATTCGAGCCCGCAGACTTCGGGTACGAGACCAGACGCCGCAGGGTGTTCCATGTTTCCTGCTCGGTGCTGACGACATCAGCTCGTGAACTTCCCCCAGCGCGTCGGGTTGGTGATCCGAGCGGTTCAGTGAGCCTGCTACGGACAAAGACATATTTCCAAAGTAAGATCTGTCCATTTTTATTTCGAGTCCCGAGTTGACGCTACCCTCATTTCGTTTTTGTTAATGAGATTCTGATCGTGACCTAGATTTGTGGTGTGTAGTTTTCCCTCGGTAGGGGCCCATACCGAGGTTTATTGCATGTTTGTAACATATTCCATTTTGAACTTTTAATCCGTGAGCATTGGCCAGCTCGTGGATTGGATGTTTGAGAAGGACGAGTAGTCTTGTTTGATTAACAAAAACTAACAAATTAACGGTACTTGGTTACGGTTACATACAGTGGGTTTTTTGAATATTTTTTGCCTTTGTCCTCAGAAAACAGTAATGATGGTGAAGGCACTGAATGTTTAGATCCAAGACCAGGGGCTTACGCGCACTCTTCGTGTGCTGTTGCGCGCCCGCCTGGTGTGCTACTGCGCGCACTCCAGGTGCGCTGCTGCGCGCACTCTTCGTGTGCTGCTGCGCGCGCTCCTTGTATGCTGCTGCGTGCGCTCCTCGTATGCTGTTGCGCGCACTCCTGGTGCGCTGCTGCGCGCACTCCTGGTGCGCCGCTGCGCGCACTCCTGGTGCGCCGCTGCGCGCACTCCTGGTGCGCCACTGCGCGCTTTCCTGGTGCGCTGCTACGCGCACTCCTCGTGCACTGTTGCGCGCACTCCCCGTGCGCTGTTGCGCGCACTCCTGGTGCGCTGCTGCGCGCACTCCTGGTGTTCTGCTGCGCGCACTCCTGGTGCGCTGCTGCGCGCACTCCTCGTGTGCTGCTGCACGCACTCCTCGTGCGCTATTGCGCGCACTCCTGGTATTATTAAAAGGGTTATATATCAGGTAGGTGCGGGAGGATTTTATAAATCTATCTCCCAAATCTACGGCGGTTCCTAACGTTGGTGTATGATGAATTCCAGGGTCATCGAAAGCCGCGTCTCCGCCCACACCCCGGGATTCGAGCCCGCAGACTTCGGGTACGAGACCAGACGCCGCAGGGTGTTCCATGTTTCCTGCTCGGTGCTGACGACATCAGCTCGTGAACTTCCCCCAGCGCGTCGGGTTGGAGATCGGAGCGGTTCAGTGAGCCTGCTACGGACAAAGACATATTTCCAAAGTAAGATCTGTCCATTTTTATTTAGAGTCCCGAGTTGACGCTACCCTCATTTCGTTTTTGTCAATGAGATTCTGATCGTGACCTAGATTTGTTGTGTGTAGTTTTCCCTCGGTAGGGGCCCATACCGAGGTTTATTGCATGTTTGTAACATATTCCATTTTGAACTTTTAATCCGTGAGCATTGGCCAGCTCGTGGATTGGATGTTTGAGAAGGACGAGTAGTCTTGTTTGATTAACAAAAACTAACAAATTAACGGTACTTGGTTACGGTTACATACAGTGGGTTTTTTGAATAATTTTTGCCTTTGTCCTCAGAAAACGGTAATGATGGTGAAGGCACTGAATGTTTAGATCTAGATTTGTAAGACTAGACTAGATTTGTAAACCATTTTAATTTTACTAAGCAATGTTTAATTACTCGTATTGATCTGTGTTTTATTAGTTTTGTCTTATGGCTATTGAGCAAGGAATTTATTTTTTAACATACAATTTAAATCCAATAATCAATGTTAATTTTTATAAACAATGTTAATTAACATGAATAATATTATTTTAAAATTAATAAAATATAATATTATAATAACTATTTAAAATGAGACTAAATTGTTACTACATATTTATGCTTCAGGAAAATTTAAATAAAAAAATATAATTTTCACATTTAACTTACTTTTTTATTACATTATCCAAGTTTTCCAAGATATTTTATAAAATAGCTAGTTAATGTGATTAATTCTGTCTCAATTATCACTGTCTAAATTGATATGATATTATTTATAATAGCTGGATAGTATATATAATATCTGGATTTATTACTTTCGCTGTAACATATACATAAATACTAAGGGGCTGACCTCCTAACGAATAGGTAGGAAATAGGAAATCCCTTTTGTTTGTGACCACATGACAGTTATATGGTAGGTACTGCTTAGGGGGATAACTAGACCTTGAATTCACCATTACTATTCGTTAGGCGGTCCCGTTAGTAATTACTGGACCGGCGCGCCGATTCAGGAATGACAACGGAGAGACTTAGAGGTACATACCTGTTGCTACTTTCCTCGGTCCTATTGGGATGCCTTGTCGGATGAAATAACAACTAGCTGGATTATATGCGAGTGGACTGTATAATGTATATTTTAACTAGACTGGTAGTGATGGCGCGTGCGGTGCGAATGGAATGGTACTGTCGTTCTCATTGCGCGCTTCTGTTGGCGCGCGGGCTGCCCCCTGTCGTCGTTGGCGGGAACCTCTCTCGTTGGTCGGCCGGTCCCGCCGTTATGTTGGCAGCGGGATGTGACGCTCCAACATCCTCCCCGGGTTGATGGCTTATGCATCAAGTGGAAGAGGGCAGATGTTGTTGAATGCTCGCAGCATGGTTCCTCGGCTGGTCTTCACCTCTGCGACTCTGGTGGAACCGTCTCCGCCTGGCATAACGTTCGAGACTCTTCCAAGCAGCCATAGCAATGGTGGTTGTCCCTTATCTTTGATGAGGACAAGACTTCCAAGTGACAGTTGTTTGTCTGGAGACTGGGTCCACTTGGTCTTGCTCTGAAGTAGTGTGACATATTCTATGTTGAAGCGTGACCAGAAGTGCTGCTTGATGTGCTCCACTCTCTTGTAGCGCTGGCGTATGCTGCAGAATGGTAAGTGGTCTATCTGCGGGTGAGGAACTGACATTAATGAGCGTCCAATTAAGAAGTGGGCAGGAGTTAAGGCTGTGAGGTCAGAGGGATCACAGGATATAGGGGTGAGCGGACGTGAATTTAATATTGCTTCTATCTGAGTCAGGCATGTTATCATTTCTTCAAAAGTGAAATGAGAAACTTGGAGTAACCTTCTTAGGTGATGTTTTGTTGATCGAACAGCTGCCTCAGCTAAGCCATTGAAATGTGGAGTGTATGGAGGAACAAATTTAAATTCAATACCTGTTTGAGTGATGTCATATGAAATATCTGAATCCTGCAGGAATCGCTGCAGTTCATTACATGTACCTATAAAAGTAGTGGCATTATCAGACAAAATACTCAGAGGCCTGCCCCGGCGAGCGATGAACCGGTTGAGAGCAGCCATGTAAGCCTCTTTGGTGAGTTCTGTAACGAGTTCAATGTGTACACATTTTACAGCTTGGCAAATAAAGATGCATATGTAGGCTTTTGTAAGTTTACACCCTCTTCCCCTGCGGTCGGCTAGAAGTATTGGACCTGCATAATCAACATTACAATGTAAAAAGGGATGTTCTAAAACTGTTCTTGTATCTGGCAGTTGACCCATGATAGGTTGTACAGTTTGACATTTATATCTAAAGCATTTGATGCACTTATTTACTGTATTTTTAGATAAGTTCCTACCACCTAGTGTCCAATATGTCTGTCGAATGGTTGCTAGTAATAGTTGTGGACCGGCATGTAGAAGCTTGACATGTTCCTTCATAAATACACATTTTGTGTAGTGATGTTTACCACATAGTAAAATAGGATGTTTCACATTATAATCATAAGGAGCATTGTCAAGTCTGCCCCCCACGCGAAGGATGCCATCAACATCAATGAATGGAGTGTATGCAACCAACCTATTCTTTCTTGGTAATGATTTACCTGATTTTATAAGTGTGTACTCATTGGGAAACATTTCTGACTGAGCATGCTTGATTATTATATTTAATGAGTTCAAATGTTCAGCTGGTTGTAAGTGTCCCTGCTGTCTATTGTGACCTTTGCAGTTGTTTATGAACCTGTGTACATAGGCTAAGATTCGTTGAAGACGGTTCATGTCAGAATGCTTATGAATTAAAGTTGTGATTATGTTTTTGTGTTCATGTGAGTGTAGGCTTACTTGTGGTTGTATTATCTCTGAATGGTCTGGTTTTATGTTGTTTGGCATCTTTGGCCAGTGATCTTTGTCTTGAGCTAGAAATGGAGGCCCAGACCACCATAGGCTGCAGTCACTGATGTGGTCTGCCCTGAGGCCTCGAGAAATGATGTCAGCTGGGTTCTGTTTTGAGTCAACGTAATTCCATGTATGACCTGCTGTCGTGTCCTGGATTTCACTAACTCTGTTACGAACGAATGGTTTCAGAAGATTTGACTTGGAACGTAACCACGATAAAACGATGGTAGAATCGCACCAAAAATAACAATTATTCACTGACAATGTGAGAGAACCTTTGACTTTGCTGTACAATCGCGAACCTAACAATGCGGCACATAACTCTAGACGTGGAATAGTCGTATTTTTAATAGGAGCTATTTTACTTTTCGATATAAGTAAATGAACATTAAATTCACCATTGTTGATGACAGATCGCGCATAGACAACAGCGCCGTAGGCGCGTTCACTGGCATCTGTGAATATATGCAGTTCATAAAACGGAGCATTATGAAAGACCTGTCGTGGTATCGTGAGATTATTCAAACTTGGCAAAGATTTAGCGAAAGACATCCAATCTTCGTATAATTGCTTAGGAACTTCGGCGTCCCAGTCGCATTTTGAAGTCCATAACTGCTGCATTAATATTTTAGCCTCAATGATGCAGGGCTGAATTAATCCAAGCGGATCGAACATTTGACTGATGACAGATAAAATGTGTCTTTTTGTTACCTTTTTTTTGATGTCAATGTCAATCGAAAATCCCAAAACATCTGATTCAGTGTGCCAAAGTAAACCTAATGTTTTTGCTAGGTTTTCCTTATCTGATAATCCAACTGTTTGTGTTTGTTGTGATGCACCTGGAATTTGAGACAAAATTTCTTTACTATTCGATTGCCATTTACGCAGAAAAAATTTTGCTGAAGCCAAAATATCTGCGACCGAGTTTGCCAATTGCACTGCTTCTGTTATTGAGTTACAACCACTCAAATAATCGTCGACATAGAAGTCATTTTGAATGGATGATTTGACTTGATCATTGGATGTGGTGTCTGCTAAACTGACCAGACATTTAATAGCGAGGTAGGGTGCAGAAGCTGTACCGTAAGTAACAGTATTTAAACTGTATGTCTTCAGAGGTAAGTTGGGGTCATCTCTAAAAATGATTTGTTGCAACTGACGTTGCGAAGGATTGAGTAGTACCGCTCTGTACATTTTTTCGACATCGGCTGAAATAATGTATTTATGTTGTCGAAATCGAAGTAAGATTGAAAGCAAATCGTTTTGCAAAGTAGGGCCTACCATTTGTATATCATTGAGAGACTTGCCTGAACTTGAGTTCATTGACCCATCAAAGACAACCCTGAGTTTTGTTGTTGTTCGAGTTTCCTTGATGACCCCATGATGGGGCAGGAAATACTCTGGTGTATCACTTGTGTGAGGGCTACTGGAGCTAGTGTTTTCCGACATATGACCTAGGTTTTGATATTCATGCATAAAGTCAATGTACCTTTGTTTGAAGTCTGGGTCACGCTGAAATCTACGTTCGAGTGATAAGAACCGAGCTTTAGCAATGTCATACGAGTTGCCTAAAACATTTGGATCTTGTTTAAGAGGTATTGTGACTACAAACTGATTGTTTTCATTCTGATAGGTGTTTTGAGCAAAACTTTCCTCACATGCACGCTCTTCCTGAGATAAAGTGTACTTTGATGGAATAGAATCAAGTTCCCAAAACCTACTTACAGTTGAGTCTATTTCTGTCATTGAGTGATAACAGGTTTGTGACTGAGTAGGTATTTGCGACACTGAGTGCAGTACAGGACGTGTAACCAACCATCCTAGTTTTGTGTCCCTAATTTCTGGTAAATTTTTACCTAACTTGATAGTTGCATTACCCAAGACACTCCAAAAGATGCCTGCACCGACCAAAATATCAATCTCAGATGGCTCATTGAAAAATGGATCTGCATATTGCAAATCTTGAGGAAATTGTAGCTTGCTGATGTCTATGTGCATTGGTGGTTGCTTTTGAGTCAGCGATGGAAGAACATTGCAATCTATATTAGCCTTGAAAGAGCTTGTATTTGATTCAATAGTTAAATTGCAAGTGTGGTTACAAGGAGTTAATTGATTGTTAATACCTGCAACTGTAGAATTGGTGTGAGACATGGACATATTCAGCTTATCACATGTAGCATATGAAACGTAGTTGCACGAGGTCCCATTGTCTAACATTATTCTGGCGTTGTACCTTTCACCCTTGTCATTGACTGCTTTCACCAACGCTGTGGAAAGTAAAAGGTCGGACGAGGTAGAAGACTGTAATGTATGGTTGACATTTGAAGTTTGATTGTTGTTCATCATATCAACTGGTAAAGCCACATTTGGAGTGTTGTTTGTGGGGACTTTTGATTGATCAATGTGTAATAATGTGTTGTGTTTTAATGTGCAGTATTTGCAATGTGTAAGCTTGCATTTATTGGCTGTATGATTGTCAGTTCGAAGACAGTTTAGGCATACACCAAGTTCTTTTGCTTTGGTGATTCGTGGTGTGATTGGTAAGCTACGGAAGTGCTCACATGCATACAATAAATGTGTTTTTGAACACATCGGGCATTGCAATACCTTACTAGAATCATTTGACTGATATTTGCTTTCTTTTGATACTGAAAAACGTTGCTGTTGTTGTGTGCTATGTATGTATTTTGTATGTGTGTTAGATTTGTCTTGTATAGTTTCTAATAAATCAGCTTTATTGTTAATGAACATGCAAAAGTTTGATAAAGTTGGTAAATTTTTTAATGAACATCTATATTCCTCCCAATCTCTGCCTGTGGTTGCATCTAATTTATTTGACATCATATATATGATCAAAGTATCCCAGTGTTCCACTGGTTCATTTAATGATTTCAATGCTCGAATATTTTTATTAATTGTATCCACAAGACTGCGTAGTGAGGTACTGGATTCTTTAACAAGACTGTTAACATTAAATAAAGCTTGCAAGTGATTATTTATTAGGAGCCTGTTATTGTCATATCTTTCACATAATAAATTCCATGCAATTATGTAATTACTTGCTTTAAAATCAATATTTGAAATGACCTGCTGAGCATTTCCCTTTAATGATGCTCGTAGATAGTGAAACTTGCTTATGTCATCAATGTACGTACTATTATGGATCATGGACAAGAACGTATCTTTATATTCTAGCCAATATTCTAAACCGCCACAAAAGGAAGGAAGGTCAATCTTTGGAAGCCTTACATGGTTTTTTGGTTGACTCGTCGAACTCGCTACAGACTCGTCGTCGCTGTGGGTCGCGACGGGAGTGAGCAAAACTCGAGCCTGCGCTGCCAAGGCGTGAAACCGTTCCTCAAACTTGGCTCGCTCGGAGTAGGCCTCCTCGACTTGCTCTGAATGAACTTCTATCTCCAGCTGTAATTCATCAAACGTATCGTATATAGCGTCGAACTTTGAAAATCTACCTTCGAGTTCAGTTTGTTGCAACTTCGATAATGACTTGCTTGACTGAATTAAACTGAGATAATTGCTGAAATTTGTTAATTTGGCCTTTAATGCACTCCGTTTTTTGATTAAAATATCTAGATTGGCCATATTAGATTAATTGAAATGATTTTATTCATGAAACAGAATCGAAACATTTATTTTTATTTTTTGAGGGTACATAATAATTTTGCAATTATTGGAATCGTAAGTTAATAAAAACTTAAAAATGCCTTTGAATGAGCTATGGCACTGTAATAAGCGAGAAAAATTATTATGGAATTTGTTTTGCTATGCAAACTTGAAGTTACGTTGAATGAAGTTAGAAAATTATCTTTTGTTGACACTCGTAACATGCAAATGATTTTAAGTTAGGTAGGAAATGTTGAAGAAACAATGAAGCTTGTCTCAAATAAAATGCAATATTGGAGAACGGGGTAAGGAATATGACGGGATTAATTGGAACGAACTCACAATTGTCGTCCCGCTTCCAGTTCGACCCACAAAATATCGCCGTTTTCTATCGCCGCTGCGCTGTGTCTTGATTGCCGATGTTCTTCCATCGCTGACTCAAAAGCAACCACCAATGCACTCGCATATAATCCGGCTCGAAGGACCAAAATGTTGCTACTTTCCTCGGTCCTATTGGGATGCCTTGTCGGATGAAATAACAACTAGCTGGATTATATGCGAGTGGACTGTATAATGTATATTTTAACTAGACTGGTAGTGATGGCGCGTGCGGTGCGAATGGAATGGTACTGTCGTTCTCATTGCGCGCTTCTGTTGGCGCGCGGGCTGCCCCCTGTCGTCGTTGGCGGGAACCTCTCTCGTTGGTCGGCCGGTCCCGCCGTTATGTTGGCAGCGGGATGTGACGCTCCAACATACCATTTATAGTATGTGTACAATTTTGACAATATTACATAAAAACACAAACAAATAGAATTGATAGAGTGTCGGTTATCGAAATGGCAATTATCTAGAAAATATTTTCACGAGCTTTGTGCCTTCCTCCTTTATCCGGGCTTAGGACCGGCATCATTAATGCTAAGATTCACGAAAAGTTTTTTTAAATTAATATTATATATAATTAATACTAGATGATTTTTATACATAGAATATCTATCATCTAGAATTAATTTTGCCATTTTTATAATGAATAAAAGCAATAAAGGTTTAAAATATTAGTAAAAAAAACTTTCGTGTATTAACATAAATTGAGGCGGAGTTACACAAACATTCATCCTTTCAGCTATGTATACAACCACACATTCGTCTGTTAGAAAATCATCATGCCATGCCGTCACACTCATGAATCTAACTGAAAATTACATAATGCAATACACACTTAGAAAGGATGAGTAGCAGTAAAGCAATAACTCGAAAAGCAGACACGAGCAACCCAACTTAAATGTTTCGCCGTTTCTGACCGATACCCGAAGAAAATGCTGAACGAGTTGACCAATTAGTTTCTCACACTGTCATGCAATTTCAATCTTTTATTGGCCTCAGTATTGTATTTCACAAAAGTAGAAATGTTGTCTTTAATTGGCTGAGCTGACTGTTTGTGTTTGTTAATCAGAATTTTAGAGTCAACTATTTGAATGCGGGGTTCAAGATGGTCTACACTGTGTACACCTCTATTGATTGCATATTGATCAAAAGTGTTTTGATCAACAGGATGTTCAAAATGATCATCTGATAAATCTGTTACTACAAATGATTTTAATCTTGAATAGTAAGCAATATTTACATGAGCTGGGCAACCTATCTTTGCACTTCTTTGTAAAGGGCGAGCTCCAGTGGATACACTTTGGTGAGAACCGGCATGTGCACAAGAAAAACGGACAGACTGATAACCTAACTCAAGTGGTAAATTGGTTTTGTTAAGTCTGTTGTATGCAGATATGGTTGGATAGGAACTAATGACAAATATTGTGCAACTCCTGAAACAGCGTGTGGTATGTTAACAATAATTGACCATTATAGTTTCACTCAGACCATCTATTTATCTGTCCAACTAACAGCTAACTTCTACATTTATAAATTATTTATGAAATTTGGTACCATGTCTATGAAAATGGCATACATGTGAAGTAAACGTTTTGATAAAATCTATATGAGTTTATTAATTCCTTATGTGTGGAGTGTCTGGGAATATGGAGCTGGTGCATAAGTGAGAGTGTATTTGACTTGTTAATAATGCACTAATCTACTAAACATAATCATCTGTGGTAAAATTAACCAGCTTTTTGTGTTATGGGTTCTAATAATTTTTAATAATAATATACTTAAATGCATGTGAAGTTTATAGCATGTGTGTTTTTTATAGATCCTAGCACAGCACTGCTTGAGAAAGGTATGAAGTTTAGCTCCTGGAATGATCTGGATCTAATATTTTAAAATATTAGATCTTAAATAATTTTCAAATGATTCAGCTAAGTCACTTCATACCTAGGTATAGAATACCTATTCTAAATTTTCATATTAAGTATGTTTGCACACAATATGCACACAACATTCCCACATACACACACACACACATACACACACACAAACACATAATTACCCTACGTAATACGTAATCTTTATAAACCCGCAAAAATCCTTGCATCCCTTTCAGATCCATGTAATGTCCACACATTATCTTTTTATTATTTTTTCTTGATGCAGCTTCAGTTTGTACATTACTGTTCTGTAACACTAACACTACCTGTACTTTTGTTGAATTGGTTTTTGTGTTGTATATTATTTAATGTAATTAAGCCTGTAATCATTTAAAATCATTGTATTGTTATAGAAAGCGCGAATGTTTACTTCAAATATGTAATTCTTTCCTGGGCCTCCGAGATACAGGCATTGCCTAGTTCGGGGTCCGCTAGGAACGCACATGTATGTACTTAGTATGTAAAATTAAAATAAGGTTATTTTTGTATTATTATGTACCTTGTATGTGCATGTATGTATTTCATTCCTTTAGTTAATAAAAACATTTGAATTTGAATTTGAATTTGAATTTATAACCTACCTATATATGTATGTATAAGTACATTATCTTGCACTTTTAAAATAGATTTTGTATGTATAGGTATATGAGCGTAATTTTAAATAATGTAGAAATTATTTTAACTTTAGAAACTAGATAATTAGGTTTATTATAAAAGCATCGACTTGTTATTTTGTTTGCTCAAAATCTTGGCATTTCTTTATTAAATAAAGACTTTTTGATAAATATTTAGGGAAGGTAGATCTCTATCGCTGTTTTTAATTATTTCTTAGTAATGTCAGTACTTATTTTATTTCAAATATAATAACTTATTAGACTTACATTTAAAGAATTGTATGTTTACTTTTCTCCCTTTCTAACTTTATTTATAACTTCAAGGCTATTTTTGTTTAATTTGGAAAGATTTTATTTCATTTATTACTTGTTTTTCGTCTAAGCAATATGGGTTATGAACTCAATTTCTTTTTCTTTTAATAATTAAAATACTTCTATTATAATAATTTAATTAGTTAAATTAACATCGAAGCCTTCACTGGCTCGAAATCATACGCTAGAATGCCTAAGTCCGAATTTGCTTTGTATATTGTGAAACGCTAAATATACCAAATATATCATAAAGTAATAATTATACATAATATTAGTAATATATTAATATGAAAAGAGCATTTTTCAAGTGTTTCAAACGCTACTCAATTTACTTACTTTATTAAAACTAGGTTTTTGTGCTTGACTAATATCAACTTTCTTATTTTATGTTTGCTTCGCTGTATATTTTAATGTTACTTACCATCTGCTGAATAGTGGTCAAGCGTAAACCCATTCAGAGTTAAAAGAACAGTAATGTTTAGTTAATTTGGGCCCAACCACTTTTCCAACATTAATCAAAACTTGCTTTTAAATTTGCAAATAAGATCCTGAGTTATACTTAATTTATCATTTTTCAGCAATAATAAAATTGTACTTTTCCTTGTTTAACCACATGATTATGCATACCTATACAGGGTAACTGGTAGCTAACGCACAACCTTTTAAGGGTGGCTTTAGTACATCTATACCAACAACTTTTGTTCTACAACTTTTGGAAATTCGTGAAAAAAAATCAGCTGTTCCATACAAAAGTATGGAAGATATTCTACAAATGTATGGAACAGCTGTTTTTTTTTTCACGAATTTCCAAAAGTTGTAGAACAAAAGTTGTTGGTATAGATGTACTAAAGCCACCCTTAACCCTTAAATGCATTGTGATGGAAATTTCCATCAACCAATTCAATGTATTTTTTGTCGCTTCCACAGGGTATTTGGATTATATTTTTTGTACATGGCAACTTTTAAGGAACCATAGTATCGTTTCCGAACGAAAAAATAAGTTGATTCTTCAATGTCAGCTGTCAAATGTCATTTCAAAATATCATTACGCGCTAGTTTGCTCGGTGAAGATTTCGGCTAATGTGATTGGAAAAAAGTGGTATAAAATTCTCACGGTTACTTCTCAGTTTATTCGTAATTGATGGATTTGAGGTCAGTATTTTGATTTATGTATATAATTTTGTTCATAAATAGAAAAATATGAAGAAACAAACTCAATATTGTTTTGATGTAAATTTACATCATCATGTAATGACGTTCATTTAGCTTGTATGAAAGTTAGTAAAATACTATTGTTTTATTTGATTTCGTTTATCTAGCAAAATGAATGACAGAGATATTGAACATTATTTAGCATCTTTGGAAGGTGGGTTGCTGTCGGAAGATGACATGGAGAAGTCTGATGAAGAGGAAGAAAATGTGCCTGGAACTTATGACAGAGACGAGTTACTGAACATGTTAGAAAGTGATGAGGAGGACACAGAAAACCCACAAAACTACGAAAGTGACCCACCCTTGGTTGAAAATGAGGTAATGGATAACCAGGTTGTGGACAATAGTGACCCTACAGGACACATATTTTCAGCATTATTAGATAAACGAAAATTGATCTGAAAAAAGAGCACAGAATTTGATGAGTCCAAAATTACATTCAAAGGCAATTCAGACCTAGGACCAGAGTTGTCACCATTAGATACTACATATGCATGCTTCAACTACTTTTTCTCAGAAGATTTCATGGCAAGGATAGTGGAAGAAACAAACCTGTATGCCACACAAAAAAATCCAGCAAATACAACTGCAACCAATTTATCAGACTTGAGAAAGTTTTTTGGAATACTTATTATATATGTCAGTCCAACATTTTCCCAATATAAGAGCATACTGGTCTCCAAAATATGGCTATGAACCAATTTATTCGGTGATGTCTAATAACAGGTTTGAACAATTGAAAAAAATATTGCACTTCAATAACAATAACCACCACAAGGCAATTGGTGATCCAGACTTTATGGACAGTTTTCTGGGAAGGTACAGAATAAGGATCAAGTCAAGAAAATGGTATATTCGTATTTTTATCATCTTTTAGACCTGGCAGTGATAAATGCATGGATAATATATAAAAAAATGCTAAAAAGGTACCTAAGAAAGATATTCTTAATTTAGGTACTTTTAGAAATGAACTGGCCTTCGTCTTTTGTAACATGGGAGCAGCAAAAGAAAAAAGAGGTCGTCCAAGTTCTAGTCTTCTAGAAAATGAAATCCAGGCCAAAAAAAAGAAGTGCTGTAGCAGTTTCCCCACCAAAAGAAGTTCGCAGGGATGGGCAAGATCATTGGCCTTTGGTAGGGGGATCCTTGCGTTGCAAATACCCCAATTGTAAGGGATATTCAACTATACACTGTTCCAAATGTAATAATAATCTTTGCCTCAACAAAAACAACAATTGTTTCAGCAAATACCACAATGAATAAGTTTATTATCTCACTGCACATTTTGTTCTCAGTAGGTTAGTCTGATTACATAATGATGTAAATTTCCACCAACCCATTTTTTCAAAATAAATAAAGTATTTTTATAAATATATTTTTTTAAATATTTTTTCCTTATTATAGAGCTAATCTTACGTCCAAATAAATTTAATTTGGTTAAAAAGTTAAAATCATGCATTTAAGGGTTAAAAGGTTATGCGTTAGTTACCAGTAACCCTGTATAGTATAAGTGTATCTATACCAAAGTAAGTTTTCTAAGTAGGTACTTAAATTAATTAATAGGTATAAGTTGTGTTGTTTAGAGACAAATTCCCGCTTTACGTCAATTATAGTTAGTGAAAAACAATAATTTGATATTGTAATTTATATAACCATCATTAAATAAATTTGTTTATAATATGGCCAGTTGAAATACGTTGCGTCACCAATATGGCAAATAAATATATTTTTAATTAATTATGTACTTATTTGATTACGAATAAGCCTTTATCTCGTTAGAAATAAATAAATATAGGAGCGTAATTAGGTATTATACAAAATTTAACTAAGGTAATTAAGGAAATGTAATTTAAATACTACTTATAAGAAATTGTGGCAACACCGCTTGGCCTTCAAATGTAGTTTTTCGTGTTTAAAAATATTGCTCTCGTATTAAATATAAGTTATAAGTAATAATTATATCATAAACAATTTATCGCATGACTTAATTGGTATAAATTATTGATAAGAATAATAATTATTGAAATAAAATGTTTCAAATTCACCCTTTGCCTCTCTTATAACGATAACGATGTCGACTGGATTGCCCGCGCTGGTCCGAAGCTCAAAGCGGTCTCGAATCAACAGGGTCACTCAGTAAATATAAGGCCACCGAGACCCGTCATCGTAAGGCTGCTAAGAAGAGCGACAAGAGACGAATTTGTCAAAAGCGCTAAAACTCGCCGTAACATATCGTCAGAGGACATCAACCTGCCAGGGCCAAACCGAAAAATATACGTTAACGAACACCTGACGAAACTTAATCGAATCTTATTTCGTGAAGCCAGAAATTGCGCTAAAGAACAGGGTTTCCGATTTTGTTGGACAAGTAATGGCAAAATATACATTCGTCGAGGAGAAGGAAGTCCAGCTATCGCTATCACTTGTTCAAGAGACCTGGAAAAGTTTCAGTCACGCCCAGCTCAGTAAATTCAGTAATTTTAAAAAATGGTGTAAAATGTATTTGTATCTATCAATAACACTTCTCTTATGCATTGATAATTCCACACAAATGTATACAAATTTCAATAATAATAAGGCTGTTGGTATGTTGTCAGTTTCAATGATAACGCTACATTCCGTTGTCCTTCGTAAGTCCTATTCAGATAATATAGGTGCACATTATCCATGTACATGTACAACTGTACATACACTTGTAACTACACAAAACTTGGTAACAAATAATCTGTGTACAGTAAGAAATAATCCGTGGACAATGATAAAAAATATGTGGACGGCTAATACAAATTGTCAGGTTTACACAATTCTCTATTGTTCATTTTCATATCGTATTCTATCATATTTGCTATTAACTCAATTGGTATCTGTAATATTTATAAGTACACTTAATATCGACAACAATCCGCCTTCAGTGAGCAATATTCCACCCTGTTTGCTACTTTTAATGTACAAACCAATACTGTATATTAAACGTACACAAATTATCTGGCGTTTTACAAACAATGGATTAATAGTTATTTCTTATAATAGAGCGACCTTAACTTTCAGTCACAGATTTTTCATTCCATTCCTATTTGGTTTTTATCAAGATTATGGATAAGTCTGACTTATACCAAGATATTGACGAAACCTTGAGCATTAAGTGTCGCTCTATCAAATCTCTAGAAAATGCAAAAACTTATTTAGCCGATTTCAACTTTAAAATTTTATCATGTAATATTAGAAGTCTAGGGAATAAAGCGCTCTCAGGACAGCTTTATACCGCATTAAAACGACTAGACGACTAGACTAGTGCTGGTTTAATACTCCAAATCCGTTTATTCCAACAATCGCGGGGTATAACGCATTCCACTCCACCAAAGTTATCAATAAATGTAGTGGCGTCGCGATTTATGTAAGAGATTGCTGGTCCGCGAATATCTATGAAGCTCCACTCGACAATGCAAACTGCTTGATAGCTAATATCGCAAACCAGGCTCACGTGATTGGTATATACAGACCGCCATCATCGGAAAACGCTAAAAGCTTCCTTACGTCGCTAGAAACTCTGCTTGATAAAACTAAGAACGACATGTATCCAATCATCGCCGGGGACATGAATATAAATATCCTAGACGAAACTCCAGGTAGCATAAGTGTAATTTATCAAGGTATCTTAAGTGAGTACGGTTTCTTGCCAGCTATTTCTCAGCCCACTAGATTGGGTACTTGTCTAGATCACTTATATTTGAAATCATTTGAAAATTCAGCCGGGTTCGTTTGCTGTAGTACAGTCACAGATCATGACTTGACTATGGTTGGGACGAAAATAAATATAGCAAAAACAAGGAATAACGACTCTGGCAGGACTAAAACAAGAATAGACTTACCGGCAATATCTGACGAACTAAAAAAACAAGACTGGCACGAAGTATATAGGGTAGAAGATGTTCAAGTGGCCTCCATTACTTTCACAAATATACTCTCGAAAGTGGTTGACAGTCACACCTGCAAAGTGAAGTCTAGTCGCAGAAAGCATAATTTAAAGCCCTGGATAACCCCGGGCCTCATTCGCTGTATGCGTCATCGCGATTACCTCCACCAACAGGCAAAAATAATTCCTAATAATGAAGTTCTAAAACTGTCATACACTAGGTATCGTAATTTCTGCAATTTAAAACAATTTAAAACAATTTAAAACAAAAATATGAAACTGAAAAGTTAGCCAGCAATCATAAGGACCCCAAAAAGCTTTGGAAGAATATCCAAGAAGTGTGTGATATTCCTAGACCTAAAAATGACTCTCATAGACTTCTTCTAAATAATGATACACCTGAAACTATTGTAAATAACTGCAACTCTCACTTTGCCTCAGCAGGAACACAACTTGCCTCAGATATACTGAATGGTTTGAGGGAATCAGAAGACTCTCTGTGCAAGAAAATTGTGATAGAATCGTGCCTACCAGAATCATTATTTCTTTTTCCAACAGATCTACATGAGGTAAACCGTCTCATATCCGACTTGAAACCAGACAGTGCTCCGGGTCTTGACAACTTTACGCCAGCTTTGCTCAAACACATTAAACCCTTCATCTTGGAACCACTTACTTACATTTATAACCTCAGCTTAGCTTCAGGTGTATTCCCGGATTGCTGGAAGACCGCTGTGGTCAGCCCAATACATAAAAGTGGACCAAAAGACAAAATTGACAATTATCGTCCGATCTCGCTCCTGTCTATCCTGTCAAAGATGCTGGAAAAAATAGTGAACAAGCGCCTAGTCAATTTCATAGCAAAGCATAAATTGCTATCAGATCGTCAGTACGGCTTTAGGCAGGGAAGATGCACAGAAGATGCAGTACAATTACTGACAACCACACTGGCAAAAAACATGGACGCCGGAAAAAAATGTGTGGGCGTGTTCCTTGACCTCAAAAAAGCCTTTGAAACCGTGTCAGTTTCTTTGTTATTGCGCAAACTGGAAGGGTACGGGGTGAGGGGAACAGCTCTCGCTTGGTTCTCTAGCTATCTCTACAACAGACGCCAGCGTTTAAAAGTTTCTGACTTCGTTAGCGATGAGCAAATTATCACCTTTGGTGTGCCGCAAGGCGGTATTCTTTCCCCTACCCTTTTCACCATATATATGGACGGGTTACTCAGGCTCACTATCCCTAAAGCGGAATTAATTTGCTATGCGGATGATACGGTAGCCATATTCCAAAATCAAAGCTGGGAAGCCGCACTTAACACTGCAGAAAGAGGCATGGTACGCATTCACAAATGGCTGAGTACAAATCTATTAACCCTAAACCTAACGAAAACCAAGTTTGTGGGTTTTCACATAACCAAGGCAACAGAACCAAACATAAACATTTTAAAAGTTCATAAAAGTGCATGTCCAGTTTTAACATTTCCTTTAGTCAGAAGATGCTCTTGTCAGGCCATCAACAGAGTTCCATCAATACGTTATCTTGGAGTTGAAGTAGATGAGAAACTCAATTTTGAGGCGCATATTATTGGCATCACCAAAAGAACACGCAAGCTAATCTTCCTCATGAAGACTTTGAGACCTGTTGCTAATGAAGCTGTAAAAAAACTGGTATACACCGCACTGTGTCAATCATTGTTACAGTACTGCATAGGTGTATGGGGGGGTTCAGCTAAAACGTCCATGCTCTCGCTTGAACGTGCTCAACGCGCGGTAATAAAAGTCCTACTTGGCAAACCGCGACGATATCCAACCGAGGATCTCTATAGGGAAATGCAGGTACATACTGTCCGACAACTATTCATAATGAAATCTGTCACGAAGTCTCTCTCTGTATTTCACCCACATGCAGACCAGAACTCCCTGGAGCCCGCTCTCTTACCGGATGTAAGAACGGTATTTGCCTCCCGTCTTCCTCCATATATTAATCTCTTTGTGTTCAACAACGTACTAGACTCTATCAAAACTACTAAAATCTCGCACAGGAAAGCCCGTGCTAAGATAAAACGGTGGCTTTTAACCAAATCTTATGATGACACTGAAAAACTGGTGAGAGTCTACAACCTAGATTCTAGGCTGAATACAGAAGTAGAACTTCTATTCTAGCTAACTGGTGTTCGTTCTTAAGCGTAGATAGATCAAAATTACTCAGACAGTTTGCACACAATATGCACACAACATTCCCACATACACACACACACACATACACACACACAAACACATAATTACCCTACGTAATACGTAATCTTTATAAACCCGCAAAAATCCTTGCATCCCTTTCAGATCCATGTAATGTCCACACATTATCTTTTTATTATTTTTTCTTGATGCAGCTTCAGTTTGTACATTACTGTTCTGTAACACTAACACTACCTGTACTTTTGTTGAATTGGTTTTTGTGTTGTATATTATTTAATGTAATTAAGCCTGTAATCATTTAAAATCATTGTATTGTTATAGAAAGCGCGAATGTTTACTTCAAATATGTAATTCTTTCCTGGGCCTCCGAGATACAGGCATTGCCTAGTTCGGGGTCCGCTAGGAACGCACATGTATGTACTTAGTATGTAAAATTAAAATAAGGTTATTTTTGTATTATTATGTACCTTGTATGTGCATGTATGTATTTCATTCCTTTAGTTAATAAAAACATTTGAATTTGAATTTGAATTTGACCTTTCTCAAGCAGTGCTGTGCTAGGATCTATAAAAAACACACATGCTATAAACTTCACATGCATTTAAGTATATTATTATTAAAAATTATTAGAACCCATAACACAAAAAGCTGGTTAATTTTACCACAGATGATTATGTTTAGTAGATTAGTGCATTATTAACAAGTCAAATACACTCTCACTTATGCACCAGCTCCATATTCCCAGACACTCCACACATAAGGAATTAATAAACTCATATAGATTTTATCAAAATGTTTACTTCACATGTATGCCATTTTCATAGACATGGTACCAAATTTCATAAATAATTTATAAATGTAGAAGTTAGCTGTTAGTTGGACAGATAAATAGATGGTCAGAGTGAAACTACCTATAATGGTCAATTATTGTTAACATACCACACGCTGTTTCAGGAGTTACGCCAACCTGTAATAAAATAACACGTGAATAATTATTGGAATGAAAGCAGCTGAAACTATTAATAAATATCTTAACACAGTTACTCTAACTGTTCTATTACTTCTGATTTCATTAAATATCTTATTTAAATTACTGGAATATGAGTGTACACACACCAACACATAAGCAAATCACCCTATGGGGAACCAGGTAGGTATGTTTATTAATTACACATACCTACCTGGTTCCTCTCAACAATCTATGATAAATAGTGTAGTAACATATTATTTATTGAGATTTAATCACATAATGTAGATATCTAAAAATATAACTATTGGTTTATACAGGAATAAGGTTGTATCCAGCCATCTCGAAAGATTTTAATATTTACCTATACTTTCTAATTACCTACTGAACATGAAATGCGAAAAATGCTTAGGTAAGTACCTACTGTTTGGCAAGGTAAAATGTTTGTTAGATGGTATAGATATAACCTTTAGGTTTATGGGATCCTGAGGTACAAAATAGCGATTAGGATGATGAATAATATGATTAGGTTAGAACTAATTTACCTTATGAAGTTATGAGCAGCAGAGGCCATAGTGTCGTATAGTTGATGAACCAGTGAAACAAGTAGTTTTTTTTTGAAAAACTATTCTGAAATGGAGTAGCAATATAAAAAGATACTTATTTATTTTCAACCAAATTTGGAAACAAATTCTACGCCAGTTGGGGTTCAGTCTTTAAATTAGTGAATAATCCAACGGTGAAATAAGAAATGCGTTGCCATATTTTTTTTTTTAAATCACATATGATAATGACACATACCTATTTTTTTAAAACCATCTATTCACAATTTCATGTCTTCAAAAAGAATGAACGTAGTACGGTTTTTTGAATGTTTATATGGTATACATATACGTATTACCATAAACAAAAATTCAAAAAATAATTATTGCTATATAAAAAAATTCATATATTTGGTGTTGTCAGGTATAAAAATAGTATTTTTTAAATATGGTATCCCCAATTCCAGGTTGTACGAATAGCCCTTGCCTTTTAACAGATATAAAATGACACACGACACGACACTGACTAACAGAACAGCTGATATTAAGCGTTTTGTTTTGCATGGAAATAATAGAGGGAAAGAGAGGGATGAAATAAAAAATCCTTGGCGTTTTGTTAATGCTTAAGACTTTTTTGTTTTACATGTAGTTGCCTAGATGGCAGTAATAACTATAAAATATTCGTTTACTTAGACATACTAAGATGGCGCTAGGAGTAACTAAAATAGCTAAAATCCTTCTAAAATCAATCAAGAACTTTATATACTACCCTCATTCGATTTATTTGTGATGGACGGTGATGAATTTTATTGTATCACATCACTGAGAGATAGATAACTAATCATTGTTCAGCAGAGTGTTATTTTTTTTTCATTACTCATATTCTGAAAGTAGGTCTGAAGTTGCCTGAGGAGCGGGATGTAAGTAATACTTTTCATCCCTAGGAAGAATCGCTTTCAACTGATAGCTGTCAAATATTAAAAATAAACTAGTTCTTTATCACATATTACCTCGTATATATAAAAATTACCTCGTGAACGACAAGTCAAGCAGCCCAGAATGTTTTCAAATCTTCTACTGCTACTTTGTATCTAATCCAAGGTTAGTCAAACTTGATAATTAATACTCTATCCTATCTAGTACTGTTGGCCTAAGTTTTGTATAAAAGGAACACGTTATAAAAACCTCACCAAGACAAAAAAATAATGACATACCTACTCTTTCAAAGGAAATACTGAATTTGTGCCATAAAAATTCAACTTTGAATTAAAAGCGACCTCAGAAGTATAACCAAGTTACCCATTACTTGAAATACTTTTAAGCTGTTATTATGAATTTCCAAAAGGACCAGTAATATACTTACTAACTCACAAAAAATATTATGTGCGTGCTGCGGTCATATCCTTTTCTGGTCCGATTTAAAATAATTGGACACAGTAACTGGATCACCTGACACGGGAACCTCGAGCTCGAGCGTACATCACACACGGAAAATTTACTCACAAAAATTATATTTCAAGCCAAAATCCCACGATATCAAGCAAAAAAGCTTTTACAAAAAAAGCTTTTTACTATTATATCTGGCCGGGAAATGTTGGATCTTATTAGTGTTTTTGCGTAGGCTTCTTTGAATGTATTGTTTAAATTAGTCACGACTGAGGAGATGTTTTTGAACAAGATTTTCTCGTCTCAATAGTAAGAAATACCAACAGCTACCAGAAATACTTAGGTAGGTATCTTGTAGATTGTAAGATAAATTTATGAAAACTACCTTTGAATAGAATTCCACATTTTGATGAATTGAAATAATTAATAATGAACTAAGTCTACTTTCAGGTCTATTCAAGATGTTACATAACACAAAAGAAACAAAGCGCTGAGAGTCAAATATTAAAAATATAAACTTCCTATGAAGACGAAACAGTTCTTGTACAACTCCCTTTGAGATTTGAATATAGCTGGATGAGACGCAAATGGAGAGAATGGAAAGTGATATCCATCGCAACGTCACATTTTACAAGTTTGGTGAGTTTATTGTGTTTTATACTTCTTTAATTTTACTAACTTACAGTACATTTAACCGTAATAGTCTATTTACACTTTACTGTCCAATATGCATTTGAATAATCACCGGGAAATCCCTTCGAAATGATACGTAAACCTACATAAAAATGCATTTTTTTATTTCTTTGTATACACATGCCTCTAGATATAATTAATATAATAGACGTGGTTTTTAATTTAAAAGATGCAGCCAATAATTTTTAGTTACCCTAATAGAATGCGCGTAAAGTAAATTATTAATTACATGCGCGTAAAGTTCTAAGATGCTATCTATATCTACCTATCAACGTACCTTCACCTTAAGCATTAATAGTCATCCGTAGTAGAGGGTAGTGAGACTTGCACTGGTATCAGTTTACTCACCTGATCTTCCTTGTTTAATGCTTGTCTGCAATGTGTGCTTGATTGGGAAGATAGGCGAGCGAAAATTTAACAGGATCGTAGTGGTTGGCATGGCAAAATTGACACCAGGTTTGCTTATTTTCAGAAAATAGATGGTTTCGAGCTTCAAGTTTTTGGTAAGCGTGCGAAAATTTATAAAGAATTTAAATAGTATTTTAAACGTATTGAAATCACAGATATTTCTGAAATTATAGGTACATATATAACGTGAGCATATTTATTTTTAAACTAAGGTTGTCTTTTTTGCTTTTTCAGTCAGGCTTGTTCTTTGTTACTAGGTACTCTTTAGGATACTAGGGAGGATTTAGTACCCAATTTTTCAAATATTGCCATGTGATTTCACCACAAACGGCTGGTTTAATCCATCCGTACACATATATTTCGCTTACAATTTGAATTTTTATTTCAAAATATTTTTACTTCATCATGGGTCTACAATAAAATAAGTAGCTAAGCTATTATAAAAAAATAGTAGTATCGCGTATCGAGTAGGCCCTGACAAGATAATGTTCAGCTGACAGAGGCATGGCCGTTCGCTGCGGCACTGCCGTGTCATTATCGCTTGGCGATGCAGATCATTTAAATATACACAGATTACTCTATTACACAGCTACAGACAAACGCATGTAACGACAACTTTACTCACTTAACCATTTATATTGTTACACTATCAAGTCGACTTCTGTGCATATATCGATGAAATTCGGGAGCAGATTTCTTTTTTTAATTTCTATTGCGTTTACAAGTAACGTCATCGCCATCAGTTTATAGAAACCACAGAAAGATTTACGGCTCTCTTTTACGACAAAACCCCCTTCCTTGGTTTGTTCTTCTCCAGATTATCCTTCAGACACTAATGAGATCAGACTTTTTGTCTTGTTTCATTTTAATTACGCAAGCTTATGAGACTATATAGAGGACAAGGATATATAGAGGATATCAAAAGAATTGGCAAAAAAGGATTTAAACGACCACTAGTTATTGAGCTACTCAGCAAACGCATGACAAAATACATTCTACAACACAAACATGTTTTTAAAAACACTGGTTTTGCAGTATCAGAATATTTAGACAAAGATAAACTACAGAAAAGGAAAATGCTCATAGATATCCTTATAAATGAGCGAAACAAAGGCAGGCATGCTACCATACGTAACAATATTCTGTATATCGACGGAAAGGAGTTTATAGAAAAACCAGCGACAAGAACACCCTCAAGGAATACAGAAGATACTGTACCTGAAATACCCCAAAATCAACCAATGACCGAAGACACATTTCTAAGCCCTACTAGTCAAACGAGACTCTACTCCCAAGTAGCTTCAAGTACTCATAAACCTAATACAAGTAAGTACACCCCAGAAAATCAAGCTAACATGAACAATACCAACCAAGAAAGTTCACGCACAAACACCCCAGATAGCAGGATTAATGACTCAGGACTCCAAAGCAATAGGTCTCACAGCAACACAGCCACAAACCATACATTTCGTGGCAATCTTCCAAAACATGCAGAGTCTTAAAAACAAGACACATCTACTCGAAAGTGTCATAGAAGAAGACCCAAGTATAAATGCTATCTGCCTATCTGAGACATGGATAACCGACAAACAAAAAGGTTTAATCCAAATCCCTAATTACGTGTTTGCTGCTGGATTTTACAGAAAAACTTATTCCCGTGGCGGAGTTGCCATTCTAGCCAGAGATGGTGTTGAATACATAGAAAGAGCTGACATTCAAGAACTCTCTATTGAATTTATAGTCGAATGCTGTGCGTTAGAAATAGTAAAAGAAAATATGCTACTTATTACAGTTTATCGGTTAGATAGAGATATCGAATTATTTCTTATATTCATCTATAAATTAATGTTAAAACTAAAACTACAAATTACTAAACATATTGTCATCACAGGAGATTTTAACTTAAACACTAATTATAGCAAATACCTCAAACACTATCAAAGATTAATCAACGTTATGCTCCAAAATAACTTCCATCAAAAAGTACACGAAAATACCAGAGACACAGAAAAATCATCATCTTGCATAGACCTCTTATTCACTAATAAAATAAATGACTGCAGTACTACAGTAAAAGATTATGGCATATCAGATCATAAAGGTATCTATTATTCTACAAAATCAATCAACAACAACATCACGCACAAAACTAACTACATTTTCAAACGATATTTTACGCCCAAAAACATAAACTCATTCAAAACCGAACTTGGCAAAGTCATTTGGAGTGATCTATTATCAGAAACATTAAATATTAACGAAAACTACAATTTATTTGATGAAAAACTTGGTGAAATCTTAAACAAAGCCATACCTATCAAAAAAGCAAAAATAAACAAACAATCTAAAAGAAATCATCTAACAAAAGGTATAAAAATATCTTGTAAACATAAAAGACAATTACATATTCTAGTATTACATACAAAAAATAAAGTACTTAAACAGCATTACACAACTTACAAAAAACAACTAAAAAAATGTGTTAAAATATCAAACAGACTTTACTACGCAAAAACAATGAGAGAAGCCCAAAACAAAGTTAAAACTATGTGGAATATAATAAGAGAAAAAACGAATAAGCCCAAGAAGGAAAAACATTCCAATATAACTCTAAAAATAAACAACATAAACACTAATGAGCCAATCATAGTCGCAAATACGTTCAATGACTACTTTTCGTCAGTAGGCCAAACAGATCACCAATCAAATAAAGCTACTCAAACTACTTACAATGAATCTGTGACAATAAATTATAATATTTCCAGTAACTCAATGTTTCTATCTGCAGTATCTGAAAAAGAAGTCTGTAATATAATTAAAAGGCTAAATAATAAGCATACCTGTGGAGTTGATGACATTCCACCATCACTAATCAAGCTGTGCTTGGAAGAACTAACCCCCCCACTGACTAGATTAATAAACATGTCGATAGACCAAGAATGCTTTCCTGATCGCTTAAAAATTGCAAAAGTAAGACCCATATTAAAAAAAGGCGGGAAAAAGCTTGAAGTAAGCAATTATCGCCCAATAGCTTTACTACCGGCAATATCCAAAATATTTGAGAGAGTCATTTCAAATAGGATTTACAATTTTCTTGAAAAATACAAACTCCTCGACGAAAATCAGTATGGCTTTCGGAAAAACTCATCGACAACGCTTGCCATGTTCAAATATACACAAGACATTCTAGAGACTATAAAAAATAAACATATTGCCATCAGTATACTCCTAGATATGACAAAAGCCTACGATAAAGTCTCACATAAAATACTTGTTAAGGACCTGTCAGATATTGGTATAAGAGACAAACCATTAAACTGGCTCAGATCATACTTACAAAACAGGATTCAGTTAGTCCAAATAGAACACCAATGCCCAGACACTGGACAAATTAAAACAATTCAATCGGAGATGAAAACAACCAATCATTCAATCCCCCAAGGCAGCGTCCTAGGATGTGTGCTCTTCCTTATTTACATTAACAAGTTGCCCAAATTATTAGATACACATTGCACACTATTTGCAGATGACATCTCTCTCATATTCAAATGCTCTCCAAGTACCAACTCTCAAACACAAGCTAATATTATAAAAACGTTATCAACTATAAAATCATGGCTATCATATCGAAACTTAGAAATAAACACACAAAAAAGTAAACTAATCCAATACTTACCACACCAAAGGAAAACTATCGACCTAAAAAAATTATCAACGACTCTAGAAATGGAAGAAATAAAGAAATGTCGATTCCTCGGTGTCAATATGGATACAAACATGAACTGGAAAGAACACATAGCAATACTAAAAACTAAAATGTCTCAATTCACTTATGCCCTCTCCATACTTAAAATCAATACAAATATCGAAACAGCATTAACAGCATATTACGCCTATGCTTTTGCCTGGCTACGCTACGGCGTAATATTGTGGGGAAACAGCACCGACGTCCAACAGATATTCATTATGCAAAAAAAATGTATCCGAATAATAGCAAACATTAATATCAGCACCAGCTGCAGATCACACTTCAAAGAAAGAAAAATCCTAACTTTGCCCTGTATTTACTTATATGAAAATGCTGTCTTCGTCAGGAAAAATCTCAATCTTTACACAATAGACCCAAATCCACGCAGAACATTTAAAATAGTACTTCCGGAACCAATACTGGAAATATACAAGAAAGGGCCATACTACATGTCTATACGAATATACAATAAACTGCCAAACTACATAAAAAAAGAACAAAATATTAAAACTTTTCAAACCAAACTAAAATTATATTTAATACAGAAATGCTACTACACAATAGAAGACTTTTTTAATGACGAAAATAAGGAATAGGATATAATTATGATCTCAATGTAAAATAGATTAATAATAAATAATATAAGAAAATATTGTATTACACATAGGTACTAGTTTAAGATTTTAAATTTTATATTAAGTTTTAGATTTTAAAATATTTAATTTTAGTTTTAGTTTTAATTTTAGCTACGCCCTAATTCCTCTCTTAACAGGGTAAATGTAATAGGTACATTTGAGCTAATAAAGGAATTGAATTGAATTGAAAACTATTGAATCCTTTAAAAAAAATCCAAGGATTTTTATTTTTTACTATAATTTTGTTATAATATTTTGTATTGTAAGTAGTTATTTAATAATGTGCTACTTCCAATCACAGTTAAAAATTAAAATCAGGCTATAAAAAAACAAACGAGATTTCTAATGCACAATCTATATCAAAGATAGAGGTAGTCTTTTCCTGTCGACGTCTCCGGAATGTTATCAGGCATACCTTGTAGTCTGGTATCAAGGAGCTATCTACTGTCCCGGGAATCTTTATTAATGTTTCCTCCCTATATTACAATATGGAAATTTGTATCTACTGTTCTGCAAATATGGTAGGTACCAAATATGCATGTTATTTGTAGCACGACGACCGCGACGTTAATTTTGTACTAGATGTGTGCTATTTATTTTGTAGAAGTTATAAATTAAGCGAAACTTTGCTATTTGATATGAAATTCTGCATGGTAATACTTACAGATCTTATTAGATGTAATATTTTTTTATTAGTTTTTATATATATGCAGCTGTTTGGTTTATTTTAGTAGGTACCACACTTCTGAGGTCTAAAATATATGATAATAGTGCGTAGTCAGTAACTAATTGGAAACCATAGGAGACAGTCCGCTGTATGTAGTATAAGCGAAGAGTTTAAGAGACAAAATTAAGTTATTGTATGTAAGTTTTGCCTGAATCTTAGATCGATCAATCTCAAAAAGTGAACAATACATTTTAACTACCTATTATAAATATGTACAAATCCTACAGCCTTCAACTAAGTTACGACCGCTTCTTCAACATTACCCACTTCCATAAATCCCCAAATCTCACCAGTAACTGTTCAGTAACAGCACACCGTTATATCACCAAGTTACTGCCGAGATATAAACGTGATATAAACAAGATAATGTTTTGGGACATTCCCCAGGGACGCGATGTGACGAAGTTATTCTGGAGTTATTTTGCAACCAAACTGAGTGTCATAAGGAAATTGCCGAGCAAACTTGTAAGGCATTTTTTTTCATTAGGCACAATTGACTGTAAACTAAATTTTGAAAAACATATAATGATGCTTCGTACCCGCCTGAGAAAGATGCTGCACATCTTCAAAAGATTGGGAACTGTTGCTGATCCTCAGACAGTGAGGCTAGTATACTTGGCGTTATGCCAGTCTATCTTATGCTACTGCATCGCTAGTTGGGGCTCAGCAGTAAAAACTAAGATAATAGACATAGAAAGAGCCCAAAGAGCCGTTCTCAAAGTGTCTTACAAGAAAACGTTCAGGTTCCCGACTGACGAGCTCTACAGATGCACGAACCATTTAACAGTACGCCAGCTCTATATTCAATCGGTTATTCTTCGATATCATAAATCAGCACTACTTGAGGTCACAAAATCATCTCGAAAAAACGTGTGGCGTGCTCCGCATACTAGAACTGACTTCGCTCACCGAGCCTTCTCATATAAAGGCCCCACTCTTTATGAAAAAGCTGATCGTGAACTTCACATTCTCCACCTATCAAAATATGTTTGCAAAAAAGTAATCACGGCATGGCTCAAAACACACGGCTATGAAGACACTGAAAAAATCTTCACCAAACCTAAATTTATGATATGACAGTAATGGGCCTGAACTCCAGCTAGCCAATGACCCTTGTTGTGTATCGACACAGCTCCTTATAATATAGAAAGTATGTATATATTATACACTAAGTCACACAAGGTGTGTTGGCTGGCTGAGGCTCAGGTCCAAAAACTTTTTACTTATTCACCCTAAATTAGACCCCAATACAAAGACCACCTAATCATATTATACATAACAACATCATGAAACTTAACCAAACCCTGACGTGTAAAATCTCCTTATTTATCTCTCAAAATCTCCTAATTTAGCTCTCGTAATCTCCATCTAGCATTTTCAGGCAGAAATTAAAATTTTTATTTTTAAGGGCATGGATAATTATATATTATATACACCTTTATCTATTATATATAAGTACGCATCTATCTATATACTCATACATTCTCACTCACTTGAACCAATATTTATCTTATCAATAAATAATATATTACATATTTTTTTTACTACCTAATAATATTTATATAAACAAACACTATCTATATGTAGGTACCCTAGCAATTAATTATATTAATACCAGCTTTCAAATAATAATGTCTATAATGTTATTAATTAAGTACATGATAACACATACAGAAGTTTATACTCACAAATTTACTCAATTTCTGAAGTAGGCAGGGTATAAACAGCCTTCTGGCAACATTTAACTTGTCATCTTAATTCACTCACTTTTTTATGCAAGTACCGACAAAACTTGTATGTAACCTTATAAGAAATTCAATGAATGTGTTGTTTTTTATGTTTTTCACTAAAATCAATCATGTAAATAGTTACTTACTAAAAACTATGCCTGTGTCCTTGCTAAACATTATGTTATTAGTTTGTGTTGCCGAAGAATCACATGTAAAACTAAGGCATCAGGCCAAACCAAACCTTGTTTTGCTAAAACTTGTTTGTGATTGAACAATTAACAACTGTGTCTAACTATAGTGTTTAACTACTGGATTGAAATCAAGGCACTACAGGTAGGTACCTACTTAGCTTTAAGCACACAATCATTCAGTAGTTTAATAAGTTTTCGTTTGGAAAGATTGTTGCTGTGTTGTGCAAAGTTTGCTCAATGTAAAACCACACTAACTCACAACTTTCCTCCTTAATATAACAACTAGCTTTGTTGTTGTTTATTAAAAAAAACTGGACATCATCACACAGGTGATGACCTACTTTGATGTCCAGGGTTCACCAACTATTGTATAGTCATAAGCCCTATCTCATAGTAAAATTTTATGTTCACTACTGCTATACTTACCTGTTTCTTTCTAATAAGGTCAAATAAACGTTTTTATTATTATTATTATTATATTCAGAAAAGTATTTTTTCTCGGAATTTGAAGAATTCCGGTAAGTTAACGAAACATCACGGGCCACGGCCAAGTGAGTTTCGTGTTGTTGATCCTACTCTTGACTAGTGTCATCTTGAAGGAATTTTCTTACAATGCGACACGTGTTTAATATAGCGGCCTTTTGCATTGTAATGTACAGAGTTTTGGACAGATTTAGTAATTGGATAGAGTGATGTAAGTATTTTGGTATCACACCTGTGCTAGAGAGAACCAGCGGCACAATGTATACTTTGTTCATCTTCCAAATTCTTATGATTTCTTCTTTAAGTTCAGTATATTTATGGATTTTATCTGTTATGGTTTTTTGAATATTATGTGTGTTAGGAATGGCTATGTCTATTAAATAAACGCATTTTTCAGTTTTATCGATAAGAGTTATGTCCGGTCTATTGTTATGTATTGTCTTGTCTGTGAGTATGGCTCTGTCAAAGTACATTTTGTGGCTGGAACTCTCCAACACAGGGCTTGGCACATATTGGTAGTAAGGTTTTAGGTTATTGTCTATTAGATTGTGTTTTATAGCGAGCTTTTGGTGTATAATATGGACTACTTGGTTATGTCTGTGTGTGTAGTCAGTTTGTGTGAGAGTTGGGCATGCGCTAGTGATGTGTTGTATGGTCTCAGGTTGTCGGTGGCATTTCCTGCATTTGTCATTTTGTGCGTTGGGGTCCTTAAATATGTGTTTTCTGTAATTTTTTGTGTTTATAACCTGGTCCTGTATTGCTACCATAAAACCTTCCGTTTCGGGGAACAGATAACCTACTTTCAACCATTTGTTTGATGCTTCCAAGTCTACATGTTGTTGCTCTAAATCATGAATGTGTCTACCGTGCAATTCTTTCGATCTCCATCTGTTTAGTTTTATATTTTCATGGTCTTGCCTTGTGTCAAATTCGATGTCTTTGTCAGTGAGATTAAGTGGTGTATATTTGTCATCTATCGCAACTATTGCAGAATGGATATCACTTGTGTTTGATTTTTCGTAAAAGAATTTACGTAGGGTGTTTATTTGTTTGTCCCACAGTAATTTCAAGTCTATGAGTCCTCTACCTCCATTTTGTCTCTTAACTGATATCCTCTCTATTGCAGACTTAGGGTGTAAATAGTTATGTTTTGTTAGAGTTGTCCGGGTCTTAATCTCAAGTTTATTAATATCGGTCTTGGTCCACTTTATGACGCCAAAAGAATAGGTCAGAACAGGGATTGCGAATGTATTTATTGCTTTGAACATGTTTTTGGAGTAAAGTTGTTTTTTACATATTAAGTTCAACCTTCGTATGTATTCGTTGTACAGTTGTTTTTTTATTTGTATATGGTTGATTACATTTGATTGTAGTATTCCTAAATATTTATAAGTATCTGATGGCTCTAATTCAATAAAATTGTTAGGTTCGCATTTGTCATTGTTGTTGATCGTGACTTTGCCTTTCTGAATATGTAATGTCCGACATTTGTCCAGCCCAAAAGTCATTTTTATGTCTGTACTAAATTTGGTCGTTAAATCTATTAGTGTAGTCAGATCTTTTTCGGATTTTGAAAACAGCTTTATGTCATCCATGTATAACAAATGTGTTAGCGATGTTGTGGTTGTAAGTTTATATCCGCTAGCAGTGCTGTTAAGCATATGCGAAAGAGGGTTAAGGGCCAGACAGAACCATAAAGGGCTCAGAGAATCTCCTTGAAAGATGCCATTCCTGATGGGAATTTCTGAGGTTGTAATGGTCGTGGTGTTGTTAGACAGGTGTAGTGTTGTTCTCCAGTCAATCATAGCATCTCTCAGAAAAGATATAATACGGGGGTCGATTTTGTAAATTTGAAGAATTTTAAGTAGCCAAGCATGTGGCACGCTGTCAAATGCTTTTTTGTAATCTATGTAGGTAATATGTAGGTTGCGTTTCTTGGTATGAGCATGCTTGAGTACTGTAGAGTCTATTGTTAGCTGTTCTTTGCAGCCTTGGTGATTCTGCCGGCATCCTTTTTGTTCTTCTGCTAGAATGTTATTTTGTGTCAAGTGTCTGTTGATTCTGTAGGTAATACAGGATGTTATAAGTTTATAGATTGTCGGTAGGCAAGTTATCGGACGATACTGTGAAGGGTTTTTTGTGTCATTGCTCTTAGGGAGCATGTATGTTTTTCCTTGGGTCACAAACTTTGGGAGTGATTGGTGTCCACTGATTAAATCTGTTATATTGTTTGCTAATACGCCATGTAATACAGAGAGTTTTTTGTACCAGAAATTGTGTATAAAGTCAACTCCAGCGGCTTTCCAGTTTTTAAATCTTTTGGTTATATACCTTATATCATCAGGTGTTATATCACAGAATTGCATTTCCTCGATATTTTCCAATCGTTTTTCTTCATCACCAATCCATTCTGCACTGTTGTTATAGTCTCCTTGACTTTCCCATATGTTAGCCCAGTATGCTCTAAGTTCATCAGCATGAGGCAGTTCACTGCTTGTTTGTTGACTTGCGCCTTTTAGTGACCTATAAAATTCCTTTTCATTGTTAAAGAACAGTTTATTATCTTCCTTTCTGTCTAGTGCTTTTTTATACCTTGCCAATCGTTGTGATTTTAGCGCTAACTTCTGCTTCAATGTATCAAGGTGCTCTTCTGGAGTTCTGTTGTTGTTTTCGTGAGAAGAGTGAACTTGATTTTTGCTGAATATTTCTTGTACTTTACTTACTACTTTCACTGATCTAATTCCCCGGATGAACTGAGATAATCTACCAATATCTACTCTTAATTTTTTAATGTCACCCTCAATTCTAATCTGCCAACCTGGTTTTTGTTTGGTCAACCGCTTGGTGCCGGGGTTAGTGCTTGTGTCTCGAATCTTGTATCCTAAATTTTGACTTATGACTAAGGCACTGCAGTATATAAGTGTGTGTATTTTGTGTATGTCAGAATCTATTGAGAAGTATTTTTGTAGAATGTGTTTGTTAAAGATGGCAACAAAGTCATATAGCTGCTTATTTTCCTTCAGTCGTGGTAGTCTAGGTCGGTTCGTTGGATCTGTTCCTGTGTACCGTGTTAATGCTGCGTCTAACTGGTCAAGGAGTTTATTTGTGGCTATATCTGAGGTTGTATCATCGGGCCCAGTTTCCTGTTGTAGTTGGGTTATTGTCGATAATCTAGGCATATTAGTCTGTGTTGTAGCATGTGATAGTTCAATAGTTGATAGTGGAAGTGGTCTTTGAAAAGTGAAAGGTGGTGTGCATGTTAAAAGATCTGTATCAGATGGCATAACTTGCGACTGTTGTAAAGTAGGTGTAGGGATGGATGGATTGATAGAATTGTCACTTTCTTCTGTAGCTAGTAGTTTTGCGACTTGTTTTTTGAGATCTTGTAATACACTATCTGATAACAGTTTGTTTCTGAGTATAGCCCGTCTTTGGTCACCTATTCTTTGTGCCGAAACATCTAAATCTGGGTATTGTTGTACAAATCTGTCATGTAATCTTTTACAATGCATTGTCCTATCCGTTTCAAGTTTGGTGATGTAATAGTATGTACGCATGATAAAAAGGTTCATGTCATCACTCCATTTCATGCGTACTCTGGGTTTACCAGCCTTGGTGGTCGCAGGTTGTGTGGCAGGTGCCTCCTGCGAAACATCCTCGGCTGGCGTTACTGATCTACTACTGTTCCTACTGCTACTTCCCTCTGAACTACCGGCTGTAGTCCTTTGGGACAACCCACTACCCCCCGCGTCCCTGACTCCCGCCCAGCCGCCCAGCTGAGAGTCACTGGCTAGCATTCTGTCACGTCCGGCGCCAGCTACAGACGTGCCCCGACGGTCCTCGGGCAGCGATCCTATACGCACTTTCTTACTACGAGTCTCCATATTGATGGGTTACCAGTGCCCTGTTAGCCACGTTATGTTGCTGTAACGTGTCCGCCCCCCACGTGAGTCTGGTGGTCGACCCGGACGAAGGGTTGGATTTTGGGGGGCTTATTATTATTATTATTATTATTATTTTGGAGCGTATGAGATAGAAATCAAGCTATAGATACAAAAAATAATAATAAATAATACATTGATTACGCTTAAGTACCTACACCATACAGTTTAAAATTTTTACTCACTCAGTTGTATGAGTGGTATTTTAAATATATATTTTTTCATTATTATCTTTTTTTTTATATTGTATTATATATTTTTTTATTATTGTAAGTTGTAGACAAGATGATTCTGTATCCTGGGTAAATACAAAAAATGGGCTTATTAATAAAAATAGTAAATTATTCATTTCAGTAAAGCACACACGGCAAAAGACCGGAATCGATGGCGTAATATCGTGCGAGTGAAGATGATCTGTGGTGGGTCACGACCCTCAGCACTGAGAACAACGACGCGAGGAGGTAGAAGAAATATACAGCACAATGGAAGTAAGTATAAATAATAAAAAAGTTTCAATGGTTCAATATTACAAAGGCGTTTCTTTTTTTGTAACCATCATCATCCACAGCAAGTTTCATCCCACTGCCTCTCTCTTAATAATGCCTTGTGCCAGTTTCAGCCAGATTCCACCTGCGAGTGATGTGTGTAGTACTTAACAATACGCAAGTATAGAATATCTCAGTGCTAACTATGTATAGGTACAGTTCACAAAATCCTCCCTAAAGATTTAGGTAAACCATTATGATTCCTAACTACACCCGCTTTGTGCCACCACTTTGAGAGCAAAACCCCGCGAGATGCTAGAATAAGGTGATTACTACAATTTTCCAAGAGTTTTCCTCATGAAAAGCTACGTAAATCTTTTGAGACTTTAGTTCGAGCCATGTTTAAGAGATAAACGAAAGGTTTTAAGCGTAAAATAAAATCTTATGAAAGCAAAGTAAATGCTTTTTGTTAATCTTTGGTCTTCCAAGGATGCGGATGTTAACTGGTACTTGCAAATATTTTTGGATTATATCACTTAATTCCCAAAAATATTACCTCTAAGATGAAAGTAAGATGTCTTATTTTAAGAAGGCTTATCAGAAAAGCGGAAATAATCTAAGAAAATTACACAGTTTTAAAACTGCTGGGGTTTAGTTTTATTCTATGATTGATAGATAGATAAATAACCACTAACATAATATGTTAGTGGTTATTACTGCTTAGTGCTTACAACAGTTAATAAACATGTTCTCATTTACGTGTAATGTATTGTTGTATGGTATGGAATACCACCTTGTACTGCTACATGTAATACCACCTTGTACTGCTACATGTAAGATTAAAATCTAAGTACTAATTGGGTTTATTCTGGCAAAATTTGTATTTGTTACAGAAAGTACACATGGACGCAGATATTATGTGTCATCTATCTGTTCAATAGAACTTTTTTGAATCTGCGCGAGTCACTTACTTCAGCTGTTATGAGGAATCACTACAATACTACAAAAGGTAATAACAGTGTAATTTTTATGTTTTTCGCGCATTTAGCATATAATTAAAAGCAAAAGAGCTGTAAAGAACAACATTCCTTAAAATCAAATTAGTATACGAGTAAATCATTATCTAATCCACACCTCACTTTATCTTTCAAACGAATTTCTCAAGAATCAAGCTATTATATGGCTATTTTTAATGAACTTTCAAAGTAAAAAAATATGGTTTTACAACCACTTATAAAGCGGAGTGGTTTCGTTAGTAACGACACATAACGACGACTACTTCCGGTCGGTAACGAGTAACGACTCAGGTTTACGAAGGCTACCGGAAGCTCGTAACGATAGCCAATCGTGTTAGTGTATTAGGTAATAACAATTTGTTCCTTGGTTTGACCACAGTTTGAAAAAACTTGGAATGGAATGTAAGTTGAAATACTTACTATGTTTTTTTCTTTAGATATTAAGTATTTTAAACACAGCCGGTTAACATTACATACATAGTGAAAATTTTTATACTTGTTTATCTAATACCTTAACAAAAGTAATAAACAAGGCGCTTAACCAAGTTTCATTTTGAAAATCTTCAGTATAAATTAACCCAAGTCAAATAAAAATAAAAATTTTGCTTAGTTTAACAAATCAATGCAAACGTACCAAAATCCTCAATAGCAAATAAATCATTTCTTAAAATAAGTATAAATTGTGCTCGCTGTATCCTCGAGGAGTGGTATTCCCTTAATCCCTATAAATCCGAGCTGAATGTCACCCGAGTCCGTATGTTTATCCTTGCTCCAAAACCGATATATTTTCTTTGGCGCTTTTCAAATATTGACGCGGGGTACTACTTGTACAGACACATTGGAGAACACAAAATAATACCAAAGTAGGTACTTCAGTATAACTTTGTATTACTTTAAAGTTAGAAGGAAACATCTGGGCAAGAACAACGCAAGACGGAGTATTAGCGTAAGAGGGAGGAGGCCTATACTGGAGGCTGCAGTGGGTCTCATTAGCCTGATGATGATGATGATGACTTTAAATGGCATTATGTGATGACGTTTAGTGTCAGATCGGAGGGCACCACTATCGCAATAATTGAAACCTAGAAGAATTCGTTAGATAGCTTAATATAACTAATGTTAATTAAATAAGAGGAATGTCTTAGACCCACTTGCATCACGTTTCTTAAACACATTTAGACATTTAAACCGGTTTTTTCTTGGTAAGCGCGCAAGATTGTTGATAACAACGTTGATTAACAACAGGCAAGTTGTCAAGCGTGAGTCTATCTCTTGTAAAAAAGACATATTTAGTAGGAAAGTTTGTCAGTAACTGCATTTGAATGGTCCGATATTTTATAAGTTAATTCTCATTGGTTTAATTAGATCAAGTGTTTGTTTGTACAAACTATGTACACACACTGGTTTAAGTCCATTTAAGAGAACCTTGTATACATATACGTCAGGTTTTCAACATGACTGAGTTTTAGATTTGTTATACAGGCTTGGAACTTTGTAGATTTTACGATACAGGAATCCTTCAGGGCATATAATGGGATTGGAAAGGATTTCAATTGATACGTTTTTTCAACGATATTTGTGTTAAGTAATTATTTGTTGGATTTTCTTGACTTAATGGAATAATAATGAGATACTGTGATGTGTTTTCTATTTAAAATGCGTATTTCAATCATGTAGCTTATTTAAATATAACAACTGAAAAGTAATAACTAAAAATATTTTATTATTGAACATGCATTTTAATGACAAGGCTTTGTGTGGTATGGCCCCTTATGTGTGAACCAGATGAAAAAGAAAGTTTCACATTTTAATAAGTACTTATTTTGCTACCAAACACACAAGCATTTATGTGATCCGGGGTACACTGTAATCTCAGTTTTAATTCTTGACATCAGAGCAACCATAATTTTTTACTCTTATACGAACTTTTTTCTCATAGCGACTAACATGCCACTCAATTTGAATTTCAAAGTCCTGTTGCTTGTATTTGGAACGGACGAGCTTGGTTCCTCCTATCAATTAGTTTTAGTTTCTTTAAGTTTTTATTATTGTTTGGTGTGCATTAAAGATGTAACATCTATATATCTATCAAGCATTTTTGGCACATGTTGTCACCACAGTGATGTTATCACACCGCCCTGCACCTCCTCCAAGTGGCACTCCACCTCCTCACACTACCTCCTCAGCCGTGGAGGGACATTAAAGTCGCCATTCTTTCATCGCTCACTTGATTCACGCGCCGCAGTTTATCGCACGCACACAGACATTGTACTAAGAGCCGTCTCCTTTCCTTGTGAAGGTAATTTTGGTTAGTATGTCGTTTGTGTTGTGAGTGAGTACTTAGTTATGTGTATGTTTATTGTTTGTTCCAAGAGGAATAACTATGCAGATAATATTACTAAAGCTTTAAAGTTTAGGCTCTCTCTCTGTCTCTATTTTAATATTCAGGATTTACTAAACAAGTCCCGCGAAGTACTCGCATAAATTCCAATAAGTACCTACACTTTCTGATTATTGGTTTCCTTACTAGGATGCTCAATTTAAATGCTGTTTTTTCGTCACCGTGGAAGCGTGATAGGACCGGATATTGATTAGACCTTACTTGATTAAATTGATTTATTAATAAGATTTTTATATAGCAGGATATATGTTTCATGGAATGATTTATTTAAATGTGAGATCTCAAAATCTGACAATTTATGGTAGTTAGACGTATCTGTGTAATATTCCCTGGGTACACATACAATGGCTATTCAATCGCCGCGCTATCACTACTCGATGGGCAGGGATGGGACAGTTATGGGACTCGAGATGTCGATATATGATACCAGAGAATTTGTAGCTTGGGGCGGGTGGGGAATACATATAGGGGAAGTAAAAAGAACAGGGATGGTTATATTTTAGTACGAGGAATAATATGATAATAGTTTATTAAATAAAATAATATAATTATATTTTGTTTAAAACATAATTAACTTCAAGATACGTTTAAAATAAGCGGGTGTGGCACACATACAAGGATACACCCACGTGGATAAGAGAGATTGTGAATAAACGATGTCTGTAACATGACGTAATATTATCGATAAGCACACCATCCCTATGCGTCCTAGGGCTCTCCAGATCGCTTTGTCTGCTGACAATGGAGTCCGTTTACCAAGCACTTATTTATAGTTAACAACTATTTGAAGCACGCAGCTCTCTTTATCAAATATTCGAAGAAGAACGAGAGATGACGGGCGTAATAGTCAGTCCTTGGATGGGTGACCAGATATAACATCTGGAGATATTTGTTGGTAAAAAAGTAAATAAGAATTGTTGATTATATTGCTAAAAAATATAAGAATGTGATGCAAGGCTACGTTATGGATGATACTTACATTTAGTGGTGCTAGTATTATTTGTGTACCGAGAAGCCAACACTACTTTTAGTCATAGTAATTTATTAAACATTTGATACACGTCACAAAATCTGAACAAAATTGAATGCTTAGTTTGACAGTGCTGCCATCAGACAGGCTGTAGTAAAACGCAAGTCTACATGAGGTAACAATATATCTCCTTGTCTGGATTGTCTGCATACTACCTAGAATCTAGCAATACGTACCTTTACAGCTAGATCTGGTTTTATCAGGTTAAGTTTCATCGTCTTCATAAACCATAATATTTGCTCGAAATCAAGTGTCAAGAGTAAATACCTTTAGCTCAAATCTGAATCAAAGAGCACTTACCGCAGCAATTAAGCTAGAAATCGATCAAGTGCTTTCAAAATCCCACATTTGGTATGCATATGCAAGCAGTTTTGCTCCACCTTCGAAATTGGATTGCAAGCAGGGTTGCCACGTTCCTCCAGATTGAGCGGCGGGTAGGGTTGCCACGTTCCAGTTCTGATTGAAATCGGCCCATCACGTGACCTGTCAAACGTTCAACTCTAATTTGTGGTTGAAGTAATTTCATTTTGGGAATTGAATTTCCTCGTGCTGTGGTTTGCTGACGGACGTGTAAAAACTTGGTAGGCTTTAAAAATTTAGTATGTTTTTGAATTGTTTAAATAAATTGATCTGTACAGTACAGTATCTCATAGAAAATACTGGAATAATACCTTGCCAGATACCAATCAATAATTTCTTTGTTCCAGTTGCCGTGACTCTGGAGTTTTACACATCAAGATTCAGCATAAAACTACAGACACACTAATTACACTGGAATGATCCTCCAAAGAAAATCTTTTAATCAGTAAGTAACACAATGTCTATATAAGTTTGGCAACAAGTTTCATTCAGTGCAGCAAACATTGCAAATATCACGGCTAATATGCTTCACTCGACTCGAATATTGCTATATTTGCGGAGCTGAGACGCGAGCGTGAAAGCCGCGGGCAGGGGTTCTCAAACTTGTGTCAAGAGCTCTACTATCAGTTATCTAATGTACTATAATTTTATTATAAACTGGCTAACACTATTGTCGTTAATTTGCACCGTCCTTAGGGCTTGTGAGTTAGGCATACAGTGTCATTAATGCAATTAACATTATATTCTAAGCGAATTGTAAATATACAATTTCCATAAAATCCTTTGAAATTGAATACTGGCTAATTGCGCTCAGTTTAGCGTTTTCAGGAAACCTAGACATTTACCAATACCTGAGGAAAGTTAACTTTTTTTTATACTTGACACTCGCTTACACGATTGACACAGTTCTATTACAATACATAATAAGCTATGATATTAGATGATCCACACATTTTGTCTTCATTTAATCCAGATACAAATATAATACTTGTTGGAGCGTCACATCCCGCTGCCAACATAACGGCGGGACAGGTCGACGTCCAACCAGGGAGGTTCCCGCCAACGCCGACAGGTGGCAGCACGCGCGCCGGCAGAACGTCGATACCCGGCTATCGCACCGCACGCGCAATCAGTACATATATACTTACATAAATACAGTCCACTCACGCCATACTAAACTAGTTTTTATCCAAGGCATCCCAATAGGACCTAGGAATCACGTACAATACTAACAAAGAAAAACAGCATGTCTAGCGAAAGTATGAGAAAAATATATCCATATCTGGTATAAGTTTGAGCGGCATAGCCTTAAAGCGAGTCAAATGCAGGCGGACGTGCAGGCTTGTTATCGCGGCGGACAGAGTGCTCGCGACTTACACGCAAAGTAAGGCTTCCACGGAGCTGCTACTCGCTCACACGCTGTGGACGGATAGTGGGTAAAGGTTTTGAAACGTTTGGTAGTTTTATATATGGACGTGTCGACGAGAATATCTTGCCGAAGGAGAACTACACAACTTGAAGACGCAAGGTGCGGTGTTGGTATGATCTTGAGAGCCACGGAGGCCACTTTGGTTAGGAGGAGAGGTGTGGCGGTGTAATATGGAGGAACACACCTAAAAACCATCAAGTTTGTTGTTTGAAGTCGGTCAAGGAACAGTCGCAGCGGAAAAACACTATTTATTTGTCCAGAGTTTCATATATGGTTTCCTTCTCTTATCACCATGGCTTACGATCCCTTTTACTTTCTGTTGCCTATACTGTTCCGGTCCTGGACAATGGTCTCTTTCTTATATAAATATCACAGTAATATTGTACAAGCGCAATTTTGCAAGTGTGAAAGTGTATGCCTGTATGTTTGGCAAAGATTTAGTATAAACTTTCTATAGGTACCAAAACTACCTTGGATAAGCCACGGTTAGTTAAAGTTGTTTTCATTACTCATACTCTGAAAGTAGGTCTGAAGTTGCCTGAGGAGCGGGTTGAAAATAATACTTTTCATCCCTAGAGAGAATCGCTTTCAACTGACAGCTGTCAAATTAACATGTAAAAACACTGCGCGCGACTGGCGGCAGCACTTATGCCAAGAATTGGCCTCTGATGCAAATTGCAATCAGAACATTTTAGTTCCAATTTTATCCGCGCGCAGAGTTATCTTGAACTCTACTAACTTCTTTACAAAAACAAAAGAGTTCCTATACCTACATTCAACAAAAGAGTTCTTATACATTTAACCAAATAGTTCTTACATTCAAAGAGGTTCTACGCCACAATACGTATAGCAGAGATTTTGTACCTATAAAATGAGTTCATCTGATTTTAATATAAATTTAACGCCTGATGTTATAAAAGAAGAGGCTAAAGAGGTAGTGGAAAATCATCATACGATTTGAGGTATCTTTGTTTTGACTTGGGTGGTATTAAAATTTACTCATGTTTTCTTTAGCTAATTCATGTTATTATTTTTACATTCCTCGTATTTGTAATGAAAAGCACAGTGTTTACCTCGGGTTAAAGACTTATTTAGTCCCTCGAACTATTGGCGCCCTCAATGCGTTCGGGCGCCAAACCCCGTCTCGGGGCTAAATAAGTTACTTTCACCCCTAGGGTAACAATGTACTATTACTTAAATAACAAACTTATCTATACCTATATTTAGGGGTTTCATAAGTCATTACATTAAAAATACATGTAAAAAATTCGTAGCTGTCTCCACAATTTTTCGGAGCAGAAATTGTATTTAATATTTGCTCAGTTCTACACTTCTACGAGATATTACTTAAAAATATTGTCAAAGTACATACTAAAACACTACAAACAAATTTAAAATATTCTGAGTAATAATATTTAAAAATCAATCATAAATAATTTTAATATTAAAATTCATACAAGTTTTAAATATATTTTGTTCTATCATCTAAAAAATTAAAAAGTAGTAACAGTAGTAGTAGTAGTTAATTATATATGTGACTAAAATAGATTAATTAATGAACTGTTAAAAGTAGTTGAGTTGTTTAAGAAGTTTAAGGGCCTCTTTCACCATCTTCAAGTAAAGTCCCAAGTAAGCTACTTGCCGATTAAAGTGGCAAGTACCGCGCGAACGGATTTCACCATGTCTGAGTAACGCTAACCGCCACGTAAACTAGCCCGTAACTTACTTGCCGCATCATCTGCCCAGTATCCTAGTTACTCGGCAAGTAGGCAGCCATTACGTATTCTGTCTCAATCTGTTGATTTTGCGCGTATCTATTTGTTTACGAAAAAATGGATCTAGTAGAGTTTATTGAAGAACAACTCGAAGATATAAATAATGTTTCGTATGGAAGGCTTCCGAGAATTCGAGTTTTTAAAATCCGTGTTAATTATTTCACCGACCTGGATGAGATTGAATTTTTCAATAGATTTCGATTGTCGAAAAGAGCTGCAAACGATGTGCATGAACTCATTAAAAACAAAATAAGAACGAAAACGCCAAGGTGAGTAAATACCTATTATAAGATATGTACATAAAATATATTACAAAGTAAATGTTCCTAGGAAATATTGACTTTTTTTAATAATTTATTGAATTATTTTTGCTTATTATGAGATATGTATATTGCAATCTAGGTAAGATCCTATAGTTAATATTTCTGAAGGCAGGTATTTTTTATCATTCCAGGAATCACGCAGTACCTTCGCAAATACGTCTGTTATTAACATTAAGATATTTGGCTACCGGGTCGTACCTGAGAACAGCAGCCGATTTCTCTGGGGTTAGTTCTCCAACAGCAAGCCGTATAATTAAAAAAACCGCAGAAGCGATTGCCCAGTTGAACCAAGATATAATAAAATTTCCAGCAAACTTGAGTGTGCTACAAGAGGGATTTTATAAAATTGCAAGATTTCCCCGAGTGGTAGCTGCCATTGACTGCACACATGTTTCAATTAAATCACCTGGAGGCGTCTCTGCAGAAACTTTCCGTAACAGGAAATCATATTTTTCTATGAACGTGCAAGTCGCATGCGACAGTCAATTAAGATGTTTAAACATTGTCGCAAGGTGGCCAGGATCAGTCCATGACCAAACTATATTTAATAACTCAGCATTAAAGCAAAAATTGGAAAGTGGACAATTTGGCAACGGCCTGGTTCTTGGTGATAGTGGATATGAGTCCAAAAGATACCTATTAACACCAATTTTAAATCCCAGGACTCTTGAAGAAAATCTATATAATGAAGCACACATTAGAACTAGAAACACTATAGAGCGATGTTTCGGAGTTTGTAAAAATAGATTCCCTGTGTTAAGGCGCCAAATAACCCTGAGTTTAATGCGCACTCAAGCTATCATCGTGGCATGTTTTGTACTACATAACATTGCCATAGACAGCAATGATGCACATTTTGGAGATGACCATGACACTACAGTCCACCAAGAAGCAGTCGTACAAACGTTAAGTTTGGGTAATAATGATACTAGGAACACATTGATACAACAATACTTCTTGCCTTTGCTAAATCATCATCAATCATAAAGTTGCCATTGAGTTTATCTGGTTCATCAGTCCGACCTAATGGACATACATACTTACATACAAACATACTTTCGCCTTTGTTACATACCTATAATTTAGTACCTACATTAACTAAGTAACAATGTAAACATTTAACCATTATATTACCTTTATAATATTCAAGGAATAAATAAACCACTTCAATAGCTTAACATATTGTTTTATTGGTATTGAATAATTATTATTAATACAGGTATCAAACTAAATCACTGGAATAATCCATGTTTATGCAATAATCAATTTATCCATCTAATTGTTTTTTTAAGATTAGCATTTTTAATTTATGTTCTTCTGCCAGCCACTCGTGTTGCACTTCTTGTAATGCAGTTGCTTTTCTTTTAGCTTCAAGTTCTGCTTGAGCTAATTTTCTTTTAGCTTCAAGTTCTGCTTGAGCTAATTTTATTTGTACTTCTACTAGCTCCATTTTCAATTTAGTTAAACCATCCACGTTGTTGATTATTGAGGTACCTGTAAATTAATAAGTACATTTATTATGTACTTCAGTCTCTGATAAGTAAAAATACAAGCTTACATAAACATAGTTACTATTTTAGTTTCAGTTACATAAATTATGTTTAAAATGTCACACCCTATAACTACCGAGCCACAGGGTAACACCATATAATATGTTGGTGAGGTGTGGTCATTTCATTTTCATTTATTTATTTCTTCATTTAGGTAAAAACTAAACCTAGTTTTGTACACTTATTAATGTCAAAATCTAATTCATAATAAATGTTGCCAAAGGCATACTATAAAAATACTTCCAGATTATAAAATAAAATTCAATTAGAATTATAAATAAAATAAAAATTATCTTCTTAACCACAATACTAAAATAAATTGAATACAATATAATAACAATTACAATACAATGTAACTACATGGTAACAGTCAGTAAATAAATTGTCAGTTTTAACATCAAATTTGAAAAACCTACTTAAATAAAATATACAATGGTCAAGCCAAAGCTGTTATACAAAAATGTAAAGACATGTTACCTTGTAATGCAAGATGCTTCCTGCTTTTTAAATTTCTTCTGCTGGAAACATCCCACTTTAAAAATGGAGTGGAAGTTATATTTTTTTTTGTTTTTGGTGTAGTATCACCATAATTATCTGTAACAAATATGTAGATAACTCAGTTCATGTTAAAATATGTATGTGTATCAATTGCATGTGATATATACAGAATACACACCGTGGACAACACTAGATGAAGCTTTGTCTACATTTTGATGAGATGTAGATGGCATTGGCTGTGCTTCTACTGCTGGTAGCAAAACTTCCTCGAATACAGAAGTAGAAGGCCATATTTTCATATCTGCTTCCTTACTTTCATCGGCTTCTGTAAAACAAGCTTAGAATTATTTAAGGCATATTCTATACAATAACTTGTAATAAGCAATGAAAATATCTCGTAACATGGGACTTTGCTTCAGTTTCTCTTTAGATTTGGGTGAAAAACACCTATATATTACCTGTGACTTAGTCTGTAGGCCATCAGTGATGTTCTACTGATATCTATTAATTTAGAACATATTGTTCATACATACAATACATAACAATTTTATTATACACCAATCAAACATGAAACTCAAAATGAAATCAAAGAACTTTACCTTCTAAAATGCTGCAACTTTCATTTATTTTTGGTTCGATTTGTTTTAAATTACTAGGTATAACCATAAATTCTTCCATTATCATATCTCCAAGACCATCTGAAAATAAATTGTATTAAGTTTAATTAAAAATTCCATACTAAACTCAATTTACATACCATACATTTATAAAAAATTACCATGACTGTTACTTTGACTTTGGGGTAAGGCATCCGAGTCAAAATTACTGGCCATCCCTTCAGCACTCAAAGTAATGAGGCTTTTAATTTTTTCCTCCGTGGCGTCCAGAGGAACAGCCACGTTGGATCCACCGCCAGTACGGTAGAGCTCAGACCGTAGAGCTGCAGACTTTTTGCGTACAGTTCTTTTTAGCCCTTCGTATTTAATGCGAAGTGTTTTGTTAGACCGTGGGTGCCCCCCAGACCTTGCATTAAATTCTTTCTCTATGTTGGCCCATGCAGCTTCCTTTTTTTTCCAAGTTGTTGAATCACTTTGTTTATTTTCGAGAACTTCTTTGTATTTGGTAATCAAAGTTATTAAAATGTCTCGTTCTTCAAAGGTGAAATTTGCACTCCGTTCCCTCTTCACTAAGAAAATATCTTGATTGTTGTTCTTGGCCATTTTAAAAACTTGTATTGTGAAAATATATACACACACGCAGTTTGAAACGAAACGAGGAATATAGAAAATAACACGACTTGCGGACTAGGTATCGCGCACTTTTAATGGTGAAATATCTTGTGACGTCTGACATTTGTGACAGTAATGACAGTGACATATGAACTAAAATTCAATCATTTCGTACATTCGTTCTGTTAATCGCCACTTATCTGGTAAGTAGTTATAGGGCGCTTCATATACGTTGGTGAAATTCGAAAAAGATACTTGGAACTTTTACTTGCCGAGTAGCGCTAACTGGCAAGTAGTAAATCAACACTTTACTCAGAGATGGTGAAAGAAGCCCTAAATGTTTTAGTAAAAAAAAGATTAAATAAATAAGCCTACTTTAGCAGATTCGAACCTCTGCCTAGTAATATCGGCAATACGTCCGTTATTCCCTGAAACTTAGCTTTAATATCGCACTTAAGTTTTTACAGCTCTGTACCAAACTGAAGTATCGGAGTATATTATATCCTGCAGAGAAACCAATGTTGTTTCGTTAAAAAAAACTTAGTAACTTGATATTACTTAATTGTTTATTTGGAAACTATATTGTGCTACCGTTTTATTATGAATGCCTTAAAATTAAGCTATAATTAATGTAAATGCTACATAATAGATTATATATAAAAGAATACTCAACACTTAAAAATATAGGTGCAAAATTAGATAAGGTAACTGCTTCAATAAGCTAGCTATGTAAATGTTCCTTGTAAGAAATAATGCATCATAATCGGCTTAATCATACAGAAAATGTAATCAATTTTGTCAACTGAACAATTATGTACGAGTATCATATAAACTATAGCTCGTTCAAAACATATCTTAATACGAGTAGTATTTCTGTTCATATTCTGCTCTATCTAGTAATGCCTGTACCTGGTCGGTAGTAGATGTTTACCAGCCATTGGCGGGTTTATTGCACCAATCAAATGTCAAAGATATCGCTTTTTATGGACAAGTAAAGAATTTAGTGGGAATCGGATTTAATAGAAATGCATCATTTCGACTTTTATTTTAAGACGAGGTTCTTTTTATCACAGAGAAAGTAGTTATTTTATTTTAATGTGATTTGTTTTTTAATTTTATTTTTTAAGAATATGTTACATTTAAATGTTAATACCTACAAATTTTTACTTTTTAACAAAGCTATAAGTAGGTAATTTCGTATGAGAGTTGCGAGCTCTGGTGTCCAGAGCTAACATCCTGCCCGTAGAGCAGCTGACTTTCTTTATCTAGTGCAGTACTATAATATACCTGCCAAGTGACCTACTTTTAAAAGTATTGTCCGACCTACGGAAGAGTCTTACCGTAATGTCACTGTTCATTTTGAAACTGTTTAGAAGTACTTACATAACTACAAAAAGTTATTTTTAAAATAACTTACAAAACTTGTTGTAACATAGTGAGCCTATCACAGAAATTAAATTCAAAGGCAATGTTAACAAAAAAATATAAAGATATAATTTTACCACAAAATAACAGAATAAAAAAAGGATGGTCAAGGGCTGTGCGTTAGGGGGGAAATCCGGTTACTCCCCTGGCATGGTATCCCGACGATGACAGGGTACTGAGGTGACCGTCAGTCTTCTGGTAGAATTAATCCGTTGGTAGATGCGGGCTGCCAACACCAGTAGCGGCAGAGTACTTAGGTGACCGTCAGTCTTCTGGTAGAATTAATCCGTTGGTCGATTCGATACGGGTGTAGTAAACCCGAACCTAGGACCCCAATCGGGGAAAAGGGTAAAACACGATATAATCACGCTTAGACGAAAACTAATAAGAAGAAATTAGTAGATTAAATTAATAGTAATGAAAAATGTGTGTCGTCCTTGAGTAGTGAAGGTCGACTGCTCTGCAGGTCAACTCCTTTATCAAATATGCGCAAGAGCGACGATATGCAACATTGCTATTGGAATTAAACCAGGAACGTATGTAACGTTTTCATCGTTACATATACCCCCCCTCATAGCAAAGGATTTTACTAAGGTTAAAAACTAAAGAAAATTAAGTAAAATCCACCGGCTAAGCCGTTATTTAACAATGTGAAAGATTAAAAATAAATATAAGTTCTAGGCAGCTCTTAATATAAAACTAGTTTTTGCTGCCTGCAAGCTTTAAATCTTTTATGTGCCAAGACCCTAGGTTTTTTCCAGATAAATCCTGAAGCACATATACAAGTGGTGACTTTTTATCAATAATTTTTGCTTTAATAATTATTTTATTTATTATTAAAACAATATTAATTAATTAAATATATTAATTATTTTTTATATTTTATATTTAATTTTTTATTTCAGACGGAAACGGGACAAGTCTAACAGCCCCGAACCGATGGACTGTCTGTCTAACTCTGTGATCACAGCCGACGTGACCCCCGACAATATAGACGAAACGAATAACTCCCAAGGCAACAAACTTTACAAAATAAAGGCACTAAGAAAGAAATGCCCCGCGTTCAGTGTTAGCCTACTTAAAAAGGAGGGCATTCAGACTCGGTCGAATAGCTGCGCCAGCAACTCGACTGTCAAGAAGAAATGATCTCTGTTTTACTGCAGAAGCTAGTTTATCGCACGTCTTAGAGATTATATATGTATAGTAAAGAATGTGCATAGCACATGATGTTGTATCGTGGACTTTTTATGTTGATAGATTTGTTTGGACGCTTCCTAACTGTATATCCTATTTGTATGTAAATAATGGACTGATTTTATACCGAACTCATATCAGAATGTTATCCGCGTAATAAAAACAATCGGTACAATGCGTCGCAAATATTTCGCCATGGAAACCTGCCGGGTGGATATTAGTTATTGGTTACTTTACTAATCAATACTACTTTAAAACTACAGGACCTACACAAGAAACAGTAAAAAATAACTTGCATACTGAATTTGACTATTAATTAAGGCGAAATCGAATTTGTCTATTCTGGTACACTTTACTCCGATTTCTAGAACGAAATTTAGTTTGATTCCCCACTAAAACAAATTGTACGCGTTCTCATTGGTGGATTTTAATTTTTCTGCCAATAACGGTGCGCTAACTCGATTGATGAGAGACTTTAACTGATCGTCTTTCCAGAATCCGGAGGTTAGTAAGCTCAGAAATAGATAGATATAACTCTTTATTGTAACACACATACAGAAAAAAAGACGAACAGAAACACAAAACACTTAAAAAAATAGTGCCTCAACTGGCGACCTTGTCGCTAACATATTTCTTCCAGGCAATCGTAGGAAATGAAACTGTATTCAAACGGCAGCAGTGCCATATTGACTTCGCGTTGTATGTGTTGTATGTTCAAACAAATCTACCAGCCATTTTAAATGTATAGAGATTGTTTATGCTAAATGTCGTGAACCCCACGTAGAAGCCTCTACATAAAGTTTAATCTCATCAGACTGTTTGTAATGTTCTATACAAGTTTTAGTGCGGAGTGGTCGATTGATTGACTAACTTACTTTTTAGTTTGTCCTCTCGACTAATAGAGGGCGCTTTTATTAATTGTTTCATAAGTGCATTTTTATGACTTACTTTTTCAGTGAGCCTGTTTTTTTTTAGTTTTTGCGCATATTTTAATGTTTTGTTTGACAGTAAGTTTAAATGATATGGTATAAAATTATGTTTTTATACACATATATTGTATCAGATTAGACAATCAGTCGATCGTATAGTGTAAGAAGAAATATTTTTGTAGTTTAATAAAAGTTTATAAGTGATGAACCAATGCCATCTTGTTTAGCTTTTATTGAGCTTGTATACAACTTATTTGTATAGTTTTTAATTTTAAAGTGACCCTGATTCATTTGATCTTTCATTGAACTAAACTAATGCATGCTACTTGGTTCTTTTATCAAAACAGACAAGCAATAAATAGGTACTAATAATTTTATTATGATTGTTATAAGACCCAAAGTTTTTTACTATCAGAGATTTTAAAGTTCTAAACTTGAGGAATCACTTATAATATAGTTTATTAGACGAGATTGATGCTTGCTATCAAGTATATGTTTGGATTTCGTCCTTTTTTATATTATGGTTTTTAGTTTAAGTGATACAGCAGAATTAGAGTCACGACCTAATGTTAAACGTTTTGTTAATCTGTTTTAGTTTAAGTATAGTTTTGGTAAAACTTGTTAAGTTGCTTAATTTTCGCTAGATTTTAGCAATTGCCATTTGTTTTACGTCCTAAGATGTATGATGTTAAACTATGATTATGAAAAAAAAAAAACGTTAAACGGAGAAAACCACAAAATTTCTGATTTTTTTTTTAGTTTGTGTTCAGAAAATTGCGATAGTGGCTCCTCCAATTTGAGTGGAATTTGGTAAAACTTCATATATTTTATTTTCATAGTTTTTTATTTCTGGCTGAGAAAGAAAGTGTATGTAAATAGAAGCGACGCTGATATATTCTAAAAGAAAAATATTACTCCCTGGTATGTTAATCTAATCAAATGTTATCAACTATATTAACAGGGTTCAGATGCTCTTAGCAAAGACATAAAAGCTATACGTACAGATAGGGTACTATTTCTATGTATAATAAGTATGTATTTACAAAAGAAAAGTATGTGTATTATATCCGTTATCTAGTACCCATGATACAAGCGTAAGCTTAGTATGGGGCTAGGTGGCGCTGTGTGATATGTTCTGAAATAATAATTTATATGTATTTGCTTACTTTTATTTTATTTATACCATTTTTTACATATGACTGTCAAGAAATTATTTACTGTTTTTTTTACACATGACAGTCAGAAATTTGACCAAAAAGTCGTTTGAAGCGACACCCGCACACACGACGCGGCGACGTTGTGGTTCAAAGTAGAACTTGCATGCAAAATTAAACTGGTTCACAAATGAAGGCACTGTTTTTATTTTACTAGCCAATAAGAGTTAATATTTTAAATATAAAATATAAATATAAACAGAGTAAATGTATATTTAACATCTATGTATATAAAAGAAAGTGATGTTAGTTACACCATATAACTCAAGAACGGCTGAACGGATTTATCTGAAAATTGGTGGGGAGGTAGCTTAGAACCAGGAGACAGACATAAAATACTTTAAAAAAAACGGCAATTTATAAAAAAATCTGCGTATTTATTGCCTTAAGGCGGAACAGATTTCGCCGGGTCACCTAGTTTAAGCTAATAAAGAAATATAATTGAACATTGTAGAACGATCTTCTTACCATATTCTTAGTATCCACTTCGAGCACATCAACAAGGTCGACCTTGATGTTAGTGGATGTCTTCTAGTACAGGCCCTGGCGGAAGGACATGGTCTGCCAGGTGGGTCGCGCCGTGCAGAGCCGGGTGCTCCGGTCTCCGGCGAGCCATTGCTTCACCTGGAAATAAGAGTAACGTATTTTATGATCATGCCTTACTGAAGGACATGTCGATCAAATCAAAGAGAAGGCAAGCGTCATGTCGTGTCGTCAGGTCAAGGAATTGGCCGAAAATCGAGGAGAATGGCGCATAATCTACAGACAAGGGCATCGCTCTAAAATTTTGAACGAATGAACTATCAAGCAAATTGCAAGTTCTAGTAAAAATGTATGATTGTCGTTCTCGTCTTGCAGTAGGTCTCGAAATAGAGAACTGTGGTACAGCGATTGTAGCAGAAAATATGTACATAATAATATGTAAGTATGTCCTGTGATTGTTAACAGATTTGGATAAAGATTGATATGAAGATGTATTAGACCCTGGATTTACACTATTTTACATCGTTAACACCAGTCTGAGGCTAATTTCTAATAATACAGAGCAGGCATTTTTACCTTCGACCATAGCGTCATTTTTGTGTGAGTGTCGCTTAAATTTTGCATAAAATAAATAAATAAATATTTCAGGACATATGACACAGCGCCATCTAACCCCATACTAAGCTTAAGCTTGTATCATGGGTACTAGATAACGGAATACATATATACTTTTCTTTTGTAAATACATTCTTAATATACATAGAAACGACCAGACTCAACACAAGTATTAACAAACTTTAATATTCATAATTACTTGTGTTATGCGGGAACGAACCCACGCCCCTAGATTAAACTAACAGAGCAGCAAATGAACAAATAACCTTGTTTAGGGACAGATACTTAATAATAATAATAGGTCTTTATTTCAGACAGCAGGGTCCATAGGAAGGTTCACACACAAAAGTACAATATAAAGGCATAAAACAAGATTTACTTAACTAGCAACTTCAGAAAATACAAAAAAAACACCACATACTTGTCTCTGGACTTCTTTGACCTTCTTATCATGCAGTTTGGGTGCGCTGTTCATCTTAAAGACCAGATAGTTCCTGAAGGTAGACCACACCTTCCACAGCATTGACATCGGCAGCAGGAAGGTGATCACGATGATCCATCTGTACTCTACTATCACGTACTCGAGAAAGGATTCTGTCTGCAGGGATGCCATTTTCTGTTGATTTAATGGAAAATGTAAGTAAGGCTTCTTCTCTCATACGGCAGGCGTTAAGCGGCAGCCTTACTTAGACAAGAGGCGTATTTTAGTGATCGTACTGTCGCTCACTTATGAAATAGCAGTACACGTTCCAATAATTTCAAGAAATGTTGTCTGTTAATCTGTTTCTCTGTACGTCTGTCTATTTAAACGCTTATTATGCAAAAAATCTGAACGAATCATCATGATTTTTGATATGTACTTAGGTAGTATGAGGTCTTAGAAGTGTGATGGGCTAGTTTTTATCCTGAAATAGAATAGAATAGAATATAACTTTAATGTACACCATAAAAACACAAAAATTACAAAACAGAAATAAACATACTTAAATTAAAATGTTGCACATTAGGCGGCCTTATCGCCTTAGGCGATTTCTTCCAGGCAACCTTTTGAATGGACATAACTTAGAATTGTAAACAGGCGGTGTACAATATACATATATCTTATTTATATTATTAAATTAATTGAAAGATACAATACACACTCAATCATATAGGTTATTAACAATACACATACTCAATACAACTTATACACATTATACAAACACTACATTACACAATACTTATAATATATGCTATAATGACGTTAAATAATGTTGATATATCATATTTTGGAAAATGTTCAGTGACTTAGCCTGCCTTATGGGCAGGGGCAACGCGTTCCACAGAAGGGTGGCTTAAAAATAATAAAATAATTTGAAATAATGCGAGCGAAGAGCGGGCGTCCACTAGCAATGCAATAAGTCCGCCATTTGTGGCTGTAATATGTTTTGTATTGTTTTTAGAGTCCGATAAAAGATACTTTACCTGTAGTTTTGTAGGTAGGAGGCTTAGAATGGAATTTCCTGATAATATTATCTTGAGAATTTATCAATTAATTCGGTGTACACCTGTGTTACCTGTGTTACTGTCATAAATTCGATTGATAAAATCGATGATGGCTACAATATTTATCACCATACTAAATCCAAGATCAAGAACGACTTATGTACTTCATAACTAATTAATATTCAGTATGTGGTCACAATTTAAAGTGAAGCTAATGTTAATGAGATACAGAGTTTTTTTTTTGTTAATGGCTTTTGCGAGATACAGAGTTAGATTACTTTTATTTTACTTTTATGTCAGGAAAAGGGCAAATTTTAACACGTCATATTTTCTACACTTTTGACTTTGATATAATTAAAATAGGTAATTAAGATTTCGAACAAATTTGAACCTATAATATAATAATCAAAGTTTGATATACCTATAGGTATCATTGATTATGTATGATTCCGTTATATAATGATTTAACGGAATCATAACGGAATCGTCAAAGATAGATTTGTAGATGAATATGTTCAGTTATCACCAATTCGGTAGCAATTTTTTTTTTTATTGTAATAAATAAATATTTCGGGTCGTTTCACACAGCACCATCTAGCACTTAGCAAAAGTTTGTGTATATGGTGCATGGTGTGATAATCCCGATGTCTGTTGTTCACGAATAAAGGAAATCCTCCTTATCGAGTCGTAATACTCATTGCCTGTCTTGACTCCATTGCAGAAATAATAAATATTGAAAAGAATCTTGGGCATACTAAGTACTAACATACTATAATATTATAAAGCTGAAGAGTTTGTTTGTTTGTTTGTTTGAAAGCGCTAATCTCAGGAACTACTGGTGCGAATTGAAAAATTCTTTTTGTGTTGAATAGACCATTTATCGAGGAAGGCTTTAGGCTATATAACATGACGCTGCAACTAATAGGAGCGAAGAAATAATGGAAAATGTGGTAAAAACGGGGAAAATTATTCATCTTTGAGGGCTTCCGTTGCGTGCGCTGCGAAACCGGTTCAAGATATCACAAAATACATATGTATGAAAGAATTATTTCTCTTGAAATAATCTAACAAAATGTCCTGAACAATATATGTCTATATTGTCTATCTTTAAGGTTAACTCACTAAAACCGTTTTTATGGTAATAACTATTCCACGCGGACGAAGTCGCGCGCACCAGCTAGTTTACAATGAATACCTACTCAATAATATAATATCATACCGTTATGTAAGAGTGAGTTGGTAGGATCCTCATTTACGTCAGCGGAGCAACTGATCATCGTGATTATTTGTATGAAGATAGTATGGAGCCCGAGAATGACGTAGCCTATATAAGTATTATGTATATTAAAATAACTTGGATGAAGCAACTGTCGGCGACCAGTTTTAATGTTTTTTTTAATTAAAAAGGGTTTACACTTGACAGTATGTAGTTTGCCCGATAGTAAGCAAAGACTATGGTCTACGATGGAGCGTGCTTACCCGATAAGAACCGATTCACTCTCGCCTTGAAGATCGCTGGATTATAGTGCGTGGAGAACAGGGAGTCAGGCCGGGAGTTCCACAACTTTGCGGTACGAACAATAAAGGTACTTTTTTTAGAGGCGTATCGCTTCGTGCGGGTCTTAGGAATTTTCACCATAAACCGGTGTCGTCCTGCCGTATATTCGGTCGAGTGGTCCTTTGATGAAATTGTGCAAATTAAATCAATAGCAGACCAAAGATGCTGCATCTACGTCAATAGAGGTTTATAATTAACATATTCATGAGGTAAACCACTTTTTAAATCTCTGAATAGGCTTTACATACATTATACAGGATTTGCTGTAAGATACAGGCTGATATTTTTTGCACTACTATATGTATAAGTATTTATAGAATACGACAATATTTTAAAGATGTGATAATGGAAGAATTGGGTAAAGTTTAAGTAAATATTATAAAATTTCAAGTAACAGTTTAACTTGCCTAAAAATCAGTTTTGTGGTTTTTGAGACATTGTTTAACAAACCTAAGTACATATACACAGATGTCAAGGCGTATTATGTCAGTATAATTATTTCAAATTACCACTTGTATTTTTCATTAAATACCTAATCGTAAGTAATCATCTAATGCTGACAAGTTTATTTAAGTACAAACTTCTTTAAAACACATGGTTTATGTAACAGTATAATAAACACCGCCAATATATAAAAAGCCAAACTTAGACAGCAATACAAACACAAAACAGGTTTAGACGATTTCATAGATAATTGCATTCAGTAATTTTTTTAAATATCTGGCTTGCCTTAGTTACAAAATATCAGCGAATAAATAGGTAAGTACCAGGTAAGTATACGTTACAATAAAAATTTGGACTTACCGGTATTTTTATTCCCTTTTTTAACAATTTTGAACACGCACGACCTTATCACTTCATCGTTTTAGATAAACTGCTCGACTCGACTAGATTACTAGAATAAAAAAAACACTGATTACGCGAAACACGTTTGATAGTAATTTGGACCTTATAAGCTACTCCTTAGGGTCAAGATGCCTTGCAAATTGGAAGGTCACGTCCGTAATTGGCGAACCATTTGTGTTAGTTTAGAAGTAGTCGTTAAGGCTAGTAGGTATATCCCAGCCATTTCGACATTTGAGGAGGTGAAGTAGGCGGTGAAGCCGGGGAGGAATAGTTCGCGCAGCGGCCGTCGCGGCGGCGTGGCGTCACTCTATCGCTAAGAACTCACGGAGCGGTTTTTTCCCGCGCTCGCCGCGGCGCGCGGCGCCGGCGGCACCGCGTTTAATTTTCAAAACTCACGAAGCCGGAGTTTTGTGCGGCGCCGCTGCCGCCGCGGCAGCGATTATCACCCGCAAACCTGGCGGTTGATTATCGCAAGAAGGACCTTCGCCGGACTTTGATCGCAGAGCGCGCGGGTGGAAACCGCCGCGGCAGCGGTGACGCGCGCGGCTCCCGCCCGCGAGTGCCGCGAACAAAACAATCGCTACCGCCGTGGGAGTAAACCGCGACGAGAAATGTGCTTGAGTTTTTTACATACAATCTGTATTCTACAAAGGCAGCGGTGCCGCCACCGCGGAGAGCGCGGGAAAAAACCGCTAAAAAATGTACCACGTAAAATATACACATAACGTCACTAAAATTACAAAGCAAATTAAAACATTAAGTAGGTAATCACTTTTATCGTTTAGATAAAAGGGTTAATAATATTCGTCAGTCTTATCGTATTTAGATAGAATAGTGGATAATTACTTACTTTGTTGTAAATTGTTACTATGCCGATAAATTATTTAAAATTTGAATTAGCCGAAGACAATTTATTTTATTTGCTTACAATGTTCATAAAAATATTTGGTTCGAACTAAATATAAAAGGAAACATAAACAAGATTTATTTTTGATAACTTTTACTAAAATACCTTAAAATAGTTACATGAAATGGAAATTAACTTTAATATCACAAATATACCCCGGTTTTCTTTATAATATAAATAACGTTGTAATTGTATTGTAAGTAAATTTACAATTTACATTTATTCTTAGAGCCTGTATGCGTCACTGGTATCATTGTATCTTTCTTCACCGCAATGTCTCTCTGTGCTGAAACTATAAGAACTCCGTCAGGCGTTAGTCTCGACTTTACACTTTCCACTTTACATCCTTCGGGTAACTTAAACTTCCTTATAAAATGCCTTGAAATATATCCATACTCATCTTGTTTCTCTTCTTGTTTTCCTTCAATTACCAAGAAACCATCAGAGTCCGTCTTGAGATTTATTTCTTCAGGTGCAAAGTCCTTTACGTTGAGATAGATCTCGTATTTGTCTTTAGTGTTTTTTGTAGTACTGTCTTCTCTCCAAGGAAAGTTCTCCAGCCAGTCTATGGAACGTAGAACAACCTCGTCACCGAATATTGTTGGTTTGTAAACACTAGGCAGCTGTAACATATTTAGGTTAGATTTATAAACACTTAGTCAATTTCAACTAATCTTAATCCCTTTTAGTCTTGAATAGAATCTCAGGACTTCTAAACACTGAATTTGTAAACAAAGCAGTCAAGAGTCAAGACAAATTTTATCAACACCGGTAAGTATAAAAAACTTTGTGGAATAAAACTTTAAAACTAAAAACTTCTTTCTAGAACTGTCAAGCCACAAAGAAAACACTAACGTAAATATACTATGTTAGTACGTAATAGTACTAAGCCAAGGCCGTATGATCAAATATCAAGTAAACATTACAATTCAAAGTAAAGCATGTTTTGGTACAGATGGCGCTTCTGTGGATCTAGGTTATCAAAGTTATCTGCGTTTGCGTCAGAAACTGTTTAGATGTTACGATTATAAGTTACGACTAACGATTTTTGCTACTATATTAATGTACCTATAAATTTAAGAGAATATCAAGAAAGTAAAAAAGGATCGTAAGTTATAAAGTTGCTTTCTGTCCTAACCTAAGTTTGGCAGATTGAAATATTGATAAAATTATTCTAGAAATTTGAGATATAGTGTGTCCGTTCCGTGTATATGTATAATAGATACAAGTGCTAGCAAACGTGAGCTGTATTACAGAGCAATAAGGTACAGTTAATCGCTACATTAAACAGCTGAATTGTTTTTATCCGGAGCGATCTACCTATACCTACCTTTTAAAATTATGTTTTAAGTACCTACCTACTATAGATTTACCCAATGTTATTGTTGTTTGAGCAAAGAATTTTTTTTATGTAAGTAGGTATAATTACGGTCATATTCGTTTCAGATACCTACGAGTAGTCGAAGACAAAACAAAAAAAAGAAGTACTTAGGTAGAAGATAAGCTCGAAAAATCTGATCATGACATTATTTATATTTTCATCGAATAACGGTAAATAACTTTAGTCTAAAATAACTAAAAATGAGCAAAACCAAAGCACAGACCAAAGTCGCCATAGTCACAGGCGCAAACAAAGGCTTAGGATTCTTTATAGTTAAAGCCCTTTGCAAAGAATATGATGGAAAAGTATATCTAACATCTAGAGACGAAAAGAGAGGCAATACTGCATGCGAAGAACTTAAAAAACTTGGTTTAAACCCAGAATATCATCAACTGGACATCACAGAAAATGCCAGCATTGAAAACTTTATAAAACACATTTCAGAACGAAATGAAGAGGTAGATGTTCTCGTAAATAACGCTGGAATTTTATTCCTAAAAGATGCCACAGAATCGAAACTGTATAGAGCGGAAAAAACCGTACAAGTCAATTTCTTTTCTCTTGTAAATTTTACTGAAGCAATTGTACCACACTTAAAAGATGGAGCAAAAATTGTAAATATATCAAGCTCTTCAGGACATTTGTCAAGAATACCATCGGAAACCTTGAGAGACAAATTCAAATCTGAATTATTGAAATTAGATGAATTGAAAGATCTGATGAAAAGTTATGTTGAAGCTGTGAAAAAGGAGAATGATATAAGCGAGGGTTGGGGAGATTCAGAGTACGTGGTATCCAAAGTTGGAGTTAATGCATATACATTTGTGTTACAAAGGACGGTAGCTTACAAAGGTAAACTTTATAAGTAAATTAGTTTTTTTTCCTAAGGCAAATATTGAACGACGCTACGCACACAAACAAATAAAACACCATACTTATATGACAACCCAAGGGTCTTCCAAACCAGATGAAGTAGGTTTCTTCTAGGCAAGCGTGCTTCAGATGTCCAGTTATGCTATATGAAATGAAATGATTTTTTTATACTTTTTAGCAAGCAACATTTCTATACTATGCCTGCCTTTTGGCCGTCATTTGAAGTGCAGTCGCCCGAGCGTTATTTCCATACATTGTATGTTATATGTTACGGCTAATGCCCGAAGTGCGGCTACACCTAGTTTTAGCCGGTTAGAACTAGGTGTAGCCAATCTTCTCAATCTCAATCTTGGTTAAACCTAGTACCTACGAGCCGATTGTTTTCGGGTAAAACTAGGTCTTAAGTCCTGTTGCAGTGCAAGTGGGGGACTCGAAGTCACTTGTCTGTGACAGAAGGTAGATTAGGTTCGTTAGGTTGCTTTCTACCACGCACATGCGACGACGAGCGAAGCGAGGAGGAGCCAACTTCTTTCAAAACATGTCTCGACTCGGGGTTTAACCAAGACTAAGTGGCTACACCTAGTTCTAACCGGCTAAAACTAGGTGTAGCCGCACTTCGGGTATTAGCCGTAACATATACATAGTAAGACTCAAAAACTAAAGAAGATATACTGAAAGTTTATATCTCAAATTATTGGAATTTAAACAAAGATCTCGCCTCTAGAATACCAAAGAAACAGGTTTGGTAGTTGTAAAGATTTTGGAAAAATACATTTTGTATGAAATATATTTATTTTTTTAATGGAAATTACGCACGAGCTACTTTACCTTAAAATACATATCTTTAATGATCCTGGTTCTTCTTATGTTCACCAAAATTTGAGCACAACTTACAATTTCCAGACGTCTTAGTAAACAGCGTGCATCCAGGCTACGTAATATCCGACATGACTCGAGGCGCCGGCAACATATCCGCAGAAGACGCGGCGAAGCTCCCCGCAGCCCTGGCGCTTCGCCCCCCAGCTGGGGGCATGTTTGTCTGGCATCATGGAGCCCCGGTGCCTTGGGACGGACCCGACCCCAGAACTTATATTGATAAAATTTGCTAAAATTTTAATTATAGTTATTGTTAGGGCCTATTGTTCCTTAAATCAGTGAATGCATTCATTTTGACATATTTGAAACATAAATAAAATGCAATAAATGTAGGGATATTATGTCTTTTATTACGTTTCCATACCTACTCTGATTCAAAATATCAAATTGGTCAGTATTTTGTCCAATTATTTATTAGTATTTGTACTCATCTGTTTAGAAACTTAGATTTCTATATAGCATGTAATTGATAATTACGATTTACTGACTACCTACTAAATACTGGTTAACAAACTGTTTGGCAAATGCTTTGTCAATCTTGCCTGAATTCTAATGGTGCATATTTGTAGATGAAGGTGTAGTAAAAGAATGTATGTATTCTTGCTTTAATTTTAATGATTTGTTTCATGGTTAATGGCTCAATAAGGTACAAATGGAACAGCATTATTGGCATCTCATTTTAATATAGAAAATATAATTTGTCGTAACAGGGATATGATTCTAAATATATAATTCAATAACGAATTCGTACAACATACGCAGTGCGACGAAAAATAAATTGAAAAGAAATTGAAAGAAAAATATGATAATACCGAGAGGGGACAACGAAACGTCTCGAGCCGAAACCGAATAATAATAAAAATGAATTAAAAATAAATAAACATCATTTTTTTAAATAAAACAAATAGATTAATTTATTTTACAAATTCCTTTGTTATCATATTTCTCTCGTTTAAAATATGCTCTTCTTAATACAAAGATTTATCATTCACGTCACCAACAAAAGTCGTAATGTTGAAATTATATTGTTTTTCGGTCGCGCAGTTTGTTTGATCGAGTCTCGGGCGGGCTCTACTTGGCGTCGATGCACTCGGCGGGGTGCTGCGCCGGCTTGGCGGGGGCGAAGCCCGGGGGCAGCGGGATGGAGTTGTAGGGCGCCGCCGACCAGGACAGCTTCTGCGCGGGCGCCGGCCAGTGCGCGCCCGCCAGCGGGTGCTTCACACCGTTGGGCTGCACGCCCAGCTGGGGACACAAACAATATGACCACGGTACATTTATTGTGTAACATCGTTTATATCTATCTACATATATGTCGCAGTGATCTGGTTGAATCTGCTATTCGATTGAATTACTAGCGCGTCCATATAATGACGACATTTAATTGAATGACTAAAGGACAACTCGTGAAGTCGTTGAATGTGATACAGCCGACTTTGTAATGTTTTATAACAACCAAAACCACAGTAGGTTAGATTTTTTTATAACCACCCAAAACTACAGTAGGTTAGATATTTTATAACCACCTAAACCTAAAAAATTTTTTGTCGGCTCTGTTCAAAGAGCTTGTTATAATACGCTAACTAGTTGGACGTTTAGTGACGATTGTTCAATCAACGTTCGGCGTAGTCATTCAATTAAATGTCGTCATTATATGAACGCGCTAGTCATTCAATCGAATAGCAGATCCAACCAGATGCCTGCGACATATATAAATATATAAAATAAAGTAGTGTTAGTTACACCATTTATAACTCAAGAACGGCTGAACGGATTTATCTGAAAATTGGTGGGGAGGTAGCTCAGAACCAGGAGACAGACACATGATAGAGGACTTTTTAATCCCGTTTTGTTTTTTAAATTGAATTGAATAAAATTCAAAATCAGATTTTTAAATTTGTGATTTAGATTTTTCGCAAAATAAGAGTAAATTTATATTTGTTATAACCGGCTAGCACTTACGTCAATAATTATGTCGAAAATTATCTCGACAAGTTAAGAAAATAAGAGTATGCAAGCTACCTTGTTAACGAACATTGATGATACTTTCAGTAGGTCAAATATAAAGTATAAAGCAAAGGTGAGTGACACCATAATTAGATCCATCTTTTTTACACAGATTAGGTTTGCACTTGACCATAATTCGCCTGATCGTAAGCGATTATTACTGTCTAGGATGGAGCGTGCCAAATGGTAAATGGATTTGCCCAGTCTATCGGTCTTATAATAATAATAATATGTCTTTATTGCACACCAACATGAAATAAATACATGGAAGGATAAATTGATGATAACGTACATATGGGCGGCCTTCTTCTTATATCGATTACATTCCGGGGAGTGTGCAACGGAGCTTCATAATCCATCCATTTACATTCCACCAAAGAACAAGAAAAAAAAACAATTTCCACATAAAAAAAGATTTTCAAGGCTATATTTTAAAAAAAAAGTTGTCAGTACCGAAAATCCCGATACAGTTTTGCGAAATCCCGAAAATCCCGGTTCTTTGTCTCGGGTATCGATTCTCGATTCCCTTAAATGGATGCATGTCTGCGTACCTGGTTGAACCTGGCGAACAGCTCCTGCTGCTGCGGGGTGAGCGCGGGCTGCGGGGGGTTCTTGCCGAAGTTCACCGACATGATGGCGGGGTCCAGCTGGCTCCAGTCGGAGAACATGGGCCGGGAGCTGCTGCTGTTGCTCATGAAACCTGCCGATAACAATCTAAATATATAAAACTCAAAGGTGACTGACTGACTGAAATAGCAGCATTTATGCTGAGGTATGACCTTTTTTGACGCACGGGATACATCAATGTAACGCGTATATCACCTTTGTATTCTACCTGTTGTCAACTTTTTTGTGTCCTGTGTGTCAAAATTAATGCCTTGAATTTTTGATTTTGAATATAGTGATCTATCAACGCACAGCCCACTCGGATTGGGCTGAAATTTGGAATAATGGTAGATGTTATAACGTAGTAACAATCTAAATATATAAAACTCAAAGGTGACTGACTGATATTGTAATCTATCAACGCACAGCCCAAACCACTGGATGGATTGGGCTGAAATTTGGAATGAAGGTAGACGTTATAACATAGTAACAATCTAAATATATAAACCTCAAAGGTGACTGACTGACTGATATAGTGATCTATCAACGCACAGCCCAAACCACTGAACGGATCGAGCTGAAATTTCGCATGCAGGTAGATGTTATGACGTAGGCATACGCTAAGAAATGTTTTTTGGAAATGCCACTTTTAAAGGTGTAAAATAGGGGATGCATGTTTTACTTCTCAATGCGAGCGAAGCCGCGAGCACTCGCTAGTAATAAATATAAATGCTTCAACAAAAAACTATAAAATAATCATTATTTGAAACAAAAAACCACTTCAAGTCTGTCTATTTTACTGAACAAATCTAAGCCTATCAAAGAAAACTGCATCAAAATCGAACCAGTCACATGTTGTGGAATATTGATAGATGAGTATATTACCTTGCGGCGGCTGCGTGTGGTGGCGCGGCGCGAGCCCGAACGGGGCGGTGTGGTTGAAGCCGGGCGGGGCCACGCGGGACCGCCGGTTGTCGCTGCAATGGTGAAGTAAAATTTATTGTATAACATGAACAATATTAAGGAAGGACCAGATAGAGGAGAATCTGCAACAGCTCCATGCTACCGAGTGGCAGGAGATGACGCAGAACCGAGAGGAGTGGCGTCTCTTTGTGTCGGAGGCCAGGATCCACTTTGGGTCGCAGCGCCACATTAGTAAGTAAGTATGAACAATGTACATTATATAACAAATGCTATGCCTTCTGCTGTAGTTAAAAACTGTGTTGCAGAAGGCAGTGTCTTCCAGTGGAACATACAATACACAATACAATAATACACAAATATCCATGTCATCTATGTATTTCTACTAATAGTTGAACAAGTTAGATTATCCTATTCACTAAGACCGCTGTTGTATTGTTATATTAAATTTTAATCACTTGAAACCATTGAGCTAGGATTATACAGAGACACAATCTCAAACTAAAAAGCGCAGGAAAGTTTCCGAACGCTTACATCGTCAGCGAACGCAAACAAAAGACTGCTCGTCTCTTTCGCTCTTACATATTTTAAGAACGTGCAAAAGAGATAGGTAATCCAAAAGTCTGCTCAACGAGTAGCGTGGGCAGAGTTTTGGCTTGGACATTTTTTTCGAGCGTTTGTGACTGTATAATCCTAGCTCAATGCTCGACACCCCCTGTTTTGCTGAATTGGTCAAACATTTTTCTTTATTATCATAAGGTAAGTTTAAACAGCTGTATCGACAATTGTTTTTTTAATTACTAAACAAATTACAACTGAACACAGAGTCATATTTGCCGTAATAGAGTTTTTCAAAGCCAAGTCAGTATATTTATTGTTATGTGTTGAAAGTTATTTAGATATTAACAGATTTTATAAATAAGGCCTAGTACAAATTCATTTAAAACCCGCCGAAATTTTGATATGAATAAAACTTATGCAACACATTTTGGCAGTAGATATAATAATTCATAATAAAAATTTCTCTTTTTTAAGTTTTGGTGAAACTCAGTCTAAAAGTATTAATCCATTGAAATGTTACATAAGCTTTGCATTTTTTAGAGGACGCAATTTTATTTTCGGGACATGTTTGAAGGGTCACTTTTGTATTATTTGTAGGCAAAAACAATTTGCTACAAATTATGTCTTTACATTTTTTTTGTAACACGCATTGTTTCCGAGATATCGCGAGAAAAGCGTTTCCATCCCTTTTTCCAAGATGGCGGCCGGGGGCTAAGGGTGGCGACCCCACAAACTTGAAGTTAAGCTTCAACTGAATCTGTACCAAAAATAAAATTGCGTCCTCTAAAAAATGCAATATTCGGTCCTAAAATTGTAACATTCCATTTGACTATACTTGCAGACTACTGCTGGTATTCACCCGCTGGAGACCTGGTTCTGCTGCATCTCGTGTTCCGTGAGCTCTGCGACCTCCTTCTGTGTCTCCTTGAAGGTATCAAAGTGCAGGTCATGGTAGTACTCGCACACTACTTCTGGTACTCACCCGCTGGGGACCTGGTTCTGCTGCATCTCGTGTTCCATGAGCTCTGCGACCTCCTTCTGTGTCTCCTTGAAGGTATCAAAGTGCAGGTCATGGTAGTACTCGCACACTACTGCTGGTACTCACCCGCTGGAGACCTGGTTCAGCTGCATCTCGTGTTCCATGAGCTCTGCGACCTCCTTCTGTGTCTCCTTGAAGGTATCAAAGTGCAGGTCATGGTAGTACTCGCACACTACTGCAGGTACTCACCCGCTGGAGACCTGGTTCTGCTGCATCTCGTGTTCCATGAGCTCTGCGAACGCCTTTTGTGTCTCCTTGAAGGGATCAAAGTCCAGGTCGTCGTCTCCGTCTCCCGCCGCGCGGTGACCGCCCTGCTCGCTGCCTCGCATGTTGCTCATTCTGGACAACAGATATAGGAATTATGAATTTTCATCATCATCATCTTTTTCTTCAGCCCTTGTCGACCCACTGCTGGGTATAGGCCTCCTCCCCCTAGGTGCCATTGGTGTCGGTCTTGTGCTTTTCTTCTCTGGCGCCCAGCTCCTTCCACGGAAGACGTGTCCTCAGACATTGTTGTAAGGCCGGATTCGAACCAGGCGAACCAGGTTGCGCCAGAATGTAAAGCAGATACTGATACTGTTGAGCACTCGCAAACCAACAAACTTCTTCATATATAAATTACTTAGTATTTAAGGAAAATATGTAAACTGACTTGCCCTATATGATGTGATGTCATAAGGTGAATAAAACTTTTATCTTTATCTTTATAGGTGTACAATTACCTCTGCTTGTGTTCCAGCTCCAGGCGCTCCGCGCTGAGCATGTGCTGGGGGTAGTGCTGGCTGTAGCGGCGCTCGTCGGAGCCGCGGTTGAGCTGCAGCCGCATCTGCTGCGCCTTGTGGAAGTCAGTGAAGAACTTGTCCATGTTCTCCGCCAGATATCTGCCTTCACTCTGGAATTGTGAACGATTAAAAGGATTACGACGACTTCCCCAATCAATTAATTTCGCGGGGGAGTCACGACCCTCAGTAATGAGAGATCATTCTCACCAAGTCGTATTCCTCATTACTGGTTCGCATTGGCATGTAGAAGCTATAATCTAATGTATCTATCAGCTTAAGTCTCTAAAAAATGTGCCCATTGCACTTTTTTCAACAAATTTAGAAACTGTTTACCTTGTGCGCTTAAGGTTTTTAGCATAAAAAATGTACGATGACCTAAAAGCCCTAGCAATGTTTTGATTTAAGTATAAAGATTTGCGTGCAAGGCGCTAGACAGAAAAATACTTTATACCTAAATAGTTTTATACTTTTTTGGTGCAGTTTTGACTCATGCCTTATTAATGCCTCGTACATATATGTGACTGTTCTTATAAGTAACTTTACTGGAACATTATTTTCTTCTATTGTACTCTATATTGAGCCCGAAAAGTAACAAAATTTATTTAAAGCCACAAAATATTATTTAGTATCTCGTCACGTCATATAAGCTGAAGTGGCAATGGGCCGGTCATATTTGTAGCAGAACCGACAACCGATGGGGTAGGCGAGTTCTGAGTGGAGACCGCGGCTCGGCAAGCGTAGTGTAGGGCGCCTGCTACTAGGTGGAGCGAAGACATCATCAAGATAGCAGGGAACAGGTGGAGACGAGAAGCACAAAATCGGGCTGAGTGGCGTGCCTTGGGAGAGGCTTATGTCCAGAAGTGGACGACTGTAGGCTGATGATGATAATGATGATCATCTCGTCATAAAGAAAAAAACCATAAGTACTGAATACTGATATAAATACAACTTTACTTACATTCGTCTGTGACGCGTCGAATCCATTTACGAGAGCACTCTGTGGTATCTGCATTTGTTGTTGTTGGTGCAACATGAACCCGCCGAGAGCGCCCGCCATGTTGTTGGGCATGTTGTTGGCCATATTGTTGGCCATATTGTTGGGCATGTTGGGCGCCATGTTGCCGGGCAAGCCGCCCATAGAACTTGTGCCCATTGAATTGTCTACGCGCATACCGAACGGTGGAAGCATATTTGGATTTTGATGAAAATTAGCACCTGCAAAGAGAAGATTGCCATTTTTAATATTTTCTTGATATTTAAACTTTAGGTATAATATAGGTAAGTAAAAAATAATATCATAAAATTGATTCACGGAAAAAGCTAACGTAGTGACGTTATAATGTTGTTTTCCATTAAAACTGTTGATTTCACAAGAACTTAACATCAGGCAGGGTGTAGTCAAATGTAAACCTATCCCACGTAAAAAAAACTTGCACAATTATTACACTGATAAACAATGTAAAATTATGTTGAGCAACTGACTAAATTACTAAAAATTCTATGTCCTCTAATCACAATAAAACAACACTATGAACATATTTATAAATCAAAACTTTTGTCAAAACTTATATATACGCTGATCTTTTAAAAATGTTGGCTACCGCGTGTAAGATCATCGCTAGGGGCGCTAGTGTGCCGTGAGGTCCAAATGTTCTCAAACTAAGTAAACCTCACCAATTTGCCGCTAGAATCGGTACTGGATCGTAAGGTTTGAAGTGTCAAATGTCAAAAAACGGTAGCTCTCATTTAGTCACTTGGCATTCGATCAACGATTAAATCGGAAATTTCACAATTTTTATTACAAACTAGAGGACCCGACAGACTTCATCCTGTCTGTTAACTCTCTTACTCTTTAGTTAGAAAACGTTTGTATGGTAAAACGAAAAGGGCGGTTTTTAGGGATTTTCCAGTATTTTTTCGGATTTTTCTCGCCGTAAAAACCATCCTTGAACTTCAACGAATATTAAAAAAAAGAAATCAGCCCAGGAGTTGTTGAGTTATGCGCTTACCAACACATTTTGCGATTCATTTTTATACATAAGAAGTTGATTTTTTTAAACTCACCTAATAATTCACTAGCCGACTCTAGGCCTATACTAGAAGGCATGTATCGTTTAGGCTCGCCCAGGGCATGTTGCCGCGCCATCATCTCGTTCTGCCTCATCATCAGTTCGCTCTGGCTCCGCTCCCTCATCATCAAGTCCTTAGCATCGAGCAGTCCGCTGTTCATTTGATTAATCGGTCTATCTAAGAAGCCCATGTCGCGGTCTAGTAACCCGTATCCGTTTAGCACTGGGCTCTTTATGTGCGGCATCAGATTGTTGTCCACTAAACCAGCCAGCATCTCTTTATGTCTATGCATCATCATCACTTCATTGTTTGCGTCGTTGAGCAGGTTGTGTGTGTCGTCTTCCAGTAAACTGTGATCGCTATTATCTAACAAGTCGTGGTTCTCCAGCAGGCTATGTCTATCTGATTCTAACTCGTCCAATTCGTTTGTGAGATACTGCGCTTCGTTTTCGAATACGGACGGGTTTTGTGTGGTTGTATTTGATTGTGTGTTCGTATAGGTTTTGGTTTCTCTCTCCTCTTTTTCTGCGGGTTTATTTTTATTATCTTCCTCGATTGTTATGCTATTTGCCTTTTGTTTGGATTTGTCCTTCTTCTTTTGTCCGTTTGTGCCGTTCTCTTTTCTGTTGTTGGGTTTGTCTTGTGAGTCTTTAGTTTTAGTTTGAGCCTGTGTTTGTGTCTGTAGTTGTACGGGACTGGAGGATTCTGTCGACGATGATGATGATGTGCCGTTTTCTTGTGATTTATTGTTAACTGGGGACAAGAGAGAAATCGGTTATGCTTATATTAGATGGTACACTGATACTGAAAAAAAAAGACGAATTTAATAAGCAAACCGTGGTCGCAACTCCGTATAATATGATATGAATAATTTTATTCTCTTTATTGTCAAGTAGGGGCCGAGACCTCCATACATCGTTAACGTTACTCATGCGTCTGAGATTACGTTTAGATTTCTCTAGTTGCTATCTATATATATAGCTATATTTGGTCTTTTTTTTGTACATATGTAATCTATTGCGTAACTTAAATGTCGAACCCTTTAGAATTAAGTTTAGGAATAAAGATTCGAAAGATTTGAGCCTAGGTGGTTTTTTTGTTATGTGTCTTATACTTAAATAACAAAATGAAAATATAAAAATGTTCATATTTACTTTTCCTCTGCTTACCCGGTGCGTGCTGTGGCTTGGGGCTGGCCTGCTTCCTGGCGGGGCTGTCGCTGGGTGGGGAGGAGCCCAGACTAGGCCACGCCTCCTTGCCGTTACTGGCGCCGCTGCCGCTGCTACCGTTACTATTGCTATCGTTGCGTTCTTTCTTAGATCTGAAATAAACAGGGCAGTGGATGGAAAATGTGTTCTGAAAGTTGGTCATACACGGATCAGACAATGGTGTATGAAGTTATTTATTGCTGAGCATAGACCTCTAAATGAATAATTTGAGTAGAAATGAGATTAGAGTTCGCAAATTGAAATGTTTTACATATGTACATTTAACAGAGATGAAGATGACATAATATTTATCGATAAATCACTTCGAATAAACGAAAAAACAGGAATAAAGCTCAGACGAAAATTTAATAAGCTAACAGAAACTAAATCAAAATCTATAAACGCAAAAAAAAAGTAAGACGCAGAAATTGTGCCCAAAAGCAATAGAAGTTGTAAATGAATGGTACTTACTTAGAGGAATTGACTACGTTTACATTAGACGATGTGACCACTGTTGTCGGTATAAAGTTCGATTGATTACCTGAAAACAAGAAAATTTGGACATTAATCGTATATCCTCATGACGGAGGGTCGTGACTCCCCCGCAGAATTAATTCATCAGGGGAGTTCTCTTGGGCAGATACATGCGTCCTCAGATATTGTGGTCCTCAAACATGTCGGTTTCCTCACGATGTGTTCCTTCACCGTTAAGCGTGTGCAATTCCACACATAACTTGAAAATACAAGTCATTGGTGTAGGGCCGGATTCGATCCAGGGTGACGTGCGCCTGGATGAAAAGGAGACACTGGAACTGCTGAGCCACACTCACTATCACTCCAGTTCTAATATACATGACATTTAATTTACCAACGAAAATATTTCTGATAATTTGATAAACAACTGTCTCATGACACACTTTTCAATTAATTTTGAAACTTACCATCTTTTGAACTGCTCTTGCTTTCATTCGCACTAGAATTACCTGTAAATGGAAATTGTGATATTAGAATTCGAAATAAAAACAGAGGTAGTAAAATGATACTGTAACTAGTGTACAATACGGTTGTCAGATGTTCAAATTTCCAACTAGGCTTACAAAATAGCCCAGCATTTGGCTTATCTCTCTCATGAGTCGTATTCCTCATGACTGAGAGTCGTGGCTCCACCGCAGAATTAATTCGTTTGGGGAGTTTTCTTGGGCAAATACATCGTGGTGGGCACCCAAATCCTTCCTCGGAAGACACATGTCCTCGGATATTGTGGTCCTCTATCAAGTCGGTTTCCTCAAGAGGTTTTCCTTCGCCGCTAACCGAGTGCAAATCCTATCCTACACATAACTTGAAAATACAAGTCATTGGTGTAGGGCCGGATTCGAACCAGGATGCGTCTGGATGAAAAGCAGACACTGGAACCGCTAAACCACACTCGCTTTTAACTCGATTTCTAGAGGTACTTCTTGGCCCAGGTAAATACAGCGTAGTGTAAACACTGATGACGAGCAGGCCAGACGGTCAATATCTGTACAAAATGACGAAGTGACCTGGCCAGTTTACCTGAAATATGATGATTCACTCTGGTGAATATCGCGTAGTGCAGGTGGTAGGTAGCCAACGTAAGTAAAACTTAGCTGGCAGCTGGCCGGTTTAGTACAACATGATCAATAGTTGGTCAGGATTGGTCAGTTGGACATGTTACTTGAAATGACTTGGACATGTTACTTGAAATGACTTGGACATGTCATTTGACGTGTCTTGGACATGTTACTTGGAATGGTTACTTGAAGTGACTTGGACATGTAACTTGGAGTGACTTGCACATGTTACTTGAAGTGACTTGGCCATGTTACTTGAAGTGACTTGGCCATGTTACTTGAAGTGACTTGCACATGTTACTTGAAGTGACTTGGACATGTTACTTGAAGTGACTTGGACATGTTACTTGAAGTGACTGGGCCAGGTTACCTGAGGTGTCTTGCTTGTTTTCCCTGGTGGCAGCCAGCAGTTGGTTGTGCAGTTTGCGCTCGTACACTTGGTGCAGCCCCGCGTGCATCTCTTCCTTCGTGAACGACGCTTTGGGATCACCTGCAAGACAAGTTAATATAAGTATTGTGATCTATTTACTATAGTTTTCGTAGTTATGCTTATTTGCTTATCCGTATTCATTTATTTCGGACAAATGAGCAAGAAAAAAGACAGGTTCGTATAGGCTAGTTTCTTTGTTATAGTATCAAGTTTGTTATTTGAAGCCGGTTAAGGAGCAGTCGCAGGGGAAAAACACTATTATATTTCTCCAGACTTTCATTTACAATAGATTTCCGCAAAGTAACGGCTGATTTCATATCTTAAAGGTACTCTAGCTCAGTACAGGGCACTCACCTAGCTCGTGCAGGTACATGCAGTCGGGCTTGGGGCAGGGCTGGTTCTTCATGAAGTTGGCGCAGTACTTGGTGGTGCCGAGCGAGCCCTTCAGCACGCGCCCATCCAGCGTCACGTTGTTCACGCCCTGGATGGCGCGCAGCGCGTCCGCGCTCGACACGTACGTCACGTACGCGGACGCAGACGGACCCTGCGGGAACTGCTGTGTAGCTGGTTAGTATGCTCAAGGAAACATGCATTAAAATAATGTAATGTAATAGTAAATGGAAATACTTTTGTCATTAGTGTCAGGATAAAGCAGTTGTAGTAAGTAAAGTAAGTAGTAGTATGTTAGTAAAATAATACTCGAAAAAGCTTCTTCTAATATTTTATAATGAATAAAATAAAATTTCGTAACGAACAGAGACATATTTCTTAAAAATATTAAATGTAAAGTAAATGAGGGTCTTCCTCCTCCTCCTCCTTTCGTCATGTTACTCATTACTGAGGGCCATGACTTCCCCGCAGTTTTATTAACCGAGTAAGATTGTAAATAAGGGTGGTGGCTACAAATACAAAGATTAGATTGAAAACCTTTTTAAACTACTTCTTTTTAAAGCTAAAAACAAAATGTTGATAGTTACCTGTTGCCCAGCATAGGTGGTACTTTGGTTTATAACTACTTTGTGAATTTTCCCATATTTTCCAAAGTACTCCTGCCGTTTTAGTATCTGAAAGGTAAAGAAACAAGTACTCGTAAGAAATTATTTTACTAGCGTACGTAGGTTTATGTTTAGTAGTGCTAAGTAAGTAGTAAGGTGTATTTTGGTACCGAGAGATTACAAACAAACCTAAGTAGATAACCAACAGCAGAGACCTTCAAATAAGTTATCTGGGCGACAGAAGCGCCCTAATTGTATGGGTTTAGATTAGGGTTTCATCTACAGGCGAGACTGTAGTCTTGTCTGCAGGAGTCTGTAAGATGGCGGGTGTCTGTGGGACTCACCTCTGGGTCTGCGAGGCGCACGGGCAGCCCCACCACGAACACGAGGTTGTTCTGTACGACGCGTACGTTGGCGAGCGCAGGCCGGACTGTAGTCTTGTCTGCAGGAGTCTGTGAGACGGCGGGTGTCTGTGGGACTCACCTCTGGGTCTGCGAGGCGCACGGGCAGCCCCACCACGAACACGAGGTTGTTCTGTACGACGCGTACGTTGGCGAGCGCACGCCGAGACTGTAGTCTTGTCTGCAGGAGTCTGTGAGACGGCGGGTGTCTGTGGGACTCACCTCTGGGTCTGCGAGGCGCACGGGCAGCCCCACCACGAATACGAGGTTGTTCTGTACGACGCGTACGTTGGCGAGCGCACGCCGAGACTGTAGTCTTGTCTGCAGGAGTCTGTGAGACGGCGGGTGTCTGTGGGACTCACCTCTGGGTCTGCGAGGTGCACGGGCAGCCCCACCACGAACACGAGGTTGTTCTGTACGACGCGTACATTGGCGAGCGCACGCCGGTCTTGTCTGCAGGAGTCTGTGAGACGGCGGGTGTCTGTGGGACTCACCTCTGGGTCTGCGAGTCGCACGGGCAGCCCCACCACGAACACGAGGTTGTTCTGTACGACGCGTACGTTGGCGAGCGCACGCCGAGACTCTAGAGTCTTGTTCCGCCGCTTTTGCTCGCGCGCTTTCTTCTCCGTCTTTATTGCTGCCACCTGGAATGTATGTTATACAAAATTAAGCGTAAGTCATCAACGTAAAGCTTTTTTTAAGTGCTAGTTCTAAATCAGATATAGTTTTCATGTAATTATGTTATATGAAGAACTCGACACCATGCATGAATAAATCATGAACGAATAAATCAATAAATGAATTGAATTTTGGGGTCCATTTCAGCACAAATACTTTGAATTCCCTTGTGACAGTGTCTTCGGATTTCGCTTAAGTTGACTTGGTGGTAACAAGCCTTAAAGTTCAGTGTTAGTATTAAAAATATAGTAAGCCGGAACGGAACTGACATAGACTAACCCATTAAAACGCGGACAAAGCCGCGGGCATCCACTAGTTAAATTAAAATATTACCTGCTCTTGACTGAGCGGAGTGAAGTCTGCCGGGTTCTCCGGGTAGGCCTTCCGACAGGCGGGGCAGAGCCCGTTCTCGCCCTCCCGGATACGGTTCCAGCAAAACCGGCATATCTGGAAGGTGGATGGAGATGGGTCAGAGGTGGGTAGGGGTAGATTTGGCAAATGTAGTTAGTTATATCTGCTTAAATAGAGGTTGTGTAGGAAGACAACTTTTTTTCTACAAATTTTTATTAAGATAGATAGATATAAATACTTTATTAAAACACCACACATAAAAACAATACAAAACAGAAACATAGAAATTAAAATTAGCGTCTTAATTGGCGGCCTTATCGCTAAGAGGATCTCTTCCAGGAGTAAGAGTTAAGAGTACGTTAAAAATGTGACAAACATTTTGAACAAGGAAATTGTTACTTCAGGCTATTTTTATTATATGATTTTTCGTTTGAACAAAGCCTGGGAAGTTACAGAGCTATATTGAATAAGTATGATGGGGTTTTTAAACATACTTTTATAACAATCGTTATTTATGGTATGCCACATAATACATTTCTCTACTTTTCTAGTATATCTTAGTAAAGTTTGCTTTCACATACAGTATCAAGGTTTTAGTGATGCATATTTTTAATCAGGGTTAAAAAAAAATTGCATCACTATCTCTTTAGAGCGCGAGGCGGTTGCTCGTTGATTTCTCGTTATTTTATAAACAGAACTAAACTTTGTAGTATCTAGAAACGTGATTTTCTATTATAGATGATAGTACGGAACCCTCCGTGCGCGAGTCCGAATCGTACTTGGCCGGTTTTTTAAATCATATGTTTTACAAGATTGGTAAACACAGAAGTAGATATAAAAGTGGTACATACTTGGTAACCACATGTGCACGGGTAGAAGTGGAGATCGTCCACCTCCAGGGGTTCCATACACAGCGGACATTCCACCTGCAAACAAACACAATAGCAATTACAAATCACTCTCTTTGAGTCGTATTCCCTCATGACTGAGGGTCGTTACTCCCCCGCAAAATAAATTCGGGGATTTCTCTTGGGCAGATACATCGTAGTACTGGTCTTTCCACGGAAGACACATGTCTTCCCTCTTCCATTTTACTCCATTACTCGTCATGTCCGTATTCATTCCTCTCACACACAAATTTGTAAAAAAATAATCTCTCTCTCTCTCTTTCTCTCGAGTCACATTCCTCATGACTGAGGGTCGTGACTGGGGAGTCATGCAGAACAATTCGTTAGGGAAGTTTTCTTGGGCAGATTTGGGACATTGGGACGGACGCCCAGGTCCTTCCACGGAAGACACATTTCATTATTGTGGTCCTCAAACATGTCGGTTTCCTCACGATATTTTCCTTCACCGCTAAGCGAGTGCAAATCTACACATAACTTGAAAATACAAGTCATTGGTGTAGAGCCGAATTTTAATCAGGATGCTTCTGGATGAAAAGCAGACACTGGAACCGCTAAGCCACACTCGCATAGTAAAAAAATATATAGATATAATATAATAAGATCTACCAGCTCTTCTCCACTCTGATTCAGCACTGACATCCTAGACCCAAGAGCGCGCGATGGAACTTCCAGCCACACTAGACGACACTACTGTAACCTGGAAACAAATGTAAACAAACATTTAATCAAATAAATTATATGTATAAAATATATTAAACACGGTTACTCTTTAACGCGAGAGTGAACCGGTTCTTGTTGGGTAAGCACGCTCTATCTTAGGCCATCTATTGCTTACCATCAGGCAAACTATGGTCAAGTAATAAGGAAAAAAACAACAGTGAATAAATAATTTCACTCATTTTCTGAACTATAGCATAGGTTTTGTATTGGGCTAGATGGCGCTGTGTAAAATGCTCAGGAATGAATGTGTCTAGCGTAAAAAAATAACTTGTTAGTTTCTTTTTTACATTGCACTGCACAGATGTTTGAGCGTAAAAAAGAAACTTGTTAGTTTCTTTTTTACTCTCAATCATCTGTGCAAAATTAGGAGGTAGATTATTAGATCATGGATTAACACATACGGCGGGTAACACATAGGGCACCACTATTATACATATAAGGACAATTAATGCACCAGTTAATTAGGAGCTCCTTTCCCTATTATGAGTAAAGCAATTAATTAATTAACAATTAAATTATATATGATACAAGTAAGTAATGATTTCAATCAATGTTAAAGTTGAACCGCAACATAAAGTTATTTCGGTCAAATATCGATACAGTTGAGTATTTGGCATAGATCCAGACAATGCAATAATCTTCCAAAATGGGCCACATTCCGGTAGGTACCAAACCTATCATAGGTATTATAGCACTTCTAACTATTGGTTAATATTTGAAGCACTTAAAAAATTATTAAAATGTCTCTCTCTTTGAGTCGTATTTCCTCATGACTGAGGGTCGTAACTCCCCCGCGGTATTAATTCGTAAGGGGAGATCTCTTGGGCAGATACATCATGATTGCCCAGGTCCTTCCACGGAAGACACATGTCCTCTGATATTGTGGTCCTCAAACATGGTTGTGGGTTTCCTCAAATATATACGTATTATATCCGTTATCTTGTACCCGCGACACAAGCGTTTGCTCAGTGTGGGGCTAGATGGCGCTGTGTGCAATGTCCCGGAATTATTTATTATTTAAATAATAAAAAAATATTTCAGGACACATCACACAGCGCCATCTAGCCCCATACTAAGCTAACGCTTATTTTCATAGCCTTTCTGGCTAATTCAATTTCATTTTCCCAATGATTTTTTGTTGTTGAAATTAGAGCTTTTTAAATATTGCAAGGTTTTAGTGTTGATTATAAGTATCATGGTCATGTTTGACCAAACCCTTTTATAAGGAAAAAAACCATAAACAAGACATTTAAAAACACAAGTGTGCAGATCAGTTGCAAATATGTTGTTAAGATGAGTATTATGACATAACAACATGTTGCAATGTTAGAAAGGCGGCTTGAGGTCAAATACTTTTCGTTTTTGCATTCCACTGGACATTAGAGATGTGGCTATAAGTAGGAACAAATTTATTAGACCCGCCTTTATATTTTTAGTAAAAATAATCAATTTAATTTTTAGATTAATGTCAAATAAAGTGCATTTTTTGCTTTCTATAATGTTTTAGGCAATATTATTTTTTACTAGAAGACTTTCATATTTAAAGAGTGGGATGAGTGGCGCACAATCCGAGGCCTTTGCTTAGAAGTGTGCGAAATCAGGCTGCTAATGATGATGATGAATTGCATTACCTTATACAGTTGATTAAATATTACAGCAATAGATAGATCAATTTAGATAAATTATTATTATTGACAAACATGTTAGTGAACTTGTCTTACACATTTGTGTTTGTAAACAATTAAATATTTACACTATATGGGTCTGATACTATGATAATAATAGTAATCTACGTTTATCTCATTTATATACAGTGAAACTTGGTTAAGTGGGACCTGGATAAGTGAGAAACCTCCATAACTGGAACTCATGCTGAGGTCCCAACACTTAGGCACTGAATTACCTCTGTTAGTGGGACGAGGTAAGCCTCTATATCTGGGATTTGTTCTTTCGATTTATCATCATAGTTACCTCTATAACTGAGACAGCGAGTAAATTTTATATGCATAAACCTCTGTAACTGAGATAACATTGTTTGTTAGCAGCAATGGTTGGATGTATATACTAGGTGGTGATATAAAATAACAGGCAACACTTCTAATATTAAAATATCTATTCATAGCCTCCATGGTGCCTCTGAGATACAAGCCTAGCTTAGTTGAGCGGCACTAGTTCAAAATTAAACTGTAGAATTTAATTTTTAAGCTTTGCATGCAATCTTAGACATAAGCTACAATCTTGTTAATAGATAAAGTTAATAAAGATTTTTTGATTTGATAGTTAAAGTTATAATGCTCCTAAAAGCTATTTCAAATGAAGCTGGTTATATTAGGTAGGTTATTAAAAAATATTTTATTACACTGCAATATCCCTATTTTGGGACTGAAGTTGAGGTAAGTCTAATTGAATAATCACAAAAAATATGTTATAAGCTTCACAATTTAGTTATCTAAACTAAACCCATATAAGCACCAAAATAAAAAAAAAAACATAAAGTTTATAATTCTAAGGAGAAATTTGGGCTGCCTTATATAGCCACAAACATACGAAAAGATGTTTAATTCTTTTATTGTGTTATTATTTTAATTAAATGTCAAACAATAAATAAAATGACAGTATAAATGAACAACCCACCCTAAAATTATTCACAGTGCAAATTTGCCCATCAAACTAGCTGTGTTTCTGAGCTGATTGGCAATAGACATTCATTGCACCAGGAACATTATTTTAATCTCATTTTTTTTTATTTACAGTTGTTTAGTATTTACTCAATAGCCAATAAAAAAAATTGAATTAATTCCCATTATTCCCTACAGACTTCGCACCTCAATCACATGGTATTTCAACTGTTTTGAAACATACATAAATATATTCAAAACATTGTCTTATCATGACGTCATTGCTCGCTGATATTGTTTGTACTGATATAAAAGTCCGAATTAACCATTGATAACTGTAATCTGTACTCCTAAATATATTTATTATATGAATCTAGAAACAATAATAATACACTATATAATATATACATATTATGTCACATTGATTCGCTCACTGGCGTCTATAAAATACCTGAGTAGTTATGTTTTGTTTACATTTGATAGGCTCACGCTTGACTACAACTCGCCTGATGTTATACAACATTGAAGTCAGATTCTTTTTATTCTTCTTCTTATCGTATGAGAATGGCCAGGTGCCAGTGACTCAGGTGTCAAGAGTTTATCAAGCCCTAATGCCACTTTTCGGTCACCCATGCAAGGACTGACCGCATTGACATTTGCTTGTAAATATATTTATCTGAGATAGCTTTACAATTACAACTGCTAAATAATTTTTCATTGGTGGAGCTACAAACAAATAGTCATTGATGATGATGCTTTCCAAGCCGATTTTGGCAAATGTACTTCCTACGGGAAGGTTACTGATGCGTCCTCAATAGAAATAGTCAAATAGTCATTACCACATTAGTCAATTGTAATTATTAGGATTATATTAATTAACTAAATGAATGTCCCCACTTCTGGGTAAAAAATCATATGATTAGACATTAATTTTAATTCAGAAGTGGACATTACTTAATTTACTTCATTATTAATATTAAGGACAAGACAATCATCATGACACTATTTTTTTTTAAATCCATGTTAGTTAGGTACTATTTTTAAACTATCTATACATATGTACATATAAGAAAGCTGAAGGGGGTCAAAAATCTAAACATAGAAGATATAAGAAAAATAATTGTTTGTGTATACCTACTTTAATTCCATAACAGATATATAGATCGATTTTTATCTGTGTGTCTGTTTATTTAAAAGCCCATAACACAAAATCATTTTTTATTCTGGGTCTGTAGGTAGTATGAGGTCTTAGAAGTGTCATAGGCTAGGTACTTTTTATCTCAAAATAATGCGAGCGAAGCCGCGGGCGTCCACTAGTTGTTGAATAAAGTAACAGATTATGGAAAAAAAATCTATGGTGGTGGTATGGGGTCTCTAATATGGCCTAGATTACTTTTTATTCTGGGACAACGAAAGTGAAGCTGTTTGCTTTACTTCTGTGCAATGTGATGAACAAATATTCCTTTATGTTGTGTGAATGAATTTTTACACACCAGTATAGATAAGACTACAAGCGAATTGATTGTTGATTGTTGGCAATTCTCAGATTTGTCATACATAATATTGTTTTATTAATTTACAATAACATATATTCATCTTTAATTATGGAGATCATGTTTGATTAACAATGCTTTTGGTTACTTTGGGTAACTATAACAAATATAACAATACATTAACCTCGACTAATGAGAGATTACAAATGGATTATAAATGAATTCCATATTAGAAAATGTTTGTTTATAATGTTTCTGGTTTTTTATACAAGTACATAGTTTCTTTAATCATTATGATGAGGTAAGCAAGACTTGATTCCAAGTTTTTAAATTGCAGTTATATTTCAAATATCAAAAGTAGTTTCTAAACAAAGGGTTGTGGATTCGATTCCCGCATGATACATGTATGAACAATATAGGAATCTTAAAATTTGACATTACTTGTGTTGTCTGGTCGTTTCTATGTGTATAATAAGTGCCTAGGTATGTGTTAACAAACAAAAGTATATAAGTATTATATCCGTTATCTAGTACCCACGACACAAGCGTATGCTTAGTGTGGCGCTGTGTGAAATGTCCTCAAATATTTATTTTAGGTCATAATTGTCTTGGATTTGAACTTTATTTTTTTCTGATCTCTCTTGTACCCGAGGCCAAGACTCATTTATAGCCGCTGCACTAGACAGACTAAGTTAATAAGTAGGTAATCTTTGAATTACTTATGACTGTCAACACCATTTTTTTTAAGACATGTCAAACTTGAAAAGTGACATAATAGCATTGTTATTATTTTTACAGGAACACACATAATTTGCTATCTAGATATTGCTTTCATGTTAGGTATTTTACTTATCAATATTTTAATAGTTCTAGGTCACTTTTAGATTAGGGCTAATTGTTCACAAGATTTTTAAGTTAATTCAAAATGGAAATAGCAAGCTTTATGTGTTTTGTTAAGTAAATTAACAACCCAGAGGCATTGTTGGTGTAATTTAAATCAGGTAATAAATAATTTAATAAGCATCTTACTAGTAAGTACCTTTCAGTGTATAGACTAAAATAATTATTTTCTGGGCTTAAATAAAATTGTTGTAAGATAAAACATCTATGTAATATCTGGTGTTTGTTTAGTAAATAAAATAAATATTTTTTTAAGGACATAGCACACAGCGCCATCTAGCCCCATACTAAGCTCACGGTTGTATCATGGGTACTAGATAAATTAATAATTTTAAAGTATGTAGTTTTGTCTTATATTTTTTATATTAGGTATTTTACTTGTATGTACTAATCAACTCTTAGACAATAGATGTTATAGGTTTAGCTAAGAACGCTAAAACCTATGACTTCATCAGCAATTAAGTATGTACTTGTTATGACGCCAATATTATACTTTTCCTTATTGGCAACATATTGGTTTTGTAAAGATTTGTAGGTTTAATTTAATTAAGATGGTGGTCTTAGTTATTTATATCATGTAAGTAAGTATTAATATTATCTTACAGAGAGGCATACAAGTCTATCGTAAAATTGACTGTCTATATTAACTAAATAAGCAATTGGGCACTTTATTGATGAACATTTGTTTATATTAGGAATAATACTTTTTTAATTTAATCAATTATTTGTGTCTTCTGATTGCAAGCAAATTTTAAAATCTTTACAGTTTATAAGACTTATGCAGTAAGAATAGCATACTTTAAGTTTTCTTGTTAAACCGTAGCAACACCAGTCAACAAATTTACCAGTTCACATAAATTTTAGATGTTCTCAAACAACAAATACTTCTTAAGCATGTAGGTCAACAAGTGATATCTAAAAACTAACAACCCATTTGTAAAATAACATTTATTGTTGTCTCTATGTCATATTTAAAGACACAACTTTAAGTTTTATCTAAAAATAGCATCTTTACTCATAAATTTCTCCCATTAAGTATTCTAATAGCTTTCTCTGTACCTTTACTATTTGATAGGCCATAATTACAGTCTTGTAAAGTTACAGTTACAACTTTACCCATTGTTTTAAAATAACTGAGGTTTAGGTAAGATTATTATGGATGAAGATTGTTTTTGATAGTTTAATCTAATATTTTTACTTGTTGTGTTTGTTTGTTGTTTTTTGGCCACTAGACATACTTTCGAGAAACAAATACCTAGGCTTTTAGGCTTAGGTACTCTACCAATGCCAAAAGAGTAGATAGAGCTTTACTTGAATGCCATAAAAAAAATTGTAGGTTCCAGTTGTTAGTCATATTATGACAGGCATTAAGCCTAGTCAGTGGCCCTTAGGGTGGCTTCATAAACTCTCAACACCAGTGATAACCACACACCTTATATAAGAAGATCTAATGCATCAAACACTCACTTGTTTTTAATAGAGTGGGCTGTTGGTTTGGAGTAGGTATAACTGACAACTAAAACAATCTTTTTAAAACCAACTTTTCAACAGAAACACTTCAGGTGAAGAAATAGTGGTCAAATTCGGAGTAAAAAAATACAGCAATTACACATTGCATGTTTAATGGATGTTCATGTGTATGTTAGATAGCTAATCATTAAAACATGTAAACAAAATAAACAGTATGTAAGTACATAAATATAGGAAGAGTTCTTTCTGATATATGCTTTGTAATGGTACAATTTAATTTTATTAATTTGGTTCTTTCTTGGTAATTATTATTTTGTGTTGCAATAAAGAATTTTATATTCTATTCTATTAATTTAGAAAATTGTATTGTGTAGGTGTTTACACTTTGATAAAAAAAATACTTAATACTTTGCTTCCATCCTTGGGGAAGATCTCCAGTATCTGACATACAAGTTTCAGCTTAGTTCGGGGCTATGGGTCAACCTCTGGGATGAATCCACTGATGTTTCATGAACATTATATTATTTTTTGTATCACCTGCACGTTTTTTGTATACTTAAAGAAATAAAATTAGTAAAGCACTATAAATTCCCAATGTCAACATGAGAATAGAAGTAGTTTGAAAACCCTATTTACATACACCAAAATGTAGGCCTTGTCACTATTTTTATAAAAAGTGTTTTGTTGTATTTAATATGGACTTGATTTGTATTGTTTCTAATTTTATCTACAAGGCCTAAATTTACTTTAGAGTGTTATGTTTATCACTACTTTTCTGTCAATTCAATGTGTGGCACAGTTTGTGGTGGCTAACCCAGTTACATTTGTAATGTAGATGTATAACTGGGTGCTTCATATGAAAAGCTCCTGTTGTCCATTCAGATTATTTCTTTGTAAAGATTATGATTCATCTGAGGACCCACTTGGACAATGGATTGTATAATAAAAAAAATAAGAATAGAAAACAAACAATAAAGGCAAGTGCATTCCTAAGTTTTTACGAGTTTACAAACGAAATGCAAGATGTAAACAGAGGATTTGGGGCGATTACATTAAAAATACAGCGATAAAGGATCGCAACAATGACTCAACTCAGGTTTGACAAGTTCACAGATTGACATTTTTACCAAGAAAAAACATCTCGAGATTACAATACGTCTCCTTCGGAAAACCACCCCCAGCCCTGATCCCATGTCAATTACCTAAATTATTAAGATAAACATACAGAAAACAGTTTACGTTGCATCTTATGTACCTACTCGCGTAACTAGATGTATGCCCGTCAGCTGCCATTCACGAGTATGTGGCAAAAGTCAAACTTTCATATCGTACAAGGATGCACTAAAAATAATGCAAAAAACTAACTTACAACCTTGCGCGTATGGAAAACTTTATTCTACAGTTTCAGCAAACGATTCCATTTTAGGATAAAAAATTAAAATCGATGTTTACCTTACGTCTTCTCTCAATGCAAATCTTTTCTTTGCAGATCCGAGACTGCTAACCCTTCCGCTAGAGTCGAAGATGAATCTTTTTCAATGGGTCTACTGTGCAGATCACGATTCAATTTAAAGTAAAATGCAAAGCTGAAATAAATACAACTGTCCCGAAGATATTTTCTGCGAGTTACTATACATTTGTTTTATGAAATGGCCTAATCTTTTACAAGATTCCGTTCTGTGATTCCATAGACAACATTGTATACTTTTTAATTTTGTTTAATGTAATTTTCCATTCTTGTCACTTTCTCTTGATAAAAGCGATGTTTTTTATTCAAAATTATCTCAAAATAAAAACGAATATTTGTGTTATATTGCAGTGCTTGATTTTATGCTGATCTTTGAATCAAGAGTTTACATCTTGTAATCAAATATTTTAATCATAAAATGTTATTTCGTGATTGTATTGTTTCATTGGCTGATTTATAATGCCAAAGACAATTTTGACAATCCTCCAATGAAACGCGAGACATGAATGACAGCAACATATGTTTAACCAATAGTAGCGGCGTATAGGTTCGTTGTTAAACACTTGTCAATATTTTTTTTTTAGTACTGGTAGCATTTTGACATTTTGCTTCAGCGACGCGAATAAAATCGAATAATGGGTTGACGCCTATGTTTCACGTCCCTATTCAAACATCAAGCACTTTTTTTTTTGTTTTTTAGCTTCGCAGCGTTCGTTTATAAACCCATTTATTTCCATTACAATCAATAAAATTATTATCACAGTCAGCAGGTTACGGCTTCATAACTTTGAAATATTTATTTATAATAGCAGAGACATTGAGAGAGAAAGTAAAATATCGAAAAAAATTTATAAACTCCTGTTTTTTGTAATTCGAAGGTGCACGTATTCTAAGAGCTTCTTACCACTTTCAATAAAAATAAATGTGTAAATTGATAAGATTAAGACAAGATAAATAATAAATTTGAGAATAAAATAGTACCTACGATTTCTATTACTGTTTTCAGTGAACTCTCCTAGCGCTATTCTGATAAATAAATAGTTCCAAGAAATTATTCAAACTGCAAGGGAACAGAGAATCCGGAGAGAAATTCACGGTGTCTTTTTTGTTTAGTTAATAGAAAAAAAAATACTTGGGTTTAATTTATTTGTTTAACTTAATTATTTATAATAATATTTCGTCTAAAAATTATATTTATTAAGTAAAAATGAAACATGTATTTACAAGCATATTATATATTTTTTATAATAATTAAGAATAAATTCTTACATCACGAGTTATAAAATAAATACATTTATTGCCTTAAATTAAGTCCAAAAGTACTCTGTACAGTTATTGTTAGCGATGTACAAACCAGAACGACATGTAAAAATATCCAAAAAACAAAAAAAAAATACAAAATAAAAAAGGGGCCTTATTGTGAAGTCAGCAAGTTTCACATCACTACGAACAACTTAACAAACTGTGTCTGAATCACAACCAATAGTTTGCATCTTAATTTCATCTCTTATCATTTATTTTATTTAATATTACACAAACTATTTTATATCATTGCTCTTCGCTTATTACTAAAACAAGAACCATTCTTTACCTTATCTTATAATTACATTAAATTATAACTATCTATTCGCTAGCGCGTGTGTCTGGATTGCCGATGTCTGCTTATCCATGCCCTATAATCTCGAGATCCTATCAATTGGCAGTCAGTTGTATCATTTACTACATATCCTTTTTTTTAAGTCGCTATGGCCTGCATTTACAGAAAAAATGCGCTTCGGAGCCAAATGTACAAATCGCAAAATGAACAAAACAGTTTAGATCACCCCTATACATATTATACCATTTAACAATATGAATTATTTCTGTTTACTGATTCTCGGGCCTTATGCTCGGTATTTTAAGGCATCAGTGGGGCCGTAACCAACACAGAGAAGAGGCCTTTTACAATATAAAACTTGAAAAAAGTAAAAAATTACAGAGTGGATGTTAGATTCATATTGAAATTCAATATGAAGTATTATTATGCATAATTATTAATCCATATCAAAGGTACAAAGAACAAATTAACATCTTTGAAGGCAACCAATCAGCTATTTCTTTATTCTCTCTACCTATATATAAACAATTCTTTGGGCGCCCACCACGATGTATCTACCCAAGAGATCTCCCCTAACGAATGAATTCTGAGGAGTCATGACCCTCAGTCATGAGGAAATATGACTCAGAGATAAAAAAATATATAAATAATAAAGGTAAAGACGAACAAGAACATGTAGTAAATGACACAGTCAACATATAAACCAATTCTAAGTATTGCATCGCAAGTGTGTGATTGCTTATAATTTTAAACAAGGCATTACCTAACCAAGGCCACTGTGACATACACAATGTGCTACTAGCTTAGCATAATAATATGCCCTATGCGTAGATTACCCTCTAAAGATACCTTAATATATCGATCTAGTATCTTTGTTCATTTTATAAATCTATTATGTCTTGTCAAGTCAACCTCCCAATATATACCAATTGGTTTTATTTGAAGTTAATACTATTAATTTGATGAATATTTTGTGTTATATTAAAAAATATTTTCAAGAATTGTGTGGATTTCAGTAAATATTTTACAAAGCCACTCTTGATAATTGAACTCATGATTATTCATCTGGACAAACAAAGCTTAGACAAGCATTGATAATTTTATTATGTAGTTTACTTCATATTTAAACGAAGCTTAACTCTAGATGATTAATGCAAAAAATATTCTATGTACATGTCATAACATGCACCATCTTCCAATCATTAACAAAAAAAAAATGCTGTTTGTGAAAACAGTTAAGTAACTAATGTTAATTAATTAGTATTAATTACATGATTTCAATGAAATATTAAATGATTCATGAAACATGGTAGTCACATTGATCAAATCATCAATCGTCATATTGCGGTATCTATGAAGGAGTAATCTACGAACCCTATAATAACTAACAAATAAAAAATAACTTGTAGCTTCGCCGCATTCGGCACTTCTCATACAGAATTACAGACGACAAAAATAAATTAAATAAGACGGTTTAAAATATCACGAAATTAAATTCACGTGGCAAATAATATGGCATCAGATTTTTAAGTACTTTCATTAACAGTAAGTAAGGCTTAATTTAACTTTCATAAAATTCATACTCGGATCATAGTAAAATATTCCGATTGCTGTATTAAATATAATAACTGGGATTAATAATAATGAGAAACATAATGAATATGCAATTACATAGCTGCCGGCTTCAAAAACAGGAAAACACTGTTAAAATATTCCTCTGATTTTGATGTGTGTCACAAATTTGGGTAATAATAAAATAAATAAATATTCCGGCATACAACGCCATCTAGCCCCACACTAAGCAAACGCTTGTGTCGTGGGTACTAGACAACGGATAAAATACTTATATACTTTTCTTTCGTAAATAAGTACTAACTTATTATATATAGAAACGGCCAGACTAGACACAAGTAATTACAAATTTTAGTATTCATAATTACTTGTGTCATGCGGGAATTGAACCCGCAACCCCTAGATTAGAAGGCAGAGTCACTACCAACTAAGCTAACAGAGCAGTCAAATAAAATGATGATGATGATGATCACCCCATCGGGTGATGTTAAATAGTAGTGTAGTTTGCAATGGAATTTGTGTATCTCGTACAAGTTGTTTTTATATATATTTTAAAGAATATACATATAGAAATCGGAGTCGGTATGCAGATTATATTTTATTTATATTCAGCATTCAGAGTATTTTACTGATACCTCGAGTATAGTTCACACGAGTAAGTTTGCTTCACGTTACTCCGCTTGTGTTTAAGAGTAAATTGGAAGACAGAAAAACATTGCTACTCAGATCAAATAAAAAAATATTAGTAATACAAAATTAACAACTGGTACGAGTTTAGAGACGAAATATGCCTAGGAAACCGAATTCCACTAATGAATTACATCTAAATGGACAAAACAAGCTTCTACGTGTACCTCTCTCGAGCCGGCAGAAGTAACTCAACCGCGGGGTTTTATTTAAGACCACATTGAAACAAGGATCGGACTCCATTAATTTCAAAATTGACTAGATAACTGCGTGCATAGGAATCGTACAACAAATAGCTAAAAGGAACCAATACACTGAAATTCTGGCATTTGTGTGTTAGAACGAACGAAAGGTTAGTAACGTTACAACTAATTTATTGCCATTAGCAAAAATTACGCCTAGAGAACTGTACTTTTTAAATTATGTAAAGAGTTTCTTCACTTCTAAACTTTGTACAATTTGTACAAACCGCATCACTAAAGTAAAGTTCGAAAACGTCCACTCAGTCGGGGTAAAGTAATGTAGGGCTAACCTGGAGTTAGCCGGCGACGAATCTCACGAATTCACAATAATACATGGTGTTTCAGCAACATAACAGTGCGCGGCATCACTTGGACGGCTGGTAGGGAGGGTAGGGCGCGTGGGGCTGCGCGGCGCGGGAGCCCGTCGCGTACAGCTGCTGCTGGAAGTTGTGGAACTGCGCCGCGTACGTGGGGTCCGCGGGCGACGGCACCGGGAACTGCCCCTTGAACGCGCCCGGCCCGCCCATGGACGGCGGCAGCGGCTGCCCCGCCTGCATGCGGGGGCCCATCGCGCCCTTGCCGCCGCGGAAGGGCGGGGGCGCGCCCCCGAACGGATCCATTTTCGGGGGAGAATTGAAGCCTTGAGGGTAGTGATGTGGCATACGGAGCATGGGCGCTCGCATCACTCCGCGCATCGCGTCCATGTCCGGTCGGGGCGGGAAGTAGCCGCCTTTGCCGTCCATTTGCATGGGGTTCGTGACTCGTTGGAGGAAGTCCAGCGACGGGGGCCCCCGGGGCCCCGCTTGGCACGCCATCTGTGGCCTGGTCGGGAGGTACTGGATGGTGTTAGGTGCGCTGGCTTTGACTTGTACGTTGGCGCCGTTGAAGGGGGGCATTTTGCCGGCGGGCATGCGGGGCCCGAGCATGTCCCCGCCCATGGGTCCCATGTTACCCATCTTGGGGCTGAGGCTCATGTCGGGCGGGAAGTCGCCGCCCATCATACCTTCCATTGGGCCGCCCATGCCTGGCCCGCCCATGTTATCCATATGGCAACCTGGAAAATGTTACATAGTTATATCATATTCATCCTCTTTCGAACTTAAATTAATATAAAAAAGTGTTCGACTAACATTGAACCACTAACGCAAATAGAAGATCTATTTAAGTACACATACACAGACGAAACTAGTTAAGTTTGATGAAAGTAGGCACATACAAAAAAATGCAGTTGGTGTAAATAATGTTATAAACACATATCTCATTTTCTACTCACCCATATCATTCATCATCATATGCGGATGTCCGTGCGGATGCATCGAGTGATGATGTTGCATGTGATGTGGCCCCGACCCGAATGGCCCCATGCCTCCACCATTGGGCCCCATCGGTCCTCCACCGGGGCCCCCGCCACCACCACCGACTGTATTCGTTAACTGCTGCGACATTTGTGCAAGTGATGATATAGGGTCGAATGATGAGGTGGCGGGGCCCATGGGACCTCCAGGGCCTTGGTTCGGGTTGATGGGGATGTTGTCTGGCCTGTTCATACTGCAGGGCCCCGGGAAGGGCCCCGGTAAACTCGTACTGTTCGGACCGCCTGATAACGTCGCCTGTGGAAACAAATTAAAAGATATGAGACAGATAAAATAAAATAGGCATTAATAAAAGTGGAAGTACGTTACGCTACGTTGCCTTAAACTTGCTCTTGTTGTTCTTTGTACGGACTCTGGCCTAGCGACTTTCGAGAGAAATTTTACAGAAGCCGTCTTGGAGTTTTACAAGACTGTTTGAGAGAAATTGAAACGCCATATTGGATTTCAAGACGCCATATTGGCTTTTGAGACGCCCTCTTGGATTTTGAAACACCATCTTGTATTTTAAGACGCCTTGGATTTTAAGACTAGGTAACACTGACCTCACTACTAGGTGGCATGTCGTCACTGGCCACGCTGGGTCCGCTGCCACTGCCGGCGACACTGCAGCTGCTCTTGTTGCTGCCTGCGCAGGCGGCGCCCGACGTGACCGCGTACGGACCCTGGTTCAGTGACTCCCGTTGCGGCGTTTTGGACGCGCCGTCCTGACTCGACCGGTTAGATGACGGACTCGGTCGGGATTTCTCGTCTGTAAAGGGAAACATGGTATGAGAAAATAATTCAGATCAGTAGCTTAATTTCCTCATTAATTACTATATAGTTTAGGACATTAGATTGATTTCTTCATTAAATTACTAGATTCATGTGTCGCGGGCAACTGGGTTAAGTATATAAAAAGCTGCTTCAAAGTAGAATCAGTACAACTGGTTTTTTTATTTTTACAATCAGACACTCAGACTAGCTTTGGTCACTTGTAATGTTACCTGCAGCGAATAACTTGGCCCGAGGTGAATCATGCCTATACTAAATTGAAACAGGCATCAAATGAGATATCACTAATTTGTTAGGCTGTTCTAATGTATACTTAGGCGAGTGTAGCTCGGCGGTTTCAGTGTCTCCTTTTCATCCTGAGTATCCTGACGCACCCCGGATCGAATCCAGCCCTCGAAAGAACTCCACTAACGAATTAATTCTGCGGGGGAGTCACGACGACCTTCAGTCTGAGGAAATACGACTTAAAAGAAAGTTAATGTATATGTATACCTTGTCCACACTGCGCTCCTTTAGGCGTCTGTGGGTTGTTGAAACCGGGGCTCTGTTCCATGGAGAAGCGGCCGGCGCGCTGCTCAGACAGCGTCGAATGTGGCTCGGGGGTGCCTGGCATCATGCTGTCAAGAAAACACATCATTTAGATTCAATATCTATCAGTACATAAAGCAAATTGGGTTTGTTTGTTTGTTCCGTTTTTAAGCCGCAACGGAGCGAGAGATAGATGGGGCCAGAGACAACATAGGCCAATTTTTATACCAACATAGCGCGAAATCCGCGGGCATCTACAATAGGGAGCTAGCTATGAACTTTGCCGCGTAAGTGAGTAAGGATTCTGTTACACTGGATAACTTTATGTCTGCACGCGTTCGTGAGTCTGATGACATGTTGAATTGTAGTTCTATCACACAGTACAGCAGTTAGACCCTACAGTCATTTTGCAAATCCCTCGATATTGGAGTTGGTGTTGGAAAGTTCGTACGATAAATTATAGCAAAGCTCCTAGAGTCTCTCTATAACACTAGAACTCTCTACACAAAAACGCCAGACGTATAAAAAATCAGTCTCAAAACAACTTAAAAAACGAAAAAGACATATAAACTTACCCTGCTGGTGATTTTTGATTCGAGTTGGACTGCGGAGTCTGTCCGCCACTGTTCGACGGCGGACCGTTGTCTTTTAACGACGTATTGGGCTGCTTCTGTATCGTTAACTCTTGACCTGTTTTACATATAATAAAGTCTTATTATATAATCTGTTTCTGATGTATAAAAATATATTTTTAAATACTTATTTTGTTTTGGATTAAAACTTATGTGGTGTTGTACACGGTCGACCAAACTGCTTAACATAAAAATGAAATATCAAATAAAAACCCATATCTTACGTAGAATTAAGAAATCTTAGGGGAAATATATAGACGAGCACAATTTGTTGAAAGATTTTGTAAAGTCTTTGCTCATTTCAATCAATTTCTATTTCGCGTCTGTCCAAGTCTCCAAAAGTTCTTCTTCTTCTGATGGACTTATAATTGCACTAGGTAATAACTCTGCTTTTCAACTTTTTTATTTATGGTCTGTGCGGTGTGGCCGCAATATGCATCTTTACTACTGACTTCAATAAAAGGAGCTAATCAATTATTCTGAATGGTTTTTTTTGTCTTACCGTGTATAACACCCTTTACAGTATACAATGACATTAACACATGATACGATTGGAGCATGAAGGAACAAAATTAGCCATAGAGTATGAAAGGATGTTAGCACATTTTCACCAACCACCACCAAAAAATGGAAACACAATACACATTTAATGTAAAGAAAACAGTGCACAATACAAAATATATTTAAAGAAAAGTGAAATTACTTTGATTTTGGTGAAAATTTCAGAATTAATTAAGCATATTTATTTCAGACAGACAGTAAGTTAACAGTTTACGTTCGAAAGGTTATACTATTTCAAAATTATATCGTTGAGGAATAATTTTACCTATCCCAATATGAAATCATTTGATAAATGACAACATTTCGGGCTTTTTTGATTGGTAGTTTCTATGTCATATCGAACATTTTCACCAAAATATATCATAACACAAAAAGCTAATCACATATGAAAAATACAAAGCAGAAAACGTTAGAATATATTATAGAAAACAAGCCAGGGGTTACACTTGTAAGTCAAAATTAGTATGGCATCTTTTAGGCGCAGCATGCGAACCGTGCACGCAAATATGACGCGTATCTCTGCAATTTCAAGGTTTAGATTTCCGTGAAAGACTCGAGTAGTTTGTAGGACGTTTTGTTTCCTTACAAGTGTAATCTCGGCGTGTGTCTGTTTCTGTCGTTACCTTCGAACTGATTGAGATAGGATATTTGCTGCGGCGACGGTACAGGCATCAAACTCGGTTCCTTGCCGTGCGTACTTTGCTGATTCTTTTGTTGTTGCGCGGCCAGACATTGGAGCGTTCGCACAAACACGCCATCGTCCAATTTCTCTAGTATCTCTTCTCGGCCAACGTTGGGTCCAAGTTAGACGTATGTGGCGTTATTATTGGTCACACGGGATTGCAAGCGTCAAGCGTTTTGCGGGGGAGGGGAGGGAAAACAAAAATACGCATTACAACTACAGAAAAACAAAAAAAGTATTCTACTAAAAAACAACTTGAAATGAAAAAAAAATCATCGTAAAAATCAATAAATTGTCGTGGTTGGGAAAATGTCTAACACAGATGGTAGAGTTCTGCATGCTTTTCTACTTCTATGGCTTCTGTGTTTTAGTTTTCATGCTAATTTCAAACTTACCAAAGACTTGCTTACAAAATTATGTTATAGAATGCGTTGTGAATCCAAAGGATAACTTTTGACTACTTATTTTTAAAATGATACATCGAATCGCCCTGTTATTTTTTTACGTTTTTGTTATAAGTTTGATATTCAACAAAAACAAACGTCTTCATAAGCCCTATATAATGTTATATGACTTCGCTGAGTTTTTTTTATATCAGAACCCGGTAGATTTTCAAACTCGCGTCATTTGATCGCTGATATTGCAAGTATGTTAGTTTTACTTGTGACTTTCAAAATGAAATAAAAATATATGTCATTTTTATTCGGTTCTTATCGGGTAAGCACTTTGCTTGCTATCAGGCAAACTATGGCCAAAATTTGGCCTAATGGCAAAAATTTGGTCGGCCTGCCAGATCAATTATTTCCTCTAAGTTGTATGTTATTAGGAGTGCGTGACGTCACCGCCAGCCGCAACAGAATATCAGCAGGTACATTTTATGACGTAGGCATCCGCTAAGAAAGGATTTTTGGAAATGCCACTTTTAAAGGAGTGAAATAGGGGATGCAAGTTTTACTTCTTAATGCGAGCGAAGCCGCGAGGACCCAGCATAAAGATATATAATATCTATTCCTTTGAACTCACAACCCACTTACACATCATCAATGAAATAACCACCCCCCTCGGAGTCCGAGCTACTAACCTGGCGCGTCCTGCTTGGGTCCCTGCTTGCAGTGCGCGGGGCTGTTGAGGCCGGAGCCAGCACGGGACGCCTCCGCGGACATCGGCATCTGCACCGAGCCGTGCCCGGGGGACTGGGTTGCTAGGGGAAACAGACGAGTAAAATTACCTTGTTTACATAATACAATACAAAAACGTTTATTGGGTTCAAAAACTTACATCTGGGTTCACTATATTAATACATACAAAAATAAGTTAGTAATTTCTTTAACAGTGTGTTGTCACCCGGACGAGATATTTCAGTTTCACGGGTGAATAAATAATAGATCCAAGAATATGATAAGTTTTTTAATTCAATTAGAACCGTATAAGACGGTTCAGCACTAATGATATTGATAACTTTAACTTAACGTCTTCAAATATAGAGTTGATAGGTATCTTCAAGGTAAGTGTGTACCATCCTAGGCTGCAGCAATGCTTAACATCAGGCAGGCTGTAGTCAAACGTAAACCTATCCCACCTTCGATCAACAATTATTGTTGATTAAGTATCCCACGTAAAAAAACACTATACTTGTCAGAATATAATCTGAATATCTGTAAGGATCAGTACTCTTATTGATCTGCCAGTTTAAATCTAGTACAGACATGCTCCACTATGGAGTAGAGCCAGATGACCCAGTGATCAAATGCCTGACTGAATAAGTTTAAAGAAGACAAGTCCGTTTGGCAAATCGATATTATTACTCAATGCAACAGCATACAACCTTACCATGGGGTAATTTTTGAGAATGGTATTGTTAAATATGGCATGATTTTGTTTGAAGAAATGCAACATACAATTCATTATTTGGTACGTTTCTGGGCTGCAGTGTATATTTACTGGATTATGTCTATTATATCTGCAGTCGAGAAACGCACTATTGGACAGAGGATCATGTCTTGGAATAGACATATGTGTACAAGTGGACACCTGTAGGTTAATGATTAGTACAATATTTACCTATGGGCACAGACGCAGAGCGGTGCAGGGGCGAAGCACCGTAGGGGGGCGGCGGCAGGCACCCGCCCCGCTCCGAGCACGGTGACTTTACCTGTGTACCTGCAAATATAGTCAATTTTCATGTTATTAAACATATTTTATTAAATTTTAATAATACTGTGGCCATCTTTTACTTTACTTTTACTTTTTAATGGCTTTTCTTTCAGTATCATACATGTATGTAAGAATAGGCTAAAAACAAACGCTGGAAGGATAATAATTGGCACCGAATTGTGTGTTATATAGTTCTAATGAAGTAACAACTTTATCCTAATGGTCCTAACCGAATTGTATGGGTTTAGTTACTGATTTTCAATATGGTAGTTATAAAATCCTGATACCTAATACTTATAGTAACTGAGTTGTTGCACAGTCAGAAAAAATGTGTTAGTCAGTTACTCAATCAGTGAATACTCACTGAGTTCATTGTCCATAGCCTTGTGGTCGTCGAAGAATTGGTGGTGTATCTTCTGCCAGTCGATGTCTGCGCCGGCGGGGCTCTTGGGGCTCCGCATGCCGCCCGCGCGCAGCCCGCACGCGCCCCCGGGGCCCAGCCCGCCCGGGTCGCCCGGACCCATCTGCAAAGGCAAGAGAATAAAATATGAATGTGTAATTTGGCATAAGGCTAGTGAAAACAAGCCGCTTAAGATGCCTCTGAGATGAGCTAACAACCAGTACTTAAAAGTGAAATAAAAAAATAAAAAAATCAGGACAAATCACACAGCGCCATCTAGCCCTATTAAAACTAAACTTACGCTTGTATCATGGGTACTAGATAACGGATATAATACATTATGTACATAATCTAAAAAGATATTAATAAATGTGTGGAAAACCACTATCAACCATCCCACAAATTCAGGTAGGTATCTACTTTATTTTCTTTTCCTTCGAATACACAGACCTCTATCATGCCGCTAATCAAAATCTAGGGAGCGAAGCGAGCGCTAACGCATTTTTAGCGACAACTCGAGAAGCGTTTGCTTTAGCGTTATGAAATTTGTTGGACATATAGTTGCGACTATGCGGAATTCTCCAATGCAGACATTATTGCCATGAACCGAGTAGTTTTTGAGTTATGACACTACAAAATCTTTATTTCCTGTTGAGTTACATGTTTTAAAAAAAATGTTCATTTATCTTTACTCACAGTTCTGCCCCGGTAGTCCATGCACATGGGTCCGTTCGGGTTCGCGTTGTGGTGCTCCGGCGCGCAGTCCCCAAGCATGCCGCCCATCATGCCGCCGTCCATCATGATGCCGCCTGCAACACGCGCTGAGTGTTACAAACAGAAAGCGCACATTGGTGGTATTAGTATTTGTGGGTGCAGAATAAGTGTTTGTTTTAGACTATTGGGTGCTCGCGGCTTCGCTCGGACTTAGAAATAAAACTTACATCTCCTTTAAAAGTGGCATTTCCAAAAATCCTTTCTTAGCCGATGCCTACGTCATAAACTTCTACCTTCATTCGAAATTTCAGCCCGATCCGTCCAGTGGTTTGGGCTGTGCGTTATAGATAGATATATATAGATAGATCACACGATAGTAGACGATCTATCGATCGACCTGTGATAATAGTCTGCGTGCTGCCGCGGTCACAGAACATACGTTCTGAAGATGGATGTCATAATATCCGAAACGCGTAAACAACATACGCGAATTACGTGAGTGAAAACCGTTTAGTTAACATATTGATAAAATGTCTCACGAAAGTTTTAATATTGAGATAAAAATAGTTTTAAAAGCAATCTTACCGTTCATGGCGTTGATATTAGGCCCCGGCATCATTCTAGGCCCCATGTGAGGGCTCCCCATCATGCATGGCTTCGGTCCCATACCGCTCATGGGGTTTGGCATGCGCTGCAAAATATATGAATATTTTAGTGTCTATTTTCAGGATCAGCATTCTATCACTCTTCATCACTTCATTCTAATATCATATAGGTGAAGTGTTGTGCAGCAGTGTGAA